>JARQZJ010000127.1:0-1200000 GCA_030704895.1 Henosepilachna vigintioctopunctata
CATTATAATTGAATATAATTTAAATTCAAACACTTGAACTTATGATTTACACTTTATTGACTACATTGCATAACATTGATGCAATGTAGTCAATAAAGTGTAAATCATAAGTTCAAGTGTTTGAATTTAAATTATATTCAATTATTCAATATATAATATAAAAATGAATCGCAAAATGTGTTGGTAAGCGCATAACTCAACAACGCCTGGAACAATTTTCTCAATTCTTTTTTTTGAATATTAGTTGAATTGCCAGGATGGTTTTTACTGTGAGAAAAATTGGAATATCACCGGGAAAACCCTAAAAACAGCTCATTTCTTTTTCCCATACAAACGTTTCAACGGCTGGACCTATTGCATTTGAACACCTTATTGTGTTTGTTATTATCAGAGGAAAAATTTAAAAAATTGCTGATAAAATTAGAAAATTTGAGAATACTTTATTGATATTATAGATGAGAAATGATTATTATTTCTCAAAAAGAGGATGTAAAAAGACTAAATATCTCATCACACATCACGGTTAGTTCAGAGCTATCAGGACTAATATCAAAACTTCAAATTGATATAAAATTTTGGTAAGTTTTGGTAGACTAACATAGCACATGGTATATTTGATTATGAAGAAGAATACATAGTTTTCTTTAATGTTCAGTTGAAATTTCGTTTTAAAAAATGCATGTACAAAGTTAAGTAGCAGAACTCGCAATGCAGCAAGTCAAAGATATAAAAGAGCAAGTCAAACTGACGTGCAACGCGAAGCTCTGAATGAAATTGAACGGAATCGATGGAATCGAAATTAACAATATGAAAAGGTTGCGTTTAATTCCTATCGACCTGCATTCAATTATAACGTTGAAATAGATTACAGTTCACAGCAAACTAGTTGCTATTGGTCCAATGAACGTTCTGTGTCAATATTGCAAGGGAAAGTTTGATTGTTATTCAAAAGAAAATACTACCAATGATGCGACAAGATATTGCGTGAAGAGTCAATTCGAATAGACGCTATTGGAACAGCCACCGGAGCCACTATATTCATTGGTTTCCGGGAAAAGAATAAATTCTGAACATTTTTTGACTTATATCCACCAAATATCTCTTATTTGGTGGATATAAGTCAATTATATCCACCAATTATATGGTGATATAATTAATGATGAGATATTATGGGACAGGTACTTGCTACGAAATTAGGAACATGCCGTTCAACTATAGAACCTGTCGGTTCTATAGTTGATATGGTTCTATATAATGAATAACAGGTTCTATTTAATCACTTTCAAGAGATCAGACGTGTTAATATAGGATTTTTTTGATAATGCGACTGATTTGAAATAACAGGAAGTGTTGCCGTTCCTTCGTAAGTGGGTAAGTCCCTGGCTTCACACGGGATAAATTTTAAAAACAAGATAGTGTAGCACAAATAGTAGAACATGTCTTTCCGGCATTTTGAAAAATATTCAGAGAAAAATAAATGGGTGTACAAGGTTCGCCGGGTCAGCTAGTAGTTTAATATTTTCATAAAGACTACCTCTTCAGTTAACTATATATATATATCATATATATATATATATATATATATATATATATATAAGACTACCTCTTCATATATATATATATATATATATATATATATATATATATATATATATATATATATATATATATATATATATATATATATATATATATATATATATATATATATATATATATATATATATATATATATACTCCATTCATCTTGATCTATACTCCGTTTATCCTGATTTGAGGGGCTCAGTAGACGAACAACACAGTGATTCTATAACGCTTTGGGCTTACTTGTGCTTGTGGGTTCGATTCCCAGCCTTCAGAACGGATTAAAACTGTAAACCCATTGTTCGTACGAGCATAACTTCTGAAAGAATGACAGGGCTTCATTCAAATGCTGTGAAATAAAAAAAAATTAAAAGTGTCTGTCAATGTTACGAAGAATTTTACCACATACCATTAATATTGAGAAAATTATATAGAATTCTATGACTTCGAAAATGGACATCGCCAAACATTGTTTTATTTTTGGAAATACGATTTATATTACTCTCAAAGAATCTTAAAATGTTCTCTGAAATTTTTTGGTTACGCCTGTCTGTTCACACAATCCAATCCAATACTAGATATCTTCCACTGAGATCCTGCGTTTTCTTTTTTGACTTTGGGTTTGATGTGTATAAGACCCGGGCTTTCTATATTCGTTTGAACTCTTGGGTACCTGACCGGAAGATAAGTTGAACCTTCATTAAATAAGTTCAAAGGTGTTTTTCGACAGCATTAGAGTCGATTTTGGCGTACCTCAGGGTACGGTCTCAGGTCCACTGCTATTCTCCTTATACATTAATGATATTGTTTTGCATATGAAGAAATGCTCTATACGATTGTTCGCAGATAAAACAATGATTTATTTTAGTGGTAAGAATATCCAGACAATAACAGAATGGATCAATAGAGACTTGGAAGCAATAAATGGATAACAATTTATCGCTGAATGTAACAAAGTCTAAATTCTTAAGGTAATTAATAACGAAAATATGAGTATTACAATTGAAAACCAAAACATTGAAAGGGTAAAACTTGTCAAATACTTAGGCGTTCTGTTAGATGAGAAATTAAGTTTCAATCATCATATTGACGTATCGTCTAAAATCTGAAATAAAATCAACTTTCTGGAAAAAATCTGACGACATATATGAAGTTATTATTCTTCAAGTCAATATTAATGCCACACTTCGAATATTGTTTCACTCTTTTATTAGGATTGAGTAAAGAAAAAACTCAAAAGTTACAGAATAGAGCTATGCGAACAATTTTGAAATGTAAAAGGTGTACTCTAATCCAAAGCACGCTTGATTGTTTAGAACGAATGTCAGTCAAACAGAGAATACTTTTTGCTACATATATATTTATATTCAAAGTTAAACACAAATTGTTCGCATATAGAGTAATAAAAAATGTAACATGTGTCAGTGATATGCACAGTTATAATACAAGAAATGCTGACAATTTCTACATGCAAGTTTTTCAGCTTTCCAAACATAGGAATAGTATATTTTATGAAGGATTCCACACATTTGATAAATTACTTAGCTCCATAAACACAATTAGTGACCTTAAGGTGTTCAAGCGTAAATTAGCTGAGTTCGTTTTAAACATATAATTGTACATACTATATTTTGCACCTAATTGTATACATAATTTTGTAAAAGTAGCTATTGCTGAATAAATATTATTATTATATATTATTATGATAAAGTTTACTATATCGATATCGACTTATGGTTTCAACTGTCGGTTAAGTGAAGAGCGTTTACTCTAACAGGAAGTGAAGATAAGCAAAAATCTGGTATCTAGCAAATGATAACTGCCGCTCTAACTGAAGATAAGAAGACCGGTCCGAAACTTTTGAGCTTGAATCTTGAACTCTCTTGAAATCATCGCGAAGAAGAATTGAAAACTTCGAATTTTGGTAGTACCACAGACATTTGAGACTCAATGCACTATCTACTTGACATACAACGATGTCCACAAGAAAAGCGATTCGGGAGTATTATGCACAGACAAGAGGAACACACCATCAGCTACTCTGGTCATGAATTGAACTCAACAAAACAAAAAAATATTAAACCTAAATTCTCTAGATAAAAATAACTCATACTAAAACTAATGAGGTTTCTTTATTATTATACATTTCTATCATTTCCAAAGATATGAAATTTTTTTGTTTCACAGAATGAATATGTCAAAGTCTTCAATTATTGCTTGAAAAAGAAACAGTTCATTTTTGTCCCCGTTTCTCATGCTGCTTTTCGAATCTTCAGCAAAAACCTTCATAAATTCTGAAACTTCTTTAGAATGAATAATTAAGTCTATAGTCGAGTTTACATAGATCGTGAAGTCGGTCTGAAATCAGTGGAAAGTTCATCTATTTTATGTTTGAAATCCAGTGTTTCCCAAGCATCCATCGAGTGTTAATTATATTGTCTAAGATTGTGTATGAGGTTTATTACTACACAAAACACATCTGCAGTCCTCAAGACAGATTTCTACCAGATAAATAGGCAATAGACGTCACAAACATTGAAAAATGTTTAGAAATAACTCGTTCAATCGTTATTTCACCGTTAGTCAAATAGAAATTGAACGACTTTACTTTTCTCTCGACTTCAAAGATTCTGTAATCTTTTCTTTGATATTAAGCTGCAGCTTTAATGAGCTCCCTTTTCTATTTCTAAAGTTGAATTTTATGATTCTTTTTCAATGAAGATAACCTTAAGGGCAAAAGTGAATACTAAAATGAAATGTTTACGGGAATGAAGGCGTTAAATTGAATGACGGAAATTGATGTTCCTCGTTTCACTGTTTTCCAGTTCAAAGGACGCGAACCCGTCTGAAACACAACCTGATAATAATAGAGATGAAAGAACAATGTAGATGAAAGTCTACAGCTTTCGCAAATGTGTAGAGCTTATGCAAGAATGGTGGAGCTTTCTTTTACTTTTTTACGGTAACACTGCCTCCCTATTCTTGTGAACCTCATGGAAATTTCAGAGAAACTTGGGGTGAAAGTAAATATGCTGATTATTCGAATATTCTCGTTCGGTCGAAAATAAAAACTTACATAATAAATCTAGGAATGTCTGAGTGAATAGGTTTTCGAATGGTAATTCCAAGGGACTCGCGTCGATAGATATGAATAATGAGGACCCCGAACCTTGGTTCTACGTCTTTGTCATAAAAATTTGTCGATTCGTATGAAAATTATCGAAATTTTCAGTATAATTCCAACCAATTCACTCAACAATAGAATTCGGAGAGATACAATTGAAGAGAAAAGAAATTATTTATTCGATCTATGTGGCAATTTTTCAACAGAAAAAAATTGATGAAGACAATAATAATAATGGTACAATATTTAAAATTTTCTCATAATTTTAATACATTCATTTCTGGATTAATGATTTGTATCAATCCAGCATTTGATAAAGAAGTAGTACTTTGAAACGTCGCCCTGCGGATTCGTATTGAAATTATGAGAAAATTTTAAATATTGTTTCATTAAGGATATTAATTTTTTCTAAGTATAGGCTTCATCAATCATCAATTTTTAATACTAATAATATTTATTTAGCAATAGCTAGTACAAAATCATATATAGATTTAGGATGAAAATATATTATAAAATTATATGTTCAAAACGACCTTAGCTAATTTGCGCTGGAATACCATAAGATCACTAACTGTTTTTATGGGCTAGGCAATTTATTAAATGCGTTGAATTTTCAGAGAAATATACTATTTCTAGATTCAGAAAGCTGTTAAACTTGCATGTAAAAATTGTCAGCATTTCTTGAATTATAACCGAGCATATCACTGACATATGCTACATTTATTACTCTATATGGGAACAATTTGTTTTTAATTTGAATTATAAATATAAATGTAGCAAAAAGTGTTCTTTGTTTAATTGACATTAGTTCTAAACTATATTCTAGTACATATATTAATTACATTTCAAGATTGTTCGCATAGCTCTATTCTGTAGCTTCTGTAGAGGGTGAGTTTTTTCCTAACTCAATCCCAATAACAGGGTTGAATAACATCCAAAATGTGGCATTATTATTGATTTAAAGAGCAATAACCTCACATATGTCATCAAATTTTTTTCAAATTCTCTCGAGAAAGTTTATTTTCATTTACATTTTAGACGATATGAGGTCGTCTTGATCATTGAAACTCAATTTCTGAAACTATTTACCTGAAGAATTTTACTTGTACCAAAAACTATAAATTTAGATTCTGTTACATTCAGTACAAACTGAGTCACTTAGTTTAATTAAACTAAGTGACTCAGAGCTTGTGCATGACGCAGTATATAAACCGAAGGAAATACTACATATAATCTCTTATCTCAAAAAGTCAGTGCAATTTTTGAGCAAAGACAAAAGGAGCATTAAACACAAAACTAACAAAATTTTAACACTGCTAAAACTAAAGATAAAAAGAACAACCAATATCTATGCATACCATATATTTCGTGCCTGTCTTAAAATCTGGACAAACTATTCAAGAAATATGTCATAGAGGTGTGCCATAAGGGGTATAATCTGCTACAAAATAATTTCAGCAGATTAAAAAGTACTATTCCAACCGATTAAAAAACCCACACAATATATCAGATTCCATGTTCAGACTGTACAGGAATATATATTGGACAAACTAGTCAATACTTGAAGAATAGGTGAAATGGGCATAGGTATGATAAAAAAAAACACCTCTGCCCTCATAAAACACCAACAAATAGGCCATAAGTTTGATTTTTCGGCAAAAAAAATTCTCAAAACTAAGCAGCATAAAAGAAAACGAGAAATCCAGGAAATGATCTATAAAAAAAAAATTCAGATTCTATCAACGATAAAACTGTATGTCAGTTTTCTGAGTAAAATATACAACAATATTTTAACCGCATAGGAACACGCTGCAAAATATAAAGATGTTTTGTTTAATATGAGTGATATTATAGACGTGTTCAGTCTCCAAGTTTAGTTATATAATTACAATATGGTTTGAGAGATGAACGTGTTATTGTTCTTTGGAAAAATTTCAGATATTTTGAGTATAATTGTCAATATAATTGTTATTTCAGTCAACTTTTGTGTCAGAGTTGCTTATATTTGTAGTAAGATTTTAAATTATTAGTGCGTTTGTAGGCATTATTTTCATATTTTTTTTTGTTTTAATGACATGTATCAATTTGATAACGGTTGAAATAATAACCGAAACGTAATTAGAAAAAATTTAACATCATTTTGGTTTAATTGAACCAGAAACTTAAGAATCGAATTTTTACTGTATATATATATATATATATATATATATATATATATATATATATATATATATATATATATATATATATCAGTAGTTACTTCCATGTGAATATTTGGTAAATAAAATTTTGTTGAATCGACCTATTCGATCTCACCTCACTAGTGCTGAAAGCAAAAAAATAAAATTTTTTTTCTAATCATAAATTTTCCAGTAGTTTTCTGAAGCAAGAAAATAAAAAAAACTTTCAATAGAATGGTAGAAGAATAAAGCGAATCTTAGTAGGGGATGATAAAGAACTGACACCTTCAAGATTTTTCAGATTGCTATACCCAAATCCCAATGAAATATTACAAGCCACAAATAGAATCCCATTTCGGTTAATATCCTGTATCGGAGACCATAATTTCAGATCGTCCCATCGTATCCTGTAATCAGTTTCGATTTTAATCCAGAACAGGCAGGACTGCAGGTGCTTGATCTCCCTCAATATCAAACTGATTACCTCCTCAATCAATAACTTATTATTATTCCAATTTATTCACAGATTCTATTCGGAAACAGTCGACGGATCGGCGTCAGATGTTCGAGAAGTTTGCATCGCTCGAATTTCAAAATATCTAATTATTAATGACAGTCTACGATCGAAGACACTGTTAGGAACGTCATATTGGCTGAATATTAAGCAGGCTATGATATTCCATTTGCCGCATCGTAGGGGGCTGGTTATATGTAGAGAACGCGCAGGAGACAATTATAATAACAGTAAAGCTTTATTTCCATAAGGAAATTTCGACAGTTTATTATGCGAAATAAAATTAGATATTCACTTAATTCGAAACATTAACATGGAAGAAGAGTATTTTCAATACTCTTTTGACTACAGGAAACAGATTGAAACCATTATGACGCCATGGCTGTGATCTGATTTTTACACAGCGTAAAAGGTCACAAATTATAAACTCTAATTTTTCCTCAGAGATCTTGAGGTAGAAATGTATCCCAGATATCAAAATGAACTCACTTTGACCTCTAAGCATGTTCATAAATAGCTTAATATCCCTTCGTGTTTAAGAGGACTGAAACATTGGTATTATCACAATGATTTTCATCATTTGATAGCCCATCTATCTAGATGTTATGTATCCTTCTTTTAAATGGTTTTCTATAGTTTTCCTATTGTTTCATATTGTATCACCAAAGGGATGCTTTCAATCTATGGTACAATTGTTAGATGATTTTCTTCTGTAGACATCTTCAGTTTTCCGTTAATCTCATGTGAAATACAGGATTCCTCAAGTAACAATCTGCTCGTTCAAGACCCTTCTCAATTCACAAGATTTGCGATGAGGTTGCTCGAAGACCATGAAATCCTTGGGCTTTCAAAACACATCTGCATCCGATTTTTGGGTTGTTCAGTATCATCCTGAAAGAACAACTGCAACTGCAACTTAATATGAAGTGTCCAAGGAACTATAAGATGGTTCGATGAAGAGCTAGATATTTATTGATGCAATTCAAATTGTTACATTCTCAGCATATATACAAGAGGACTTTAAATTGGATAAATTATAACAAAAAAGTCAAAATAAAACAGGCAATTGAATATTCAGTACAGAATCTTTAGAAAATGCATCAAATGAGGATAACTTTCTCACAATGAATATCCTTCGATATATCTTTCAAATTTGGCTTGATCAGCGTTCCTCACATATAGAGGCAACTGGTTATGAAAATTGAAAGAATATAAATTGTGAACATTCTGTGGTTTGTCCAGTCTGCACCAGCCTGAGCGTAGAATTTGTTCATTATATCGTGTCACATGAAAAAAAAATTGTGGAGAAATTATTATCAATGTAATTATTCAGTATTTTGAAGTTTCTTAAGGTTTGTGCCTTTGAAGTTATTTTGCCGTTTGAGTTTTGATCTTGATTTCGGAAGAATATTTTGTTGCCTTGATTGAGAGTGTGTTTCTGCTCTGGTGTGTTCACTTCATTTATGTTATAGAAAACCATTAGTGTAGGCTTTTTGTTTTTTAATGCTAAAGCCAATTTATCAAATCTTGCCTTCTGGTAGATATAACGGTTAGATAGTAGTAGATCTAAGGGTTAGATGGAAGAGCAGATGTACGCCATTGTTTTAAGATTGCGTGCATACTGAATCTCTTCCTAAGGAATGATTTTTGATGTGAAATACTATGATTTATGTTAATAAAGGCATTATTATATATATGAAAATGTGCGTTTTTGAATAAAATTAGTATTTCTTTCAGTTTTTGAGAAGGAATTAGTCATTCAAAAATATAAATGCAAGATTAAGTCCGGATTTCCAGCTGTGCAGATGCCTCTCTAAAGTAGGATCGATAATCTACATTACTTCATAATCTATTACACGTTCTTCAAAGTCCAAAAATAATCATTGCTCCAGAAAAAAGCACCATAGAAATATACCTTATATCATGTGTGACTCAATCAACGTGAAGTAGATTCACTGTTCCCAAAACACGGAACGGCAGCAAGCCAGAAAAATTGCAGATGACAAATATATCCTCAACAAGTTTGTCAGACCATCGTGTCTTCCATGTTAAATCAATGGGAACACGATGGGAAATGGGGAAAAAAATTCATATAATCATGACGATCGATATACAGGATATTATATCTTGAAGAAAATAATCTTGCGACCGTTTGGTATGCATTCTACGTAAATTCATCCGCAGAGAAACATTGGTCCACACTAGAATCTACCTTATCACTCTACGTCGCTAAGCAAGACATGTCAGAAAAACAGGTAGAAGTATTTCATCAGCAAACAATTGTTTCGAAGCACCTAACAAATAATCGAGGAGATCGTTGATGGAAACCAGAAAAAACAGAGGCCCCAGAACTGAGCCCTGCGGCACCCCGACCACCACCAACCCACACCTCGAATGCTCTTCCATCCCTGCGCTGACAAAAGTCTGTCTGGTAAATACGACTGAAGTAATCCCAAACTGCTATCGTTCTAATCAAACTTTTGCTGCTTGATAAGTTTAATAAAGTAGCAGATGCAGTCAAACACCTTTGACGAATATGAATACAAGGACACCGAATTTAAACCTCTCTTCATAGCTTGATCAGTTAAATCGAGTAGTAAATGCAGTCGAGCACCTTCGAGGAATATGAACACATTGACATCGAATGTAAACCCCTCTCTGAACATTCCAGCGTTATTTCATCCAACGTAAAAACTTCATTTCAACTGTTTTTTTACTATATATCATATATTACTATCACCATGACCTTGAGAAAGTAGATAGTTAACAAGTCAGATACAACACAAAACAAAATGAGATGCTGAAATATAGCAACATTTTAAAACTGGAAGCCTATATAAGCGGGATCAACAAGTCGAATTGAACCTTTCTGCAACAGTACGACATCTAGATCTGGTCCTTTTTCGAACCGGATTTCAGAATCTTCAAGCAGAATGTTAAGGCGGCAGTTACTTAACATGTGGTCGTAAATATTCTATTTTCTTCTTTATATGTATATATTTGTTATGATTTTGATTTCCATGTGTTCTTATCCCCCTATATATTCTTTTTAAAGAAGTGAGAAAAAACGCTTAGACAAAACCTAATTCTTTTGTGTATTTGAGGCTTCGAATTCACGCAATGATTCAACGCCATTTTTATTATAAATATTTCGAACTGCGTCCCCGCTTCGACAATTTCAATTCTCCTCGAAATCTGATTCTTGGTATTTCTGTTCGATCGTTCAATTCGATAAGCCTTATTCAGAAAATATAACAAGACCAAACAGCAAAAATATAAATTGAATCTTTTATGGTAGAAAAGCCCCGTTACATACAAAAAACACCGAGTCAACTTCGTTGAATTTCTCAAATTTTTTCAACTCTCTAAAAAACTAATGGACATAATAAACTAAATATGAGATGAAAAAGTGTCACGTTGATTCTCACAGTTCGTCAGCCGATTTTAATTTTTCATTTGCGCTTCCCGTTCAGAGTCCTAGAGGAACAATGAACAAGTCTCGTTCTATTCCGTCCGGCCATTTTATTGTTTATTCATATGTTCCAAGTTCTTCGCCCGATGGCTGAAATATTCAAGGCATAATTATATCCAGCAAAATAGAAATACTTGGGGGTGTGTTCAGAATAATAGCAAATTTTACTATTCACAAGGCACGTCAAGAACAAATAGGAAAGTGTGATAGGGTGCTAGCTTTGTAGTGTGTAAATGTTTTTGCTGAAGTTTGGGGGAACTAGGGTGAAGACGATTGTTTGCCGTCGAGTGGGGAAGATATTGGATATTGTTTAGGCAAAATAGACGTTAAATTCTACCCCACTTCAAAGTGAGGTTAATGTATTGTGCCTGTTCCTTCCGAAAGCTCATGTCATGCACATGACTCTCTTAAGGGTTTGAATTTCTATCATGTTGTCATCATTACCTACCAACATCCTTAGTTGAAGTAATTGCATTATGGAATTCAGTGATGTCAGAATGCATAATAATTCATGCATATAAATCTATTCGATTGTTGTTTTTTCAGACTAAAAATATTATTTATATCAGTAGTTCCCAACCTCTTCCAGTAAGCTGCCTATCAGAATAAACTCCAGTGTAGGTTCCTTTACATTATGAATAAAAACCATAATCATATTATAACTAATCGTTTGAGATAATAATAAAAACCAGTGTAAATAATGAATTTATCATTAACACTTGAACAAATAGTGGGTTCGCCGAAGCGTCCTTCCATTCTTTCAAAATATATGAGACAACAAAATCAATAAAAAAACATATACAAAAGATATAAAGAGATAGATATATTCGAGACTAAAACTAAGACTTAGTTGAGAAGTAACCCCTGCTCAACATTCTTCTTGAGGAGACTTTTAGACAGTCAAAAATGGGCTACATCCAGTTCATCAGGGATGACGTACAATAAGAGATACTACCCTCATACGTAAAGGTAGGTGGTATAGTAACTCATTTGACTCTTATATTATGGACATTATGGATATTCACCCACATGAAAATCGCAGAATAGGCCTCAAAAAACAAGATGGAAGGTATAGATTGAAAAAAATGGGACCTAGAAAGCTACTCTGCAGGACTCCCAATGTGAAGTGGTGGGTATTTCAACACAGGTTTTGGTTTATATTTGCGTGCCTATATAAACAATTCGACTATTGATTAACAATTTGTGTTATGATTCTTATTGTGTTATTATTTTGAGATGCACAAAGATAATGATTCGATTCAAACAATGGAGAGGACAATATATTATAACTCAACCCAATTTCCTCATAACCATCCACTGAATTACAGTAATGTTCAAAATTGATCTCAAAGGTAGTGTTTCATCAAATATCACAAATTCACATTGAAACTGAGGAAATTTTAAAGCAAATTGAGCAAACCATGAAAGTGGTAATTTGAATAATTGATATTGGGAAATCGAGAGAAATTCAATACATAGGTAAAAGAGTTTAAATTGAATTTTTATATTCAACTAAATATTATTTAAACGAAACATTTGAGACCTGAAAATCTCAAGAACCTATATTTCTGAAGTTCAAACTTTGATTCGGTAGTTCCTCACATCTGGTAGATTGCAGATAATCCTACATATATTTCAGCTCCACGTGTCTTCTTCAGTACTTAAGTACACTGAACTCCAATGGTTTTCATTTGTAACTCAATTTCAATTGGAGAATTTCATTGGTTCATTGTTTTATTTACATTATATGCCGTATATGCTACATAAACCCAATTAAATTTAATATTAAATTGAATTAAACTTTTGGCTAAATGTTTCACTATTTATTTAACAATATGAAATACATGTTTCGAGCGTTTGTTCATTTTCAAGACTAAACCACTATAAGGAACGTACAAAAAATTTATATCTATACAATGGATGTGAGTAGGGAGGATAATTGAAAATTTACTTGTTCATTTACGATGCTTCTAAAACGTCTAAACGTTTCCCTTTATTATCTGCGTGTAGGAATTTGGTTTTCTAAAAGTCTAGACCTTTTATAGTCATTGTTTAGAATTCCAGTTGAATTATTGAATATTTCAATATTGATATTATAGATTATTATTTTTATATTTGATGTTTTTTATAATTGTTATTATTCTTTGATATAGTATGTCTATATTATTACTGATATTTTAGTCACCATATTTTGTATTTCTTTATGTATTCTCTGTAATTGTAGGTACCTGTAGAAATATCTGCTTATCATTATTTTTATTGGTATTATTATTATCATTATAAATATTCGATAGAAAATATATATCATAAAATTCATTTATTTCCAACATATTTCGAAAGGATTGATTTTATACAGCGATTTCTGAGATATCCGCATTATTCCATAGCAGAAATCCATTCTCTGATTCAACTCATCCGTTGCCGGAAAATTACCAAAGCACAGTACACATTCTTGACGATTTCAAAACGGAGGAATCTTTTCTATTCCTGAACAATTAAAATCGGTAAATTTTCCGTGAATTTCTCGCTTTTTCGAAAAAGGGAATAATGAGAAGTTCACGAGGGCGATGTTATTTCCACTATAATTTCTTGCTGTTCGTTTTGAACTCAAATTTCAAAGTTTGTTAGTGAAAAACAAGAAGGCTTACAAGGAAGCACGTTCTCTTCAGCTTTGTGTTTAGCGATTGCTCCTTTCTTCTATTTATGCGCGAGACCTTATGAAATTTCAATGGTCTCAAATAATAGAAAGTCACGTAAATATGAACGCTTAATATTCGTATTCCGCCTTGAATAGCACTTTGTCTCAACTCGAATAGCTTTGTTACTACTTGCAATAATGATAATTACCAACTTCAGAACGTTGTTTCAATGTATACCTGTAATTCTAAAATCTTTCTCAAAACATGGAGATATTCGAGAATAATACCTTCCCAACAATAATTTGTTGGTATTGAATTGTTTAATATATCTGAAGTCTTGTTAAAATAACCGTAGAGAGTTTTTTTTCATCATAAATCTTCTACTATGCTGTTCGAATTAGTTGGGACAAAGGCTGAAAAACAATGTTTTCGTAAAATCTTACCTTTTAATGAAGTGAATACATACAAAATAGCGTAAATTCTTCATATTAGTATGAAGTATGTCCTCCTTTCGCAGAAATAACTTCATAAACTCGTCTAGGCATCGATTTCACTAGCATAGCGCAGATTTTCTTCAATTCGTCATCATGAAACCACACCTGAATTGCACTTATAATCATGTTTTCTTTTGTAGTGCAATCCATTTTTTCCAGTCGTTTCTTTAAAATATTTAATAAATTTCAATGGGATTGAGATCAGGTGAATTCCACGGCCAATGGAGTACTTTTATTTCATTCTCACGCATAAAGGCCTGTATTTGTTCGGAATTGTGGCAGGTTGTGCTGAAATGTTCCATCAAACGTTAACATGAGTGAGACAATCTTGGTGCACAATATTCCATATATTTCACTGAATTGATCATTCCTGTTATAAGAGCTAATCGTCCAATGTTCCGTAGGATGTTTTACTGTTTGCTGGATGTGATCAAGCCGCAACGTTTCCCATGACTTCGTCTAACAACACTTGTTTTGTACCCTTGAACTAACAAATGTGTCTCATCACTAAAAACCATCTTCTTTCAGTCGTCCAAAATCCACGCACGGTACTTTTTGTCCCATGCCAAACGTTTCTTCATCATTTTCTGGGTAAGCAGTTGCTTTCTTTCAGGTCTTCTTGCCTTACGGCCAACCTTCCATCAGTCGTTTTCGCACAGTTGAGGTGCTCACCTCTACACCTGAAACCATCAGATCTCTTCGAAGATCAGTGCTTGTCTTTCTCGGATTAATTTTGCTTTTTCTCATCAACAATTTGTCTGTTCCTGGACTAGTTTTCCGTTTGGGCCACAGTTTTTTTTTTGCAGACGATGAGCCACTATCTTCAAATGCTTTTGAAGTTCTCGAAACGCTGGACATTTCCACACCACCAGCTTCAGCTATATCTCTTACAGTCATTGATGTTAAAGATATTAATAGGATAATAGTAATGACGGAGTGATATCCATCTTTGGACAAGACAATACAGCACGTATCAAAATTGAAACCACCAACTGTCGCACCGGTAGGCTCACAACTGAATTGATGGCGAGGTAAAACCTGTTAGAATGTAAATAATAGTCAAGGTCGAACCCTCACGTCACCTCAGATAGTAAACAAGCAGATGTGAGGATGTTTGGGCCACCCTAGTACTCACATACTTACTACAGTAACTCAAACGGAGAAAAAAAAAGTTTCGTCCAATTAATTCGAACAGCATAATACACTTCCAATTCTACACACAATTCTACACAATTTTGTTTCACCGAGACTTGAGCGAGAATTCAATCTCAGTCCACAGGTGTTATTCTTGGTCCTCTACCATTTGATATGCATCTTGATATCTCCATAAATCTGCCGCCATAACACTACTTGATTTTTTTATACTAATCACATGGTTTAATATATGAAATAATGAACGTTCGGCTTTGTTTACCAGAGTTATATTGTTTTTTGGAAGATAGGTTGTTACTAGGTTTCTGAGGAATTGTCAAACAACAATATAATTATGTGGAACTGAATTAAGTATTTTCCATTCAATATATGTTATTTACGTTTTAAGAGAATAATGCATCTTCTTTATGTTCGAATAATATGAGGTGTTCTGATTCTTTTGTTCCGTTAGTTTATAGTTACTCAGAGTAAAAGTGATACGGTTGTCTTTCCTGATAACTTTGCAGAAATATAATTCGCATTCTATGACAGCCTATCATATCATTGAGATTAATTGAATATCCATTGATCTTTTGATGGAACATGGTTTAGTTTTATGAATGAGTAGCACTCCTTTTCTAACACTAACTCTTCATTATTTTTCATCTTCGTGGTCCTATATATAGTAAGTGAGGATATCAAATATAAATAATATAATTCTTAAAAGTGGGTGTTCAGTTTATTTTTCGAAAACAACTGTCAAACAACAATATATTCTGTATAACTAAGTTAAATGCTTACCATTCATCGATCGGATTTCCACAGGACTCAGTACTGAGCTCTCTGATTTTTATGTTCTTCATCAACGATCTTCCCGATTACTCGACGGATGCCTCATTACAAATTTTTGCTGACGATACAACCTTGTTCGTGTCGAATACTGATTTGTCTTGGTTAGGGAAATTTGATGGCAAGATAGATTATATTGTGACTGATTGGTTTTTTGCGAATGAAGAAACATTTAATGTGGACAAAACCGTCCCACATTCCTCGAGTAGTATTTTGAATATAGTTTGTAATAATTTTTTTCTTGTTTTTTTGGTGTTGGTTCAACATGGCAGATATAAGTGAGTCATTTGCTCGACATTCTTGTGAAGAGTGTGTTTGTCATTCGCGATTCCGTCACTCCATGTTTTGAGAACAGCGTACTTCGCATTAACAGAACTACATACAAGATATAATATACTTCTATGGGGTTGCTCTTTAGGAGCAATGAGTATCTGTGGACCTCAGAAGAGTTGTATTGGATAATTAGCAAATCTAGGCCGATGAAGGAAATCGATCCTGCAGTAGAAATGCATTTTCAAATCTAAAATCTTGACTTTTACTTGTCTTTAAATTTACTAATGGCTCATTTATTATCTTAACCTCGAAAAAATGACAACGTGAGGTTAATGCATGTCTTCAAATGTATGATTTATGAAATAGTCGAGACTTACGTCTCGTGCATACTGCATTATTCTTCGTACTTCGCAAATCACAGAACGTTCAAAATTCCTATTGTTTCGAATTTTATAACAAATTACCTACTGATATGAGGAAAGCTGATCATGCCGAATTCGAGAGACGTATTGAAGGGTTTCTATCATGCAAGAGCTACTACCACTCATGTGATGAATTTCAGCAGATTTTGTACTGGAGATTGAAATACCTTCTTTCTGTGTTTTTTTTTTCTCTTAATTCGTTTTTTAACCTCTTCTCATTTTGTGTTCATGCTAAAATGCAACAACTTGAATTGTTTTAACGAATATCTAGCTATCTATTTACCAATGTGATATTTAAATTGTCCACCTACATTCTTAGTGAATAAATCGATGCAAATTGCTATATTTCATGAAATGGTATGGAAAATCCGAATGCTGAAAATAAACAAATTAACGTTAGGTTTAACACACCCCCAAGTATCAAGCGGTCATCGAAATAACTGAGTGAAATTTTACTATACACACTTTTTCTGCAATTCGAAGAAATAACAAGCGGTATCCACCAACAACAGTAAAATAACCCACAGAGATTTCCATTTCATACCAACCCCTCAGGGTGATGCAACAAGTTTGGAGCTGAAAATCCCGAAAATATTTCCCACCATTATCGGAAACACGGTCCCGACATGACAATCTACATCAGGGATAACGATGGAGGACTGCGAAATCCCCTTGAAATCGGAAAATTTTCAAACTTTCTCGTCTGAAAACTCCATTGGGAATATGGCGAAATTCCCGAATGTCGATGACTTTGAATAAAGTAATATCATCGTACTGTTCCGATCGAAATTCTCGCTAGGAGCCAGAACGAGAGAAAATGGGAAACTGCAGCTCCATTTCCATCTTAGATCGAAATTCTATTTCCATATTTTCACTTACTTCTGTTCATCGAAACATGACGATTTCTTCACATTGAAAATAACTACAGTTTCGAAATAAAGCTGATCCTTCAGGACTCTCAAGTCTATTATCTAGGATCTGTATGTATATTGTGAGTTAATACTCTCCACGTATTTCAATTTCAGCTTATATGAAAACAAATTTTCTGTTGACTTCCCGCAGCCTGAAATGAACACCTTGACAAAGAACAGAACCTGGTCTCTCTGTCAGATATATACGGGGTGTAAGGTGAAATTTTATGGGAGGTTTTCTTTGGCAAAACCGAAAAATTTAGGTCATTTTACTATTCTTGAAAACCTCTTCGTTCGAATATATTTATATGATGCAAATTATTTGCTATTATCAGTTTATTAATTCATCAGTAAATAACTCTACGATGAATTTATCATAAAGTCACTCTACAATGAAAGATTGATATAATCTCTTCCACTCCAGCTGAAAGTATTCTATTCTCTTCAACACTTGAACACTTCTCGTTCAGAACATTTTGAATCACATCAAGTTCCATTCTAATTGATTGAAATCCCAAAATCATCCATTTTGAAAATAGGTCTAAATTCACCGGTGGAATATAGTCAACAAGACTTCAGAGTTCCGGAAAGAAGTAATCCAGAGGGTTTGAATAGGTGGTTACAGCAGGCCATATGTGGGACCCATTTACACCAAAACAGAATTCTATGTATGTCGATATTGAAGAAACAGGGTTAACCTGATTGAAAACTGAAGGTGCATCTTATATTACCAACATACACATCCTCGACCTCTATGGTACAACCGCGACTATCTCAAGGCAATTTTTATTTCAAGAAGTTAGGATATACCTCGCTAGTGAGAAGTCAACAACAATTCAAACTCGAAGATGTTGACTTGTTGGAGACATTGATTGTTTTCACCATGGAACTCTTGGTGAAAACGATCTTCACATAGCTCTTGAGTTTTTTCATATTCCCACAAATCGGTTTTCTGAAAATACACATTAAATTTCTTGTGAAATTGACCTCGTCGCTAAATAAAATCTATGTCAGCAACAGAAGGATGCGAATTTATTCAACTTCTATACCTAAATTAGAATTCAATCCGAATACCTATGCTACAGATATAGATGACATATATGCAAATCGTAGCTATCTACTAAATTGCAATGTCTATTTGAGAAATATCATCGAACGATGTTTTTAAATGTCAATAGGTTGCGTTAGTAGTACGGTCGCAATTGTTCCCGTATTTCAGGGGCCTATTCGGCGATATTTTAAGAAAATATTTCGCCAAGAATGAAATAACAATAATAAAATAATAAAAAAATCAATCGCGAGGGTACTACTAACGCAACCTGTTGACATTTTAAAACATCAGATAATGATATTTGGCAGATAGACATTGCAATTTAGTAGATACCTACGGGTATAGAAGATATGTGAAGTTCGATACTTGATGCGTCTTCAATCTGAGAGATGTTTTCTACTGATTCTTATAGATGGAATTGAAGAGTATTTATTACTCTACGATAGTTCACTTGGAGTCACAAGAAGATGCTTGGAGATTGAAATCGTTGCCTCAATTCGATGGACGTGGTGCGACTAACGAGTTACTGGCAGAACGAAACATATGTCTCACTCTTCCGTCAGGTTTGGCACCGATTTCAATATTTCTCTAACATTTATCCCTTGAAGGATAATGAAGACATCACATCGTACACGTTCACATATCCAGCTCTACTATAACATTCTTCTGGTCAATTTGAATTCTTCGAATTAATGATCTAGTGTTCATTCTCTCAAATATTTCATTCAGTGCCATAAGCACAAAAAAACTTCATTATATATATATATATATATATATATATATATATATATATATATATATATATATATATATATATATATATATATATATATATATATATATATATATATATATATATATATATATATATATATATATATATATATATATATATATATATATATATATATATATATATATATATATATATATATATATATATATATGTAAAACTTGGTTCTCGGAATGAGCCGCGTTCTAGATTTATATAATCTCGACGTTTCGGCTTCCATTGTGAAGCCATCTTCAGGAGTTGGAATAAATTAGTAGGGAAAAGGGTTATTCGGTTACGTGGCCTCAATCTGCCTACTCCACGAACTGAATGAAGGAAAATGAGAAAAGGTTACCTGGTTACGTGGCCTCAATCTGCCTACTCCACGAACCAAATTAGGGAAACTAGGAACGATAAGAAATGATTCGGTTGCGTGGCCTCAATCTGCCTCGGAGTCAACTTGACGTTGACTCCGAAGAGTAGGCAGGTTGAGACTTTGGAGTTAACTATTAGAAACGATTTGGCTCGTGGAGTAGGCAGATTGAGGCCACGCAACCGAATCATTTCTTATCGTTCCTAGTTTCCCTCATTTGGTTCGTGGAGTAGGCAGATTGAGGCCACGTAACCAGGTAACCTTTTCTCATTTTCCTTCATTCAGTTCGTGGAGTAGGCAGATTGAGGCCACGTAACCGAATAACCCTTTTCCCTACTCATTTATTCCAACTCCTGAAGATGGCTTCACAATGGAAGCCGAAACGTCGAGATTATATAAATCTAGAACGCGGCTCATTCCGAGAACCAAGTTTTACACATACTTCTGACCGCGGAAGCCTTTCTGAACATATATATATATATATATATATATATATATATATATATATATATATATATATATATATATATATATATATATATATATATATATATATATATATATATATATATATATATATATATATATATATATATATATATATATATATATATATATTTATATATATATATATATAAATTAAAAACAAGGTTTGTCAGGCAGAAAGTGAGGTTAAGAGTTTACGGTATTTACCTGAGATTTACGTTGTTTGTTTATCTGTAACAGCCGTTTACATATGTTTCAAGCTTATTGGCTCTCATCAGAACGGCGTAGTTCAAGTTATTATTAGATGTTACATAATTGAAAGTTGATTAAAAAGGAAAAAATTCCTCACGTGGAATTTTGTGTTGTTTTGTTCTGTGTTTTTCCTTTTTAATCAACTTTCAAGTGTGTAACATCTAATAATAACTTGAACTACGCCGTTCTGATGAGAGCCAATAAGCTTGAAACATATGTAAACAACGTAAATCTCAGGTGAATCCGTAAACTCTTAATATATATATATATATATATATATATATATATATATATATATATATATATATATATATATATATGTTACTAAATATAATGATGATATTATTATAATATTATTCTTTGTTATCACAATATCTCTGAATTCTACAGTAGAATTTCAATTCGTTATTAACATATTTCACTTTTAATTAACATCTGTTCGACGACTGACTTTGAGACATTCTTCAGAACCTTCACAAAGATAAAGTACCTGTGTGAAAAATTTTGAGTAATATTTTCTAATGGACTAATAAATAGATAATATTATGATATTAACCAAGTAATAGTAAAAGCAAAAGTATTGGTAGTTTGGCCATAAAATTTCAACATTAATCAAGTAATGATTCGGTAATAATAAACATTTCCCTAACAGTGAATTTGCGAATATATCAAGTCTGAGAAGATTGTATTATGCTTTCGAGAACTGAACTTGAATAGGGGTTAACAGTTTGGAATCCTGATTATCAGCCACATATTGGTATACTGGAGTCTATTCATCGAAACTCGTGAACATATTGAGCTCAATAAAAGACGGAATATATCCACCTGTAGGCATAAAGCATAAACTACTGACAAGTCGACCTAATGTAGACACCCTCAGTGCGCGGAGAAATTGGTATAAAATAGTTTCCTCGCATAAAATAAATAACAATACAATTAATTGTGAGAAGTTTCTGTGTATCCTTCAATTCACTGAAGACTCACTTCCATAAGTAAATTTACGTTGAACAGCTCATGATATAATGCAACACGCAACAGAGCAATAATTGGGGTCTCATCTGGATGAAGTTAACTGTTAACTGGTTCTGATATTAAGGCAAGTTTCTTAAAACTAGGATATGCATAGTTCTTCATATTCATAATAATAAGAACAATGATAAGTTCTTTATTCTCAACAGGATCCATTCCCAATTACAGAAAATAATAACTGAATGTTGCTCAATCTGAAAAAATTAAAAAAGTAACTAATAACTGAATAATAGTATTGAATTAAATAAAACAAAGAACTCAATCTACATCAATTGATTTTAGTTAATTTATTTTGTTCACATAACTCCTTATATTGAGTATATAATTATTATTATAACAATAACTTCTATGGGTACTAAATTGAATTGAATTAAACTCTTGGCTCAACATTTCACGATTATATTTAACAACATGAATTTTTCGTAGGTGAACTCATTTTCAAGACTGAAATAACAGTAAGGAACGAACAACAAATTTATATCTATACAATGTATGTAAGGAGGGAGGATAATTGAAAATCTACCTGTTCATTTACGATGTCTTCTTTTTTCTTCCAAGAACTGCATATTTCAATTGCCTCTGAAAGGTCTAAACTTGCCCTTTATTACCTACGTGCAAGCACTTAGTTTTTTCAAAGTCTATAAAGTGGTTGAAGTTAATACAATGCTCTGTGAATCCGTTTTTATTAACATTGTACATTCATATATTTGTGATTTTATCATGTGAGTTATTTTATTCTTGTGGTACTATTTGATATTCCTCAGAAACTCCTTTATATTACTTTCTATATTTAACACATTGTTTTAGAAGCTCCTGCTTGGTGTCAGTCTTCCTTGTTTTGTTATAAGGTTTCATCCTAATGACAAAACAAGGAGCAGTCTTCACAAAAATTCAATAATAAAAATCATTTATTTAGCATCGCTAATATAACAATCAATAAAAAAACTTTTCCTATTCGACGTTAGCTATCACATATTCATACAACTTTCCAAGTACTCAAAATCCATTGCATAATTGATCCATATATAATGTGACCATTCATTCTTTGACTCAAAACGGGACATCAGTTCATTGAGGTCAAATAATAGGTTGTCAATGAAAAAAAAACACTTTTTTAAAGTTATTTAATCAGAAAAAGTAATTTGGCTTAAAAGTTGCGAATCACAAAATATAGGTACCCTAAATGCTAAGTTATAAATATATATATATATATATATATATATATATATATATATATATATATATATATATATATATTTATCAGAAGAACAAATTTTTTTTATATAGCGGGTGACGATTTCAAGTAAGAATGACACTCTTGGCACGTTTTTTTTATATTCACCTTAATTATCCACATCGCCTGAAATTTGTAACTGGGTTTTCGCAGATGTCCACAATTTGTTCATAATAAAAAAATGCTCTTTCTACTGGAGCATTTGTAGCAGGCAATCATGAAATATATTCAATTACAATAGAAAAGTTTTCATGCTGAAATTGTTTCCTTGGAAACATTTGAATTATTCCATTCCGTTACTTTTTGCGATGTAATGTAATTAGAAATTAATGAGAATTTCGTCGAAAACTTCAGTATCTTTATTACAGTCAATATACTAGTTTTCAATCAACATATCCAGAGATTTTTCAATGTCTTCACATTTGGGGGCCTTTTTCAAATCTGTCCAATAAAATATTTTCATTTCTTTGGTAAGACAACAAGTCCATTGCTCTAGATATTCACGGCTTGTTTTATAAAACTCAGTAGTCGTCCTTTTCACAAATTTTTCAACCATTATATCTTAATTTTAACATGAATTGTCATAAATGGAAGAAACTGATTTATTTGTTTCTGAGTTAAATTATGTCTTAATTTATTGATATTTTCAACCGCTAGCTAGCGTCCGGTTGGTGTGGGCGTCACATCACGGTGGCGAGCACGACTGGACGGTGACCGGCCGTTGGCTACTGAAATTTTCGCACGGTTTCTGAAAACGGGACGATTTTGCGTCCCACAGTCCATTTCGGGGACACCGGGACTCGTAATTGTAAAAAGGGACAGTCCCGTTCAAAACGGGACGTCTGGTCACATTATCCATATATCACTTTACGTGAATGCAAGCTGAGAAATTTAAAAATTCTTCCCAAGAAAAATATTTTTCCACAAATCTTATGTCTTATATATTTACAATTAGCCCCAAAAACAATGAAAAAAAATAAAAATTATGTTGTATGGACATCAACTTACTAAACCATGAAATTATCGGTTACATTGAACTATGAATTTCATCAACAATTGATGAAATTTATTATGAGTAGAACCTCCACACTGAAATTTTAATTTCTTCAGAGCTCTTTCGAAAGCGAACATATTCACCATAGTTTTTCAAAATGATCTAGGAATTCATTGAGTATGCTCACTGCCACAAAATGAAAGTAAAATTAACATCACTTCAATTTTTCGTGCGGAATTTCGAGAGAAAATGAACTATATCTGTTGTTCAAACCGTGGGCAAGTTTTTATTGAGTCCATCATGTTGTTGAACAAGTTTTCTGTGAGCATGTTGAAATATAGCTGCTGCGAATCGCTGACCTCAGATAGCTTGAGCAACTAGTTGATTGGATATAGCATGCTTTTTTGTGCATTATATTGAGTAACCACTTTGGTGAATTCTAATCTGAACAAAACTAGGTGATTGAATATGCGCTTTCCCAAGCAGTTATTCCTTATTGTATTTGTGACACAACATGCGCATGTTAACTGATTTTGATATGAGTATTCTCAATTAAATTGGTTAGATATTTGAATACGGAAACAAAACCTTCAAGTCTCAAAATGTGCTTAATCATATGAAAGTTCCATTTCAATGGTAATCAGGAGTGACACCCAAGTAGCTGTAAACGTAAGAATAAGTACTTTCGAAATATTTATCAACATTTTTAATCAAGTCAATTGTGGCTCGTAAAAATTTCGAGAATGAGTTATGATTACAAAAATGTTTTCTATTTGTTAATTTTTGAATACAAGGGCTCACTCAACAGATAGTCTCATCGAATTAAGTATTCGATGCATTGACTTGAATATTTTCATCTACAAACAACACACCTAATTCTACTGAGAAAGATATGATGAATACATAATGAAAGAATAACTCTACAAAAACTGATAATTATTCTATTATCGGCCTTCGAATAATCTCGTTTTCAAATGTCTCTTGAAAGTTATGAGATACGGAGAAAAAATATCCAAAATGGTCTCTATACTTATCTAGTTTAGCGTATTAAAAGATCTATGGATGGGTGAATTCAACAAATAATTAGCTTTGCTCTGCCCAACAACCAGTATTTTACGATTTCTTACTAAATGTGGAAAACAATTAAAGTTTATAAGGCTCATACATGCAGCAGAATCTATTAAGCCATTAGTAATTTGTAGGAGAAACATATATCAAAGTACTCACGTCTCGAACTCAAACATTCCAACCTATAAAATTCTACATCACTCGCATATGAGAATCCATGACGTTACCTGCTAAAACGGAAATTAAGAGCAATAATGAACTTCCGTAAAACATTTTCTAATCTATTCTTGTATCTATCATGATTTGGATTCCAGACGACCGACGCGTACCCAAACTTAGATCTCATAATAGAATTATACAAAGCAATAACAGACTCAAGTCGACCAAAAGGCCTAGTCTCATTCGTAATACGAAATCCAAATTTCTGCGAGCCTGTTGGACGATTCCTTCAATATGCAACTCAAAGGTTAGTTCCTTATATTTAAGCTTAACACGTTAATAATTTACTGATCTGATCTCAGTCAAACATTGACCTGACAATGTCAAATTGGAAGTGATAAAATTTTTACTCCTGGAGAAAAGAATATGATGGCATTTGTTCACGTTTACCTACAACTTATTGAGTCTGCACTAGTCGGAGAATGCATTAAGATCGGACTGTAAAACAAAATAATCGTTGAAGTATTTTATCTGCTTCGATATTTTAGATCATCCGCATCAAGATCTATATCAGTTTATCTAAAGCATTCACCAATATCATTTAAGACCATATAAAAAAGAAATGAACCAATATGTGGACCCTGCGGTACACCTAGTGTCACCATTTGAATTTGATCTGGAACCATTCACAACCACATGCTGTCTTCGGTCGTCCGAATATGAAGCAAGAAGAGCCAATTTAGTGGAACAAAGCTAAGTAATTCGAACTATATGATACTGTTCAATAGTTTGTTTCATTAATAGAACTCAAAAACTTTCCAATTAACCAATAGCAATTCCAATATTTTCTGATTCTATTCTTTATGTGGAATACCTATGTATGAAATAAACATCGCTGATATAATGCCAAATTCAATCACAATATCTGTTTATTTCGAAATTCGTATATAAAATTCAATCTCGAAAATCCGATCTGAAAAAACTTCAGGAAATCTGAATCAAAAATATGTACTTTCATGCAATTCCAAGACCTCTCAGAATCGTGAAAAATCTGAAACGAACCGAACACTTTCGAAAATAATAGGATTTTCTTCACGTCCCGTGAAAAATTTCATCAGTTCGTTCGAACTCTGATCTCGGAACGGGGACACAATGGTGCCAACAGGAGCAGCAAATTGAGTAATCCGACTCAGTAAAAGCGATGTGAGGTAAAACAGAATGCTTTTAAACGGAATAAGTTAAGTGCGCGAAATGGTATTATTAAATTGAAGAGTTATGTAACAATTAGACATACGGCTTACTACGATGATGCTCCAGCAATTCTGATGGAATAATAATTACAAATAACACGGCCACTTGACAGCAACTGTCATAATAATCTCGCGTATCTGTCAGTATGCTAATCTAATATGAGAATCTATGAAAGGTTAAACAGTGTTACCACATTAGAACTTGTTAATACCATTCGCACTGAAGTGTGAAATGAAATACTCACCATATGACCAAAACTATTGATTATGGAGAAGAATATAGTCAGTTTTTATCACCATATTCATTAATGTTCCACTACAAATTTTTTGTGTTAACATATTCTTCAAGCATATTAATAACGAAATGAAAATTATTTGAGGAGAACTACTGAGTTGACCAGACATAAAGTTTACATTATTTTTCTAATTAATTTCTATGCTACGGTGTATTCTTCTTAATGGAGCTCCATATAGTGGTGAAATTCTTATATATATATTTGATCATTTCATAAATTAGCGGTGGTGTTTTTATTGTGTCTATACATTTTCATGGAATCTAAAATATCCGCCTGGAGGCACTGCCTAAAAACTTTCTGAAAAACTACCTGAGTCACTGCAGAGGTGGTTTTGAAAAGGCTCTCATTTCGAGAGGATGGTCTATATCCACCTAAGGGTTGTCATCACGCTTCTTTGCTGTCGAGGTTTGACACTAGGAGCCTCCACACCAGGAGAGGTTCCAATGCTTTCAAATTTCTATTCAATTTACTCAATGATAATCTCGAATGTCCTGAGCTTCTGGGTAAACTTAATTTCTTTGTTCCTCAGAGGTGTACTACAATAAACCAGACATTTTATTCAAAAACACACATAACCAACTTTAGCTTTGCATGTTCTACTGCAAACCTGGTATTAAGCTACTGTGATTTGCACTGGGATTCACTTGTTTCCATCTGTAATGTTTATTGAATCTTAACCATTGAGGTATCTTGATTTTTTCCGGTTTGAGTTCTGAGAGATTTATTATCCTGTTTCGTTATTTCTAATTATTTAGAATATTTATTAGTGTTGGCGTTTACTTGATGTAAATCCATTATAATAGAATATAAACTTAAATTCAAACACTCGAACTTATAATTTACACTTTATTGACTACATAGCATACGACGCGTTTCGTCGTTACAAACGACTTCTTCAGATGCCTACAGAATAATGAATTTTTCTAATAATAAAGTGTAAATCATAAAATCAAGTGATTGAATTTAAGTTTATATTCCATTATCTAGAAATTCAGTAAATAGCAATTGTTTTTATTATACAATTTTCTTTCCTAAAATTATCTGCAGACAACGGTAGCGAAAGTAATCGATGAACTAATGAATGACACTCATTTTCATTTTGTGACTGACAGCTGGAGTTGTGTACTAATATGTCTGAATAAGTTGGGTTTCTTTAAATGTCAAAAACTAGGGAATGAAGACAACGACTTATATGTAAATCTATAAAGCTAATAGCCTGGTTGATTTTGAATCCAAAGTGATCGAAGAATAGATTGATTAAAAATTTCCGAGAAGAAAGTTAAATGGCTATCGGTACTAGTCCATGTAAAATATGTATCGTATACATATCTTCTCCAGAAAAATTAATTCTTGGTTAAACTATTTTCAGAATTGAATAAGGTGTTTTTAAAATGTGTCATAAAAATCTCTCTCAATAACGGAGCTAATGGAGAACCCATGGGTAAACCGTCTGTTTGTTGATAGATCTTCTCATTGAATTTGAAATAACTTCGTTTGATGCATGAATTTACGGCTAACATGAGTTCATCTATGTAAGTAGAAGATAGGCAATTGTTCTAAAGTAAAAGTTCTTTGACTATTCTTTTTAGTTCATGTGAAGGAATGGATTGGAACAAATTCCCTACATAACCCGAAACCACCCGAAAGATATGTAGAGTTTTCAATATATTCAGAGAAACTTAAGTCAAATGTGTTAATTTTCATTCATTGTTTTCAACATAATGTTTCACCGAAGAGTTAAGCGAAAGCTCCGTGTCATTCACCCCAGTTATTCACTAAATTGAATTCACATTGAATTAACATTGAATGATATTATGATTACCACAGGGCTGCCAACCATAATGTTTTCAATATCCCTATTATTCGTTATTCAGAACGTTTAGGTCATATTTGAAGAGCCAATATCGATATCCATTTTTTCATTAATTTTAAATATACAACCCAAAAACATTTCAAATAACCGATCGACAGCACAGCTCTAGTCCGTTGGGAGCCCGAACTGTCCGAGGGAACATCCCCTCTTGACTAATGGCGTTTCTCCGCAGAGCTCCTTCTTCTTCCCACGTTTTATGGCGCCCTTTCTGCAACATTTCAACCGATTCTGGCCGTACGTTTTATATACGTAATGATTTTGTGATCAGACCCTAATAAAATGTTGATTTTGTGTGGACAGACTACGAAACCGAATCGACGGGGATATCGGATTTTTCTCTTTTTCATCTCTGGACGAGATGTTGACGTTTACTCTGGCGGACGTGTCGCCAGCTTTATTGGGTCTAGATGCTTTTTACGACTACACGTACACTTTTCTTTTATTTAATCTCTGGTCTATAAACCGCGTATTCTTGAAGGAGGAAATCACTTAGTTTTTGTTTTGACGACTGGAAACAGTTCAATTGTTGAGAACATGGGAATTTGAGGAATAAAGCCAAATCCGCGAATGAATAGAAATATGACTATATTTCTAACATGATCAACAAAAATTTTACGCCAAAAACATATACAATCACTCTTTAATAGAATATAAACTTAAATTTAAACACTTGAGCTTATGATTTGCACTTTATTGACTACATAGCATGACGTGTTTCGTCGTTATAACAGACTTCTTCAGATGCTAACAGAATAATAAGTATCTGAAGAAGTCGTTTGTAACGACGAACGAAACGCGTTCATTCAACGAATAAATACATATATGCAAATAAATTGCATTATAAACATATTCTCCTATAATCAGGTTATTAGCAGAACATTCGCTTACATTTTCTTCAATTCTCTTTGATAACTCGAAATTTATAATATACAAAGAGTGAATGATAGGATAATTTAATGAAGAAAATACAGATATGAAAATTAATTAGGGTCATTAGAAACAAATTCGCCTACATTATATTTGCAAGGACCATTCACCAACAATTTCTTCAATTCTCTTTGATAACTCGTTATTTATAATGTACAAAGAGTGAATGATAGTGATTGAAGGATAATTTGATGAAAACTATTGCTGAATTCTACAATGTTCTCTCAAACAGTCAACATATATTGCGGGATGCTAAGCCATCAACCAGAGCTAAGTTTCAATTTGTATTAAAAACTTGGTAAAATTTTTAGTTTTTCATATTTCGCCAGTATTCTGAAACATATATCGAGTTAGTTTAAAGCATATGATGAAGCTTTTTTGGAATTTAACCCTGTGTTTTTAATTATATATGCCTACGATACATTTCAGAATAATACACCCTGTCTTGTGCCAGGATTAGATTGACTTTTTCAGTATTTACTTTGATCGACAATTTTTCTCATTGTTTTCATCAAATGGCATTTTATACAAAACGACATTTTTGTTCGAGTATAGAAATGTACCTTCAAACTTGGGGAAGAAAGTAAGACAACTGAATTCTTCATTTAATATAAACTTAAATTCAAACACTTGAACCTATGATTTACACTTTATTGACTACATAGTATGACGCGTTTCGTCGTTACAAACGACTTCTTCAGATGCTTACAGAATAATTGTTATTCAATATAACAATAAATTTAATATAATATATGCTTATTCCGTAAGCATCTGATTATTCTGTTAGCATTTGAAGAAGTCGTTTGTAACGATGAAACGCGTCATGATATGTAGTCAATAAAGTGTAAATCATAAGTTCAAGTGTTTGAATTTAAGTTTATATTCAATTATAATTGATTTACGTCAAATAAACGCCAACACTATCAAACACTCTTCAATATATTCATTCCATTTCACATACACTGTTTTACAAGATAAGTTCTTATAACAAAACAGGGGAGAGTACTACTGAACAAAATTACTTTATGAACAATATCTTCCTGTTATTTGTTAATGATGTACCCGGATTTATTAATATTGACTCAGTCACCCTCTTTGCCGACGACACGTCAGTGATCATATCTTCTAAAAGTATTGATGGTCTTATGAAGGAATGTGAGAGATTGGTTCGAGAACTTCAGACTGGTGTTATATAAATTCACTCATGCTAAATCTCAGTAAAACTGAATTATTACTTCTTAAACTACGTGAATTCAGCTCATATATTCCATTTGTTTTGAGGTTTCGTGACCGCCAGCTGAAGCCTACAGGTGATGCAAAATTTCTGGCACTACATGTTGATTCTAACCTGAAATGGCACAATCATATGGAAGAACTATGCAAGAAGCTGAACAAATCTTTTTTGCACTTGCAAGTACTACCTTTGCAGAGCTTGATCACAACTTATTATGCATTAGTTCACAGTCACCTGAGCTATAATATAGTTTTCGGGGTGGTTCATCTGGCTTCAATAGAGTTTTTACTGCGCAGAAGAGGAAAATTCGCCTCATTTTCAACTTGAGACCTTTTGACTCTTGTCGACCGATATTTGTACAATATGAGATTCTTCCGTTAGCTTGAATGTACATTCTTAATTGTCCGCTTTTTGTTCGCCGAAAACTGTCAGATCTTGATGAACTTTCGAGCTTCCATGGTTATAGAACACGATACATGAACACAATATGTATTCCATTACACAAAACAGCTGAGTTCGAATGTCACTTAGACATATGTAGGTATAAAGCTCTACAATCACCTATCAAACCGAGTCATGAACCTGAATCAAATGAGTTTCAAGAGCAATTAAAGGAATATTGTGGACTTTTTTGTTTTGATGATTTAAAAGAATATTTTTCCAATGGTATTTATTGATTTCTCATCTAGTTGGTTCAAATTTTGTACAATGACATGTCCTATATATTGTTGTTATATCCAAGGGATAAATATTTTATTATAATTATCAAAGTGGAAAGAGCGAAAGGGTAAGTTGGTGTGATCTCTAATATAAAATGGGTAATAATATTTTGGGAAGATCTAAAATATTTATTGACCATGGTGTAACCTTCGATTCTCAACTAATTTCTGTGCCACATATCAATGCCACAGTAACCGCTGCCTGTAGAGTATATGGTTTCATTATTCGCATTGGTAAATAATTTAGCAATATATCAACTGTGAAAACACTGTATTGTGCTTCGTAATATCTCAACGGGAATACGGATCAACATTTTGGAATCCTGGTTATCAGTTATATATTGATCAACTGTAGTCTATTCAACGAAAGTTTCGGAAACTTTTGAGCTTCAGAATTGATGGCATATATCCACCTAGAGGCATATAACACGAAACACTTACAAGTCGACATAATGTCGACGAAGGAAATAATTAACACACTCTTCTTGCAGAAAATAATTTACAATAAAGTGAAATGTCATGAAGTATTGCAAAATTTCAACTTTATTGTTCCAATTGTTTCTTCCATGAAGTCGTTCTGAAGTCACGTTCTGCCATTCAGCAGCTAGAACGAATGTTCTTAAATTTTCTCCACTGCACACGATGTGCGAACAATGTGATGGCTTAATAATAATAATAATAATAATGATATTTATTTCAAAGGATGCTCCAGTTAACAAACATAATGCAGCAAATGAAATAACGTCAGAAAAAACAAACAAAATTAGCATTTCAACACATATTCCAGTAATCATCCAAGTAGTATGGTTCCAATTCAATTAAGAGTTTTTTAACACTATTTTTAAATGAACTCAGTTTTTCAAATCTCTTCACACTATCCGGAAGCTTATTGGAGATTCTCACAGAAGTGTAATACGGATGTTTCTCAGAAGCAGTCAGTCTATGCTTAGGAAAACGGTAATTCAAGCTACGTGTGCTGTAATTATGCATTTCGTTGCATTTATCAAATTTCTCCCTATGTTTGTGCAAAAAATGAGATTTTCCAGGATGTAATGAGCATATACCGTCAGAAAGTTATTCTTCCGGAAATGTCCCCTGCAAGATTCTCTCCATTCGAGTCCTAAAACTGTTCTGATGACTCGCTTCTGAACGCAAAAATATCCTTTTTTAGTGAACTGCTGCTAATGAAAAGCAGCCCAAATTTCATCAAACCCTCAAAGTTTGCATAGTAAAACACTTTCAAGGAATTCCCATTGAGATATCTACTTAACATCTTTATACTGTACGATACTGAGTACAGTTTTTTTCCAAGTTCAATTATATGGTTATCCCAGTTCAGATGTTCATCGATGTATGTTCCTAAAAACTTTATGGAATTTTCTAATTTATTTTCACTATCTAATAAACTGATAGAACTCGGTGTATCAATTTTTTGTTGTTTTGTCCGAAATAGTATAGTTTTTGTTTTTTCCGTATTGAGAACCAAACCATTTCTCAGAAACCATCCCCGAACACAGTCAAAAGTAGCTTCCGATGACCGGAGCAATTCTGGATAGCTCGAATCAGCAACCAATATATTGGTGTCGTCCGCGTAGTTGGTAAGATGACCTCTAACATTACTTATTTCAAAAACTTCTGCTATGTCATTCATAAAAATTATAAAGAGAACTGGTCCCAAAATACTGCCTTGTGGAATGCCAAATTCAATCTGTTTTATTTCAGATTTCGATGTTATTCCTTCTTTACAAAATTTAACTCTTTGTTGCCTATTGCTTAGATATGATTCGAACCATCTCAATGCACTGCCCCTTACCCCGTATTTTTGAAGTTTACGCAATGTAAGCTGATGCGACAGACTATCGAATGCCTTAGAGAGATCCAAAAACATTCCAAGAAGAATTTCGTTTTTTTCAGAAGATTCCATTATTTTGCTGGTGAATTGATTAATTGCGGTTATGGCAGACCTGCCTCTGACATAGCCATGCTGATTATCATTAAACAGGTTACAAGACTCCATAAAACTTACCAATTTATTGCACATGGCCATCTCAAACAGCTTTGAAAAGGATGGTAAAACACTTATTGGTCTATAGTTTTCTAGCAACATCGGATCGCCTTTTTTGTGAATTGGAGTTATAAGTGCTAACTTCAACTATTCCGGAAATATGCCAAACTGGAATGAGTTATTCATGATGTAACCGATCACATAGTTTGGAGGCAATATGGATATTTGCAACAAAATACGACTTGTATTTATAACGAAATGGCCTCGAGAGGTTACCAAAAAATCTCTATTTGCTCCCTAAAATTTTCCGATTTTTTCAATATATGATTGTCCAGCAGATGCCTCAGCTCATGATTTTGGTTAATTTAGTTAGCTATTATGGTGTTTTTGTTGCTTATTCATATTGGAATACAAAGGTACATTGGGCCTGAGTGGTTGTCATACAGACATATACTATGCCACACCCTGCAGATACTCTTAAGCGATAAATGACAGTCGATCACTTCATGACATTACGAATGAAACACTCAATAATTCAGATACTTTCAAATATGAATATTTCATGCCACTTGATAGGAACACATTTCGACAAAAATATGATGATGGGAATATTGTTCTGTTGATTCACAAACTTTAGAAGTTCGTTTCACCTAAAAGATGTCTTCTTCAGACTGACCAACCTGACCTGTTAGTCCGAAGAAAATATTATATTTATTTGACAGTTGGAGGAAGCAGGTACGTCTAAATGTCAAATAAAGTCTATACTTAATTTTCGAAATCTTCTATACAAGGAGAGCCAGTGACAAATTTTTCGATATACGAGTACATCCAATTTCAGGGAAAAAATAACAAATTATTCACAAATGATGATAAATGAACATATATTAAACAAAACACCAAAAAAAAAGTATAAGCGAATATATACAACGGAAATAATATCAAAATGAATTGAAATAGTAATGAACAAAAACTAAATGGTACAAACTAAAAACAAGATATTATTATCTATCGTAAGTCACACGTAAACAAAAGAAGTTTATGAAATATAGTCGATAAAGTCAACGAAAATGAAATCAAAATTAATTGCAATAGTAGTATAAAGTAATCAAATGCAACAAAACTAGAATTATAATATTATATATTACAAAGTCATATGTAAACAACAGCACCCATCATAAAGATAACTTATTCAGTTGATAGGAGAACGTGACATAACATTCGATCTTTGTAATTGAAATAAAATGTATTATTCTTTCTCCGGCTAGACCTCGATACACAAATATTTATTTTGCTGAGAAGAAATAGCGGGTCGATCTATTTGTGCAAAATTTTGAAGAGAAACTCCAGACGAAACCGTTCACGTCTCAACTTCAATAATTCAATTCCCAGATTATCGATTGGATGGAATGGTCGAAGCAACTCGAAGGATATTGTCCATAACATATGTAGTACATATACCTAGCAGTATAAAAGCAGAAGCCGTGATACAAATTATGTCTTCAAAGAAGGATAGCTTATAGTCGAAAAGAACTCCCAGATCACTGAACTCAATACATCTATCTAGGTTTATGATTAAAGTCATTTCTAGCAATCCCCAATGGCTAAAGTAAACTACTCTAACATTTCTAAGAGTTTAGAAATGATGAATTTTGTTATATCATCAGTCACAAAACCTGGGCAAGTATTTCAAATAATTTTTCAAACCCATATAAAAATCGCCAGAACTTTTTGTTTCATCCTTATTGTTGCAAAAACGCTATAAATATTTATTTCAAGTAGATCTACCTTTGACGTTTCAGTTGTTTTGAAATGACAAATACTATGACAGATTGATGAGTTCGAAGTTCTTCAGTTAGGCATATCTTTAAAATAATTTTCGATGTGAATTCTATCGAAATATATACCTACATGAAGAAGTTCTGACGACTTTATATATATTCAAAATGATTTCTCTAAGTTTCGTGACTGACTTGTAGACATATCAAAATTGAATGTTCTCTTTTATTCTCTTTGAGATATTATGGTAGCCACTCGGCCATTTTGGGTGGACAGAGGTGGCTTACATTAAAACGCAGGTCTCAAATATTGAGTGGGTGAGTTTTGTTCACCTATAAAATATTCACTCAAAATTGGTAACTGGCTTTTGATTCATTTATCTAATGTTATTCCTGATCTTTTACGTTAAATTTTCTTCTGGAAAGTCCAATCGCTTTTAGTATAATTCGCGCATGCGCAGAACCCGATACATACCAGAGAAGACTGCAAAGCGACTGTATTTTCTAGAGGAAAACTCCATATTCAAACAATCCTCGTGCTTCACAAACTCGTATATGGGTGATTTCATTCATTTATAGAGCCTCCCGTTGTGAAATAAAGTGGTAAAAGTATAAAGAATGAAGTATTTGATAGAAATATACATTAAACAATTAATTCTGAATGAATTATAGCATAATAACGAATTTAATGATACCCTAATACGAGTATTGTGTATAATAGATGATACCAGAGGAAAATGATTCCAATCAATGTTTTCATCCGATAAAATATTCATAGAATAATTGCAATCAATTTGTTCAACACGAATAATTACAGACTATATCAATTTGTTGATTTTTGAAAATAGAAAGTGAGATGGCAATTTTTCATTCGAACGAACAGCTCGCTGATATATACAGGAACATTATTAACAACTTCTGATTCGTCATAATCAGATTGATGAGAAATTCGAAAACACACTCTGGAACATTTTTCAACTCTCTGTCTGAGAATACGGAACGAGTTTCAGTGATGAATGAACGCAAAAAATTCAGACGAATGTTTTCGGCAGACGAAAATATTGACGTATTTTTAGCTGCCAGACGTAGTGTTACATTTTTCTAGATTCTCATTTAACTGGCATGACCCCAGACTTAATCTGGCAGTTCATTCTCTTATGTTCGTTCTTGGCACGTTGTGGGCATTTATAAGTTCTATGAGTAGAGCATAACATTATTAAAGAACTCATCAATATTAATTTCGATAGTTTTCCAATACACCTGTAGATCTAATGAACAAGGTTGGAGAAAACATTCTATCACGTAGTTGATATTGATTAATATCGAAGAATTCATTATGGAACAATAGGCATTTCAGCATTTTGAAGTTGAACTTTGGTTCACAGAAAAATTTATTTGAAATGAAGGAAGAGCCATGGAAAATCTAACGGCAATTTTCTTATTGAAGCGAATTTTACAGGCAGATAATTGGTGCTAATCCAATTGAACCAAGTATTGAGAAATAGGACAATTTTCTGAATTTACATATTTTCAATCGGAACTACTTTTCGTTTACGTTCAAGTCTTAATTGGATCGTGTCAAACTGAATAGAAGTTTCATTTCTTTCATTTAAGAATTCTATATTTCGTTAAGGAGTTTCTGTCTCTCTATTTCCGAATTATTTGAAAGATTTCTTCAAAAATTGTTGAAAATGTATTTCGAAAAATGAAATAAGATGAATTCACATACTTATCTATAGCATAAGATATATATAAGATAAATGAAGTCGATATCTTCAGTTTGTTGGACGTGGCTAAACTGAGGAGAGCCTGGTGGCTCGAAACAGCGACTGTCTTGCTTTTCCAATACATGCTAAAAAATATCAAAGAATAGAGACGGAATATTAAGTGCATTTCGAGAAAAAACGAACTTCTTGAATGTTGATACCATTGTTTCAACATATTGTGGGACTCTTCAGTTATAAAATGCATCAAAAGAATCAAGTTGCGATGGTTTCATAAACGCACCTAGGATCTATCTTCGATATGGGGCGAACATTGATTCGTAAACTAAACATGAGAGCTGCTTCCTCTATGGGAAATACATAATAAACTCTCTCGAGCATGGCAAATCGGTTTCTCCTGAAAAGAACAGTGCGTACTTAGAGGATTTGTAGATGTTTCATTCAAACGCCTTAGAACTTTATAAATGTCTGAGAATGGTCCCATGCCTTGTCACTCCGTTTCACATTCCGGGTTCCCAATCCTTCATAGTAAGTCAATACTTAGACAAAACTGAACGAAGCTATACTACTCTGAGTACGTTGAGTCTTGTTGAAAGAAAGCGATCTGCAATATTCGAGAGAGTTCATTCATTTATGTATTAATTCATTTTAAATACACTGTTTCACAGAACAAATCCCAATTTCACAACAGGAAAAACAACAAATATTGAAACAAAATCAGAAGAATTTCTGATATGAAATCAGAAATGATACAATAAATAGTTCCCTTCATCTCGTTTCCTAGATAGAGGGAGCTCACATGTTCAGTTCACTGTTGAGTGTTCACCCCGTTTTGAAAAAAGGGCCTAGGAGCGTTTGAAAAACCATGGAAAATTGATTATTCCGATGCATATCACTGAAGAATCCTATGATAGGATGAAACAATTGTATGAAATATCCGTTCAACAAATTCGATGTTTTTCAAACTCACTTAATATTCAATCGAAAGTGATAGGTTATATTTTCATTGACAACAGCTAAGTAATCAGCACATATGTTGTCAACGGTATTATAATATCAATGATAATATATAAATATATGTCAATCAATTTCAGCAAAAATCGTTACTCGTAGCAGTAACAGACTATAACAGTGGAGATATCTCTCGTATTTCATAAACCAATCGATAAAAATCCTAGCTAGCTTTATTGAAGCTTCTAACCACATTTTGTCGTCCTTTCTTCATCTTCAAGTTTGCCCTTCTTGGATAGGACTACGGCGTTCTGATGATAGCTAAAAAGCTTGGGAGACTTGTAACCGTCTTCCAATACAGGCTTCACTGTTATCTTCCATCTTTTATATGATATTTTCTCAGCAAAATGTATTCAAAAACTTGTCAAAATGTCAAATATGAATCAAATATAATATTTCAATTTACGCTCGAATATTTCAAATTTCTTGCATCGTCCATAAAATAACCGACCGAACATAATTCATAACATTGTTCGACCGAAAACAGTATGTGGTTGGTAATGGTTCCAGATCAAATTCCTTACCGATGACATCAGGTGTACCACACGGTTCACATCTTGGTCCACTCCTTTTTCTTATGTTTTTGAATGATATTGGGGAATGTTTTTAACATACCGATATAGATATTTATGCGAATGATCTCATAATATCGGAGCAGATAAAATCCTTCAACGATTATTCTCTTTGACAGTCCGATCTTAATGCATTCTTTGACTATTGCAACCTCAATAAGTTGCAGCTAAACTTGAACAAATGCCATCATATTCTTTTCTCCAGAGGTAAAAATCCTATCTCTTCCAATTTGACATTGTCAGGTCAATGTTTGACTGAAGTCAGTTCAGTGAATGATTTGGGTATTAAGCATGATAAATAAGAACGTAACCTCTGAATTGCATATTGCAGGAATCATCCAACAGGCTCGCTGAAATTTGGGTTTCATATAACAAATGACTCGACCTTTTGGTCGACTTGAGTCTGTTATTGCCTTGTATAATTTCTATTGTGTGATCCAAGTTGGAATACGCGTCGGTCGACTGGAATCCAAATTATGATAAATACACGAATAGATTAGAAAATGTTCAACGGAAGTTCATTGATGCTCTCAATTTCCGTTTTAACAGGTGCCGTCATGGATTCTCATATGAGAGTAACGTGAAATTTTATAGGTTGGAATGTTTGAGTTTGAGACGTGAGTACTTTGATATATGTTTCTCCCACAAATTACTTAATGGCTTAATAGATTTTGCTGTATATATGAGACTTATAAACTTCAATGGTTCTCTCCACATGTAGTAAGAAATCGTAGAATACTGGTTCTTGGGCAGAGCAAAACAAATTACCTATATGTTGAATTCACCCTTCCGTAGATCTTTCAATAGATTAAATTTGATAAGTATTTTCTCTCCGAATTTCATAACATTTAAGAGAAATTTGAAAAAGAGATTATCTAAAGGTCGATAATAGAGTAATTATCATGAGAAGTAATAATAAAAACTTGTCTAAAAATCACTGACTGAACAATTCTTTATTCGACTAGTTTCGCCTTTTACAGCATTATCAAGAATAATGATAATGCTGTAAAAGGCGAAACTAGTCGAATGAAGAATTGTTCAGTCAGTGATTTTTAGACAAGTTTTTATTATTACCTCTCATTTAAATATGAACTATCACAGAGTAGATTCATCGTCCATTGAATTGAGTAATTATCAGTTTTTATAGAGTTACTCTTCATGATGTATTTATCTAATCTGTCTTAGTAGAATTAGGTATTCTCTTTGTAGATGAAGAGATTTAAATCAATGCATCGAAAACTTTATTTCGATGAGATGTATGAAAATTTTTAATTATAAGATATACATATGAGATTTAAGTTAGTTTATAGGTAATTAAAATTTGTGATATGTGCTCCCCTATTATAGGACAGGTTTAAAATGTCAGTTGATCGAGCCCTTGTATGTAAAAAAAAATTGAAATTAAAAAAACATGAACAATTCTCAGATTGTCAAACTTAATGTTAACAAAAACCTTGTTAACACCTATTCTATCGGTTCTGTTTTCATTCATTCTGGTTAAGATAACTAAAAACGGTTTTCTTCTCGCTGAGCGATTTTTAATCTCGATTTTCTAGGTAATGGACTGTAATGTGCCGAGTTCGCCTATTCCGAACAAAGTAAAGGCTATGCCACACTTGTTTGTGCTTACATTTGAATAATAAAAATTATCTTTCGCACATAAATATCACTTAATTGCTTGGAAGTAGTGATAGCTGCGAAATCCTGCAAATGTACGTATTTCTAGGAATATTTCACTGCTAGCAGACGTTTATTGGAAATAAAATTAGTGCGCTGGATATGAATAATTCTCTCTGCAATACTCAGTTCGCATTCTGTGAGCCAGAGTTGAGTTCTCTACTGCGATAAGAATGTCATTTTGCTAATCTTCGAATGGCTTGTTGAATATCTAAAGAATTGTTCCGATCCTGTATGATTTTTGTGTATTATCACAATAATTGTATCCATATAAACCTGACTGGATTGTATCACCGGCTAGCTTATAATTTATTTTTGGCGCCACCTTCTTTATTTGTTGTTCGACGATACAGTTACTCAGGGTGTGGGAGTTTTATTAAAGAAGGAAAATTGACCAGTCAATAATATACTAAATAATTTACTGACTGATGCAACTGTTGGGGTTCCTTAGGAATGTGTATATCCAAACTCTGTTCAGTATGAACAACTTTATTTAATATAACTATTTACAAGAAAATACATTCAAGTGTGGGAGTTTTATTAAAGAAGGAAAATTGACCAGTCAATAATATACTAAATAATTTACTGAGTGATTCAACTATTGGGCAAAAAAGAGGGGATATGTGCTTCAGAAAAATTTCACTATTGCTACTTAACTATTAACTTACTGAATTATTTGAAAAGTGAAATAATATGAAATGTTGAACTTACAGTTGAACTAGTTTTTAACTTCAAATCAAAATGCAAATTAAATGAAATTGACAGATCAATGTAGAAGGCTACAAAACTTAATGCCTTATAAAATGTTGAAAGAAAAATCAGTAATAGTAACTAAACTCTATAAACCTTAAGACTTAACCTAATACCTACAAATAATAATAGTTATTAAACTTTCAATATACTGATACTTAAATATTTAACCTTCCTTCGGTTATCAGTTGATTGTACAAATCAGTTCAAACCTTATAATTTATCAAAACAAGTATCTGATTATAATAACAAAACTCATACAAATAGGTATGAATTATAATGAAGGATTTCTCTTATTTATTGTTCTCTGCCATTCCAATGAAATTGAAGTGCAAGTACACTGACCTTGTAAATCCGAATAACACAAATCTTTTCTCTCTTACTGAAAGAGAAAAACCTTCAGTTTCTTCTTGTGTCCCTAATGATTCATATAATACTTTCAATATCTCGAATGGTGATCCCCTTTTCAGACATCCACGTGCTCGAAACTCCAAATAACTTCAAAATAAAATTATATTCTAATTAGAATATAATTCTAATTAGAATTACTTCAATCAAAAGATGTTCATACCTACGCAAGATTGATATTTAATCCGACAAAGTCGACTTTATTGGCCCCAAATTCCAAAATACGTAAACCATATAACTAACCATACAGAAGAATATACTGCAATAAATATTAAATTTCGGAATCGATATATTATTCTTCAAGAAATCAGCTACACTCAAAACATGCCTTGTTTTCAACTCAAGACGCAAAATCAAAATGGTGAAAAATCAGATTACAAAATGTCAGGTTACGAAAATATCAGAACAGAAAACTAGTTATATTGTTGTAGACTTAACTACATATAAAGATGAGGGTACTTCTTCCGTACCATAGGTGGCGGACTAATAATAAAATGCTAATAATCTAATGTCAAGTTTCAAACGTGGCAGTATATTTGATACTTCTGAAATAACGGCGATAGACCAGTAATATTAGTCATTTTAACCAGTAATCTGCGGAATAATTCCTAGAGAGCTGAAGTTTTGACGCATTGTGAAAAAGATGTGAAAAATCGACATTGATATCGTGTCTGCTGAAGAAGTTATGGAGGTCAAAAGGTCACGAAAATCGGTTGTTCGAAAATATCTCGCGTGTTATTGCTCGGAGGTTATTATAGGTCATTATAAAATATGAAAAGCTCTCAAGGCAGTTTAGAGCTACATGAATTTCTATGGAACAAAAGACAACATATATTGAATATATTAAATAAAAACACTAGGCTAGGTTTCACAAAATTTATAATGAATACGGGGTGATTTTCAGTTCAGTTTCAGTGATTTTTAGACAAGTTTTATTTTTGAAAATGGGGTAACACACTCTCGAAACAATTGTCAAATATGAAACTAACAAGTAGATTTTTCATCCATTGAATATATTAAACAATGTTTCACCAAGAGATCAACGAACATTCGATCATTTTATTAAGAGATGATAACTACCTTCAATTAGTTACCGAACTTCCACAAAAATACCACCAACTCAGATGCAATATGTCCCTAAATACCCATTTTTCCACCCTCATTTCAATTTATTCTCACGTTATTGCGGAGCTATCAGCAAGCAATGCTTGCAGATAACTCCAGGGGTCACTTTCAAGAGGAAAGCTAAGAAATCGCGATCAAAGAAATCAGTTGATTCTTCGTAAATCTAAACACTTAGCGAGTGTTTTTCGAAGAATTTTGGATTTGAATATCATTAATGATAGAACACCTCAAATGTTGTAAACATATGTAAATCATTTTCACCAATTTTTTAAAAACAATAAGTTTCACCATTTACATATCAAAAAATGTAGAGCTTATAAATTTTTTTCTTTGTAATATTTGTTATTTTAAAATTAGCAAGAATGTACTCATGAAAATAAGAAAATATTTCAGTTATATTCTTTTCTTATCTCAAAATTAAATCTAATTTCTGTATAGTTGAATCAATAACACTAAAACAGCCATGAGGTTTTCTGATCTGAATTTGATATTCAATTTCAGTAATGGAGGAACAATTCAAATACTTTTTTATACAAATTTGAACACTGATGAAAAACTCCACACTGATGTTTTTTATCTGAACAAATGCTTAATTCAACACTCATAGTTTTCTAATTTAAATTTTAAAAGTCGTTGGAACAACACCAACCACCGATTCTTTTTGTGACGGTATATACATTTCTCTGCTGACACGCTTCAAAACCTCGGTATAATTATTCACCATGCCGCTTATGGAAGAATTTCCACAAATTTCACTGCTATAAGAGTCTGAAAGTTAATTCAAACTTTTCGAGAATTTCAAACCAACTTCCAAAGACCAAGTTTAGCCCTTGACTAATAATAAGGAAATTGAGAGGCATTTCTGAGAAAAGCATTTAAGTGGGTACTTTCATTTTTCGTTGATGGGGTTGAGTGGCAATTCGACTGAAACTACCTCTGGATCGATAAGCACTTCTTTCGTCTGAGGAAGTACGGTAATCTAATATTGCCTTTATTGTTTCAGCGATGCTGGTAGTTCATCTGACAGTTCATTCAATGTGTCATGGAACAAAGCTGTATTCCGCTTCAGGTAAGATGAAAATAATTGTTTTCTGATTTCTGAACCTTACACAAATTGTGCTTTATCTCTGGAAGTTATCACGGTTATTTGTCAATTGAATGTTTTCAGGTATTCAAACAGTTCTCAACTGAATTCATGACACATGTTTCGATATATTCGTTCTCCTGAACATAAAGATTTCCAAAATTACATTGAGGCATTTTATCGAATTATTGAAAATACTTTGTGAATTAATTACACAAAATGACTCAATATATTCTAAGATTAGTGAGGAACTGACTTATATATCATTCTTTTAAAAAAACCAAGAAGGAAAAAAACAACGTTTTTATATCCTGAAAATCATTTCTTTGAATTTACAGTTCAACACGGAAACAAACTATGTTGTAATAACAAAGTGAGTTCTGAAAGAGGAAATTTTCACAATACACTTCAGTTGTTTCTTACTTATTAAGAAATGTTGCAGAAATTATCTGAAATATTACAACTTGTCACAGATCTATAAATTAATGATTCGAGAGAACAATCCATTGAATAAAGAATATTTGCTTACTTTCACAAAATTATGTCAATTGTTTCAGGGTGTTATACCATTTTCGAAACCTATTTTTCTAAGACCTTTTTTTAGGAGTTTTACAACCTTTTTGTGCATTGCCCCAACCTAGCCTTTTTTAATTTCTCAAACCCTCTACTGTTTTTACAATATTGAAGATACATTCTTTGATATCAGTGAGATGTAAACCATATCACTGATATCAAAGTAACGCCCTAAAAGTGACTTCTCCTCGTGCTTATGAATTAAAATGCATGTTTCAATATTCAGAGCACCAAAATATTGAATGGCACCATGAGAACGAACCACACATTACAAAATCGAATGAAAATCATAGAAAACTTGAACTATGTTTACCTATAGAAATTGATATCCATTCTAGAAATTCAGAAGGGTTTTTTCAATAAAACTTGACATAATAATATTTCACCATACTCTATACTGAGTACCCTGTCGATAAAATCGTTCAAATCAATATTAGGTGCGTTTAAAACATTCTTAATTAGCCTATCCACTGATTCCTTCAATTAAAATTGCTATTCTATAATCGATATGAAGAAATGCATTTTTGTAAGCATGGGGAGGAGAGTAAGAACTTCGCTTGCTTTTGCTGACAAAGCGGAGTGGGGGTAAATTGTTGATATGCATCTCACTCAAAAATTATATGAATATGTGTCTTATTTAATAAAACAATTGTTTGACTGATTTACACATATATTAAAAAGAATACTGCATGACGTACGTTTCGATGAGATTCACCTTTTTCAAACGCTACGTGCAGACTAATGACAATTTCTAGAATACATACAATATATAAACTTAAATTATGAATACAGAGAAAACAGGCAGATAACAGGTAGAAGGGAACAATTCATACTGAACTACTATATGGTAAACTAAGTAATTTTGAAAATATTGAGAAGGGGGCTTGAGGTTTGATCGATTTGGCTGTTCAAAAGGTTGCCAGAATATTTGTATTTATTAATTTGAAGTGATTCTACAAATAAATACAAATATTCTGGCAACCTTTTGAACAGTCAAATGGATCATACCTCAAGCCCCCTTCGCAATCTTTTCAAAATTACTTAGTTTACCATATAGTAGTTCAGTATGAATTGATCCCTTCTACCTGTTATCTACCTGTTTTCTCTGTATTCATAATTTAAGTTTATATATTGTATGTATTCGAGAAATTGTCATCAGTCTGCACGTAGCATTTGAAAAAGGTGAATCTCATCGAAACGTACGTCATGTAGTATTCTTTTTAATATATGTGTAAATCAGTTTAACAATTGTTTTATTATGTTTATCGATTTACATTAAGTATCGGCCTCATCAATTATTAATGTGTCTTATTACCTCTCATAGCCGAACTATTTCTAATGAAAGCTGGGGTAGCTACTTCAAAAAAGCTATGCATATACTGAAAAATTTAACTGATGGTCTCTTCACAATGTGGTGTATAATTTTGTGGTATATTCACTTCTTTGTTGAACAATACATAAAACAAAATCCTCATTGAAATCTGAGCAGAATTTCAGTCTATGTCTTATTTCATCAGCTTCTTTAGGTTTTGAGATTCACATCAAATAAGGAACAACACGCAATAATACCAAAGCCCTGATTCATAATGGAAGATACGGGCAACTGTGTGACGTCGCCGTGTCTACCAAGTTTCAAAATTTCCGTAACTCGCATCTCTCGTTTCTAGCTTTTACGAGCATGGCAGTTGATATTCGGCTCCCTTTATGTTTGTCCGTTAAGCTTTGAGTATGATGATTCTAAATCTGAATAAACTGACCGACGATATGAAACTTGTTTCATATAGTTTGGCAACTACGCGATTGCTATTATTATCTTGATATTCTAATGCTTTCGTGACATTTAAATAAATAATTGTTTCATAGTATACAGAGATTTATGGATGGGAGTACGTACCCACTTCACGTTGTTCAATATAATCACAAGAATTTATTAATGGCTAGGCGGATAAGAATATATGAAGTTACAAATTTCATCTTTTAGGTGATTGACTTTTGTTTAGACTAACCAAATTATGTATAGCACACAGAATTAAAAAAATAAATTTTCTTTGAATTCGAATGCAATATAAATTGTGTAATATAATATTGTATTTATACGTCCCTTAAATTACATCCTAATATACAAACGTACTGAATCAATTGATTATTAACCACCCAAAACAATTCTATATTCTTCCTAATCAGAAACAAACGATAATATTTCCAAGTAGAAAAATATATTGAAAAAAAAAAAAGAAAAAAAAAAAAAAAAGAAAAAAAAGGAAAAAACGTTATTATATCCGACTTGTCGAAAGCGCCCAATTCTGATATCTATAGGAGAGGATCTGGATATCTTGCAGAAATTGAATATTATCGCCAAATTCATTTGGGTTCCTTCACACGTAGGTATCATGGAAATACGAAGAAGCGGATCCCCTGGCAGTCTATACAACATCCAATTTGAACAGCACAGTATATGAATTTTATCCAGCCTCTGACATACATCTACTAGCCAGAGAACACATTAAAAATAAATGGCAAGAGGACTGGTATCAAAGCAACGACAAATTAAAAAGCATATTTGTTTCCGTCAACACTCACTTCCTCTTCCTTTCAGCCGTATAGAGCAAGTAAAATTAATTCGATTACGGATTGGCCATACCGCACTGACACATGGCCATATAATCAAAAAAGATCCTCCTTCTCTGTGCGCGAAGTGAGCAGTTCCCCTGACAGTGCTCCATATCCTTTGTGACTGTAAAGAATATTGTGAGCAACGAATAAATCATGACCTGAACAAAAACTTAAAAACCACCTTGACTGCTGAATGGAGTAACGCTATCAGATTTTTAATTGAGCTGAATTTGCTGAAATTTATTTAAGATTATGTTTTGTTTAGTTGTATAAGTTGTTTCAGTTTATCAATTTTGTTATTCCACTGCACCACCGCTAATAACCCAAGCGGGCATTTTTTTAAGAAAAAAAAAACAAGTTATCGATTTATATATTTAATAGTGTTGGCGTTTACTTCATATACATCCAATTCAATTATATTCAATATCAATCTATAAACGTGAGAGCAGGCGTTTGAACAAATCTCTTTCCTCACGAAGATCTTCGTGATCTGTCTTTGAATATCCTTTTCTCGACAAGCATTGCATTCAATTTCTGAACCGCTCAAATGATAGAGACCTCATCCAACTATTCAGATTGAATCTGGGTAAATGGCAATCATTATTGTGTCTCGTATTTTAAGCGTTAATTTGAAATCCTATGTTAATAAATCGTAACAATATGTTTGCAACTAGTAATTCAAAACCTCATATAGTATAATACAGTCATTTTGTTTTAATTCAATGGACCTACAGTTTAACGCCGGTTCGGAACGGCCAATGGGCTTGTAATCGATGTACATTACACAGCATATTTCATTATTTGAATTACTTAAATCATAGACAAATACAAACACCCATGCCTTTAGCGGGGCTCGAACCAGAGTTCTACTGCACCATAGTCGGGAGTTCTACCGACTAAGCTTCGGAGACCGGCTAATACAATCTCTCTACAACTAATAAAAAATACCAATAAAAACTCACACACTGAACGTGGTACTAGTTCACATATCAACTACATCATTGATAATGTATGTAAATGAAATGTTTGATGACTTTGTGCATTTCAAGTATTTCATTCGTACTATGATATATTGATACATGATTATGTATACTGGACATACTAAACACCTTGGAACAGCCATAGATGGCCAATTAAATTTTGAAGTAAGGTGTTTCCAACCACGTCTGTTCGATCTCCATTTTTTTTTTCATATTGCTACGCTGGTCTCGAACATCTGTGAAACGTTTGAAGTGTGTAGCATTTTGTTCGTTTGTGAGAGGTATTAAAGTTAGAAGTATTTTGCGTTCTCGGTGATTCTCCACTGTCGAAATACATGAATAGAATTTGCGTTGAATTTTGTGTAAAAATGGAATCAAGTGCTCTCAAATCATTGAAATTTTGACATGTGGCATACGGTGATTACTCTGAGTGGACAAAAACCAGCAAGACATTTATGAACCATCCTCTGACGCCCAGTGCGTCATCAACTGATGGATAAGTTGTGGAAGTGAAAACAATGGAGTTGAGGAGGAGTCGAAATACTATAAGAAAAGTTGCTGATGATGGCATCTCATTTTTGTTTTGTTCTGTTTCATCTCGTTTTGAGGGATATTTGGGGCATAAGACGAGTGTCAGCAAAATTTCTGCCCAAATTGCTGAATATTTTGGAAAAAAAAATGTTGAGCTACCATTTTCACCGCATTTATTGCTCTGTGACTCAAAACTCAATAAACCTACGGAAGGGCGTTGTTTTTGCAACGATTAATGACATGAAAACTCCATCCATGCATGAGCTGAAAATTATACCAAAAATGCTCCTCGAACGTGCTACGATGATTGGAACAAGCATTGGCACTAGCATTAGCGAGAATAACTTTGAAACGGAGAAAATAGATATTGATGAATACATAAACATTTATCAATAAAAATAGAGAGTCATCTTCCTTTTGATCACTACTCGTATATAGTTTTGAAGACTATAATATTTCAGAAGCTTGGAGAGATCTTTACTAGCAGTGATAGAGTTATTAACTTTTCATCATTCAAAACTGGAATTGACTAGATTGATTTTATCATATTTAATAGTGTTGGCGTGTACTTGATGTAAATCCATTATAATTGAATATAAACTTAAATTCAAACACTTGAACTTATGATTTACACTTTGTTGACTACTATTATTATTATTATTCTGTAAGCATCTGAAGAAGTCGTTTGTAACGACGAAACGCGTCATGCTATATAGTCAATAAAGTGTAAATCATAAGTTCAAGTGTTTGAATTTAAGTTTATATTCAATTGATTTTATCAATTGTTACACATATATACATAGGTTTTTAAGGCTGAGGAAGGAAAATGTACCTACGAAACGTGCCATTTTGTATGATTCAATTATGAACATCAAATCTGCGACAGTTGAATAGTTTGATTCTTATAATAAATTCGTGTCTTATTTCAACCAAATCTTCAAAGTTGTGTTTACGGCGGATTTTGATGCTTGCTAGTTATTGATAACTGATACTTGGAGAAAGCCTTCTACTTAATATGTTCAATAAGAATATTTCAGTTAGCAGATCAAATTGATTACCTAAGTTTTAGTTGATTTACATTAAATTTTATGTTTTATGTTCAAGAATTTCAAATTTCCTTAATTTTTTCTTAGAAATTTTAGTTGTATATTTGTATCTTTCCTACATTTAGTTGGAATACCTGACTTGAGAAATTGATTTTCTGTGTTCATCTCCAGGTATATGATCCTTTTGTTAAATATCAGTGTATTCTTTGGTCCTCATCCGAAGTTAGTCACAGAACATACCTGAAATGTTCTGTGAAAACAACTATAAGTACTGACTTTGTAAAATTACACGTAGTATTAAGCCAGCATTTGATAAAGAAGTAGTACTTCAGAACGTCGCCATGCGTATTTTATTTTAAATTATGAGAAAATTTTAAACTTGCTAGTTATGTATACAAATGACCTTCATATACTTGGATTTACATTTTTCTTTAGGCATTCATTATTAATTGAATGTATACTTGAATTAAAACACTTGAACTTATGATATACACTCTATTGAAAACATAGCATGACGCATTTCGTCGTTACAAACGACTTCTTCAGATATTAACAGAATAATGGCACGTCGTTTGTAACGACGGAACGCGGCATGCTATGTAGTGAATAAAGTGTAAATCAGGTTCAAGTTTAATTCAAGTTTATATTCAATTACAATGGATTAACATCAAGTAAACGCCAACACTATCAAATCAAATTTAAAAAATTCCTTGTTAAACCAAAAGTAAATTCGTGTATGGTTGAGTTAACTATGGATTCCTTCATCAATGATAGTTTATTCATTGGACATCTGTTTCTTTATAACGTGGACGCTTAATACCATAATATTAAATTTGTCAACGAACAATGACCTCTTTTGTTCATTTCAGACAATAAATGAAAAGCTCGAAATAATTTTCCAACTGGCTAACCGATTTTTCCGCGTATTCAGCCAGTAGGCGTTGAATGACGCATAATTAAACGATATTGTTCCCACTTTGCCCATTTGGTATTCATGAGGAAAGACGGCTCCCATCAGAAAAACCGGCGCACAAAAAATGTTCGAGTGGAGAATGCTTACCATTCATATTCTAATCACTCGAATATTTCATTTTCACTAATGTAGTGGCATCTTCGTCGCAGTCACTACTTCTTTTATGTCAGGAGTGCCCCAAATGCGACCTCTAGTAGTGGAATGGTTAACTAAAATGGATGCTACATACGCTAATGATAGTTCATCAATGTAGAAATATTGTTCGGAGTATTTGAAATGCATCAATAAAAATTTTTCAGAGAAATATTCTTCTTCTGGGTGATCTATCAAAGAAGGACATATATATATATATATATATATATATATATATATATATATATATATATATATATATATATATATATATATATATATATATATATATATATATATATATATATTAAATACTGAGACTCTCAATCGAAATATTTCAAATAAAACTCTCAAGGAGCTGTCTACACAAATGTTGTCAACGAGAACGAACCCATCACTTTCGAGAGTGGATATCAGGAGTGTTTCGAAAAATTCATCGATCTTGTTGAATGAGAATAGGATACAATTGTTTCATCATTATTATGAATCATCAGTCCATATTTAATCTATCAATCAAGAATTTGGAATAGGTCGTATACCAAATTGATTAGGCATGATAGTTTATACGTCCTTTCTCCGATAGAGGAAGCCTACGTGAATATTTGACTCTGTAGAAGATCTCTCAATTTGGTATAGGACCTATGTTCGTTTTGAAAGTCTCAGTCAAGTTTTTGTGATCAATTTTATCTTTTCTATTTTTTCTTTTTGTGCCTCTTTCTGTCGAGGTGATGTTTGCACTTATCTTATTCAAACGTTTTTTCAATAATATGGGATTATTTGTTATGTAATAGCTGATAAAGCTAAATAAAGTTAATTTGATTTTGATTTTGATCTAGTCGCCAAAAATGAATATGGTTTCATTCACATTCAGCACCTGGAGAAACCGAAAGAAATCTCATTACAGAGTTCTGCATTGGCGGTAGCTTTATTCGTCACATTGGTTCAAAACGTTATAAGAGACAGAACTGCATTAGTCGATATGTGGCAAACAATACTATGGACCAATTCAATTTTTGCATCACAAAAAAAAACAGATTGCCACAGAGTATGAAGCTTTCAGTTCGAAATGACAGGGATGAAGAACATTATTCATCTGTCCTTCAAAAGTGAATGGTCATCTATGACCACTTCAATATCTTCAGAGTTATCCACATAACTTCAAGACATCTCTATTCATTTTCACCTCATATTGTTGAATAGTAGCATTGATGGAACTTCATATTTCTGATCACCTGTACGAAGTATTCTGGATTCACTGAAATTTATACTGAATTCATCATTCTAAAATAGTTCTTGAGTTGCTATTTAACATTGAGATTATTGAGATGACAGTATTGCTACTGCAAGAGGTATAAATTGAGAGCCATAAGAATGAAAATGATATCTGCAGCTTCGCGTTGAAGATGTTAGATCAATAGTATATATTGAGAGAATAATTGAACCTATTTCAATACTTTGAGGAACTCCACTCGTACTCCGAGCATTCTGTGAAAAAAATGTATTTCAGAATTTGGTATCTATCAATGAGAATATTCATTAATATCATATTTCATTATCTTCAGTTCTTGCGAATAATTCAATTATTTATAATATATGAAGAGGCTTTACAGGATCTTTTACAGTGCAACACTCTTCTAGTTAAATACAGTGAAAACTCGAGTCGAATTGTCTGAAGAGTAAGAGTGGTCTCTGAGTTAATTGTAATCTGAGAGTATTGTGGCAAATCTTGCAGAGCATCTTTCAATCGAAAGTTGATCTGACGGAGAAATCATGTTTTTCAAGAGATTTCACTAATTGAAAACTGTCATGAAAACATTACTTCATTGAAAAGTTATATAGCCCATAAAAAGCAGCTGCTCACATGATTCTTGGTGTTCTAGTTCTTATCAGATTGATTCAGCAGTTCCACCCTCTAAATTGAATTGTTACATTGTAAAATATCGCAGAGTTGAAGTCACTGCGTTTCATTTTCGAGGAAAATTTCCGTTGGAATTGTTAAAAACTTTTCAAAGTTATGCCATTATTATGGAAAAACAATCGGATATAATGAATCGAATATAAAAAGATCTCCTTGTTATACTTCTCCTAGCTGAAAATCGAGCTTATTCATCTAGCTCTCTGCACGAATTCGAGAATAATGACATTCATTCTGTCATCCACAATCGTTCTTCATCGTTCACCATCTGCAGTTGTTCCCATACTTAATTTCGTTTTTCGAACAATTATTCTCCGAATTGCACTTATAATTTCCTTAATCGGTCTTTTTGTCTTTGCGAAACATTGGCATGAAAGACTGAAATGGTTATTCAACTGGAAAGCGGATTTCTGCGCGATGAATTAGAAGATACATAACTGAATAATATTGTTTCTTCTTTGACAGTTTGCCATTCGTGAATAAATTCGGCTTTCAACTGAAAGTTTCGCTAACTTTTCAATTCCATTAGTCAGAATTTATTCATTGTCTATTAGATTGCACAAATTCTGCGGTTTCCTATTGAAAAGTTTCAACTTTAAACAGTTGGACTGTTGAGATTATATTTTTCAAAACAAAACTGCTCGTAGAGTTTTCTTTCTTAAGAAAATTAGATTTCGACAAGTTTCATTTTCACAGTTAACTGTGAAGCCTGTTTTTCGTCACTCAAAGTGACGAAAAACGTCTCATGTTGTCCAGAACCGACTATTAGTACGCTTTTTTTCTCAACCAATCTCCTTTACTGCGTAGCTTCCGATTCACCTGGCAGGTACTTTCACTCATCGAAATCGTCTGGCATTTTGTTTCAACTTCACACTGAATGCTAACTATTCATATCGAAATTTCAATTTTATAGCAACAAATTGTTTTAATTTTTTTCTTTCAAAATAAAAGTACTGATTTCAAAAATGAAAGTACTGATGACGTGCAGGGCTGATGTCTCCTAGGTAATGATTAGTTTTCAGTGTCCTTTTATACATTATACAAATGGCTATCCTTAGGGAAAGACCCTCTTGCGGAAGGTCTACGATACTAAACATTGTTTAGTATAACGGGTAATTTTTCAAGAGTAAAGTTTTTCAGGTTGGCGGCGCTGGTTGGTAATGGAATCTGAACGTTATCTGTCAGAGTGAAAAGTTTTCAGTATAATCTGACATTTCAGTATGGAAAGACGTACAAACGAGGAACGATTTCAAATTCCTGAAATTCACTATCAAAATTCGTGCTCTTTGAAAAATGTGTATCGTTTGTTACGACCTTGTTATGGTCGCCATAATCGACATGGTGAATCAACAATTCGTGCTGGTATCACCCAATTTCGCACCAAGTTTACTTTGTTGGACATTAAACCATTGTCTCGCATGCGTACAATGCGTACTGAAGAGAATATTGCAGCCGTAGCGAACAGTGTTAATGAGGATCGTAAAATGGCAATTCGTGGCCGTTCTCATCAATTGGGCATGTGTTACTCGAAAATATGGAAAATTTTACGTGTTAATTTGGGTTCAGCATATAAAATTCAACTTCTCTGAAGACTGAAGCCAAATGACCTACCCCAATGTCTAATTTTTGGTGAATGGGCCTTAGAAAATCTTAAATGAAAATCCGCTGTTCTATCGAAAAATTGTGTTTATCGATGAGGCTCCTTTCTGGCTCAACGAATATGTAAATGAACAAATCTGTCGCATCTGGAGTGATGAACAGCCACATGCCATACAAGAATTACCGATGCATCCCGAGAAAACGACAGTTTGGTGTGGTTTATAGGCTGATGGCATCATCGGTCCATTTTTCTTCAAAGACGACATGGAAGAAACGTTATCGTCATCGACAAACGATAACGAGCAAAGATACGCAACTTTTTTTTGTCCCAGTTGGCCAAGTTAAACTTGGATTTGGTTTCATCAAGACGGTGCCACTTGCCACACATGTCCAAACAATGGACATGTTGGACGGTGAATTTGTGAGCAGCTTATCTCTCAAAATGGCCCTGTGAATTAGTTGCCAAGATCATGCGATTTGACGCCTCTGGATTATTTCTTGTGTGGTTATGTAAATTCGTTAGTGTATGCCAAACACGATTCAAGCCTGACAGGATAACAAAACACGCGTAATGTGTGGAATACAGGCCTGAATGCTCGAGAAAGTGACGCAAAATTGGACTTTCCGAATAGACCATTTGATACGGAGTCCCGGACAACATTTACATGAAGTTATCTTTAAAAAGACCAAGTTATCAATTTCAATAACAATTTTGAATATATGAGGCAAATTGAGTGTTTTATTCGATTTGAAGGAAACAACGCTTAAAGAATCACCCTCTAGTTATTAAACAAAAACACTCAGCTTGGTTCCACAAAATCTATAATAAATAATTGACAATTGTTTAGGAGTGTTACCCCATTAAACTTTTGAAAAATAAATTTAACTTTTGAAAATTTCAGCAATTGTCAAGTATTCATTATGAATTTTGTGTAAACAAAGCGAGTGTTTTTATTTAATATATTAAACTCTTATTTCAGCTCGGTAGGTTGCTCCTAGAAAAGTTCAGAGACCTCCAAGTTTTAGAGCTTTCAATTATACAATTCAACATTGTCCTATTAGGAACATAACTATATATTCGAAATAACATTAGTGCAGTAAGAACGTAATGATTGTAATTTGACGAAGTATGGAAGTTATCCGATTATATTTAGAGAAAGTAACATCAAGTGAAGTAGCGAAATAGTGTTTCATTTTTGGCTAAGATCTTTGCCAATTTACAAAATTTTTCATATAAGAAGAATTGCCACAGAGTGCCAAACTAGATTACTCGAGCTTCTCCAAGTCATACATCCGTCGGAATATTTCATCGAGATATATTCTCATCTCAAGTACCGAATATATAAAACCCCACGAGACCAAATCTCATATACCCAACGAAAAGTTGAATGGTCACAGTTCGCCTGCGGCAGTCCGGGATGAACTGCATCCAGAATTAAATGAATACTTCTGTTTGATACTCGTTTCTATTCTCCTGTCGGACAAATAACCCCGTTCCGTTTCTGTGGATATACGTACCGCTTTTGCAGCATTATCCCAGATGGAATTGCCACCAAATTTGGCTGTGTCTGGTCGGTTGAACGAATGAGTGACCTTTCATAAGGGGTAGGCGATTTTGCGACGCTTTTAATTGCACAAAGCATTTGCGAATATTGGCAATTATTGCGTTCATTCATTAACGACTGATCTATTGAATTCTGATTTCGAAATCAATTGCAACTTCAAGTGGAAATCGAATTCGATTCGTGAAAGTTTGGATATTGTCTGCTACCGCTCCAACAAAGTTTTTTTCACGATAACGGATGTGTAGAATTGGGGAATGTGGATAATGTGTAGAGCTGAAGAGCTAATTTCGGAGAGATAATAGTTATACTTCTCTTTTTTATCGCACTTCCAATGCCAATGAATTAAAGTTGAAACTCTGAAACAAAGCAATATACAATAACTGAAAATAGTTTTTTATTGAGAGTGGTTAGATATAATGATAGCTATATAAGCAATAAGCAAAAATATAAGGAATATAACACTTTTTTCTCAGTACGTTTTTCAAGTACTCGACACGACTAGTCAAGTTTTGATTTACTCAGAAGTACCTCGTAGGTTTCTAATACAAAAATTACTCAACAAATTTTAATTTTTCGATAGCCTTACAACCTCTTTCATTCTTACATGGTTGACCAACGTTACTTCGTACAGCTGGAGAGTATGCGGGCGTCTTAGTTCATACCTACCTCTGGAATACTTCAGGGGTCAAATCCTGGGCAACTGTATTTTATTCTGTTTACAAATGATCTGATGGATAATATTCCGTCGCCACATTTGATGTTCGAGGACGATTTGAAACTACATAGATCACAGGAAAACAGTGTGCAATTTCAGCTCGCGCTGGACCATGTTTCTAGTTGGTGTGAGGATGATTATTTGAGTTCGAATGGTTCAAAGTGTGATGTTGTCCCCTGCACAATGAAAGGAAATCTAATTGAGTGTGATTATAGTGTCGGTGGTCAGATTCTTTCTTGTTCTGATAGAGTCCGAAATCCTCCAGTCATTCCTCCTTCTACAAATCACACAACTTATTTCATCTTTTTAAATATTTAATAGTGTTGAATGACTTGATGTAAATCCGTTATAATAAAATACAAACTTAAATTCAAACACTTGAACTTATGATTTTCACTCTGTTGGCTTTATTGAGGCCATTCAAGTAAGGTTCTTGAAATTCCTAGTTTGGAGGGAGGATAAAGGTTATTCACAGAGAGTAGTCAATCATGACGAACTGTGGAGTAGATAATCATTGCTACATTATTAATTGTCCCCCTCTAATAGCCGAGTTAAAATTTTGTGTTCCTAGGCAAATTTCTCATACCGCAAAATTACTCCAAGGACCAACACGCTAATACAATTCCCCATTTTTTTATGGAGTAGTAACTCTTACTCTATAGAACTTATTTTTAGGAGTTATATGAGCAAGGAAGTAGACTAAAATTAGTTGAATTAGATCGAGTTGTTTCTACTATTTCATTTATCAGTTATCAGTTATTTTGCAGTTGTTTAGATCAGATTAAGGTATTTTTATATACATATTTTTTTGAACTCAGTGGGCCTACAGTTTAACGCCCGTTCTGAACGGCATTAGGCTTGTAATCAATGTACATTACCCAGCATATATGATTATTCAAACTACTGAAATAATAGACATACACAAACACCCATGCCTTCAGCCGGCTTCGAACCCGAGTTCTACCACACCATGATTGGGTGTTCCCCCACATCTAAGCCACATTTATTTCCATTTTGTTCATTTAGCTATTATTCAATATTGTGTTATTTTTCTGTGTAATTGGGTTTTATACCTGTAGAGTGCAAAGAACTTATTATATAACTCCACTACTTTATTGCACCTGCATTTCCTATAAATTTAAGTTTGAATTCTGAAAGTAAGCTATATAAAACATCTGAAAATAATTTCCTTTCGAGAACGTAACATTTCTAACCGAAACGTCGATTTATGATTCAACCCCTATTTCTTCATACAATAAATCTCAGCTTTGTTTCAGTATTTGAACTTAAGTTTATATATAATGGAAGTTCGACAAATCAATGGATAATCTCTATTTCTTAACATATTCAAACAATAGTAATACTCGTATAACAATAAATTGAAACTTACACACTTGGCTTAAGTTGAAAACTCTACATATGTATATTTCGGGTGGTTAACCTATTATATATAAGGATTATACAATGTTTGAGTAACATTGCATACTCTTGATGATGGGTTAACTATCCGAAAAATGTGGAGAGTTTTTAACATATTCAGTGGAACTTAAGCCAAAAATGTTAATTTAAATTTATTGTTTTTACATGATGTTTCACCAATAGAAAAGTGATGTTCCGTGTTATTTATCAATAGTAATATAATTGAAGACTGTTTACATTGAAAAAAAAACTGGTTTATTATAGAAAATTTCCAATAAACTGAAGAGAACTATTAATTTTGGAATACTGAAGGAGAAAATATTAAGAGATCTCGAACAAAGATCAAAAACGAAGTAAATTAAACTTCAATGATTCGATTTGAGTTTCGAGGCCATTTCAATTTTTTTTGAGTATATTTCTCTGAAAATTGAATATAAATAGAATAACCCCTGGGAAGGGTACACTCGAATACATTCAAAATTTCAAAATACATAAACAACATAAAAAAAAAATTAATCTTCATTTCAAGTTCATTGGACGTTTTTCTGCGGCGAATTCTTAAATGCTCACCGAAATTTAAACTAATATTTACTACTACTTTGAAATTCAGAGATGATTTCTTTGAATTCATTTTCTCGAATTTTATTTCATTAAATCATCTCAAATACGAATCTCTCGAAATATCTATAATTTTCAGATGACAAAAGATGTCAGAAGGTGTCGAAGAGGGAAATTGTCATACCATCAGACAAACCGTTGACAGACGAAGCATTTCACACTGAGCTCACTGGCGCGAGGAACTCTTGCTACCCTATGATCCACTTGGATATGAGCAAGAAAATGTTCTACAGTCCAGGTTACCCTGCTGCCACATATCCTAATAATTCAGACTGCACCGTAGTACTCACAGGTATTTTTTGATTGTATTTTGAGAACAATTACTCCTCATACCACTAGTATATTGAATATCTGATGTTCATTACACTTGCGTAGTACTCAAAGGCAGTTCATACTGTTATATTGTGAACATCTACTTTTTATATCGCTGAAATATGAAATAACTGATGTTCATCGGAAATTCGTATTATTGGAAGGTAGATTTAAATTGCGTATTGAGAACAATTACTATTTGTTATTGAAGTGTCCGAAACACTTCAGCCCACTCTCACAAAGGAGTGAGCTGAAGTTAGTACTTCCAAATTTACTTTGTACTTTCAAATTTAAAACTTCAATTTTAAAAGGAGATTGTGATATGAAATCACAACTGATAAAATAAAATAAAATTATAGCATCGAAAAAAACTTGAATGCTGACCAAATTTGTACATATATATAAAGATAACAACACACATATTAACAATCACATATTAACACATATACACACATACAAGTACATGCGTGAATACATATAAATCCTGTACGTGAATACACATAAGTGATTGTTCTAGCAGAGATTATTCAAATCGAGGAAACTTGCCTTAATATAAAATGAGAGGTAATAATAAAAACTTGTCTAAAAATCACTGACTGAACAATTCTTTATTCGACTAGTTTCGCCTTTTACAGCATTATCAAGAATGATAATGCTGTGTTATGATAATGCTGTATGAATGTGATAATTCTTGATAATGCTGTAAAAGGCGAAACTAGTCGAATAAAGAATTGTTCAGTCATTGATTTTTAGACAAGTATTTATTATTACCTCTCATTCAAATATGAACTATCACAGAGTAGATTCATCGTCCATTGAATTTATTGCCTTAATATCAGTAACAGAACAGTAGAAATATCTACCTTGACTCCCAAAATATTACATTGATCACACATCGTGTGCAATGGAGAAAATTTCAGAACATTCTTTCTAGCTTAAATTTCTGCGAATGTTTCAAATGAAATGCTCGGTTTTTGTGACGAAAATAATTTTGCCTTAGGAAAATGGTGCGCCCTTCTTTCCGAAACGCATTCTGAGAGTTGTGAAACTATTTTTACAACATCAGGTCAAACTTTTCCAACCATAACATTATTTTTAAAAATGTTGAAGTATAGTAGTTTTTTTTTTTAATCGAATAAAACACTCTGTTTGCATCATATATTCAAAATTTTTAATGAAATTGATAACTTGGCTTTTGCCATTCACATTTTAAAGATAACCTCATGTAAATGTTGACCTCGGCTCCGTATCAAATGGTCCATTCGGAAGGTCCAATTTGACACATGCGCAATTGCTGAGAGCGGCGACGAATTGACATTTCACTAGAGATGAGCGATCCAGTGATTTTTAAGTATCGGTGATCACAGTGACTGTGATTTGTAAATCACAGTGATTTTTAGTAGTGACTGCGATCATTTCACGACCCTCATGTGTACAACACTGTACGGTACGGCTGCAATATTACCTTCAGTACGCACTGTACGCTTGCGAGACGATGGTTTAATGCCCAACAAAGTAAACTTGGTGCGAAATTTGGTGATAACAGCAAGAATTCTTGATTCACCAGGTCGAATATAGTCGTAACAAATGATACACATTTTCCACAGAGCCCGAATTTTGATAGTGAATTTCAACAATTAGCAATCGTTGCTGGCTTGTAAGTATTTCCATGATGAAATAGTAGAGAATGCTGAAAACTATTCATTGTAATAGATGACGTTTGGATGCCATTACCAATCAGTGCCGCCAACCTGAAAAACTTAACTCTTAAAAAATCACATGTTATAATATTTCTTGATATTTGGAACTTCTTCTAACATATTTCGCTATAGAAGAAAAATCAGCACTAGAAATTCATATCCAGTTATGTCATTCGTAGAAAATCGGTGTAACTGTCGCAATGTTTTTACATCTAATCGCTATCCAGAAATGAAATACTTATTCTTAAATATAGAGCATTATACATCACGCCTCAAAATGAGGACGAAGTTACTTCAATGATATTTTCTTGATAACTGACGAATGACGGTTTCAAATATTGATATTCAATTGAATGTTCATGAAGGTCTGCCATAATTTGGTAGAGTGAACTGAATACTTTTCATATTTCATATTTTAATGACCTACGTGAGAGTTCTAATACATCATTCAATAGAAATCTTCTGTTAGAATACATTTATAACATAACGACGGCGAATCTAGTGAAAGCTCAATTGAAGTTGAATGATGATCAGTTAGCAATTGAAAAATATCTAAGTTCAGAGTAATGTTTCCAAATTGAGCACGAAACAAACTGAAGCAATGTTGATTGGAAAAGAGAAATTTCGGAGGTAATTTCACAATAATAACCAGAATAATTGTGGGGAATGAAACTACTGCAGACATTGAGTTTTAAGTCAAAAATATATATCGTAATTCCAATTTCAAGAAATATTTTCTAATTGTGTTTCATGAAAAGCACATGACTTCCTGCCTTACATTTGTTCCGAGGTATTATTTCATTTTCAAAAGTCAACAATTTATGGAAACTTTCCTGTAACCAAGCCAAGTGTTATTTATTCGATATATTCAACATTATTGGATCAAATTGAACACTAGGCTCAATTTTTTACGATAATTTTCAACAAAAAATTACAGAAAAACATGTTTCGAGTGTGAGTTCATTTTCAAGACTGATTTTCAAGTCTGTTTCCAAGAGTTGAGCGAGAATTCAATCTCAGTCAATAAAAACATTTTACAATGTCTCACCAAGGATCAACCAAAAATCAGTCAACTTGGGACTATTTGAATATGGAAGAACTTCTGAACTATCAGGGCTTGGAAAATTTGAAAAAAAGTGCAGTTGTGATTGGTTTCTGATGACATGGAAGCATTATCTAGTAAGAACTGTAAGGTATACAGCAATGAAACGAGAACAAACGGAAGAGTCGCATCGGAGAAACGGAGAAACTGTGGAATTCAATCTTCCTTCAAGATATCTCACAGTTCAATCGAATATCAATCAAGTTAAAAATCAACCGCTTCGCTAGCAGTGCATAAGAGAAACCCGGAAGCATCCTTCAAGAAAAGTAATGTAAATGAGAATTAGGAATGGTATAATTCATGAACACATGTATAATTTCTTTCAGTAGACGAAATATTCATTGGAAACTAACTCGAAGCCTTTCATCATTGTCATCATTCAAGCCTTTCATTCATTGGAAATTTTTCGAAGCCTTATGTTAGTCAGACCTAACTTTAACGCCTGATAATGGAAGAAAGACGAACAATGCCAAAATTTAATGAATTTAATATCACTTTTCCGTGAATAATGATGACCATAGTTCCGCTGGTTCATTACGCCATATGAATGAAGCTTCGATTCGAGGGTGCTCATAATTAAAAGGCCAAATATAAAATGGAGTAGGTACATTTCAGCTGGAGACACGATGTAATTAATTCCATTGTAATCTAGCTTGTTTGTCTAACTTTTCACTCTAATTGCTCCCTTGGAAGTTTCCGGACAATTCCAGGGAATACCAAAGCCGATTTTACAGTGTGAGTTTACAAATCGGAAAGTTTAGTTGGCGATTATAAGCGAAAACAATTCAGAGGTGCTCAATTTTGAATTGATTTGCCAGTTATTTCACCAAGAACCAATATAATATTTGAATTCTGATTTGAATTTTGTGAAGTTGTTTTTTTGGAGAAACGCCCCATTAACTAATTAGTGATTCGAGTACTCGAGATTATGAAAACGTTAATGAAATTTCAGAAAGAAGTTGAATTGTGGAATAACATTCATCAATTTCACATCTTTTTTCGCATAAATGAAAACGTAGTGAAGGACAAAAAGGGTCAAAAAAAAAAAACTAAGCTGGTTAGAGTTCTTCAGGAGGAGAAAGTATCAAGTATCTAGGATTCCTGTTGAGATCGCAATTAAGGAATTGAGGACGAAGAAAGTCGCCAAAGCGACAAACTGAAAGTTTAATAATTATTCATTATTGATTTTTCTTAGCCACCAATGAATCAATATAAATATGTATACGAGGGTAAGGTGGAAAGTTTTTGGCATGACCAAGAGATTGCGCCACTACGTCTAACTTTCGGTGTCCCACAGTGCCATTTCCACTGAACTTTATTTTAAGTTTCAACCCATTAGTACATAAGTTTGTGTTTGAGATCACATTGCGCAATACACTTCCGTTGTTTTCGTGAATATGGAAAAATTGGAGAAACCTGCTGTCATCAAATACTTCCTTTTGAAAGGTTTCACACCAAAACAAAAAAGAAGAGATGGATTGAACACTAGGAGACTCCTCCCCATCATATTCAACTATTAAGCAGTGGGTTGCTGAATTCAAAATGGGTCGTGTGGGCACCTCTGTCGAACCTCGCTAAGAACGGCCTGTTGAGGACACAACTTTAGAAATGATTGAAATCTAATTCCGAAATCAGGAAATTCATCAAATAGTATTAGAAGACCGCAGAATGAAAGTGCATGACAAAGCTGAGACCTTTAGGATGTCAGTTGACTAGGTGCGAAAGATTTTGCCCAACGATTCGAGCATGTAAAAACTGTGCGCAAGATAGGTAACGCTCAACCAAAAACTGATTCGAAAACATTTCTACCGAAAATTTTCGCGCTGTATAGGCGTAATCCAAACGAACTTTCGTGTCGATTCATTAACTGTTGATGAGACTTGGGTTCACCACTACACTTCTGAAAATGAAGAATAGTCAAAACAGTTAGTTGGAAAGATGGAAACAACTCCAAAAAAAGCAAAAGCAATTTGATCGGCAAACAAGGTTATTACTACTGCTTTTTCAAGATGCGACAGGAATAACATACATTGATTAACTTGAAAAAGGTAATACTGTAACTGGTCCATACTACACAGACTTATTGCAACGTTCGAAGAACGAGATGAAAATTGAACGACCTCATTTGGCGAAGAAAAATGTGTCATGACATAACGCACCAGCGCATTCGTCGATTGTTGCCATGTCCAAAGTTCACGAATTGAAGGTTGAATTCATGCCGCATCCTACCTACTTTTCATACTTAGCTCCAGCAACTATTGCCTGTTTCCTAACGTCAAACAATGGCTTGGTGGTTAATGATTTGAGAGCAACGAAAAAGCTATCGAAACTATAAATCAGTAATTTGGGTAGCTTGACGAATCTACGTTCAAAACTGGTGTAACTGAATTAGGGCATAGTTATGAGATTATGTTGAAAAATCAAGCGATTTTCTTGGTCAGGTTGTAAACTTTTCACCCTACACTCGTGAAGAGTAGATGATAATAATAATAATAATAATAAGTTCTTCATTTCCACAGGTATAACACCCAATTACAGAAAATAATAACATCAAATATATTGAATACATAACTAAGTAATTACTAAATTATTAGAAAAAAGATTTAACAAAATAATTAAACAAAAGATTTAACAAAAAGATCAATCTAATCTAAAAAAAAAATGCATTCAATGAAATATTACAAATAACTCAATCTAAATCAATTCATTTTAATCAATTTTCGTTGTTCACATAACTCCTGATAATAAATTCTATGGAGTCAAAGTGAATGTCACAATTACTGGCAATTCTATTCAGTGTAGACTCCATGAACCAAATGGGGGATTGCATAAGGGAGTTGGTCCTCGGAGTCTCTAGGTGAAATTACGTGAGTCTGTATTACGAGAATTTTGCCTAGGAACACGAAATTTCAAAGCGGACAAGAGAGGAGGACAATCAATACTATTGTGCAGTAATTTGTACAAGAATTTGAGTGATAAAATTTCTCTCCTGCTCTGCAATGAGATAAAACTAAATCGACTCAATAAATCCTTATGATTGACTCCTCTCTGTGGATAAACTTTATCCTCCCTCCAAACTAAGAAATTCAAGAACCTTCTCTAAATAGCCTCAAGATGGCGTTGATGGCAAGTGTAAATGGGATGCCAGATCGTACTGCCATACTCCGACTTGCTAAGGATTAGGGTATTGAATATTCCTATCAATGTTGAAGAATTATTGAAATATTTGCCATTACGTATAACGAATCCATACATTTTCGGAGCAGATGAAATAAGTTGGGTGACGTGTGGGAGAAAGGAAAGCTTCTGGTCGAAGACTACACCAAGATCTCTCGCCTTATCTGAACGAGAGAGAACCTGACCATCGACGCTATAAGCACAATCAATGCGATCCCTTTTCCTTGTGAAAGAAACAACATTACACTTTGACACATTCAAACTCAAATAATTGTCCTGACACCAACTAGCAACATGGTCCAGCGCGAGCTGAAGTTGAACACAGTTGTCCTGTGATCTAACTTCATGATATAGTTTCAAATCATCTGCGAACATCAAATGTGGAGAATGAATATTATCCATCAGATCATTCACGAACAGAATAAATAACAGTGGTCCAAGATTAGACCCTTGAGCTAGGTATGAACTCAGACGATTGTATACCCTCCAGCTGTACGAATTGACGTCGTTCGTACATGATGGTGGAACATGTTGGTGAGACTATCAGAGAATCCGAATTTGTTGCGTAATTTCTGTACCAACAGCGCATGAGCAACTTTATCAAATGCTTTCTGAAAATCTGTGTAGATCACATCAACTTGACCGGTGGAGTCAAGTACTTCAGAAACGTACTGTGAGGAATATAATGAAGTAAAATGAATGAATATAAAAGACTAAAATGAATAAATATAACTTTCCGCAGTAGAGGCAGTTCAAGTTATCCTCTTGGTTAATTATTGTATTATAATTCATTTATTCGACTAAAATGTAATTGGAAAAGTAGAGCTAACACACCAAATGAAATACGAATGAGATTTTCTGGAAAAATCCCGCCGAGGAGCGTTTGCAGGTCAAGAATCCCCTTCCGTTCAGATTTGATTTTTCATTGGCAGCCCTCTGATTTATACGATTCGATGCCCAGTGAATTGAATAAAAACACGATTGCTTTTTGCCATACCGAGCCCACTTTTCGTTCAAATCCGTGCGTTCCTCGCAGAACCTCCGTGAAATGATAGATCGCAAAATAAAGATATTTCTTTACCTAGTCCTGAATCGTTTCTGCCATAAATCATTCACAAAATGTATTTTTCGAGAATATATCATTGGGGGTGATGAATGTAAACATCGGCTGAAGGAGCAGACTAGTCTAACATATATATTTTGTGCGTATAATTTGGCACAGTATACGTGATTTATTGGTCATATGGATGTGCCGTGTTAACTGTCACTTTTTTATTCGATTCAGCTGATTCACAATTTTTTCGGATGTCTTTGAATATCAGAAAAGAATTTTTCATAGGCATTTTTAAGAAAACGGAAATTTATTATATTCATGTACCCTGAAGTACCATCTTTAAATCCTCTTACTCGGATACCTATATCCTTGAGGAATTTGCTCAAATTATTCAAAATATTGAATCAAATATAAAAGAGACTTTATTTTTCAAAGAATTAATTTTATTTTAAATGCAAAAAAGTACATATCTTATTTTTGATATTATTTTATTATCAATTAGTTTTGACAAAGTTGTAATATACAACGAAACGTCAACGAGAATAGAGTTTTTCAAATTCAAATAAGCCTCTTATTGCTAAAAACGTTGAAAATACACTTCAACAGGCAATAAATCAATTTAAAATATATATATATTATATATATATATATATATATATATATATATATATATATATATATATATATATATATATATATATATATATATATATATATATATATATATATATAATATATATATATATATATATATATATATATATATATATATATATATATATATATATATATATATATATATATATATATATAAGAAAATGAACACTAGAACATTCATTTGAAAAATTGAAATAAATCAAGAGAAATTTATAGTAGAGCTAGATATGTGAACGTGTACGATGTGATGTCCCCATTATCCTTCAAGGGATAAATGTTAGAGAAATATTGAAATCGATGCCACACCTGATGGAAGTGCGAGACATATATGTTTCGTTCTGCAAGGAACTCGTCAGTCGCACCACGTCCATCGAAGTGAGGCAACGATTTCATCCTCCAAGCATCTTCTTGTGACTTCAAGTGAAAGATCGTAGAGTAATGAATACTCTACAATTCCATCTATATTATATTATATTCGATGATATTTGTCAAATAGACATTGCAATTTAGTAGATACCTACGGGTATAGAAGATATGTGAAATTTCGATGCTTGGTGTGTCTGTAATCTGAGAGAGATGTGTTTTCTGCTGATTTCTATAGATGGAATTGTAGACTCTCATATGTCTCGCACTTCCATCAGGTGTGGCATCGATTTCAATATTTTTTTAACATTTATCCCCTGAAGGATAATGGAGACATCACATCGTACACGTTCACATATCTAGCTCTACTATAATATTCTCTTGATTAATTTCAATTTTTCAAATGAATGTTCTAGTGTTCATTTTCTTAAATATTTCATTCAGTGCCATAAGCACAAAAATTTCATTTCATTTATATATATATATATATATATATATATATATATATATATATATATATATATATATATATATATATATAAATATATATATATATACTTATTATTACGATTGTTTGCCATGAGGAGAGCGACTGAACTTGAATTCGCAATTATTAGGACTTTTGCATCATCTTTTTTACCTCCCAAAAACGCTTCATCCTCTCTGAATGCTCGTTCTTCCGTTCTTTTGTCCATTTTACTCCAGGTTGACAATTTTACTTTTGCTCAAACTTCACAATTGCGATTTTATAGCGACATTCAGTACGATCTTCGAGATTTTTTATAGTGATCTGTTGTAGATTCTTTTGGACTTCTTTTAGCCACTCTGTTCCGCATTTAGTATTCATAATTATATCGGCTAGTTTCTTCGATATTCTGGACTGTATCATTCTGTAGACATGTGCATAGAATTTTGCTCGTCCTTTTTTGATTTCTTCCGTTGTCGTATTTGACTTTTGACACAATTCATTCTGAGGTCTTTTCATCCAAATGCCGTTTCTATTGATTGGCACGTAAATCTCTCTGAGAATTTTTCGTTCTTCTCTTTCTATTTCTCTAATTCTTGAATAACCGTCAATAACCATTGTTTCAGCAGCATATATTGCTTCTGGAAGAATCGTTGTGTTATAATGCCTCAATTCGGCGCTTCTCGAGAAGCACTTCTTGTTATAGTGAGCCCATGTTAGTTTGTAGGCCTTTTGGAGCTTGGTAATTTTCTGTTCATTAGCTATTCGTTTTAAACCTGAGAACTGTATAGCTTCCCCGAGATATTTAAAATGTCGACTTGCAGAATTGCACCATATTTTGTTATGAGAGAAGATCTATTTTTTTGGTTTCCCTTCCATGTATTTGGTTTTATCGTAAGAAATTTCTAACCCGGTTTTCTTCGCAATTTCATGTAGTTTTTCTTCGGTGAGAATAGCTTCAGTTCTGTTGTCTGTGATGATAGCAATATCGTCAGCAAAGGCGGGACATTTGACATTCATTTTATTTTCTTTTTTGATACCCACTTGTTTGCCCTTTACGTGAAGTTCCCATTTCCTAATGATCTTTTCTAACACAATATTGAAAACGATTGGCGAAAGTCCAACCTTCCAGTTTCACCTTGGAAGTTGTACCTGTAAGTGTTTGTTCTATAATTTTTCGAGACTTTCGATCGATTCCAAATTCTTTCATGATTTCAAGAAGGATTTCGCGGTCTACCGAATCATATGCTTTCTTGAAGTCAATGAATGTGATCTCTGTATTTCTACATTTCCTCATATGTAATATCGTCTTCAAAGTCCAGATCTGTTCAGCACATGATCGGCATTTTCTGAATCCAGCTTGGTATTCCCCAATTATTGGATCCGCTTGGTGTTCTACTCTACTTAGGAGTGCTTTAGAAAGTATGCACATGATCAGCCTTTTCTGAATCCAGCTTGGTATTCCCAATTATTGGATCCGCTTGGAGTTCTACTCTGTTTAGGAGTGCTCTTTCTATTATCTTCTATAATCTTTATATTATTATTATTATTATTATTATTGTCAATGTTTTTAGCAATAACAGACTTATTTCAATGTTAAAAACTTCATTTTCGTTGAAGTTACGTTGTAACTCACAACCTTGTCTAAACCAATTAGTTTTGACAAAGTCGCATACAAACGAGTGGAATCATTTTCTAGAATTACTTGTATGCTTTTATTTTCGAATTGAGAAACTGATGCTTCATAAACATGTTATTTCAGATAACAATCTAACTTTTCCGGTGAAAAGTCTGTTCCGCTCATTTCTTACTAACGTAAAATACTGTGATATCTCTTCCTCGTTTAAGAATTGCATCCGACAGTTTTATTAAAGAGAATAATTCCGTTCCAAATCTCCAACGCCAGAAAAAGATCTGGTGATTTATTTCATCTGTTCCCTATGGAACGATTCTTCGGACAATAATTCCAAATTGTAATGTTCAATGGTAATTTGACGCAGCCACGGTTCTGTTCCTTGAAACTTGCTGAAAGATATTTCTCAAGAAGAAGAACAAAACAGAGAGAAATATTATATAATAGAATATATATTCTATTTCAATAATTTCTTGACACATTTAATAAAACGTCAGTATAAAGCTAGGGAGATCTGTTTTTTCACTATAATTTAATCAAACATCACAATACTGTTTCGGCAACACAATGGCTTCATCATATCGGATAAAAACATTATGTTGGCCAAACAATTTTTTCACGAATGCGCAAATTATAGAGAAAATTACCAAACACCTCTGTTTTATTCAAATTATTTTGTTACATTTTCATCAACTAACGGTACGATCGATTAGTGGAAACGTCAGTCCTCTAGTTCTCGTGATTATGTTATTTATATTTTTCATTTATTCGTGACTTTAGAGAACTGTATTCACTATTTTCAAGTTATCTCACTGTTCGCAGTGGCATTGGTGTGAGAGTGTCCGATGGGGTGTGCGATGTTGGATATCGCGACTCCACAGGACTCTAGTCAGGGCTCTTGGCTTTTTCCTGGTGAAGACGCTAGTCTTCATCAACACTCTCCACATTTTCTGATGATACAACTTTGCATCTGTCGAATACGGATCTGTCTTGTTGAGCAAAGTTGAGTGATGAGATTGATTCTAGTGTGGATAAATGGTTCCCTGTGAATGAACTAACGTTATATGCGGACATGAAATTCACGTTAATTCTCCTTGATACCTAATATCGTGAATATCGATCCGAATGCTTATATAAAATTTCTAGGTGTTTCTATTGATGTTTGACATGAAACACACATGTGAGTCAATTGTCCCACCACTTTGTGCAGAGTTTACTTGTCATCCACAATGCATGTAGCTCCATGCTTCAAGAACGGCGTACTTCTCTTAATAATAAGTTCTTTATTTTCAACAGGTATAACGCCCAATAACAGAAAATAATAACATTTTATATATCGAATACATAAGTGAGTAATAATTAAATAATTAGAAAAAAGATTTAACTGAATAATTAAACAAAAGATTCAACAAAGAGATCAATCTAATCTAAAAAAATATTAACTTATAACTACATTATAGCATTCAATGAAATATTAATGGGTATAACACCCAATTACAAAAAATACTAACATTATATATATTGAATACATAACTAAGTAATAACTAAATAATTAGAAAAAAGATTTAACTAAATAATTAAACAAAAGATTTAACAAAGAGATCAATCTAATCTAAAAAAAATAGTAACTTATAACTACATTATAGCATTCAATGAAATATTACAAATAACTCAATTTAAATCAATTTATTTAATCAATTCTCGTTGTTCACATAACTCCTGATAATAAATTCTATGGAGTCAAAGTGAATGTCACAATTACTGGCAATTCTATTCAGTGTAGACTCCATGAACCAAATGGGGGATTGCATGAGGGAGTTGGTCCTCGGAGTCTCTAGGTGAAATAATTCTGTATTACCAGAATTTTTCATAGGAACACGAAATTTCAAAGCGGACAAGAGAGGAGGACAATCAATACTATTGTGCAATAATTTGTACAAGAATTTGAGTGATAAAGTTTCTCTCCTGCTCTGCAATGAGATAAAACTAAATCGACTCAATAATTCGTTATGATTGACTCCTCTCTATGGATAAACTTTATCCTCCCTCCACACCAAGAATTTTAATAAGAATAAAGTATGGTATACATCCAAGAGGCTGTTCTTTTAGAGCAATGAATATTTTTGGACCTCAAAGATGGTTTATCAGATAATCAGATATTTAGAGTTGCAAATCGAGAGAATTTCTAGTAAATTCTGGAGTGCTACAGGAATCCAATCTTGGACCTCTTCTATTTGTCGTGTTTTTTAACGATTGCTTAGAGATAGTCAACTGCATGAAAGTTGCCTTCGCGGACGATATTAAAATTTATGAGAGCGTGCCATCTATACATGATTGTTCCAGTCTACAAAGAGACCAGCATTATATCAGCATGTGGTGTAAAAACAGTTGTTTACACTTTTACACTTGAATGTCATGAAATGTAATTTGGTGAGTTTCACTTGAAAGAAAAATATGATAACTTTTGATTTCAACGTTGAAAGTGTTAATCTGACTCGATTTCTGGAGGTTAAGGATCTCGGCCTAGTATTTGATCAAAAATCCTCATTCATACCTTACATCAACCGATTAATTTTATCATGTTTGAAAGTTTATGGCTTCATTGCCTGAAATGCAAGACTGTTCTTTAATTACTCAATACGGGTCCATTTATTGAATGCCGTGGTGAAAAGCAAGCTTGAGTATTGCTGTCTTGGTTCGCTAACAATATATTATTGTCACAAGAACCGCCTGGAAGCACTGCATATGAGGTTTTTAAAATAGCTATCATTTCGGTTTGAGGAGGTTTGTATCCAGCTAGGTATTATGATCACGCTTTGTTGCTGTCGAGGTTTGACACTAGAAGCCTCCACACCAAGAAAAGATTGAATTAATCGAAATATTAATTCAATTTGCTCATTGATTATCTCAACTGGCTTTTTTTTAGAAATTATTAATTTTAAGTATTAATTTCTTCGTTTCTCAGAGATGTACTAGAATGAGCCAGACATTTAACTTAATAACCCAATCTTCTCACGCAATCTTAGCTTTTCATGTTCTTCTGCAAACGAGGTATCAACATGCTGTGATTTGCACTGGGATTTCCATCAATAATGTGTATTTGAATCTTAACCATCCAGGTATCTTGATTTCTTTCAGTTTGAGTTCTGAGAGATTTGTTATGTTGTTTAGTTATTACTCAATATTTAGAGATTCAATTGGTATTAGATATTGAATTAGAATATTATATTTGATGTTTTATGTTATTATTATTATTATTCAATATGGAATATTTATTTTAGTTTTTATATTTTTATTCCCCAAATTTTGTATTTCACTATTCATTATATTTTTTCCTGTAATTGGTTGCATTGTTGATGATTGATGAGGCCGATACTTGGAGAAAATTAATATCCGTCATGAAACAATATTCAGAATTTTCTAATAATTTAATACAAATACGCATGACGACGTTTCGAATTACTCCTTCTTCACCAAATGCTGAATTAATGCTGCATTCATTCAGTACATGTATACAATCAGTAATAATTCAGTATTTGATGAAGAAGTAGTACTTCGAAACTTTGTCATGTTTATTTGTATTGAATCATGAGAAAATTCTAAATATTGTTTCATTATGACAATATTGTTTCGCCAACACAGTAGCTTCATCAGATATTGAAGATGAAGATGATAAACTGTTTATCATCAACATCTGATGAAGCCACTGTGTTGGCGAAACAATATTGTCATAATGAAACAATATTTAGAATTTTCTGATGATTTGATACGAATACGCATGACGACGTTTCGAAGTACTACTTCTTTATCAAATGCTGAATTAATACTCAGTTCCCTCTTAACGTGATGCGTAGATTTATCTTCCATTTCATTCACAGCAGTTAACTCTTCGAATAAAAAAAATCGAAAAATAAGGAATCTAGTTTTTGTAGGGCAAAAAACACAAATTTGTATCTACGCAACAAAACGAGAAAATGAAAAAATGAAAGACTTGACTTGAATCAACGGAAAAATAATTCAATAAGTAACATATAAATAATGAAGAAACGATTGAAAATTTGGTAAAGACTGTTCTTATATTTAATAGTGTTGGCGTTCACTTGATGTAAATCCATTATAATTGAATATAAACTAAAATTCAAACACTTGAACTTATGATTCACACTTTATTCATTACAAAGCATCACGCGTTTCGTTGTTTCAAACGACTTCTTCAGGAAACAAGTCATTCTATGTAGTGAATAAAGTGTAAATCATAAGTTCAAGTGTTTGAATTCAACTTTTTATTCAATTGTTCTCAGATTGCAGACCATTTTGAGATTGCTAAGAGAAAAACAATCGATGATATGATCAATAATTCGAAACACCGCTTACAAGCGCAGTCACAATTCATAAAGATAAGATATATTTAACAAACTAATCAGTACCAATACTCGAGCAGAATCTAATATCGGAGTGAATGAATTTTTAAGCGGAATATACTGCGAAATTACATGGGTGCATTTCGAGCTACGATCATTTCATGCGATACGGTCTTAACAATTATCTCTTCAACCAGTGTAAAGTATTTCAAAACGTTACAATCTGTTTGGATTTTCGAACTTATTACACAGAAACACATCTGAACGTCAAAGAACGAATTTTGGAAACTTTAGGCTTCTATTTGTACATGGATATATACTTTGTTGTAGGAGATATCAGTGAATGTTACTATGCTGTTCGAATTAATTGGGACAAACATTTTTTTTCTTCCTTTGCTACAACTCCGTTACCAGGGTGGCCCAAACACCCTCACACCTGCTTGTTTACTACCGGAGGTGCCGTGAGAGTTCGATCTTGACCCTCATTTACATTCTGACCAGTTTTTCCTCGCCATCAATTCAGATTGTGAGCCTACCGGTGGGACAGTTAGTGGTTTCAATTTCGATAAGTGCTGTAGTGTCTTGTCTAAACATGGATATCACTCCAAGGAACCGTTCCGAAATTATCGCGCTTAATGAACACACATCAATGACAGTAAGAGAATAGCTGAAGCTGTTGGTGTGGGAAAGTCCAGCGTTTCGAGAATTTTAGAAACATTTCAGAAAAGTGGCTCATCATTTCCGAAAAGAACAGGAAACTGTGGCCGCAAACGCAAAACTATTTCAAGAACATACAAATTATTGATAAGAAATAGCGAAATTAATCTGAGAAAGACAAGCACTGATCTTCGAAGGGATTTAATGGTTTCTGGTGTGAAAGTGAGCACCTAAACTGTGCGAAAATGACTACTGAAGGTTGGACGTAAGGCAGGAAAACCAAGAAAAAAGCAACAGCTTAGCCAGAAAATGTTGAAGAAACGTTTGCCATGGACCAAAAAGTACCGTGCGTGGACTGTGGACGACTGGAAGAAGGTGTTTTTTTGTGATGGGACACATTGGTTTGTTGAAGGGTACAAATCAAGTGTTGTTAGACGAAGTGATTGGGAAACTTTGCGGCCTGATCACATCCAGCAAACAGTAAAACATCCTTCGAAACAAATGTTTTGGTGTTCCAAAAATTCCAAACAAGTGCAGGCCTTCATGCGTGAGAATGAAATAAAAGCTCGATTGGCCGGGGAATTCATCTGATCTCAATCCCATTTAGAATTTATGAATAATTTTAAAGAAACGACTGGAAAAAATGGATTGCACTACAAAAGAAAAAATGATTATAAGTGCAATTCAGGTGTGGTTTCATGATGACGAATTGAAGAAAATCTGCGCTACGCTAATGAAATCGATGCCTAGACGAGTTCAAGAAGTAAGTTCTACGAAAGGAGAACCCACTTTATGTCAACATGAAGAATTTACGCTATTTTGTATGTATTTACTTCATTGAAAAGTAAGATTTCACGAGAACATCTTTTTTATCCTCTGTCCCAATTAATTCGAACAGAATAGTATTTACATTCCATTGATATGAATAAAATTGCCCCACATGATTCTTTCCTCCTTCAAAATTACTTTTGTCAACTCAGCTTATTTCCATCAAAAATAAATTTTTTGTTCATTTACAAATGACAATGAAACTCATACAATATCGACTTCAGTATATCCAAAGAATTTCATTCTGAAATGAACAGTTTGTATTCTGTAGGTTCTGAAAAATAGCTATTTCACCACCGAATGTAGTTTTTCCATTCCCGCCCGTATTGAATCGGGTGTCGGCTACATGTCAGTGTGAAAATTGACAGTCAAGCATTCGTGTAATGCTCTCTTTTATTGAAACATTCGAAAAGTCGAAAGTTTAGGCTGTCGAACGCACCGAAACCACTTTCGAAGATTAATATTTCAGATGTGAAAACGTTTTGTCACCGATATTTTCCCCTTCATTTGAAAAGAGGGGGTGCACGCTCCATGCGATGTTTTCATTTTCAACCCTCATTGACAACCTTTTATTACCAACTATTTGGTTGAAAGATGAATCAACGATCCTAGATTTCTTTAGATTATATAAATTTCTGCAATAAAATTTCAACAAAAACAGCCTTCTTAAATTAATAGTAGGAAACTCATGAGCAATTCATACCCTCATCTGTTATTTAATAGTATATTATATCAGTTTGAAGCTCATTTCATTCAGAATATAAACACATAAAGCCTGAACACATGATGGCTAGACTTTTAATATAAATTTTTTAAAGTGAACTCCGAGAGTGAAAATTGGGTAAAATGGGTTCAAGTCCCTGTGACAGACAATGATAAAATGAGTTTTTATTGATGAAGATTTTCTCTATAGTATTGACTAGGGTTTATACAAAAACCGACATTTCAAAAAACCGGTTTTCAAATCGTAATTTTCCAGAAAACCGGTTTGAACCGGTTTCGAATTTTTATAAAACAATTTTTGCTCGAATATTCTGTATTTCGAACAAAACATTTCAACAGAAAATTCAGAGTGATTAAAAGCAATTTTTGACTGAAACTATTAACTGTTCAATTTTATTGATAGTAAAATTTTTTTATGCAATTTAGTACAACAAAGAAATAATAGTTAACTAGGATTAAATAACTCTAAAAACAATTATTCGTTGTTTATGCATAATTTTCATAATTATGTAAATACTGATAGTGAAACGAGTTATTCAGCAAAGAGTTCGAATAAATGAAAAAACAATATATTTTCATGTTTTTATAATAACCATATTATTTAAAAAAAACAATGTTATTTGATAAAGATAGATACTTATTAAAAACAATTAGAAAATATATAACTTATAAATATATTACTTCATATAATGTGAATTATAAGCAAAGCCGAAAGACAAGGATAAATAAAGTTTATGCACACATACCTATCAAAATCAATTTCAGTTTCAAAGACAATTGAGCAAAGAACAGAGTATTTTCTATTCCGGACAATTTTAATACAAATTCAAATATTCTATTCATTTTTTTAATGAAATATGATTTCAGAGAGACGTCTATCGATTTGCTATTTAGAAGAGTCCTCAGTTTACTCACAAAAATCTCCGAAATAGAAAGTACTCTCTCACTTGCAACTGAACTGATATGCTAATTCTAAATTGTTTGTCCTCTCTAACTCTGTCCATAGAGTTTAAGTAGAGGAAGTCACCTCTTCCGGTTCCTTTGAATATTTAATTATTGCAACTTCCATAGCATTTTTCAATGAAATTATTCAAGCATTGTCTGGGTCTTGAATATCGCTTTAATCACGTTTTTGAATATCACATTCTTCCCTTTAGAGTAATCTTCATATAATCTGGATAATATTTGCTCGGCTAACTTAATAATGCCACTTTCTGTATTATTTAAGTGTTATTCATACATTTGAAACTGATATTTTCTATTAAAACACCGGTTTTCGAATTTCACAATTTTCTCAGACAGAAGAGAAACTATTGTCCTGTAATGTCCTGGTAAAAATTTTGTTACCAATTACTGCCAAATAGTATTCATTATCCCCGTCTCGTTTTTTTTAATATTAATAATATTTATTTACCAATATCTATTACAATACCACATATAAATTCAGGTTCAAAATATATTACAATTATATGTTTAAGACGAACTTAGCTAATTTACGTTTGAATACCTTAAGGTTACTTACTATTTTTATGGAGCCAGGAAATTTATTTTATGCGTTGAATCCTTCATAAAATAAACTATTTCTAGATTTGAAAAGCTCAGAAACTTGTATGTAGAAATTGTCAGTAATTCTTGTATTATAACTGTGCACATCATTGACACATTTTACATTTTTATTACTCTATATGGACACAGTTTTTGATTTCAAATATGAATTTAGAAAGTATATGAAAAATATTTTATATATAAATATAACGTATTCTCTGTTTGACTAACATAGTCAAAGATAAGTTAGTTCTAAACAATTTAGCATGCTTTGGATTGGAGTATATCTATTACATTAAAAATTGTTCGCATAGCTCTATTCTGTAACTTTTCTAGATGTTGAGTTTTTTCTTCAGTTAATCCCAATAATGAAGTGAAACAATATTGAACGTGTGGCATTATTATTGACTTAGAGAGCAATAATTTCATATATGTCCGTAAATTTTTTTCCAATTCTCTTGGGAAAGTAGATTTTCTTGGATATATTAGACGATATGATATTATGATTTTCATCATATCAGATTTTTTCGTATTCCTCTCGAAAAATTTAATTTTTTTCAGAGATTTCAGATTATATGAAATCAACATGATAATTAAAACTCAAATTTTCGTTTAACATAACGCCTAAATATTTTACTGGTTTTACTGTTCTAATTTTTTGTTCATTAATCTTTATAGTTATATCCTTATTTTTATTAATTTTGAGAATTTTACTTCTACCCAAAACTATGAAGTTAGATTTTTTGAACATTTAGGGATAAGCTATTTTCACATAACCATTCGTTGATTGCAGAAAGGTCTCTATTGATCCCCTCTGTAATATTCTTAATAAAATCCAACCAAAAATCTGTTTAATCACCAGAAATCTGTTTTCAATTAAAAACTATCTAACTCCATGTCAACGTGGATTTTTCTCTGGTCGGTCTGTTGTGTCAAACTTGCTGCCTTTCGAACAGCGGATATTGAGGAATTTCGAGGAAGAAACATCTGTATGTGCAGTATACACTGACTTCCCCAAAGCTTTTGATAGGGTCCACCACCCACCACTCATGACAAAACTGGAAAATTTTGGGGTGCATGGAATCTCCTAGGTCTTCTCGCTTCATATTTGAACGACCGAAGACACTATGTGGATGTGAATGGTTCTAGATCGAATTCCTCACCGGTGACATCAGGTGTACCACAGGGTTCTCATCTTGGTATACTGCTTTTTCTTATGTTTTTGAATGATATTGGCGAATGCTTTAGATATACCGATATAGATCTTTATGAAGATGATCTCGAAATATCGAAGCTGATGAAATCTTTCAAGGATTCTTTTTTTTACAGTTCGATCTTGATGCATTCTCTGGCTACTGCAACCTCAATAAGTTGCAGCTAAACCTGAACAAATGCCATCATATTCTTTTCTCTGGAAGTAAAAATCCTTTCTCTTCCATTTTGACATTGTCAGGTCAATGTTTGACTGAAGTCAGTTCAGTTATTGATTTGGGTGTTAAGCTTGATAAGAAACTAACCTTCGTATTGCATATTGAAGGAATCGTCCTTCAATATAATAACTTTTATAACTTTTAAGAGACATTTGAAAAAGAAATTATTTAAAGGTCATTAATGGAATAAATATCAGTTTTTATAGAGTTACTTCTCATGATGTATTAATCTACACTTTTTCAGCAGAATTAGTTATTTTCTTTGTAAATGATTAGATTCAACTCAATGGATCGAATACTTTATTTCGATGAGACGTATGAAAAATTTCTAGTTATGAGATATACATATTAGATATGCGTTAGTTTATAGGTAATGAACATTTGTAATATGTGCTCTTCTATTATAGGACAGTTTTAAACTGTCTGTTGAGTGAGCCCTTGTATGTGAAAAACAAAAAATAAAAAAAATTGAATATGCTCTATCTGCGTAAGTAGATAAAGTGTATGGGCCTTGATTAGGTAGATTAAGTAAGTAAACGAAGTATATAAAATACTTAGCTTCAATTTTACAAATCGTATTCATTCAATCTTATTGATGAAATACTCTCATTGATCATCGATCATTATAGATGGGAAGCATATATACTTTTGAATAACTGATTTTCAGTTCTGATTTATTCAGTTGAAATTTTTTCGTCTTAGTTCTGATCATCCTGCACATGGACCATTCTGCTTCCACTGTTTGATTCAATACTTCCTAGTCTGATTAAAATGCAATTATTTTCATCAATCATTTCCATGGCATCATTCTGTGAGGAGCGTATTTGAGTTTTCCGTGAAGAAGAGACTAACGAGGGCCAAAAAAGGTCTCCTGTTTCTTGACCTCTCAGTTACATACTAATCTTAATGAATTATCATCGGCATAATTCCCGGATTCAACTTTCCTCAATCATTGTTTTTTGTTTGTTTTGTTACTAACCACTATGTAACGAAGAATCCATTGTAAAGTACCTGCTGATGATTTGCGTAATAGGCACTATATTTTTCATCTTATGACATCGCTGCTTCTTACTCCCAGTTGAGATGTTAGTCTTTCTCGCATAGAAAGTGACCAAGGTTTGTTAAAAATATCATTCAATCAACATTTACACGCTTCAAAAATGTCTTCAAGTATGAAGGTAACAAAAATATCTAACACTTGTTTATACGTCGAAATCCCACTGTTTCATATATAACAATTAATCGTTTTCAGAGAATGATGAAATATGTGACGAAACTTTGCAGTCAGGCAATAATTTCTGTTAATTCTCAAAGATACCAACAAAATTATAGATGAATTGTCAACTTTGTAGTAGGTCATTCTAAATCTTGAATAATAAATTACACTAATTTCAGAAACAAAGAGTTGGTATACTGAAAGTTTTGAGATTTTACATTTCAAAAGATAGAATAAACGAATTGTTCATTTAGTTCTTAGTTCACTTCATCTACGTAATGGCAAGAATCTTAATAATTGAAGTTCGTATTATACTCGTATTCTGCACCTAATTCTCTTGTCAACGTAACTCTGTCGTGAAAATGAAGCATGGAAAGCACACACCTTCACTCACTCAACGCCAACACGAAGCTGTCATTACATCAATGTACCACGTTGTAGGTATAATGGCACCTAATATTCTGTGCACGCAAGAGACGCCATCTAATTAATCATAGAATGTCACGACGTTTAAGCGAATGAACGCATACTCCTCCGCGTTATGTTTTCTCTAACGCTCAGTTGCCAGATTTCTGCGATCACAGAAACAGTATCAGTTAAACTTTGTTCATCAGCGATTCGAAGATATTTTTCATAATAAACAGGAATTTCTTCAGCCATAGTCTGTCAATTTGGGTTAAATTGAAAATTATGACCTAAAGCGTAATACTACATTTTATGTTGAGGTTTAATGTAATAAGGAAACGAAATTATGCCAAAGTTTTATACGGGACATGAGATGTAATGTTCAATTTATGAGTTTAGTCATAAATCTAACCTGAAGCTACAACTGAATTTCAGAACTTATTAATTGTTAATCTAAATTTTATGAACTTTCAAAGAAGCAAGTTAATTCGTGATGCTAATTGGCTGGTTTTCATATTAGTTTCTCTTTCAATAAAGATTTTTGAAATACTTAATAGTGTTGGCATTTGCTTGAAATTTTGATTTATACTTAATTGACAACATATCAAGACGTATTTCGTCGTTACAAACGACTTCTTCAGATGCTAACAGAATACAAACAGTATTACTAACAGAATACTGACTGCATTCTGTTAGCATCTGAAGAAGTAACGACGAAACGCGTCATGCTATGATGCCAACAAAGTGTAAATCAAAAGTTCAAGTGTTTGAATTTTATTTTATATTCAAGAAGATTTTGATTTTTGAAATTTGGTTTTCTAAGAAAAACTTTTCACGAATAACGAAAATGAAGAAATTTCTTGTTTATGGTGTTGCATGATATGTTATTTGTCAAATTTTCTAATACTATTGTTATCTAAAAAACAATAATAGAAAGAAATTCAAAACAATCAAATAGCAAGAATAAAGCTTCGTATAATTAATGAGAGTCATGAATAAGAGCAAAACTAAAAAGAGCACATCAACTTTTTGTATTAATGGTGACCATGACATTGTTCTTGAAGAAGTGGTTAATTTTCTGGATATTATACTCAACAGGCATGTTATGTCTCTGCATGTCGATAAGTTAAGAAAAAAATTGAACTCGGTAATATACACTCTAGTGGTCAACAAAAGCAGGATAAACTCTGTTGATATTCGCACTTTATATTTTGCGAATTTTCAGTCCGTTATGTCATATGGTTTATCTTCTGGGGTAATTCGCCTTATGCGAATGATATTTTCTCAACTCAGAAAAGAGCTATTAGAATTCTGTTCAGTTTGGTTTACAGAGGATCTTGTCGGGGTATTTTTAAGGCTAATAATATTTTAACGTTCCATGCTTTATACATTTATAGATCTTTTTGAAACGGCATCCGCATTATTTCAGTAAATATAGAAATGAAAATTCGACGCGACGAATATTTACGTTTCACGTACCTGTTCACTATAGTTTCAGCGTTGCCAATGGCCCTTTATATATGGCTATGTGAATTTTAAACGTGTTACCTAATTGTCTGCGAATAATTGAGAGCTTTGAGGTCTTCAAAAAATACTTTATAAATAACTTATTTATTGTGAACCATATACCATGAATGAGTCTGTAGTTTCCTGTAATAGTTGAGACTATTTCTATATGGTTTGAACTACCCTGACTCTCAAATTTTTAATATTTTTGAGGTAATTTTTTCCTTTTCTTTTCAAATGAAATTGTATATTATTGTCAATATAAATTTAACCAATATTTTTGTTGGAAGAAATATTTTTTGCTCGAGGGCTGAATGGAAGATCAGACTCAAAACTGAATTCAGTCCTTTTGAGAGCATTCTTCTTAGTTATTTGATAGTGTTGGCGTTAACTTGATGTAAATCCATTATAATTGAATATAAACTTAAATTCAAACACTTGAACGTATGATTTACACTTTATTTACTACGCGTAAATAAAGCATAGCATGACGCGTTTCATGAAACGCGTCATGCTATGTAGTGAATAAAGTGTAAATCATAAGTTCAAGTGCTTGAATTTGAGTTTATATTCAATTCTTCTTAGTTGTAATCCTTTGTATCAATTGAAATGAATGTAATTTTACAATGTGAAGAATGTTTCCCAACAAAATTATTTTATTATCATTATTATTATTATGATTATTATTGTTATTATTATTATTATTATTATTATTATCAATATTATTATCATCATTATTAATATTATTATTATTATTATTATTATTATCAATATTATTATCATATTATTAATATTATTATTATTATTATTATTATTATTATTATTATTATTATTATTATTATTATTATTATTATTATTATTATTATTATTATTATTATTATTATTATTATTATTATTATTATTATTATTATTATTATTATTATTATTATTATTATTATTATTATTATTTATTATTATTATTATTATTATTATTATTATTATTATTATTAACTTTTTTGTCTCTTGTATGAACTTTATTTTGACTTGTTTCTTATGTATTGAAAATATTCATTGGAATTAAATTATATTATTATTATTATTATAATGCTCATTGTTGAAATATCTCCTCAAAAAAAACTGTATAAATAATGGGACGCTGGGAAAATGGAATTTGGGAATACATCTGGCATATATACTCTTGATGTAGTACAAATACGTATCAGGAAATCTTCTTTGTATTGTTTCGGGTATATTTCGAGTATATTACAGGTATTTACTCTTCATTAGACGGAGAATTACCTTGACATAATTAGGGTATTCCTCCTATGTTCCGTTTTAATCAGAAAAAAAAACAATGAATTTTATGAACTTTCAAAGAAGCAGGTGAATTTGTGATGCTAATTGCTTGGTTTTTATATTAGTTTATCTTTCAATGAAGCTTCTCGATGTTGAAATTAGATTTTAAATGACATTTCTTGTTTTATCGTTTTGTATGATACGAAATATGTGTTATTTGTCAACTTTCCTCAAATTATTGCTATTTAAGACACATTACTGGAAAGAAATTCAAAAGAATCCAAAAGCAAGAATGAGGCTTCAAAGAATGCTCATTATTGAAATATCTGTCGAAAAAATACAAAAATATTTTTGATTCCCATTCCTCTACCCATATAAAATATATTTTATGTCTGTATCAGTGATGGACGTTGGTTAGATGAACTTTGGTATACACCTGGTATATACTCTTGAGGTATACACATACCTATATATTCGTATTATTTCCGGGTATATTACAGGCAATTACCCTTCGTTCGTTGGAGAATTACCTCTTTACTAGTATAATTAGGGTATTCCTCTGATGCCCTGTTTTAATCAGAAAAAAAAACAAATGTAGGCTGGTGTTTCCCATTGGGTATATGCCAGGTATTCATTCTGGGTAATTACCCAAATTTCAATAGGGCGGAAGTTGTTGCACATTGATGGTCTGTATATTCAAAATCCAACAGGAAATCCTAAACGAATCTATATATTGAATCACCGATAACTCTCATAAAGTAATAATAATTGAAAGAATTAAAATTCAAATACTTAAATGAATCAAAATCAACTTAAATTATAGTTGATAGTAGGTATACTGCCTTTCTTTACCCAAGGATCAGCTACTGCAGCTCCGTCTTTAATGGGTTTTTGAATCAATATAATCGATTAAGGCTACAAAAATAAGATGAGGAAATCATTGTGATTTTTTTCGGCTTCTCAAGGTGCAATTTGTCAGATCATATTGTCTGTGCCATCTGGGATGAAATTAGATCACCGGACAACTGTGTTCAACTTCAGCTCGCGCTGGACCATGTTGCCAGTGGTGGTATGAGGATAATTATTTGAGTTTGAATGTGTCAAAGTTTAATGATGTCTCTTTCACTGAAAAAAGGGATTGAATTGGGTGTGATTATAGCGTCGGTGGTCTGGTTCTTTCCGTTCTGATAGGGTGACAGATCTTGGTGTAGTCTTCGATCAGGAGCTTTCATTCATTCCACACATCACTCAACTCATTTTATCTTCTTCGAGAATATATGAATTTACTATACGCAATGGCAAATATTTGAATGAATCCTCAACATTCATATTTTAGTTTGGAGGGAGAATAAGTTTATCCACAGAGAGGAGTTAATCATAATGAATTATTGAATCGATTCAGATTAAGCTCTTTGCAGAGTAGGAGAGACAGTTTATCACTCAATTTTTTGTACAAATAACTGCACAAAAGTATTGATTGTCCTTCCCTCTTCGCTTCGAAATTTCGTGTTCCTAGGCAAGATTCTCGTACTACAGAATTATTCCACCTTGAGATTCCATGGCTAATACAATCCCCCATTTAGTTTATGGAGTCTACATTCAATACAGTTGTTAATTAATGTGACTCTCACTTCGACTTCGACATAGAAGTTATAAGGAGTTATGTGAACAAAGGAAATTAACTGAAATGAATGGATTTAGATTGAGTTTTTTGTAATATTTCATTGAATGCTATTTTTTTGTTATTAGTTACTCTTTTGGTTTTTTCTAGATTAGATTGAATTTTCTGTTATATCTCTTTCATTTTAGTTATTTATTTATTATTCAACATTATGTTATAATTTTCTATAATTGCGTATTATATCTGTTGAGAATGAAGAACTTATTATATATACGAGAATAGTTGAAACTAAAAGAAGCAAAAAATAAAAGCTGAAATAAAATCGGTGATTGAATATCCAGTACAGATTCTTGTATAATCCATCACATGAGTAGTAGGTAGCTATTTCGCATAAGAACCCTTTACGGTCTCCTGAATTTGGCTTGATAAGCATCCTAACATGAAAATGATACTTATCAACAACTTAAATTCGTTAACTTTGTTGTTATTAACTGTCATTAACTTGTAACAATCCAAAATAATTGAAATTCTGACCATTCTATGATTCGCCCAGTTCCCACGTAGATCTTTTTTTTTTCCCGTGTAATATATGTGAAAATCTGCATCTTATATTCTCATTTTTGTCAGTTTATAAAAATAAATCAGGCATTCGAAAATATAAAGAGAAAGTGAAGTCAGTATTTCTATGGATATGTGAAAATGCATTTCTGCAGCATTAAGTCCAAAAATCTAATTGCAGCAAAGGAGCAGTCTAACAGAAGTATACCTAATCTCATTTGTGTCTCAATAACCGCGAAGTACTTTCTCAAAGTATCGAGCGACACCAATCCAAATAAGTTGCAGATGACAATAGTAGAAATCATAGCCATACAAAACTTTCGCAGAATATTATGTTTTGTTATATAATACCTCAAAGTCTTTTGTGCCTTCAGTCAACGCGAAGCGTTCATTTGTTTTCCTCTTTCAATATTCTATTTCGCCAATTTCACTGGAATGTGAGCCAATGTTTCCCTTCAGGTCCATTAACTTTCACAAAATGTCTCCAGAACTGACATCATCGACATAGCTAGTTTATCGCCCGACCGCTCTATTATCTTCTTCTTTTTTTATTATCGACAAAGTCCAGCACAGACATTTCATTCATCATTCCCCGACGTAGTCCATTTTTTTATGATCGCTCTGAGATCCCGAAGGTGCTTGATAGAAAAAGTCAACGGACCGCTTTCCGAGAAATATTCTCTTGATTTGTGTTTAAGGGACACAAAGAGTTACGTGAAATTGAGAGAAATGAGATCATCGGATATTTCGACTAAAGGGGGTTTGTGGATTTATATGAGGGTTATCTGTTTATCTCACTGTGGGAAACGATTCCTTTCACAATAGCTGTTGAACATTTGAACAATACAGGTTTGTCAAAAGATGTATACAACTCGAACAATCGAGGCAATAGCATTATTTGAGCATAATATACCCAATTTCATTATGTACTTTGTCATATTTGAAATGAGAAATTGAATTTGATAAACGATTTAGTACAACTTGTGCTAACCTCAGGTATGGAAATTGAAAAACTTTTCAATCTCTGTATTGAATCTCGTCACAGGTTATTCAAATTTTGCAAATGGTAGTCATTGTCATTATGGCAATTCGACTATCAAATTGATATCTCATTTTAATTCCATTTTGTTTCATTGGAACTATTAGATGGCGAAATTTGAGTGTGTTGGATTTCTAATGATTCTTCAATCAATTGAGGAAAATTCAAAATTTATTACTCCTATGACACTAGGGAAGGACAATTTGTTGTCTTAGAGCTACGACCTGTTTTCGATTGAAGATTGGTCTCTGAATTCAATCATTTTATCAATTTTTCTCTATCGCATCAAGTTTTTAAACTACAGGATACCCCCTCTTTACCCTGAAAGTCATACAAAATGGGCATAAAGAGGAAAATAAAGTAGGCACTAACCAAATATATCACAATATTTTATTCACGCAAAGGTTATCATAATATTGAAAGTTACTTGTGTTTATACAAAAAATAAAAATAGATATTAGTGTGAATATTTTGGCTTATAACTTCTCCTAAAATGTTCAATCTGGGGACATTCTCGCTTGATGGCCCAACAGTTGTCATCAATCATACTGACATCCCGTCCACCTGATAACTTGCCTCCATGACCTTCAAATCTTATCCTGGATGAACAGGGTGGAATCGCTCACTCTGTTCATCACTAACAGCGCAAAGATGGTCTGAAGAGGTAGCGAGATGGCTATGTAGAAAATGCAGTTTTATACTCATGTTACAGCCAATCTTTTCAAAGCTTTCTAAGAGTTGTTGAACAATTTCGACGTATTTGTGATCTCGTGTGTTTCCATAAAAGTCCTTGCCAATACTCTTGAATGCCAACCAAGCATTCTTTTCAAGTTCGGTCACTGTTTCAATGGAACGTTCATATCTATCGTTGCCGAATCTATGGCTGATCAAAGACACCAGCCTTCATTTTCTCATATGACAAACTAAGAAATGCCGAAATGATATACTTGAAACAGTCGCCTTCAGTTGACAAAGCTTTAACAAATTGCTTCATGGGACCTAGTTTTATATGCAAAGGCGGAAATATAATGTTTTCCTCTCGACAAATGGCTGATTTAGAATGTTTGGATCATCAGGTTTCAAATCAGGTCTTGGCGGCCACTTTGACTGCACTCAATGTTTTTCGCAAGCTCTGATGTCCCACATACATAGAAAACGAAGATACTTGGTATATCCGAGTTGCTGGCGAATGTCAGCACAGATGATCCATTGGTGAAAGTTATATTGCATTGTTATATCCTTATGTCTTCGTAATCTTCATGCAAAGAAACTGAATGATCCATTGGAACCATATAAATTTCTATTATGGAGGAGAACATACTTCAACCTACGTTTCGAGCTATCTATAAACAATCTCCATTCAGTTGCGTAATCATATATAAATTTGATATTAGATTAAAGTTCACTAAAAAATAATTTTTACAGAACCCTAATCTGAAAATATCAAGAAAACCAGGTAAATGCATGGCTACCTGAATCTCCCTCTGAAGAAATTGCACGAGTCAAAAGACTTCCAAGGTACTCTGAATAGAATAGTGAGAAGAGCAATAGGGACACTAAGATATATGAAAACGAATGCACAAAAATATATGAAGAATTGAATATAGAAAAACTCACGGACATAATGAAAGAAATGAATAATTGTGATGCTAGAAAGTATTGAAACACACAAGAACAGTCTCATACAAAGAACGACAGAGATAGTGCCCAGTACATCAGGCGGCAGAACATCTCTGTTGCAATGGAAAAGATCGACGAACGAGAACCTCTCAAGCCAACAATAAAAAAAATATTTTTTTACATAATTTTTGTGATCAGGTTTTTGGAGAAACAATAACACAAAAGAGTAGAAGAGAGGCAAAACGAATATGCAGAGGCAAAGAACACAAGTCCAGCCCTCAAAAAAACTAATTCAGTGAAGACCTCCACTGCATAATTTCACTTGGTTGAGCAGGTCCCACAATCATCCGATTTACTGTTGTTGGAAATTCTTCAATACTCCGCTCTTTATGAATAATCATAAATATAAGTTCCAATTCAATTTTAATATTTCCATACATAGAATATTGTAGCACAAGTGCTATAAGGTGTTAAAACTAACCTTGAAACTGAGCAAAGAATCCTTATCGATTTGATTTTCAATTATATAAAATTGTAATGCATTTTTACTCCCTCCGTTTCCATCCGTTAATATTTCTGCCTCTGTTGGCATTCTATTTCATAAATTCCAAATAATACATAAATTCCACAATTTTCTTCTGAAAATATGTAACTGAATTCTGGGAATTTAAGATGAGATTTCGTCTTGTTAGCCATATGCTCGAGACATCGTCCAAACGCAATTTCAAACTCGATCGTATTCGATTCCTGGTGGACTGCAGCACTTCTTCAACAATGCAATACTTATTGTGCCCCATATCCTGAAGGTCTACCCGCTCCAACTCCTTTGTGTGAACATCTTCGATTGTCGTCACATGGATTTCATAAAATCCGCTCCGGGAATTGTGCAAGGGATGAAAATGCAAGCCGACTTGAATTTGACAGCAACAAGTGGAGGTCTGACATAAAACTAATGCAATTGAAATTCTCAAATAGTTCACAAATAAAATAGCATTCTCTTCAGTGAAGTTTTTCGAAGTACTAATAGTTTTTGTGAGTTAAGGAAAATGGTGACAGTGATTTTTAACCAGGTCTGCGATTAGCGACGTCCATCGCAGGTAATATGAAACCTTACGAAACTGTGATAATTTTATTGATAACACTGGCGGTAAAATTGATGTTCATCCCTTCATACGAAAATCAGAGTCAGTGTCACAGTATGTGTTATAATAATAACAATAATTTACAGAATATTCGAAGTTTTACTTATCAGAAAAGTACATCAATATAATATAATAGAATATAATGAAATTTAATATGAAATAATATAATATAATATAATCTTATATGATATAATTGTGATATATGTATATTGATAAATATTAATTTGGCACATGTGCAAAGGCCAAGTGGGGATGTGTAAGTAATCCAGATGCACTAGTACGAATTGACCAGTTATTAAATGTGTATCAAATTATACGTTGTTTATATATCTCTCTCCCAGCGTACATTACAGTGGCGACGAGGATTGTTAAACCCAACCGCGGAGTGTTATAAGGTGATGAGCTATGGCTACGGAAAATGTTGGACACTTACGCGAGTTTGATCCCGCAAATTCGGAATGGACAATTTTCAAAAAGCGTATAGATAATTACTTCTTAGCGAACGAAATTAATGATGAAAAACGAAAAGCAGCCATTTTGTTGAATGTGTTGAATGAAGAAGCTTATAAACTAATATCGAATTTATGTTTACCGGTAGAACCGGAAAGTAAATCATACTTGGATCTGAGCAAATTGCTGACGGAACATTTTAAACCAAGTGGAAATGTATTTGGGGCTCGATTTAAGTTTTATACAGCGAAAAATCGCCGAACGAGAATGCTAAGGAATGGGCAGCGCGAGTGAGAGATTTGGCAAGCTACTGTCAGTTCAAATTAACAGAATTGGACACGGTACTAAGGGACATTTATATTATCGGTTATGATAAAGGTTCTGTTCAAGACAGATTATTAGAAGAAAAAGTTAGTGTAACCTTAGAGGCAGTAGTAGAATTGGCATTTTCTAAATCAGTCATTCAGCCATCATTTTCTTCCAATCTGGAAAATATTATGAAGGAACCGGAGTTGTTATACGCACGTACCAATTCACAGCGGAGGGGCAATGCCGACCTTGAGTCCAAGCCTAGAACGTTTCATCCCCCCTCAGCAAGTTTCTACGCATCTAAATGCACAGTCTGTGGACGCAGAAATCATCGAGCAGATAAGTGTTCTTATCGTGAATGTTTTTGTCACTGTTGTAATAAAAAGGGGCATTTAGCTCCGGTTTGTTCTTTCAGGAAAACCGTAAACAAATCAAATGTGAGAAATAACCAAAATTTCTTAGAATCTAAAGATTGTACAAAATCGAACGAGTATGAATTGTTCAACTTAAGCTATAATGTTAATCCTATATTAATCGATATTTCGATTGAAGGTGTAAATTTTAATTTTAATTTAGATACAGGTTCAAGTTTTTCTGTAGTATCTGACATATTTTATATACGCAATTTTCCTAACTCCAATTTAGTGAAAACAAATAAAAAGTTTCATTTATATAATGGCGAAATAGTTGTACCAATGGGTTTTTTTGAGAAAACAGTTACATTTCGGAATGAATCTCATGATTTGAATTTTTATGTCATCAAAGGTGCTACTGGTCCACCTTTATTGGGCAGAGATTTTTTCAATATCTTTCAGTTAAATATATATGAAAATAATTTTGTTGATTCTACACAAAATGATTTAAAAAAATTAATCTCGAAATATCGTGCGGTGTTTGGACCAGGACTAGGAACTTTCAATAAAGGGTTGATGGTATTGAATTTAAAATCCAAAAATGTTACTCCTAAATTTTTTCGCGCAAGACCTCTACCATTTGCCATTAGAGAAGGGGTGGAGGATGAATTGAAGAGATTGGAAAATTTAGGTGTATTAGAATCCATCGATTATAGTCCATGGGGGACTCCGATCGTACCTGTTTTAAAAAAGACGGAACAATTAGAATTTGCGGTGATTTTAAAATTACCTTGAATCCGCACCTGGAAATCGATCAGTATCCTTTACCACGAATAGAAGAATTATTTTCTAAACTACAAGGTGGAATTTATTTTAGTAAAATTGATTTGGCTTATGCTTATACACAGGTTTGTTTAGATGATAATTCTAAAAATTTGGTAACCATAACTACTCACAAGGGGTTATATCGATACACTAGAGCTCCATTTGGAATTGCTTCCGTGCCGGCAAAATTTCAAAAGATGATGGAATCGTTATTGATTGGTATTGAGGGTGTTATTGTTTTTCTAGATGATATTTTAGTTACAGCAGAATCCAAAATAAAACATATTGAACGTTTAGATCAAGTGTTAGGTAAATTAGAAGAAGCAGGGTTGAGAGTGTCCTTGAATAAATGTGAATTTTTCAAATCGGAAGTAAAATATTTAGGTTTCAAAATTGACAAGAACGGTTTACGCACAGATGAAGAAAAAATTTTAGCTATAAAAAATGCTCCGGAACCACATAACGTTACCCAATTGAAATCGTTTTTGGGATTAGTTAATTATTATGGAAAATTTGTGCCTGGTTTATCTAACATATGTCAACCGTTATATAATCTATTGAAGAAAAAAATAGGGTGGTTTTGGTCTTCAGAATGTGATAATGCACTTGTGAGGATCAAGCAAGCATTAACATCGACAAAAGTATTGGTACATTATGATCCGAAGCTACCTGTAAAATTGACTGCTGATGCATCAAACTATGGAATTTCGGCTGTAATCACACATACTTTTCCGAATGGGGACGAAAAACCCATTGCTTATGCATCACGCATTTTATCTAATACTGAAACTAAATACTCTCAAATAGAGAAAGAGGCTTTGGCTATTATTTTTGGTTTAAAAAAATTTTATCAGTATCTTTATGCACGTCATTTCACCTTAGTTACGGATCATAAACCACTTCTTTCAATTTTTCACCCAGAAAAGCCTATACCTCAATTTTCAGCAAACCGGTTACGTAGATGGGCGTTAATATTATCCAGCTACCAGTACGATATTGAATTCATATCTAGTGTTAAAAATTGTGCTGATTCTTTATCTCGATTGCCAGTGCCTCACCAGTATTCTATAACAGAAAAATTAACGGGGGAAATAGCAGATGTTAATTTCATTGAGTACTTCGAAAATAATAAACATTTTCCAATCGATTTTGCGTCTGTTAGAAAAGAGTCATCTTTGGACGAAACGATTAAGAACGTCATCAAATATTTGCGTACAGGGTGGCCCAAGGAAATGCACAGTAAATATAAACATTTTTACAAAATTCGAGAAGAATTAAGCGTTGAGGAAGATTGCTTACTTTGGAATAATAGATTAGTAATTCCTCATAATTTAAAAGTAGGTTTATTGAAGGACTTGCATCGGTCACACATGGGTGTTGTTAAAATGAAAAGTTTGGCGAGGTCATATTTCTGGTGGAGTGGACTAAGTAAAGATATCGAAGATTTGTGTAGGTCGTGTGAGAATTGTATGATCAATAAAAAAAGTCCAGATAAAGCCGTTTTAGTACCATGGCCTTTTCCGGTCGAAGTATGGTCTAGGCTCCACCTTGACTTCATGGGTCCTTATTTAAAAAAAATATTTTTTAATACTGGTAGACTCCCACTCGAAGTGGGTTGAAGTTTTTCCAATGAACACAATTACTGCGACATCAACTATTGAAATTTTGCGAAGTTGTTTTGCTAGATTTGGTTTGCCACGTATGATTGTTTCAGATAATGGTGCCACATTCACTTCGAATGAATTTCAGACTTTTTAAAATTAAATGGTATTGAATTCCGTTCTTCTCCACCTTACCATCCTTCCTCTAATGGCCAGGCGGAGAATTCCGTGAAAACAATAAAAAACGCTTTAAAAAATGCTTTAGGCAAAAATAAAGAAATTAATATCAATAAATGTATAAACAACTTTTTATTTGACTTCAGGAACACAATACATTGTACAACGGGTCGAAGTCCAAGTGATCTTATGTTTAGTAGGAAAATACGTACAAGATTTGATTTACTTTCACCCCCTAGTTGCAACGAATATGGTGATTTGAAAAGAATCATTCTCAATAAACAAAATAAGCAAAAACTGTATTATAATGGCAAGAGAAATATTGAATTTGAAATTGGAGATAATATTACAGTTAAGGATTACAGAAAATCTTCTAAGATCACATGGATTCCGGCCGAAGTGTATAAAAAAATAGGTTTAACGACTTACTTGGTCAAAATTCCACAACTGAACAATGTAATTTGGAAACGCCATTTGAATCAGATAAAGCCTGCGTTGAGGAAAGAGTTATTACTAAATCAAAATAATAACGAGGATGCAAATGAAGTTTCCAAATCTGAAAGTTTTGATTTAGTTGCTGGGCCTGACAGTAAAAATACTTTTGAGGGAAACTGTGTTTCAAGTCTCAGACCAAAAAGGGAAGTTAAACCTATCGATAGATTGAAATATACTTGATTTTTTTTTACTTTTCTCAATTTATGGTTAGGGTATTTGTATTATTATTTATTTTTTTTAAATTTTACTAAGGGGAGAAGTGTGATATATGTATATTGATAAATATTAATTTGGCACATGTGCAAAGGCCAAGTGGGGATGTGTAAGTAATCCAGATGCACTAGTACGAATTGACCAGTTATTAAATGTGTATCAAATTATACGTTGTTTATATATCTCTCTCCCAGCGTACATTACAATAATATAATATAATATAATATAATATAATATAATATAATATAATATAATATAATATAATATAATATAATATAATATAATATAATATATATAATATAATATAATATAATATAATATAATATAATATAATATAATATAATATAATATAATATAATATAATATAATATAATATAATATAATATAATATAATATAATATAATATAATATAATATAATATAATATAATATAATATAATATAATATAATATAATATAATATAATATAATTTAACAATAATGCGATATTTTATAACATCTAAGAAAAGTGCGAAAAAAGCAAAATATGTAATAACGACAAACGATATTAGAGGATATTATTCAAGGAGCATTGATTGAAATTCAGTTTGCTATGAGTCCACATTATTGCATAGAAAAGAGGAGACATAAAAGTATGATCTTGTGCATGGTTTCATTTGTTAAACAAATGAAACTATTTGCAGGTGCTACAAACGTAATATCCTAGCTCTTCTTTAGGTAAAACATCTTCGACGAAGATGAGACAAGTGTTTTAATGACACGATCTCAACATCTGATAAGCATCAGAATACTCAAACAAAATATTTTTCCGGTACTCCTCTAAGTAGTTGAGGTTTCAGTGTTAAAAGGAACTGTACTGAAGAGATGGAAAGCCTTGGAGATGTTTGCGTATAAAGGGAGTCCGAGATTGAGAAGGCTCAACAGACTAATTAATGAAGGTATAACTGAGATTGAATTATTGCTTATTTCTTGGTGAAACATGATCGAATTAAAACTTTAAATTCAAATCAAACTCTTGGCTTAATGTTCCACAATTTTATTGAATAAAAAGTGTCGACTCAGCGTTGTTATAGTATTTTATTATTTAATATATTTTTGGAACATCAAGCTGAATATTTGAATTAAATTTCCATTTTTTTTTGATTAATGAAGAGTTGAATGACGACTCAATAGAACGATTTGAGTTTTTGAAGATGTTATAAAATGGCACAATAAAAATTTTTGTTGTGAAAAAATTCTTATAGCTTGGTTCTGAAAATCGACAATGTAGTCATGTTGTGCTGCTTTGGACAAACTAATGATAGACGATTTACCTACAGATAAAACGTAATGGACACATATAACACATAACATCATAGCCTAGGATATAACGGTTATAGTATGAGAAGAATTGAAAAAAAAATCTGACCTGAGGTTTTTATCGACGTGACTAAAATAAGTTTTTCTTCTGCTGAAGTAAGGTAACTATAGGGCTCCAAAGGAGGTCATTTTGTGGCTCAACCAATGAAAAAATATTCCAAGAAATTTTCTGGTCACTCAAAATGGCAGTACTAGCTGCTATATTGAATTATATATTGAACATGAAAACGTCAAAGAAGCAAGCAGTAGCATGCACAAGTTTTGAGCCATTTAAAGAGGTATAATTTAGTAACGACTTTTTGTGTGAAATTTATATAGTTCATTTTGTATGGAAGTGAGTACTGAAGACGAATTATACAGTTGTACAAGAAGCGAAACATAATGTGAAGCTATCGAGAACAAATTGATTTTTTTCAATGTCCCTTCTTGGTGTAAAACGTACTCTCAAAATGCACAAGAATGTTTTACAATTTATCAAACCTATAATATTATCTTTTCTACCTGTTTGTATCCCTGTGTCCGAAATAAATGGATAAATGAATAAATGGTCACTCGTGGTTATTATATTGACCGAAATAAAGACAAGGTTGTTACCAATTAGAAGCGAAACATAATGTGAAACTGTCGAGAACAAATTAATTTTTTTCAATGTCCTTTCTTGGTGTGAAACGTACTCTCGAAATGCACAAGAATGTTTCACAGTTTATCAAACCTATAATATTCTCTTTTCTACCTGTTTATATCCCTGTGTTCGAAATAAATGGATAAAATGAATAAATTATTCATGGTGAAAGATTGAATCTCTGATTTCTCCTTGTAGGTACAGTTTTCTATTTGATTTCAATATTCCGAAATGTCACTACATGATCGATGATGAGCTGCGTCACTCGTGGTTACTAGATTGACCGAAATAAAGACAAGGTTGTTACCAATTAGCTCAATCTATCATTATGTGGGCTTGATTTTCCAGACAATGAACCGCATGAAGATATCGATTCTTGCTGTAACAAGGCAACTAATTCGATCACAGGGTAACGTTCCCTATCAGCATTATATGCATTGTTGAGGACTTGATCTGAGAGCACAAGCCCGAAGCAAGGTGGCGTCTCGTAACATTTATTCACATAGGCAAGTAATTTAATGGATATATCACATTTACTTGCATCGTTTAATTGAAAGCATAAGTCAGGTTCGCTGTATAATGCCATTTTCCGAACCCTTAATAATCTATGACTGTTTTCTTATATTCTCGTTTATAATGATAATAATTGTCATTCTGAAAGTAATAGTAGGTACTTCAATTCAATCAACAGAAAAATCAATTAAGATGTCTATTCACATGACGCCATGAACCTCCATTGGCTCTTTCTCATCAATAACATTTTTCCAGTTAAAAACTTCTTTGCGGAGTGAAATTCTCGATGTACTTGTACTGAAAAATATACACTCGGTCTTTTCATGTTGATCAGCCGTGTAATATCTGTACACTACTCTTAAACAGCCCTCACAGCTTCCGTGAGTGAGTATTGGCCGAGAGCCCATCAATTCACCTCACTAAAGAATTATTATTATCAGCACACATGATTCGGTAACAGTTTCCATCAGATCAGAACCTGGATATGGATTGAACATACATCACAAACACCACCGACCCCAACACACAACTCTGAGGTTTTCCCTTCTTCAGTTCTGTATCTCCAGATCTCCATGTTTCACATTCATTCGTCTGTTGCTGACGATTGAGTTTCAATTGGTTATCTGATAATTCCGTTGTTTCAGAATTAAGTCATGTTCGACAGAATTGAAGGCCTCAGACAAGTTGAGTAAGGGTTCAGACTTCCTTCTCAAATGAATTGGTAACAGAGGACAGTAATAGCTTTTTCTGTTTTTATTTCTTCAACGAATTTGGAACAATGTTGGAATATCGGTATCAGTTTTCATAAATTTCAGAAAATAATACTAATAGATTTGTTATTTCCTAAATTTTCTTGATCGTAGTTTTCATTATCAAGAGGACTGAACCTGATCAGAGCTGATTTAGAAAATTTCCTCAATGAAAGATGTTCCAATTCAATGGGCAAAATTAATAGATATTTTGTTGACCAAAGCTGTTATGACTTTCTTGGGTTTTTATGTATGACAAAAAAGTGCCCCTTCTTCATCCATTCCAATAAATGAAAAAAATTGTTCACATGCTTCACAGTCATTTGAGAGTTCTCATCAGCGTGGATGGTCCTGGTGAAGAAGATGTAGATGATTTTATTCACCTTCAAGAAAGATAATCGAGGATATCAAGAAGATGATATCCTCGATAATCATTAGAGAAGAGAATCCCTAATTCTCCAATCATTAGAGAAGTGAATTTGAAAAAATGTTTTTTGCCACGATTGTTCTGCTCGTTTTTTATATATCCTTTGACAAAGCAACGCTATAAACAAAATGCGTTAAATACTTGTAATATGATTTTCAATTTGAACTGTACAACTTTCTTTCATTACAAGCTCACTTTTCAATGATTACATTCTTCAATCACAGACAGAATAAAGTTTCCACTTCAGCATGACCTCAGTGACCTTCACAGCCAAGTTTTCCATACTGCTGCTTTCAATGAAACAAAGGACAATAAAAACACTATTTTCTAGATTCATTCTACTATCATTCAAGAATTTGGACGTATGAAATGATCGAATGAAGTTGAAAATCAGTGTCTTCTTTGAAGCTTTGATTTTGAACTGGATTAACCTCAAGTTTTTGCTGTTGATATTCAGCTTCCTTTTATAGTGAGCCAATTTATAGTCATTCTTCTACAACCTGCTGAGGATTTTCAGCATCCAGTTGAAATGTGTCTGATTCGGGAAATTTAGAGGAAACAACTGAAAGTGTAACACAATACGCTCCAAATTTTTTTCCAGGTCATATGGTCTTTTAGTAATCCCGACTGCTAAACGGTTATTCAATTTTCGCAGTTCATAATGTTTTGAATGTGGTAACGATGAAGTTGTGTAAAGCTTTAATGCAATTAACATGTCTTTGAAATTGAGTCTTGCTAAAATTGAGTCTAAGGCAGCTGTTTTTTTTAGATATAAGATGGTTACTCCCCATCTCAATTTTCCTATTAAGTCATTCTCAGATGTCTCGGATTTTCATTTATATAGGTGAAATGATATTAATTGGTATTTACTCTAATATGCTCAGAATTCGAATATCTTGGTTACTCAATCCTCTGCTGCCACTAAGGGGCACTGAATTGGCTACATAACAATACTGCGAGGATTGCCGGCAAGTAATTGAATCTCGCTTTCGCCTGCAATGGATTTTCTCAGTGAATATGCGAAAATGGCCTTCCACATGCTGCTACAATTCAATGAACCGAATAAGATACATTTCAATGAAGTCGAATTAATTGAATGCTATTGACATATCTAGACGACAATAAAAGAGTTTTTCTTTTCGACATATAGTTGGCAATACAAACAAGGATAACATAAGACATCTGCACAAACCTCAATCTTATACGTATATAAACATTTTTGTTAGGAAATCCCCTGAGTTTAAAAATTCAATTGAGGGTATGTGAATGACTTTTGAACATTATGGGAGGCTTATATAAGGTCACCACTAACAGAAATATGGGAGGGATAACTTTCAGGTGAAAAACCAAATCACTTTAAATATCATACATATGTATAATACTACACAATCAGTTGCTGATCTTAATTTTCAGGCAATTTCATTCCTATTACATTAAGATTTGTTTCACGCAAGTGGACTTCTCTAGTCGTCTTCAAAGTATCCAAAAACGTATTGTGTTTCTAGTTTCGTATCTGTATGAATTTCTATTCTTTGATACATAGTTGTTTTTTCAGTCTAGTCACAAAGAGTATTCTGGGCTTAACTTTCTTGACCGCTAGTGAAAAATATGAACGTGACATCTTCTGATTTGGACAAGCGTGTAGCTGATTTTTGAAATCACCTACAAGATAGATGAAAAACACGGTGTGAGGAAATGACAAGAAAAATGTAATATTTCATTGGAATAATTATTCCTCTAAAATAATTTCAACAAAACTGTTTTTCCATGACATTTGAGTCCGCCATATTTTCTGAAAACAGTGATGTCACATTACTAAAAATATAACATTGCGTTCAGTTTGATTTAAAATTCCGTCTAATTTCACTGTCGTTAGAACTATGGGGAAATAGTTTGATTTTCGATGACATATTAGAAATTCTATTCTGTGTTTCTCTCCTAGTTTTTTAACTAACAAATATTCATTATTAAAAAGATAATATTGTTTGAAATACGTTACTCAAAAATTTTCAGAAAGGCTTTCGAAAATTTTTGAAAATATTTCAAAGTTCCTTTGTTGGGACACAATCAAGATATGAGATTTTAGGTCTATATTTAAGAATATGTTTTCTTAATAAATGACACGGAGGTTTCGCTTATCTCTTAGTGAAACATTATGTTAAAAACTATAAAAATAAAAATACACACACTTGACTTAAGTTTCACTGAATATATCAAAAACTCTACATATGTTTCGGATAGTTAACCCATTATCAAGAGTATAAAATATTACGTAGTATTGTATACTCTTGATAATAGGTTAACCACCCTAAACATATGTAGAGTTTTTGGTATTTTCAGTGAAACTTAGTCAAGTGTGTTAATTTTTGATTTTATAATTTTTTTAATGTTTTTTGTTTATAATAACGAAAACAGCATCTTCTTAATTTTAACTTCCGATCCCATTTCATAGAAATCAGCAAGAACATCATTTTTGACAATCAGTCAGATATGATTAGAGAAATGACCTGCCCTTACAAATGTGAATTTGTGAATCAAAAGTGTATGGAACTATATTCCAGGTTTTTTATAACGAAATTTTCGAACTTATTTGTGTACATTACCACAATACATACTTCGATTATATACTTAGACGAATGAGAACTATAACGAGCATTACCACATTAAGAATTACCTACTTTATCTATGCCATTCAGTTTTGATTTATGGCGTTGTTCTGTGGGGAAATTGTGCCAATGCCTTTGTAGTTTGCAGGTTGCAGAAAAAGTCATTTCGAATAATGGCAGTTGTTGGTTACTTGGATTCATGAAGACCATTATTTATAAAATATGAAATAATGCCCTTGCCTACATTGTAGATATATAACGCTCTTTTAGAAATACATTAAGATGTAGATACGTAGATCAAACAGTCTTATCTACATAATTACAATACAAGAGGCGCAAATAATATTCGATCAACTAAATAACGTCTAAGTAAGTCAAAAAAGAATCTATTGATTATAATTTTACAATATCTTAGCTTCCCATTTCAAAGAGCGTTCTCTCAATAAATTCATAATAAACATCAAGAAATATCTTCTAAGATTTTGCTTCTATTATGTCAGCGAGTATTCGGAGAACATTGTCACCATATCTTTTTGTGTGTTACTTTTTATGTGTTATTTTATGTGCAATATATGTATTCTCTTTTCAGTTTTATGGTGAATTAATTACTTAAATTTACTGAATTCGTACTTGTTAGACTTCAATCATTAGTTTTGCCTAGTATTAAGTGTATCTTTACCTACTATTGTATATGATTCTCTAATTTATGTTAATTTTTTTTTGGAGGGGTGGTAGAATGATTCCCCAAACTCCAACCATTTGTAAGAAGAACATGTTTTTTCTCTACAATAAATATTAATACTTCTATACTCAATTTTCGAATATAATATGAAACGACCCGGCCTTAGAGTGATAGAGATATACAAATTACCGTATTTAATTCTGAATTCAAAATGAACTCTATCTTCTGAGAACCTCCACTCCCACTAATAAACAATGAAGACAACTTATTTGTTTATTAGTTAATTCTACAAGTGTATTTTATGATATTCCACTAAGACTCTTGAGTCATACCTAAAACTTCTTGGATAACCCTTGTACAAAAACCACAATTCAAGAACATAATTCGAATTCTACCAAAATGATTATGGTTTTAACGATATTCCATATATCCATTACCAGTTCGAAGCCTCAACCCCAAACCTTCGAAATACATCTCCACCGAACTCTCTCCCAATAGGACATACCCACATAATTCAAAAGCACTGAGAGTAATAGCCAGACGGACCAACGCAACAAGTTCCTCACTGCATTTTATATGAGGCACATACAAACACACAACCCGCTTGCATCGAATGTATACGCGGCCTCTGAATATTTCATGGGGTGAGATATGTTCCGACGAGTTTGAGGATGAAATCCATGTGCAAAACCGCCAAACGGTGCGGAGCAAAGTTTGGTTTGAAGCCGACCTTTTTGAGAGGTTTCAGTTGTGGTTTGAGTTCAGAATGAATAGGAAAACGTTATGAATTTCAACAAATTGAGATGGATTTATAAAGAGAGAAACATTCAAAAGACCACCTTGAGACATTGAAGTGTGAGAAAAGAATGAAACAACGTTCTTTTACAATGAAGTAAATTGATATTTTAAACTTGGCACAAAATTGCAATGAAGAAACTAGACATACTACAAGTTTTTTCAAACTGACATTGAATTTTAGCTTTGATTTGGTGGAATGTTCCACTTGGCTTAGTGTTTCACAAATGTAAAGATCAAAGAAACAATATTTTTCTTTGGAGGCGATATGTAGACGATATTTTTGTATCTGAGTTCGTTTGAGTAGACAATGAGATAATTTTAAGAGATACATCACCTCATTCTTTACATCTACTGAATTCGGAAGAAAAATAGCAAACAAACATCAATCCCTGAACTTCTTAAATTTGTTAAGTACCAGGAGAGTTGGCTTTTTACATTTTAATATATGAAGAAAGCCTATTGTAAAAATACGTTAATTCCCCATTACAGAAATCAACCTTCGAAAATTCAACCTTCCATTCGATTGTATACACTATTTTTTCCATTCCTTTTTCGCAGGAAAATTGTAATGACAAAGTTGATACTTTCAATTTATTAGCAAGAAAAACCCTTATGAAAAACTCTTAATAAACAAATTTATACGTAAAAAGTGTCAGCATAACCTTTTGAAATCAATATATCCCTCAATATCTATTGAATCGAACTTAATTATAATATTAACCATTATCGCCAAAGAGAAATCAATATATCTTAACACCTCAATATCTATATAAAGCTTTCTTAACATATATATATATATATATATATATATATATATATCTTGTTATATATATATATATATATATATATATATATATATATATATATATATATAAATATATATATATAATATTCAATATATATATATATATATATATATATATATATATATATATATATATATATATATATATATATATATATATATATATATATATATATATATATATATATATATATATATATATATATATATATATATATATATATATATATATAATCATATTATCATGTTGAACCAAGTGGATATTACTGTTATGAAGAACTAAGATTAAGAACAAATAGATCTGGTGGAGTTGTTGTTTGATCCTCCAGAAAACCAATTAAATTGCACCGAGAACTTTCCAAACCACTGGCGCCTAGCATTAAATTTTTCTCACTAAATTAACCCACCCCATCTTCACTGTAGCTAACTGTGGTGTGGTACAATTTATTAACTTTCAGTTCTCGCTTAGCAGTCACTCATGTTTTGAACCAGAGGTTAATCGCAGGTATACATCTTGTGTGTGTTTGTGATCGAAGATGTATACAAATCTATAACTAGATTAAAAGTAGGTTATAATTTGTCTACGAGATATATTGACATTAATTATTCCCTTTTTGTTTTCGTTTTCCATATACCACCTCCCCTCGAATTTATCTGTTTGTAACCTCAAATATCTACATATTCTGTGCTCAACTGCGTGACAAATGGCCCATAGAATATCGAATAACACGGTAGAATAATCACCAAAATACGTCCGTTCTAACAAAATGACAAACGGAGATCCATCCAAAATATGAACGTGGCGCGTTGTATCCTAAGTGGTATGGAGCTAATACGATATGAGAAATGCTAATAATGATCCAGCCTGTATGACGACGTTAACAAGGGAGCTCGGGGTTTACGTTGGTTGCATAAATTTGATCTATATCGAATCTATTACGGCACTAGATACTAGGAGGAGGATTCGGGCTTTGCTGAACCGGCGATTTGCCTTGCCCGGAATACTAATATGTGCATGAGTGGCTTTAACAAGTGTTCATTTACCCAACTGGGTCCCGAGGGAAACGAAATAGTTCAAACTGGTCTACCGTGACCAATATTTTCTACCGTGAAAGTAGTTTCTGTAATGAACTTCCGACGAACGCCCGATGTTAAACGAATAAAGGTTATGTATCTCTGTACCTGCGTCTGCAACCGAAGCTTCATTTGGCAATCATTCTACGCACATAGATATCACATACTTTGTAACGTTTTAAAAACCTTTCATTGGTTGAAGAGATAATTGTGAAGTCTGCATCGCAAGAAATATTCCGATTATGAATTCATTCATTCCGATATTGGATTCTGATTGGAAATATCGCTACTAATAAGTTTTTTTGATTGCTCAATATTATATCTTTTATCTTTGTGAATTTTGAGTTCGCTTGTAAGCGTTATTCCCTGGAGATTCCAATTGAGGCTTTAATATATTCCCTGGAGTTGAAATTAATGTTCCACCAAATATCGAGTGGCTCTCTAGGAATTGGATTCCATCATTCATTACTTTATAATTCTGATTAGTTTCATATCTTTTCATCAGAAAGGATGAGGGGAGTGAGTTCAGTTTTAATAGGTTAGGTTGGTACTCTTTCGGCCTACTGTTAATTAGGTCTGATTATCATGTTGTGGTGCTTGTAAGAAAAGCTGTGGTGCTTGAAAAAATTGTGACGGAAAGTTAACCTGACTGGGAAAAAAACTCGGCGGGTTTTCTTTTTTAAAATGATCAGAAACTAAGGATCATTAAGATAGGAGACGTGTTGAGACCTTCAACTTATATACTTTTTCTTTTGTTGAATTTAGCTTTGTTGAAAAGAATAAGTATCCACTGTTGGGATAACTCGATGGTTGTTAAATTCTTCTGGCATTTGGAAATTCAGTAATTTGGAAATTGTGAACAGAAGAAGTACCCTTCAAGGAATCAAAGCACATGTTCTTGATAAACAGTAAACCGCACACTAAATTTTTAGATCAACACTAAGATTCTAAATTCTAAAAGATTAACACTAAACGCACACTAAGATTAAGAACTGTTAGATCTGGTAGAGTTATTGTTTGATCCACCGGAAAACAAATTGAATTGTACCGAGAACTTTCAAACCTCTGGCGCTTGGCATTAAATATTTGTTACTCAATTAACGCCTATACCCAAACAATTCATCTTGCGCCAAAAATGCAATTAAATCGTGAACATTTTCGTGCGATTATTTTTTACACATTTCGACGTGGATTAACTCAGCAACAGTGCATGTGTACTTTATTCAATTTTTGGCGATGAGGCTCCATCAAGAACCAGTGTTTGTGGATGGTATGGTGAATTCAGTCCTGGCCCTAGTTCACTCCAAGACGAATTTCGTGAAGGTCGTCCAAAATCCGTTATTGCTCCGAAAACCATTGATGCTGTGCGCGAATCGATATTGCAAGATCGTCATTTGTTTATATAAAATCTGATTTCGCTTGTAACTTGCTTGACTATGGTAGCTCTTCGCAAACCTGCTTGGAACGTTTGTTTATTGACTTTAAAATCGGTCACTCTCGATATTGTTTGGGGGTAATGTATAGACCTCCCGGCACCAATGTGCTTGATACCTTGCAGGTTTTGGACTATGTTCTACCGCAGCTCATCACTGAGTATGACAATGTTATAATTTTAGGTGATCTCAATGTTAATTTTCTCATACATAATAACATACTTGATAATTATATGCAGAATTATGGCTTTTCGCAAATTATATCCGAGCCTACCAGGGTAACAGCCACTAGTTCCTCACTCTTAGATCCAATTTTTGTAAATAGCAGGGCGATGTGTGTTGCGGAGGGTACATTGAGTGCAGATTTATTCAGTGATCACCGTTTATTTTTTTGTGATGTTACTATAGATAAAAAAAAGACTCAAAAATTTATAAAATTCAGGGATTACAAAGGTCTCAACTTGGGAGAGTTTGATGAGGCTTTGCATAACGTTCCCTGGCATCTTATACTGAATTACAGAGATATTAATAATAAAGTCAATTTCCTCACTGAAAATATTATATCATTGTTCGATACATTTTGCCCTATTAAAACTGTACGAGTAACTAGGCCGAAGGCCCCGTGGCTGACTCATAACGTTGAACTCATTTTCAAGCAAAGGGATCAGGCATTATCCAGTTTTAAGAAAAACAGATCGACGGAAAATTGGAAAATATATACATCTCTCAGAAACTATGCCTTACAAACTGTGCGGAATGAAAAATTAGCCTATCTACGGCATATTCATAAACAACAAAGAAATAATTCATTTTATAAAACGCTAAGAAATATGAATATTCAAATTAATAAAAAGCATGATCTGCCGTTGCAGCTTCGAGATCCCCATAAGCTTAATAATTACTTCACCTCGACATTTCGTAAAAATAATGAGCAGTGTGCTGATAGAATATTTTTCTATAGAACTAATAGGTTCTCTAAATCTGTTAGATTCTCTTTCAAGATGACCGATCTAAGTACACTATCGACGATTATTAAACGAATGGGATCCAATGCCGCTGGTGTTGATGGTATTACACTTCAGATGCTTAAATTATGTTTTCCAGTTGTCGGAATATATTTGTTGCACATCATTAACCTATGTCTAGAACAAGGTACATTTCCAGAAGATTGGAAGACAGCGTTGGTTGCACCGGTACCCAAAATTGAGAATCCTACCTCATTCAACCAGCTGAGGCCTATTAGTATGTTGCCTTTGTTCTCTAAAATTCTGGAGCGAGTGGCACACATGCAAATTCATGATTATTTGATTTTCAATGGGATTATTCCGATGCACCAGTCAGGATTTCAAAGGAATCGCAGCACAACTACCGCATTGACGTATTTGTCTGATGGGATATTCTCATCGCTTGATAAAAAACTGATGAGTCTTCTTCTACTACTCGATTTTTCCAAGGCCTTCGATACGCTGAACCATCTCCTTCTTTCTGCCAAGTGTTACTACTTCGGGTTTGACGAAATTGCTTGCAGGTTCATAAAATCTTACCTGAGTGGTAGAGAGCAAAAAGTAGTTGTTGGAGACCAACTTTCGTCAGCCAATAAAATAAACTCTGGAGTTCCTCAGGGATCTGTTTTAGGTCCCCTATTGTTCCTTTTGTACACGGCTGATCTTCATAAAAGTGTAACCCATTGTCGAATCCAGTTCTTTGCTGATGATACACAACTCATTTATGATTTTCCTGCCTCTGAATACTCATTGGCTGAACAGTCTATTAATTATGATATAGAACAAATAGGTGATTACTGTGAGACTCATGGTTTGATACTGAATCCTTCGAAGTGTAAATCGATTCTCTTCGGAAACTGTAATTCCCGTCACGCACTGAGGGGCGTTATGAGGAGTATTCGTGTAGGTGATCAGCTTGTACCGTTCACTGATTGCGCTAAAAATCTGGGAGTTCATTTCGATGATGATCTTAGGTTTTCTGTTCATTTCAAGCATATCTTGAAGCAATGCTATGCGGTACTTCGAGTCTTATTTGCGAGTAAAAATGTTTTGAGTTTAGAGATGAGGAAGGAGTTATGCCAGAGCTTTGTCATGTCCAAGGTTTTATATGCTCTTACAATTTATTACCCTTGCCTCACATCTGCTGATGCGAAGCGACTCCAAATTATGCAGAATACTTGTAGTAGGTTCATATTTGACTTGAAGAAATTTGATCATATTTCCCATACTTACTCAGCACTTGGTTGGCTTAGGGTGGATGGTTTATATAAATACTCACTTTTGTGCCTTGTCCACAGAATTATGCTAACCTCCGAACCGCCTTACCTTAAAGAAAAATTAATCTGTCGATCTTCTATTCACAACGTACATGTCAGGCATCAGTCTGTACTCACTATGCCGGTCCATCGCTCTGCTATATTTAATAGATCTTTCACTTATAATGCTGTGATTGGTTACAATGGTTTGAGTGATGAATTGAAAAATATCACTTCCATGTCCACTTTCAAAAAAAGACTGAAGCACCTCTTGCTATATCAGCAGAACATGTAATAAGATATAGTAAATAGAGTATAATTATTGCAGTGTGGTTCTGTGTAAGTGTGCGCTTCGAGGATTGTGACGGCTCATGCACGTGTATGAATTGTTAGTGTATATTTGCATTGCTTCTTTATAATTTTTGATTTATTTATGTTTTTTCTCTCTTTATCAGATGTTTTCTTTTAACTCTAATGGTATTTTAGATATTTATATAAATGTTATTTTGTTTTAGTGAATTCTAGGAATTCTCTTTTTTTTAAAATATGTATCATACTTCTTTCGTTCATTTCTTATGTTTGTGTTAACATTTTTTTTCTTCTCTACTTTATTTTCATTTACTTTCCTGAGGTTAGATGGAAGAGTAGCTTATGCTAAATCTCGCCTCTTCTTATGTAGCACAATATGTGTGACAATAAAGACGTTTATTATTATTATTATTATTATTATTATTTGTCCCCTCGTGAGATTGAGACAGCCTTAGGCATTAGTGGGGCCAGCATACGTTCATATTGCATCAAAATTTGACTGTCAAAAACATTTTTTCGCGTGGCAAAATTTGTGAATCGCTCAAAAAAAGGCAGTTGTCAATCGGTCGAAAGAAATTGTTTTGTACATGAATCAGGTGAAGTTATAACCATCTTCCAAAGTTTAGAGCTAGCCGCTGATATTACAAACACTTTACAGGGGATTACGTTATAGCTTGGTGAAAAATTCATCGAATGATTCAACTCTTATGAAGATGTCGAGCGGAGCGAACGTGTGTCGGCAATGCTCTGATAATTTCATATTGAATATAAAAAGCGTTAAATGCAATATTTATCAACTGAAATTTCATGCAACTTGTGCATCCATAAAAGATGCATGTGTGAAGATACTTGAGGAAATTTCAATATGAATGATTCATATAAGAAGTTATCGTCAACCTCACGTGCTACACCAAAGTAAGATCAATCTGAAATTCTCACAATGGTCGACTGCAACGCTTGTAATTCACATCAGAAGGAGCGTATAGAATATACAACTTCTTTTAATCAATATGAGAATGAACGAAATAATCATAATTCCAATAATGATAACAAAAAGCTTGTTATCGATACTAAATCAGTTAACTCTGCTTTACTTCTTGCTCAACAAACAACACTAATGAATGGAGATCCAACGATTGAAATCGATGCGATTCTTGATCTCATCGATAAAATATTATATTAGAAACTCTCATAATTTAAAAATAACTGACGAAAATAGAAAAGACGGAATAAATCACGTAATAGAAAATTCATGGTGGGATGTGATGGGACTAATTCAGAAGTTAAAACGGTTTCTAAATACATTCATTTTCATGTATCCAGAATTCATCCTGATACGAAAGAGGAAGATATAAGGGATTAAATGAGAGGTAATAATAAAAACTTGTCTAAAAATCACTGACTGAACAATTCTTTATTCGACTAGTTTCGCCTTTTACAGCATTATCAAGAATGAATACATATAACAAAGACAACCTGTATTCATTCTTGATAATGCTGTAAAAGGCGAACATAGTCGAATAAAGAATTGTTCAGTCAGTGATTTTTAGACAAGTTTTTATTATTAACTCTCATTTAAATATGAACTATCACAGAGTAGATTCATCGTCCATTGAATTTATTATATATAAGAGATTATTACTTAAGAAATTCCCATTAGTTCAATGTGAATCGTTACGATCAGAATATCCACTTACAAACACATCTGCTAAGGTATTCATCTATCAAGACGATCTTGAAAAAGCGTGAAACGAGGATGTTTGGCCAAATGAGGATCTCGTGCCTACATATTTTTTTTTTCAAGGAGGGAACATCCCAAGTAACAGAAATTGTTCCTCAGACATAGAACATTCGAGAATAAATCACTCCTATTGCCACAAAAAGAATTCAAAAACTAGGAGTTACTTTGGTTAAAAAATAATTTCAAAGCCTTCATCTCTCTTATTTCAAAAAGTACAGTGCTTGAATATAGCGATAAATGAATTGAACTTATTGAAGTCAAAGAATGATGGGGATATTTTGGCGATTGCTCAACACTGGAAATCATGTGGAAAAAATTACACAATATCATATTTTATAACCTTTTTTGTTTTTTGTATCAAACGACGTGGTGCGACTGACTAGTTATTTGCAGAACGAAAACATATATGTCTCGCACACTTCCATCAGGTGTGGAATCGATTTTCAATATTATATATATATATATATATATATATATATATATATATATATATATATATATATATATATATATATATATATATATATATATATATATATATATATATATATATATATATATATATATATATATATATATATATATATATAGTCACACATCTGTATATAAGCGCTTGTATTTGGGTGTGTGTGTGTTCATAATCCGACAAAGTCCTTTTCTACTGTCATACTACACGCCAAAAGTCACTCTCCTTTCTTAATGGAACAGACTTGTTAACTCTGATTTTTATCTGAAAATTCTTTTCCTATTTTGTTGAGTAACTGAGTTGCTGATACGACAATGCTCAAAGATTTTTTTTCAATTATTCCTGAGTAGTTATGTGTTGAAAAAATAAGACATTTCAAATTACGCTATACATTTTCAACCGAAAATGACATGAAAGGAATTGAATTTTTACACACAGTAAGTTTTTGAGGAGTTGAAATTACTCTGAAGACATTGAAACAGTTTGTATATCGAATGCCATTTTTCTTATAAATAATTTATTATAATTCCTATCACGATGTTATGAGAAATTTTTATTTGGTATTTCTATTTTCTTGATGAGGTCCTGAATGCTTACACCACAGAATAACTAGAAAACATGATTGAAAAACAAGGCAAATTATTACAAATTTATGAATATAAAACATTGATCGCTATATCATCATTGAAATTTTTACTCAATTACTTCTCAATCATCATTCTATAGTATATTGAAAATAAACAAAATATTTCTATGAGAATTGTGAAACAACCAGAATATTTCAAAATATTCCATCACTTAGTCGAAATTAGAGATATAATTTCCCTTATATATGAGCAAATACGATGAACAACATTGAAAAAATCATAAGTAAATTCAAGAATCGTATGCTGGTACCACCGTTGGTCTTTGCATCAGTACCATTGGAGCTCTTAGTTATCCTATAACAAGCCTTCATTTGCTGAGTATGGTCGCCAACATCTTTGATTTTCAGTTTGTATAAGTTTTCTATTTGCGGACTGAAAACATTGAAGAAGGAAAGTTCACAAACTCCTGAATACTTGGTCTCTAGATCTTCCATAGCGTCTTGCACGTGGACATCTGTGCACTCATTTTGTAATTTTTCGAAGCATGTAGTCTCGGTATCGCCACAATTTTTCAACTTTTGCTCGAGATCAACATAAGTCTGAGCGAGTTGGTTCAGAGAAGTTTGAAATCGGGTATAATTCCTGTTGATTAAACCATAGAATTCTGCTGTGATCTCCTGAGCACTGGCATTAAAGGAATTTCCGATAAGCTTGTAGATAGCTGAACTGTCGTTGCATGCCGAAACGTCGTATTTGTCATCCACAGCGGATTGTCTGAACGTCAAGAGGACACCCCTCTCCTTCATGATGGTTGTGTTAAGACTGTCGTATTTTTTGTCCTGAAGTTTTCGAGCGTCGTCAAATTGTTTATCCCTCACTTCGTCAAAAGCTCCTTGTGTTAAGTTCTGCTGTCTCAGCAGAATGGCTTTAGTTCCAGCTATACATTTTTCAACGTCGTCTCGAACGAGGACCCCTGTTGTGGATTTTATGACAACCTAAAAAATAAATACTTTTACACAATTGAAGAATGAATATACCAATAATTATTCAAATTCAGCTCTCTGTTTCACGAACGTATTGAAAATAAATACAGTTGAAATTGTTTCGAGGAGTCAGGTCGTTATCTAGACTAACTATAAGAATAGAACATAGCAAATTCATTCCTTTGAAATAGGGATGAGAAGAGAGGATAGTTAAATTCTAGTTGTTGGTTAACAATCAGTTCTTCTTTTTATATGTAGCTGCTGATTTCTATGACTTTCAAAATGTTTGAACGCTTTCTTTCATTACCTACCTTCAAGCATTTTGAAATTTATGGCATCATTAGAAATAATGCAAAATATTACAAATAATGTTCTTGTTGAGCAAAATCTACTTTTATGTCTATATACCGGGGTTCGGATATATCAGACATGTAAGGCCGATATAGAAAGCAAGACACTAATTACAGAGCATTTTATAGACGCGGTTATATTCTTCAACATAATCAATAATAAAAAAATACAAATTTTTCTCATTATTGTTTTGGTAACACAAGAAGTTGATATGAAAAGCAATGAAGAAAATAGCGACATCTATAAAATGCTCAATAATCGTCCAAACAGGAAGAAATATCCAAACACGAATAGATTTCACACAAAAATTTTTAGTTTAGTTTAGTGTTTTTACACAACAAGAACATTACGTGATTCTGAAGAACATTGCATCAGTTTTAATCATTTCATAGATATCAGTGAAACTGAATGTTTACGAAAAGGTAATAATGAATTGATAAATGAAATTAATAATGAAGTAAATAAATGAAGTAAATAAGGTAAAAATACATAAAATAATACAGTAATGAAGTGAAAGGTTTTTACTTTTTAGGGACCATAAAAATCAGCAGTCTCTCGAAGAAAGAAGAACAGATTGTAAACGAACAAAAAGAATATCAACAATCCTTCCTCACACCTTCATCTTATAAACATAAATTTGCTATTTTATGTTCTTGTAGTTTTGATAATGAGCTTACCGCCCGAAATATGGTGACTGAACGTTATAATTTTCTTTTATTACTTTTCCAAGAATTCGTGAAATATTCAAGAAAGGTTTTAATTCGAATTATTATTCAAACAAGTTTCACCAAGAGGTAAACGAGAATTAAATCTCAGTTGTTGAATATGAAAATGATTGAAATTGATATTTAAATTAAGATTTTATTTTTAGTATTGCGATTAAAAAGAAAACACTCCCATAAAAAAATTGGTTCCTATATCTGATGATAAAAATGATTTCTTGCTTAGAAAAGAATCATGCGGTGAAAAAAAAAACGGAAATATTGAATGCCTCCTAAAATTAATCAGCAATAGTGATGAAATTTTTGTTCTTGATTGTCAATTTGTGAAATTTTCATCACAAATCATCCATATCGAAACACTGAAGGGGATTTCAGAATATATATATATATATATATATATATATATATATATATATATATATATATATATATATATATATATATATATATATATATAAACTTTTTCATATTATATATATATCAAACAGGCAATATTCAAGATATATATATATATATATATATATATATATATCATATATATACAAAATAAATTTCAAAAGAAGAAAATCAACTCTCCAATACAAAATCTGTTGAAAATTCATCGCACCAGTGTGCAGATCCTTGGCAATAGTGTTTATGACGATGACTCAATTCACCTGTGAACACAAAGACATATAAAAAAGTTAAAAGTGAGAATTCCTAACTATGCATATCCACATCAGGATCGAAAGTCGAATTTCCTAATGTTAGCCTTGATGACAAAATATAGTCTTTGCTCCAGAAAAGCAACTCCATAGAAATATTGTATACTGTATCTTATGAGTGACTCCATACACAATAATCACGCTATTCTCAATGCATAAATCACGAATGACGGATATGCTTTTCACAAGCTTGTCGGGCAACTGGCTCACATGTATCTTCCATGTTCAACCAACATCTATAGGAACAACAAGAAATTTGATATAACATCAGGATCAATATGCACAGTATAACTTCTCAAGGAAAACGAGAGTGCTATTGTTTCTTCTTCATTCAACTCTGATTCATTCGTGGAGAACCATTCAACCTCATTAGCCTCAATCTTGCCACCGAACTCCGCCAAACAAATCAGGTCAGTAGTCGACACAGAAGAAACTTGTGTCATTGGCAAACAGTTGTACCGAAGCAGCGGGTAGTTACCAGAGAGTTCGTTGATGAAGACTAAGAAAACCAGAAATTCCACTACTGAATCCTCTGGAACACCAAAACTTTACCAAAGCACACTCAGGAAAATACCCATGTACCGCAACTGAGAAAAGTGTGTCTGCTTGGTACGACCGAATTTATCTCAAACTTTTAAAAACGAATGGGGGATGCAGTTAAAAGCATTCGTCGAATGTAGAAACAATTACATCAAATGTAAACCTTTTTCGAAACAGTTCAGCGTTACCCCAACCAACTTAAGAACTGTATATATCGTACATAGGTACTCAGCAATTTGCAACATACCTCTGTCTAATAAAGGTTTAGATTACGTATGTGCCTTCTGTATAGCGTATGGGCGGTTCGTATCACAAGATATTTATAGGCATTTGTATATATTTGTGAGTTTTGTTGAGATAAAGAAAATTAAATAACTTGGTTTGAAGATTATGTAATTTCTAGATAGATTAACTATGAGGCTAGATAGACCTAGCGGCTTGCAATCTAACTAAGAACTGGAGATATACTATAGATTGATGACTGAAACGACAAAACCTGATGAGCAACAACCCTCGAAGAACAAAGTTCCATAATAGACGTTCATTTCGAAACCTGAAATGGTCACAACTTGAAGAAAAGGTCACAAGTGTCGATGCCTCACCATGGGCTCCAAACCAGATTTCCACGTTGCAGCCCATCACCTGCATCTTTAACGTATGAAGACACTGATATGGAACTTTCGGTAATGTCAAGCATTATTATCCGTTTTTCAATATTTCGTTATGTAACTCTACGAGGTGTTTGTACATCACAGTTTATCTGATTAGATTATTTGCAATACGAGTATATTTTCAATTAAAGAACGATTAGAACTTTTGAGAATGATTTCAGGAATTTCCGTCTTGTGATATTATAACCTCGAAATTATAACGAAATTTGGCAACGAAAGCTGCTTTTGGAATGCCTACTTCTTCTACAGATTTCAAAACTTGATAGCAGTTGCGATCCTAAAGAATACGATGAATTTTTCATAAATCTTAAAAATATGAATACGTTTGATTGTGAACAGCAAATTGACAATATGAGTGTTCACTAATCGTTGGGAGGTTATCCCTAATATTCATGAAAAAATTAAAAAGAAAAGAACACATCATGAAATCGTTTTCGATGATGTAGCCATTGATTCCATTCATAATCCAAGTTCAACTTCAATAAACAACCTTTTAGTTGACTTTTCAGCAGAGACTGTTGTAAAAGATTGAGATACAAATGTTGTTGAATAAAGGATGGTAAAATTTTCGTGAAAAAGTTGGATGACACTCCAGTACGTCTGTAATGAGACAGTCCTGCTACGTCTAGATTAGAAATCATCCAATTAGTCCTTCCACAATTTGTGTACGTATTTATTCGCATTCAAGTATAAACAATTGACACTTTACTACCAAAATGTTCGGGGATTGAGTCCTAAGACATGCAAGTTTTATCAATCCTGTGTTCCTCGAACTATAACGTCATTTGCATAGATGAGTCGTGGTAGAAAAGTGGGGTTCTAAGTTCAGAGCTTGTTTTAGCTTCCTACAAGGTAAACAGGAGGGATCGTGGCAAGTGTTGAGTGGTAAAAGTGATGGTGATGAAATTGTGATGGCTGTAAGAGATAATTTGACATCGCAATCTATTTCAGGTTGATCAACAAACTCTGTTATTGAGGATTTATGGTTCTCGGTGGATCTCAGTGGTGGTAAAATATTGAAAATTTGTTGTATGTATATTCCTCCCCATACTCTTCCAAATAATTTTATATAATTCTTCAACAATATGGAAGATTTTGTACCGAAAATGAGAACAATGAAATTGTAATACTTGATGATTTCAACTTGCCAAGGCTTAGGTGGAAATGGAGGGCGAACTTCCAATAATTTTATCCGTTGAGTGCCATTGATGCTCTTTGTGAATATTCCGTTGATAACTTTTCATTTGTGCTCCACATTTAGTAAGAAATCAAACAATACTGGTTGTTAGGCAGAGCAAAACAAATTATGTGTTGAATTCGCCCATCCATTGATCTTTCAATAGGCTAAACTTGATAAGTATAGAGATCAACTTGGATATTTTCTCTCCGAACTTCATAACTTTTGAGAAACATTTGAAAAAGATACTATTTGACGGGCGAAAATATAATAATCATCAGTTTTCATACAGTTACTCTTCATGATGTATTTATCTAATATTTCTTAGTAGAATTAGATATTTTCTTTGTAGATGAAAAGATTCAACTCAACGCATCGAAAACTTCATTTCAATGAGATGTATGAAAATTCTTTACTCAGTTATAAGATGAACATATTAGATATAACTTAGTTCATAGGTAATTAACATTTATAATACGTGCTTCTCTATTATACGACAGTTGTAAACTGTTGAGTGAGCCCTTTGTAAAAATAAGAATATGAAAAATAAAAAATATTTGATTATTCCATAACGTAATACACCTTTTCAACTAGAATAAAGTAAAAATAAAAAGTAATTATATGTTTTGGCGAAACCAGCAGAAAGAAACTTGAAGAAATTAACAATGTAAAGAATAATAAATCTTTTTTTCTTTTATTATATTATTTTCCTCTGCAGGATTTGCGGCGCTGTTTTTGTTCTTTTATTGAGTTTGATAATTTCACTTGAGATTGCCTGTAAATGTAAATCTGGATTCAAATAAAAAAATGTCAAATGAAATATGCATTACATTAAGCTTGTTCGTCATATAACATACATCAGTAGACACCTTCTTGTGAATAATTTGTACCTAAATATAATTTTGTTGACATGACTTGAGCTGTATATGTTCAGCTCAATTGTGAACTTAAATGAAGCTTAATGTGAAATTTTCACGAAAGTACAGAGTGCGTATGAAATAGAGCATATCATTCCTCGAAATGAAATTAAGAATGAAAAAAATATATATAAAATGAACCCAACCTCTGTTGCGTAAATGTTCTTCATACTAAGTCATAGGCGAAATGAAGTAGTCGAGTAATATTTTTATATTCACTTTTCCTACTCAATCGAGAAACGCTACTGTCCAATCTCTTTATGCGCGAAATATAGCTTCTATATTTCATAAAGACTGAAAATTCAAATCGAATACAATGTATCAAATCTATTATATAAAAATGAATCGCAAAATGTATTGGAAAGCGCATAACTCAAAAACGCCTGGACCAATTTTGGCAATTATTTTTTCTAAACGTTCCCTGAAGTCCATGGATGGTTTTTACAGCGAGAAAAATTCGAATAATTTCAAGGAAAACCGTAAAAACAGCCTATTCCTTTTTCCCATGAAAACGTTTCCTAACTGAAATGTAGAGTCAATTTGAACATTATTGCTATTCAATAAAGTTCATATCACTGTTGTCTAACCAATCACAATGTTTTTTTGCTGGGTTTATTATCCTCAGGAGAAGGTTTTTATGAAAGAAAATTTTGAAAATTGCGCGGAAAATTAGAAAATTGAAGAATACTTATGTAACTTTCAACCTCAACAACCATATAAGATAATTTCTAATTCATCTATATAATATGAAAATGAATACCTATTTCCTTGCTCACGCCATCACGCGTGAACGGCTGGACAGATTTCACTATTTATTTTTGTTGTGTTTGATATTGTCAGGAGAAAAATTTAAAAAATTGCGTGAATAATTAGAAAATTTAAGAATACTTAATTAAAAATATAAGTAAGAAATAATTATTAATTGAAGTATTAATTTAATTATAAGTGGAAAAGAGGATGTAAAAAAGGGCATATCTTATCACACATCACGGTTAGTTCAGAGCTATCACGACTAACATTGAAATTTCAATTTAATATAAAATTTCGATGAATAGTCTATCATACACGTTACTAACATAGCACGTGGTATTTTTGATTATGAAGAAGAATACATAGTTTTCGTTAATTTACAGTTGAAATTTCGTTTTTAAAAATGCTAGCTATTAGATGTATCAACTTATGTCGCAGAACTCGCAATGCAGCAAGTCAAAGATATAAAAGAGCGAGTGAAACTGACGAGCAACTCGAAGCTCGAAATGAAGTTGAACGGAATCGATGAAATCGAAATTAACAATATGAAAAGGTTGCGTTTAACTCCTTCGACCTAAATTCAATTATTACGTTGAAATAGATTACAGTTCACAGCAAATCGTTGCTATTGGAACAATGAACCTTGTGTGTCAATATTGCAAGGCAAAAATCTATTGTTATTGATAAGAAAATACTACCAATAATGCAACAAAATATTGCGCGAAGAGTCAATTCAAATACGCGCTATTGGCACAGTCTATACACTTTATTGGCATATATTGGTTTCCGGGAATAGACTAAATTCTGAACATTTTCGACTTATATTCAGCAATTATCTCATATAATTATGACATATATGGGACAAGTACTTGCTACGAAATTAGGAACATGCTGTTCAATTATAGAACGGACAGGTTAATCACTTTCAATACATCAAACGTGTTAATATAGGAATTTTTCGATAATTCGACTGATTTGAAATAACAGGAAGTATTGCAGTTCCTTCGTAAGTGAGTAAGTCCCTGGCTCCACACGGGATCAATATCAAAAACAAGATAGCGTAGCACAAATAGTAGAACATATCTTTCCGGCTTTGAAAAATATTCAAAGAAAAATTAATGGGCGTACAAAGTTCGCCGGGTCAGCTAGTCTTATATATGAATCAATCAATATAATTTCATAATTTCTGAATCATAGGCAATCCTCCCTTCATGAATCACACATTTTATTCATCATTGTGTAGAGCTTAATTGAGTTTCCACGCTGTTCAACCAAATTCGATATATTATCTGTTTGTTTGAATATAATTCGACTTAGCGTCTATCATATTTGAACGTTTCGTGTATTTGTAGCAATTATTTGTGATTGGATTATATTTTTTTCTCAATATGCAACTTACCTGTAATACCACTAAATACACTAAAACACATCTGAAATTCCCCATGCTTTTAAATTAATTTATTATAGTTATAAGCGTCAATCTAGCACTGAAATCGATGTTCGATTATTATTTGATATATTACTGTGTTAGTATCGTATATGACTAACTGAATCGTTATCGCTTATCTACTGATAAAATCCTTCGCATCTTACTCTGCTTTACGAAAATCGAAGTTTCACCTTCTACCAATATTCATCATTTTATCGATTGTATACTCAATAACTCACGCTCTAAATCAGTGTTTCCCAACTTTTTTGTGTAGTGCTCCATCTTAACCTTTTTAACAGTTTCATGCCCTCCGAAAAGATGATAAAGTTGAAATTAAACTGCGTAAATATTGAAAGTGTGATGAATCCATTTTTGATTTGCGCCCCTTGACAATCAAATTGCCCTTCTGTGTGCCTGAGGCCCACGTTGGGAAACACTGCTCTAAAAATTGAGCAGTGGTGGATAAACGGATTGTTCGGTACCTATCCTGGAATCTAGGTCGGACTTTGACCAAAAAGATTTAATTTGATATAAATTCATATATTTCGAATTAATCATTTTCTTCTTCTTCTACACTCACGAAAACGGCAATTGATTCCGAAAGAATTTTTCTCAATTGAGGGAAATGACTTAGATCGGTCCTCCATATTTTTGAAATGGAACATTTTCAAAATCACTATGAAAAACGGAGTTTGTTGATCAGAAAACGGAATGTAACGAAAGAAATCATATAATGTACAAGAAATGAGAAATAACTACGACACAAATACAAACTATTAAATAACTACAAAATTATTCGCTTTAGGGTGCGAATATGTTGTAGCTGTGATGAATGATTGAAGAGCAAAGATCAGAGCAACATAGAGAAAAATACATTTCATTGTAGCTAAAATTGGTTGATACTGTGATTTATCACTCATTTTAGTTTGAATTTCATTGAGCATGCAGGTTAATTTAATTCAAAACGGAATAATAATTTTCTTTTAGAATCAAATTTCTAGAGAACGATACGAGCTGGAACAATCTACTCTGCTTTATTATTTAGAGCGTACATTTGTGAATAAACGTTTCATTTAATTTTTAAATTTAAAATTTCCAAGGGTATTAGTTTTATAGGAAAAAAAATTTTTGTTGAAATGATGAAAGAAAGGCCTTGTCCATTAGGTCAGTAGAGAGGCGCGGCGCTGCAACGTTTTGAAATAAGTTACAAAGAATTGGAGATCGGCCGCGCACGTTGCAGTGCCGCGCCGCGCCTCTCTACCAACCTAATGGACGATAGCGTGGTCGGGACTCGTTCAGTTCGGATATGTTCGATTATACTCGGCAACAGTCGTACCTCCTCCAACCCTTGGAATCGATAGTACTTCGACAGGCAAGTGGCCACCCCAACAACAACTAAACAACAATTCGTAGTAGTAGTTCGTAGAACTTATTAGGTGACATTCGAAATTATTTGAAAAAAATTTTTCTCATCTCTCAGGGGATCTAGGAAAAGATGATGAAATTCTTCAAAGGTTAGCCTTTTTGAATTAAATCCCCACGAGAAATAATCTAGAGGCGTCGAATCCCATGATCTTGGCGTCCAATTCACAAGGCCATTTCAAGAGATAAGCTGCTCACCAAATTCTCCCTTCAACATATCCATTGTTCCACAAGCTGTGTGGCACCGTCTTGATGAAACCACGTGTCAACCAAGTTTAACTGGGCTAACTGAATCAAAAAAAAGTTTCGTACCATGGCTTGATATCGTTAACCGTTGACGGTGACGTTTCTTCCACGGTCGTCTTCGAAGAAAAAAGGACCGATAATGCCATCAGCCCATAAACCACACCAAAATGTCAGTTTTTCGGGATGCATCGGTAATTCTTGTATGGCATGTGGCTGTTCATCACTCCAGATGCGACAGTTTCGTTTATTTACGTATCCGTTAAGCCAGAAATGAGCCTCATCGCTGAACACAATTTTTCGTTACAATAATGTAGTAACAAACAACGGATTTTCATTAATCTCTTTTAAGGTCCATTCACCAAAAATTAGACGTTGTGATAGGTCATTCAGCTTCAATTCTTGCAGAAGTTGAATTTTATAGGCTTCCAAACCCAAATCCACACGTAAAATTTTCCATGTGGTTGAGTAACACATACCCAATTGCTAAGAACGGCGACGAATTGACATTTCACGATCTTTATTAACACTGTACGATACGGCTGCAATATTCTCTTCAGTACGCACTGTACGCATGCGAGACAATCGTTTAATGTCCAGCAGAGTAAACTTAGTGCGAAACTTGGGTGATAACAGCACGAATTGTTGATCCACCAGGTCGATTATGACGACCACCATATGGTCGTAACATACGATACACATTTTTCACAGAGCACGAATTTCGATAGTTAATTTCAACAAATTGCAATCGTTGCTCCTTTTTAAGTCTTTATATGATGAAATGGCAGAGTATACTGAAAACTTTGACAGGTGACGTTTGGATGCCATTACTTACCAGTGCCGCCAACCTGAAAAACATAACTCTAAAAAAATCACCCATTATATAACAATTATTCTAGATCAATTAGAATCTTTAAATTCATGTAAGTACTTTCATTTCTTTCTCATTGTTTCAATCATCCACTCAATGTATTTATGCTAATGAATGTTCATCCGATACTGAATTACAGCTTTTTTCGTCGATGTTTACATAATTGTTCATCTGGAGTACAAATGAAGAAATAATAACTCATTAATGTTGTTTTCGTAGATGATTCAGGTTTGTGGAAACTTATCTATAGGATATCAAAATGCCTCATTGTATGAGCGGCATATTTGTATCACCTACCTCAATTCATTTACGACATGGGTTGTACATAGCAATAAGGAATATTCATCAGTCAAATGAGGAAATAGATTTGATGAATGTATAGAACAGGCTAGTTATAATCTCAAATGTACGATTGCAGAGTTGCACAAAAAATAGTGAGTAAGTAACCATTGATTAGTATTCCAATCTACTTGGTGCAAATTCATTGAAATAAATTCAAACACATGAACTTTTTTATTTACAATCTCATTGGACGAATAATTTGACGTGTTTCGTCAGGTTGCTGAATATAAGAATATGAGTTAATAACAAATCTAACGGTACATGCATCCATAAACAAACAGGAGATTCTGAATTCTTCAGATTTTCACCATTTATCACAAATCTTGTCTTCTTGATTACTGTGAATATTTTCTAAATTTGAGTATGGAAATTGATTATCTGATGATAAATCATTTTGATGGTACGAACTACATTTAGTAAATGTAGAACTCTACTTAAGTTCATTCATTTCATTGCCGAAATGGTTTCTTGTTTTTTCCACATACGTAACCGAACGTCATCTCCATAGACTAGTAGGAAAATGGGGTACTTCTCAAGAAAGATCTTGTGGAGTCCCAGGTGAGACATGAATGTTTGTGTACAAATTCAATTGAGTTAAGTCGTTATAATTGAAGATATATATAACAAGTGATGTACAAGTGTCACAAATCGAAAAAATTATTACAAATCATCTGAACATATGCCACAATTTGATCAAAAAACGCCTGATTTATTGCCTTTTCCAATTTTGGTTCTATACTTTCTAATATATAGAGAACGCTTTTCGTTTGTTCTGAAAGCACCACACATTGAACGATTTGACTTTAGGACTGCGTACTTTAAAGTGAGATGAGCAGATGAATTTTCAATTCCGTTCTGATAGATTTAGCTAAACTTATAGTAAATTTTCTCGATGAAACTTTTTAGACATTCTAATAACTGGTGCTGTGTGATTATTATTTATGATCCCAATCTTTTCAATAATGTTCAATACTTTGTATGAGTTCTCTTCTGATAACGTAATATTCTTGAATCTATGGATCTATATTGAAAAGAAGCCGTTTTGTGAGACTTTTGGTGAAAAGAAGAATTTTGAATAACGGAATCCGAATGAGACAGCCGAATTACGAAATTGAGGAAAAATTACTTTCGTTACAATGAATCATGAAAGAGATCTTGATAATTGGGAGGTAACTTGAGTCAGTTTTATACTAATTTTGAACCCACTTCCTTTTCCCTTTTTTTATTGATTTTGTTTTACTTTCGATTTCATCGTTTCTTCTCATAATACTCCATATTTTCAAGTAACTTCATTAAATTCTTCTTCTCCTATCATCAGATGGAGTACTGTTCCTCTAGTTTTTTTTTTATATCTTAGTCGTATATTTTTCCTTCTTCATTGAGCGCATTCAATTCAACCATTCTCCCTATTCATTCATCAATTTCTCTACTCATTGATTGATTCAGTAATCTTCTTATTTATTCAATTATTAGTTCATTCATTCATTCCTCTATCCGGTTAATTTTTGCTGAATTTATTTATTCATTCAGTCAATCATCTATTTTTCATCCATTCATTTTTATTCACGAATTGATTTTCTTTTTCATTCATTCATCCTTCAATTTCTTCATTCAGTTTTTAATTTATACATCATTCTCTATCAATTTCAAGACATTCCAATTACTGTCATTTTGAATAGGCATTAGGATTCAGGTAACTTCAGATAATTTTCTGTTTAGTTTGCGTTCATAAACTAACAAACTCACAGTGAGAGCGAGCAAATCACATTAGGAATTTCCAATGTAAATATAAGTGTAAATTGAACTTCCTTGTAACCTAAATGTAATTTCGACAATGAATTATCTGCAGTTGTATGTCATCTAGTAGTGACGAAATGAAAAAATAACATTACAGATGATAAAAATAGTGAATCCTTATATGTTAGCAGAAAACGTAGATATCGTAGATATCTCCAAATGACAACAATTCAACAAAAAACCAAATATACACCTGTTTTCTGGTAAAAACCAGAAATCCAAACAACTTGCTGATTTATTTGAAGTAAATTATTACATTGAAATTATTCGGGAGTAATTCACTCAAGACGAATTTCTGCTTTGTATTTGAAAGTGTGATAACTCTTTGTCGTTTCCTAATCACAACCCCAAGATAATCTATCATCCAATAAAATTTTTTCAGAAGTTTTTTCGGAACTTTCGAGACAATGACCTGTCATACCCCCAATACGGTCTTCTCCGAATTGACCTAAAAGCCTATTCCGTGCTGCCTCAGTTGTCAGATGCCTATCCGAGATGTTCCTGCTTCGTGTCGATAAACAGCAGGAAGTACAGGCCATTTCGCACAGCGTTCTAGTCGTGGGAATCGCCCTCAACGTTCACTGGACATATATCCGCGCCCTACGTGAGATGTCCGAATTGAGGGCTGTTTTCAGGCTCTGTTTAATGGTCGACGATCATGTTTCAGCCTGATACGTATATACGAGAATACGGATATCTTTAATTTGGCTGACTCACGAAAGTCAGTAGCTAAACTGATAGAATTTCATTGAATACAGTTGTTCGCAGATTTCAATTCTTCTCATGCTTGTTTGAAAAGCGCTTTTTGAATCACAGAAGACAATTACAACAACTAGAGAAATAACATATATATATACAATTATATCAAAAATAAGAGTCTTCAAAAAGAAGAATCTTTCGATAGTTTCAAACCCATATAAATGCCAAGGAAGAAAACTCGAATTATTTCATGCCTCTCTATCTCTAACATCCACTTTTCACATGATCATATAGCAGTTCTTCAGTTGGTTGAGGAAACAAGCGTTTCCCTGACCAAAGTGAAAAACGACTGTTTTCAGAAAGGTTTACAGAAACAGATGGTTTTTTTTTTGTCAACAGCCAATGAACAGGCAGTACAATTCACCATTAAGACAGAATTGTTCTTTCACTCATAAACTTTCAAAGTTGCAAGTAGAACGAATCTATCACGAAGCACAGAACATAGGTTTCTTTTTCAAAGTATTATGGCATTACTCTGAAAAGGATTCTTAGAATCAAGGGTCTTATCTGTCTAGACCAGATGTTAACCAGATGTTAAAAGGCCCGCAATTATTGAACTTTATTATTAAACGATGATTCCAACATAATTTTCATGAGAAACTCGATTAATGATTGGAATTTGACGTGACTGTTTCAATTAGTTACGTAATATCTATAACATAATCTGTGATATGGTTTTGAATTTCACTCAAAACATTCAATTTATCTCTCTGAAATAGACAAATTTCCAAGAGTGCTCTATAATATAACCTCCAGTTAGCCGAACGCAAACCGAACTGCATACCTACCTAAAACAACAATCCTCAACCACCTCAATAAATATTCAGCTGAAACACGGTCAAAGTTTCTAAGGCCGAAAATGAACCTGAATGCTTCTGTTTTGAATTACTTGTATTCTATTTTTGGTTGAATAATCGACGAAGAGAAAATAGACTACATCACAGTAGCTGAGAATCGAGGTGACCACCGATTCGATGAATGTTTTGCGTGGTTTGATGTTTAGAATGTATCTGTTAGCATATAGAGTCCTCAGTCTTAGGTTTCTTTATTGAATTTTCAACATGGTCAGTAAATTTCATTCGGTGATCAATCATGACCCCCAAAACCTTCGCTGTATTCTGACAATGCAGATAATGATCTTCTACGTTAACGTTGAGACTATGATTTATGAACTCTCTATGAGAAGGGGGTTAGAAAAAAACTAACCTCGTCTAGACGGATATATACTGAGACTATGGTGGTTTTGAAAACCGAACGATCGCTTCAAGATCTTTCTTCAGTCCTATCGTTTGAAGCACCTGTGTAACTGCTAATGTTTAAACCTCGAAATATGCCACATGACATATTATGAGATGATATATGACATAAAAGCCTAAAGTGCGGGCTGGTACGAATCACTAGAGCAAAACAGAGAGTGTTCAGAATTCATATCGATCTGATTTTCAGAGAGTTACCTTTTCACATGAGGAATGTCGATTGAGCCAACAATTAGATGTAACGGGTGTTTCTTTAGAGGTATAGAACTTTAAATTGCAATAAAACAACGATGGATTATTCGATTGAAAAGAATTTTTTTTTATTCGAAGGATAATCTTGTGGCATCACATTTTAAGTATGACTTCTGGCATTTGACCGCCACGGCTGGCTCGGATGTAGTCCAATCTGGACGTCTAATTTTCGATGACTTTTTCCAACATTTGTGGCCGTATATCGGCAATAACAAGGCGAATATTGTCTTCCAAATGGTTAAGCGTTTATGGCTTATCCGCATAGACCAATGACTTCACATAGCCTCACAAAAAGTAGTCTAGCGGTGTTGAACCACAAGATCTTGGAGGCCAATTCACAGGTCCAAAACGTGAAATTAAGCGGTCACCAAATGTGTCTTTCAATAAATCGATTGTGGCACGAGCTGTGTGAAATGTTGCGCCGTCTTGTTAAAACCACAAATCCTGGACATCATGGTTGTTCAATTCAGGAATGAAAAAGTTAGTAATCATGGCTCTGTACCGATCACCATTGACTGTAACGTTCTGGCCATCATCGTTTTTGAAGAAGTACGGACCAATGATTCCACCAGCCCATAAAGCGCACCAAACAGACAGTTTTTCTGGATGTAACGGTGTTTTGACATACAGTTGAGGATTATCTTCACTCCAAATGCGGCAGTTTTGTTTGTTGATGTAGCCATTCAACCAGAAGTACGCTTCATCGCTAAACAAAATTTTACGACGTAGTGCGCGATACGTATTCCGCACAGAACCATTATTTTCGAGATAAAATTGTACTTTTTGCAAGCATTGTTCAGGCATGAGTCTATTCACGATGAATTGTCAAACCAAACTGAGAACAAATCACTTCTCAGCTGTTAAATCGGTCGCCATCTTCAACAGTAATGCCAACTTAAAAAAACACCAGTTATATTGAATGGTTTTTATTAATCACTCATGCGATTAATTTCTAACAGGTTTTGTACTGGAGAGTTGATAACCTTTTCTATATTTTTGAGTGTCATTGTTTGTGGTTGTTCTAGTTTCGACTATTTCTGTTATTGTTATGAAAAAGTAAAAGTTTCAATTATATCAATAATTATCTCCTTTATAGTAACCTTTTTCTTATATCTATTATTCCACACCTTCGTATTCAACCACGTGTTTGTGCCAGGTTTTTATTTTGGCTATTTTTTCGTTTCATTTTTTGCTATCTTTCTATTTATTTATCTGTATATAAAACGCTACTTGCGCATAGTACTTGATGCTGAAGCCGGATTGATTCTTCACATGTATTTCGATTTCCACTTTTATAGGATATATATGAGAAAATATCAAATCATTGTCGTATGCATTCAGTGAATGATCGTTCTGTTGCAGTATCAGTTCATATCGTCAGTTCGGGACACTACATAACAATTCGCCCAACAAATGACAATTATTCCTTCGGAAGAACCACTTCAACCGATATCTAATACGTGCAGCGCTTGATATCAAGTAATCGGATGCAATATGATCGATTTAGAACAGGTTAATTTTACGGTCGACAAGCAGAAACCGATGAAATAGGACCATCAACTTGGACGTTGTTGCTATGCTCGAATGGATACCTATTCGTCTTAGTCTTATGGTTTTACTAGAGGTGCTAGTTGCGGATTATTGTTGTATTATCGGCGTAAGGCTACGCCAAGATAATTAATCTGCTGGGAAGTTGAAGGGACATCAGACGCTGGCATCGATTTGTATGAGGGAAACCTATTTGCACCAATCAAGTGTTTGAAGAAGGGATAAATTGTGTAAACTCCCCAGATAGTGCTCGTCGTCGGTTTCAAACTGCTTGATGAACAAACATAAACGCATTCGTTTTTTTGGTGAATGTGCCTCTATCTTGAGTTATTGCTCACACTACTGCCAATCCAAATATAGACTTATTATTCACTTTGAAAATTGAGAAGTGTTTTTGAAGTTCAGTACTCACTCATGGAAACTTTAATAAGAATCAAATATCTCAAATAATTGTTCTTGAATATTTCGATCAGTTTTCACCTCGAATTATTGGAAATTTTCATTATTCTTCAACGGACGATATTATTTAAGAATAATCTTGGACTTCTGTTTCGACAATTTGTTACATATACGTTGAATTTCTGAAAAGAGAAGAAGCAGAGCTTCTAACTAATCGTTCTTTAAGATTTTATTTATGGATCAAATACTTAATGGTGCAGAAGACTTCGGTGGGAAAATATCATTATCTATAGAGTTGATAGTATTCATAGGTTCAATTTCGTTGTAGGAGTGCTTTAAGGAGCTTGACCTTCACTCATCTGATAACTAGATCAGACTCCTTTTCATGAAATATTTTTGATTTTTGAACATACCCATGATATCATGCCTGTCTAAGAGTTTATGGCTATGTTTAATTCGAATATTTTTATTCGGTTTCTTTCATCGCCTTCATTAAGCCAATTCAGATTGATTTACCGATATGATAACCAATAGAAATGCTATCTGAAGATAATTTAGAAACCAAAACAACAGTACAGGCTGTTGACCAAAACAACTATCGGTGAGTATTCTTGCCATGCTTTCACGTTTCCAAATCAATATTATTGAATATAAGTCAGACAGAAAATAGATTGTCCCAGGTCCGTGTGATAGAACAGGATGTAACAAAACAGCTTCGTGCCTCCTTTTGAAACTTCAAATTATGACCAGAATATTTCACGAAGTGTTTTGTGGTAACAAGCCTATTTTTTCATTTTGCCAATCGAATTGTCCTTCTCTGATGAGGATTTTTATTGGTAATCATATGAGTGAATTTATCTGAAGAGACTTAGTTGTGGTGATAAGTGTTTCTAAGTCAATATCATAGCAAGAAAAAAGGTCTGGTTATCAGATGGGTAAAGGTCGAGCCTCCACGGGCTCTTAGACTATCAATGAAATGGCTGGGCCCACAGAAGAAGAAAAAAACTCAGGATCCTCCAAAACAATTGAAAACTGCTGATCGTCGCCGACGAAAAGAATCAACAACACTCGATAAACTTACTTTTCGATTTTTACCATTGCGACCTCCTCAATCGATAATTTCTCAATTGTAAACCCTGCTCTCGGAGTTGTACGTTTTTGAAACTGAAATACCATCTTTGTAACTTCTCATCAGTTTCCTTCGTTTCGAAGACATTGAGTGCAAGGATTCCGTTGGTTCGTATTTCTTCCTCGGCGTGTTTCTTAAGCATTCCACGATGTGAAATATATGAATAGTAGTCTTGACAATAGGTGTTCAGTTCAATTCTTGAGAATGCGCACCCCTGATTAATTGTCAAGCAACAATTAATTCTGCGAAACTGAACCAAGTTTCTTTATTCAATCAATATTCTTACTCACTTATTATGAGTAGGTATGAGTTAACGGAATGTTTGAAGCAGTTTTCCAGTTGATACCAAGTGTAGTCGAAAATGCTGTCCAAAGAGGATATATATCCATCACTTATTGAATGGAAAATTCTTATGCTGCAAATTTGAATTAATATAATAGATATTAGCAAATTGTTTTTCGATTCTCTAGAAATTGTAGATATGTTGACGAGATTTTCAAACCTAAATAATCTTTACGAAATCCATTGTAAAAAATACACTTTCGGTTTCATCGGAAAATTGTAAAATGTACAAACCAACTGCCCGGAAGCAAGTCACGTTCAGTTTTCCCCATTAAATCATAATGCAGACAAGTTTTATCGTTATTCGGATTATCATAACCTCAATTCACACGAAAACGTCGCGATGTCATGGCCATCCATCACTCCACCACGTTGCAACATCCGACTTGTCGTTTCTACGTCGAATTGAGCTCTCATGGCGGATCATGACACGCTTCGATTGTTATTCGAGACGAGGCGATTCGCAATTGTTCGAAAATCATCGTACGAAACGGCAATATGGTCGAAAACAATGCGCCGTGATGTAACGTGTTGATTGATGGTGGGTGCTAAGAGTTATGACTACGGGGTAATTTGTGAGCGTGGAGGGTTGGACGCCTTTTTGTATCTCGATCGTTTAATTGACTGAATGAAAAACGAGCCTGATCAACTGATTCATATGTTTCTGATTTTGGGGGAGATGAAACAAGGTGGTGGAGTGCAAATTATATGTACATTATCAAAAGATCAGTCTATCGTCAGGAACATAAAGCTGCTCACCTATGAGTAAGGTGATCTGGATGATAATAATAAATGATGGCTAAGAAAAGGACTCAATGCATCGCCTCCTTTCGTGAGTTGAAATACATGATGTGAAATCGAAGTGAGAAGATATGAAAGAGAAAGAAACAGGAAGAGCTGAGACAACATGCTTAGTGACTCCTATCTAACATTCTACTTGAAGAGACTTTGACCAGATCGGAAATAAAAGACAATCCAGTTAACCAGAGGTTAGGAAGTTTACTCTTATGCAATGGTGTAGTTACTAGGTTGATTACTTATGATGAAAACTATTACTTACTTCTCCTTTAAGATTGAATTGATCATTTAACCACTCTGGGGTTTCTACTGTTATGCACATACTCCAAGACATCGTCATTCACCTGTACCTTACGTTCACGAAAAGTAGCATCGACGGAACTCCTCAATTACTGGCGAGTAACATTTTGGATTCTTTGGAGTTTATACGGAGACAATTTTGCTGCACCATTTGGATTAGTAGTTATTCATCTTTGGATTTGTAGAGACGGAATAATCGGTTCCAGAAGAGGCCAAGTTGTTGACAACTAAAATCAGTTGGAATAAAATATTTCAGTAGTTTCTCAGAATTTTATGAGGATTCTGTGAGAGTTGGAAGCAATATAATAAATTTTCCGTCGACACCTTATCAATACTTGGCTGAAGAGTTTGTCAAGAATCAGCTTTAATGAGAGGAAGTCTTCCATCGAAGTTGCAGATGCTTAGGAAAGGTGCTCACGTGAGTGAGGAAACAAAATATCTGTTAACAATAAACTCTGAATCAACCGCTACAAGGAAGAAATAAATTCGGAAATTTTTTGATCTTCAAACAGAATATATAAATCTGTTGAAATATCTCCACAATATTTACAATCAACTATAGAGAATTCATATGGACACTATGTTATTTTGAGGAGTGATATAGGTCCTAACTGTGGAAGAACACGCAAGCACGAAATGTGAGATAAACAAGTGGACATCGGACAGATTTCTATTGTACCACCGTGCGAAGAGAAGGTTAAACCAGGGTAGGGACCGATAAGTATCAGGTGCACGACGCTTAGAACGTTAGTTCACTGGTGATGTTGACTCCAGAAAGCTCTTCTCTGAAACTGGTTGTTGACCAGCTTCCTTTACCCTTTCTTCCTGTTCTTTTGGATGTGTTGACTCCGAAGGACCGAATGTTGATCCGCCCTTCTCTAGTTCTCTCGGAAGTGTTGACCCGAAGAGCTTCTCCGTGGAATGAGTGTTGATCGGCTAATTTCCTTGTCCCTCACCGTCTTTCGGAGGTGTTGATTCCGAAGGGCTTCTCCGTGGGCCGAGTATTCTTCTTCCTTTTCCCTCGCCCGTCTGCCCGGAGGTGTTGACTCCGGGCGTCGTCGTTTTCTTTGTAGGTCGTAGTTTGACCAAGCAAGCAGTCGGCGAAGCAGCTAGGAACTATTTCGAACGATCGAAGGTAAAAGTACCGTGAATCGTACTGTGAATAGTACCGTATAGGCACCGTTGCTGGTTATCCACGGAAAACTTATTTAGTAGAAGATATTTCTATTTGAATTATTATTTTGAGTTTTACTGCATGATCTGAGTCGACAAGAAAAGTCCATTACAAGGTAGTTATGAATTTGAATGATTTCCACCATTGTGACGTGATCCTGAACATTATAAGTCCAGGTAATTGAGATGACATACTTGTTTCGTATATATTGAGATGACAATAGATTCCTACTCTGCTTTCACCTCAAATTGAGGCTACGATTCAAGTACTTCGTTTGGATGCTTATTCATGGTAGAGAAGGTTTGATATTAAATCGAATGCAATAAACAAATATGAGGATTTCCAGATGTGGCTGTATCGCAGAATCCTTAAGGTACCTTTGACAGCTAGACTGGCAGATAAGGAAATTCTTACACTTGTCAACAAACAACGTGAATTGCTTTGAGGTGATTTGAAAAAAGCAGTTTATCAATTATTGTATTTGTTAATTGAAGGTAAAGTCGAAACTAGAAAGGGCTTTGACGAAAAGCTGTGTCTTAGCAGTGAAGCATTAGGTAGTGGACATTATTGTACTATGTTCATTCGTTGACACATCTTAAGGAATAGAGAAGCAACGGAAACTGTTATCGCAAATATTTTCAATGGATATGCATTCATTGAAAAGAGAAGAATACTTCTTCTGGAATTCTCTAACTTTATCGAAAATCTTAAGGGATTTGAACACATACTCTTCCTTGAAATTGAGTTGACGTAGTACTTTTTCTGGATTCCTCTAACTTGATAAAGAACTCGAGAAATTTGGGCAAATATGTGTCCAGAGATTTAAAGTGGATGAAATTGAGGTGACGTGGTAGTTTTTCCGGATTTCTCTTTGCTTATCAAGAAACTAGAAAGATTTGCACTCACAAATGATAAAAACACTAACATAATAATAATATAAAATAATAATAGTACTTACCTCAAAAATACCTAACTTATATCCTCAATCAACGTTATGTCAGGATATTGAACCGCAACAACAAGGTTTCATCAATTTTTAAGTTTTCGATATTGTTTTCATGCAAGTTTGTTACATATACAGATAGCAATATTCTTTTTTTTTTCATTTCGGAATGTACCAGCATTTGTTGTTCTAGCGGTAAATAGAACAAATCATGAGTTTAATGCTCAGTGAAATTGACATATCTGTGCAATCTGAATGTTTACAAGCAATTGGTAAATATTTCATTCGAAAGAAATTCATTTCAATGACCAAGATATTCGAAATATTTGCATTTTTGTCGCTTTTAGACGAGCGGGAGTCGATGCTCCGAATAAAAACATCACCGAAGGGTGTTTTCAGGATCATAAATTTCTATTTCGGCGTCCATTTGGGGTTATATCGTACTCAATAAATAGCAGTGTAAATAAACAAAGTAGTTTATCTCCCAGTTTCAATATCGTCCTGGTTCAACTATATTAAATATTGGATAGATTGGTCCCTCACTTTGTGATAATGCATAGTATTGTAGAGGAAAATGCACTCTGTTTTAAGCACTATGTTCATTATTTTGTGACTGCTGTTTCGCAGTATTACTGTATTTTCAAGCATATTGATAACGAAATTCATATTGATTATTTACTGATATAAGTGCAGAACTGACAAGCAATACAGTTTGATTTCTTTTTCTCCTAAATATGTCCTACGTCACGCCATTCTACTTCTTCATAGAGCGTGATAAAGTGGTATAATATTTATATTTTATTTTCTTGTTAAATTGAATTAAAATATTGTCTTAATGTTTCACGATTATAACAACATGAACTAGTCAACATGTTTCGAGCGTGAGCTCATTTTCCAGACTTATGTCTTGAATTGTGTCGTGAGTTTTGCAAATGAGCTCACGCTCGAAACATGTTAACTAATTCATGTTGTTGTAATCGCGAAACATTAAGAGTTACCGAGAGTTGAGCGAGAATTCAATCTCAGCAATTATATTTTTCTGATCATTCAAACAATTGACTGTGGTATTTTCATTTCGTTTAAGAATTTCTATGGTTTCTTAAATATCTGGTGTTTTCTCGTTTGGAGCGAAATTTGATATATTTAAATTATTTGCACCTGGAAAAGCGTGCTCTAAGTCCAGAAAATGATAGGCAAAATTTTAGTTTCCTTTGTTCAGCCTGAAGGGCTGTTGATTTTCTTTGAATCTTGCACCAGATTTTCTGGCTGTTCGTCTTTGTATTTGCATCTATGGAATTCATTACAGTTAAGTATATTATTTCCAAATTTTATTATACATTGTAGTTTCATCTTAGGCATTGAAAAAGGATCGAAATAGTTTCTGTGAAGGTCTGAATGCTACGTTGACATTATTCCTGACAAGTAAGCTACCGATTTCATCGGAAATTGCCATAAAATAATGTCATATATGCTGAATCTCGTATTTCTGTGTGTGAATATATAGGATGATTTTTTAAGCGTAGTTTTTTTAAATGAAATGAAACACCGAATTTGCATCATAAATTCAAACTTTTCATTGAAATTCAAAACTTGGCCTTTGACATCTACATTTTAAAGCTAACTTCAAGTAAATGTTGTCCGCGGCTCCGTATCAAATGGTCCATTCGGAAGGTCCAATTTTGCGTCATTTTTTCGAGCATTTCTGCCTGTATCCCACGAATTACGCGTGTTATATTATCCTGTAGGGCTTCAATTGTGTTCATCTTGTCCACATACACCAACGACTTTACATAACCCCACAAGAAATAATCCAGAGGCGTCAGATCGCATGATCTTGGCGGCCAATTCATAGGGCCATTTCGAGAGATAAGCTCACCAAATTCATCCTTCAGAATGTCCATTGTTGCACGAGCTGTGTGGCATGTGGCACCGTCTTGAAGAAACTACATGTCAACCAAGTTCAACTCGGTCAACTGGGTCAAAAAAAAGTTGCGTATCATGGCACGATTTTAGGGATCGGTAATTCTTGTATAGCATGTGGCTGTTCATCACTCCAGATGTGACATCCGTTAAGCCAGAAATGAGCCTCATCGCTGAACAAAATGTTTCGTTACAATAATGTCGTAACAAACGATACACATTTTTCACAGAGCAAGAATTTTGAAAACAAATTTCAACAATTTGCAATCGTTGCCCGTTTGTAAGTCCATCATGATGAAATTGCCCAGTATACTGAAAACTCATCACTTTGACGAATGATGTTTGGATCACATTACCAACTAGTGCTGCCAACATGAAAAACTTAACTCTTGAAAAACCACCCATTATTTGGTTTAGCGATACCCTTTATGTTTCCTATTAATTGAAGAATTCATATTTCGGTTGTCATGACAAATATTCTGAACTATCTGTAAGATTCTGTCGAGTTCTATATTACATCTATCTACATCGATTGGAATTGACAAAGCTCTATATATCACTGACCGATATAGTGCTATTTCGTGTGAACTAGCGTAAATAGAATATTTGGGGATTGTTATATCTGTGAAAGTGGTTTTTCTGAAGACGTCAAAACACAGTTGATCTTCTCGTCTGATTTTGGTGATGCCAACAAAAATTATTCATTGCCTATTTCTTTTCCAGTTGTAAAAATTATATTAGTGTATAAACTATTCAAGTGATTTAGGGTATCTTCTAATTGTGTTTCATTCCCTTAAAAAAGCCTAATAGAATGTCTCCTATATATTTGTCCAGAAATTCTGTCCTTTGCGATTTCAGTTTAGAGAAAAGTTGTATCTAGATTTGACATAAATATTTCACGCTCTTGTACATTTTACGTCATCTGTATACAGTACTAACTTGGTGGTATTATTTTGTCCAATATCGTTGATAAAAACATTGAACAAAAGGGGACCCAACAGAAACCCCTGGGCTACCCCTGAGGTAGCTGGGAATGAAGAAGATCTAGTTCCAAATATTCCCACATATTTCAATGCGGTTGCATATTTATGTCAGGAAGTTAACAAAAGTATCAGTGAATATGTATTTAAATTCAAACACTTGAACTTATGATTTACACTTTATTGACTACATAGCATGACGCGTTTCGTCGTTACGAACGAATTCTTCAGATGCTTACAGAATAATAATTAGTGTTTGAATAATTGTTGTTGATAAGTGTTTGAATTTAAGTTTATATTCAATTATAATGGATTTACATCAAGTAAAGGCCAACACTATTGAATATTTAAAAGTATCAGTGAATCTGAAAATCCAAACATATTGCATCATTACCTTAATAACTGAGATTGCATTATAACTTACTCCTGGGTGAAACACCAGTGAATAAAAATTTGTATCAAACACTTAGCCTAATGTTTCACAAATATATTGAATAATAAACCTTGAGTCGACATGTTTCGAGCTCATTATCAAGAATCAGAATGTTGATAATACGTTAACCGTTCGAAACATGTCGACTCAAGGTTGTTATATTATATTATTATTCAATGTATTTATGAAACATTAAGCCAAGAGTTTGATTCAATGTTTTATCAAGAGGTGATGTTCTATCAAGCTGAAATTCGAGCTACACTAAAGCTGAGCTGAAAGTTCAACTCTTGAAAATGGGGTAACACACCGAAACTACTGTCAAGCAATTGATATTCTTTTGTGAAATGATGCTAAGTATTTCTATTCAATATACCGCGTATTTTCAGGGTTAATTTGATATTTATAAACAGTAGCAGACTTACCGAAGAAGTACAACAAGAGATGCTATTTCCATTCAAAATTTGATTATATATTCAGGACAGAAGTGAATTGAAATAAGTTAGTGAATCTTGCCACACTGATGACAGCATTTCGAATAAAGACAAAGAAATTCAAGTTTGAAATCTAATCGTCTGAAGTGGAAATTCATTCAAAATTAGAATGACTGCTCAACCATATCCTGACATCAATAAGGCGACTTGATCCCTCATGTTTCAGCAGTGATATAAAGAGGGTGATATTTTCATTCTCCACCCCATCACACATTCGGCAACAAGACCAACTGAATTTCTCTCGTTGGTGCAAAGATTATTTTAAATTCATACACATAAAAGATTATTCCATATTGCTTCGTATCGGGATTTATATCACCGGAATTTCGAACACCCCCAACGTTCTCAATCCGGGGATTTGGCGTCGCGAGAGAACCTGAGAGCCCGCAATTGAGTTATTGAGGCATTCTCCGGCAGCCCCCGCGCCACCCCAGCTATAATGAAAAATTCAAGACGCGTGACGTGAGCGCAAAAATCTATTTAGCATTCGTTTCTAAGAGATAATCCTCTTAGAATTTCCACATCTCGGTCTAGAGTGGGTGAATGAAACCGAGATATATGGGAAATATAACATAAGCGGCTAGATGTTGGAAGTCAGACAAGGCTCCTTTCTTAATGGATTATCGTTGGTCCTCTTTCAATAAAGACTGACTTGTGAGGGTAATCTGGAGTAGATATATTTTATTTCGATTGGAAATACTCCAAATGCGCTTACGTATTTCATTCGAACGCACACAATACGTTGTTACGGGTTGCGATGTCGGAAAGGCCGACCCCCATCAAAAATAGTTTACGAACAGACTATTTTATGTATCTATTTACTCCAACTGGTACTGGCGCCATTATAGAAGTTTCTTCTGAATTTGCAGCATATATATATATATATATATATATATATATATATATATATATATATATATATATATATATATATATATATATATATATATATATATATATATATATATATATATATATATATATATATATATACATATAGTTTCAAGATTCACAAGTCATTCAATACTAGTAAATACTGAGTCTCTTAATCGAAATATTTCAAATAAAATTCTCAGGGAGCTGTCTACACAATTGTTGTCAACGAGAACGAACCCATCACTTTCAAGAATGAATTATCAGAGCGTTTTGAAAAGTTCATCGATCTTGTTGAAAGATGATAGGATACAATTGTTTCATCATTATTATGAATCATCCGTCCATATTTAATCAATCGATCAAGAATCGATGACTTTCAAAACGAACATAGGTCCTATACCAAATTGAGGACAGTTTTACCGAGTGAAATATTCACTTAGGCTACCTCTATCGGAGAAAGGACGAATAAACTCTTCCTGCCGTTCAAGATTCCTATATATATATATATATATATATATATATATATATATATATATATATATATATATATATATATATATATATATATATATATATATATATATATATATATATATATATATATATATTACACTGATTCTTGGTTGTTCTGGGTAATGATCGTTACGACTGTTATTGATATTATTTATTTTTCTGAACGTTTCAGAGGTTTTCCCTCTTTCAGCAGTGTAAATCTACGAAATATTAAAACAAACAAATATATACAAATTGTCGACTTTACCAAAAATGTTCATCTCACCTAAAATGTCAAGATTTTCAAACGGAAAACGACGTTTTCCGAGACGTATGTAATTATCTGTTAAATGAGACTAATTTAAATAACGAATATCTACATGATAGCTCAAAAAATAATTTTTCGGCTTTAAGTCGAAATTTCTTGAATTGAAGGTAAACTTTCTCTGAATATTCCATGCTGAACGGTGGTGTTCATGGTGTCAATGTTCTTCTTCCTTTTTTCATAATGTTCCCTCTACTAATAATCGACAGTAAATTTGGCTTAATCCTTCAATGTCTAGTCTGCCATTTACCTTATTCTCCAAATTAGTCTGTATGTGCAGCATTTCAAGTATTTGTCTTTTCTCTTTGTTTTTTTTTTCTTTGCAAGTACTTTTGTGTCTTCGTAGTTGAATGGTTTTCCTGTTTTTTTATGTTTGTTCAGTGCTATTGTTGAGTTTTTTGTGTATTTATGGGAATTAATTCTTTCTTGCAGTCTCTGTGATGTTTGTCCTATCTATGCTGTCACAATTAGCACATGGTATGCTGTATACTACATTAGATTTTTTTTTAAAGGTTTTACTGCTTTAACATATTGAATACACTTTTTAATTGATTTTGTGGTTTATGCATTATCGTTATGTTGTGTGGCACTAAAATGTCTTTTATTTTGCAAGAAGAACTTTCCATGTATGGTATTGAGATTCTTATGGTATTTTCAACTGTTTTCTCTTTTGTGTTGTCATCAGTGTTGTAGATTGTATAGGTATCTTCGTATTTCATCATAATTTTCTCTTCAATGTGTTCCATTACTATTTCGGCAATCACACTTGAAATTTGTTTCCCCATTGCAACACCTTTTACTTGTTTGTAGTGTTTGTCTTCAAAAAATTTGATTATATTGAGTTCTTTGTTATATTTCTTCTCATTTATTTCCATTATTCAGTTAGCAGTTAGTTTTATTGTTTTTTAAGATCGAACTGAGCTTTTGTAGTTTGTAATTTTCTGTAATTGGGTATAATATCTGTTGAGAATGAAGAACTTCTTATTATTATAAAGAAAAGACTGAAATAAATACTTCTCTGCGGTCAAATTCAATTTATATGTCATGTAAAATCTCTAATAATACATCGGCGAAGATTGCATTCCACTACAAACAGAATTTTGTTAATAAATTCATTCATCTTATCTCGACGACATATTTTATTCAAATAAATAACGAAAAGAAGTTGAAGCGCGACACAAAGGCAAGTGATTTGCTTCCGCCACAATAAAACACCCCATTTTACACAGCTCAACCCTAATTCTGAGTTCCGGGAGTAGGATCAAGAACTGCATACTGTTATCTGCACTCCAGAAGATCGCGCCCTGAATGCACGAGACGATAAAATAGCAGAAATTGTGGAATATATTTCCGAAATGGTATACGTGTTCGGTTTGCACATGCCATGATTTCCTTGTTTGATATTCCTTCAGGTTCTGTCGTACATGTGAAGTTCAAACTGAGCTAATATAGCGACTAAATTTTTGGCAACTCTTAGTACACTAAATGATCTAGTGAAGAGAGCATCAATCTGGTTGGTTAATACAAATTTAAAGGTGACATTAAAGTATAATGTAGGAGAATTAAGTGAGTGGAGAGGTTCAATTGTTTCCTACTTCATTTGAGTGGATAAAAACTCATCTCACATAAAATTTAAATCAAACTCTTGGCTCAATTTTTTACGAATATATTGGTGAAAAATTAAGCCAAGAGTTTGATTCAAGTTACGATTTAATCAAATTTCACCAAGAAGTAAGCTATAATTCGATCTCATTCAATGAGTTGAATGATTGAAATGTTTCAAGAAAGTATTAAGCACAAAAATCATCAATACTATTACTTTTTTCATGATAGTATTAAACCATATCTCAAAACACAGAGTTAAATTTCACTGAATGTATTTAATCAACGGGACATATATTCAGTAGTCCCAACATGAAATGATCTGAAACAACTGAAATTGTGTAGAAGATAATTATTTCATTGGACGAATAAGTTTCTAATTTCATTATATGGATATAACGTCATGTAAGTGGTAATTGTAGCTGCAGCGTACACTCAATGTTGAGGCCGAATTTACACACATATTCTGCAGAATATCGCTGTATTTTTCACAAGTAGCGTCTTGAATTCTGGCTTCGAAACAATCAATTATCTCTGATTTATTGTCGCAGACATGAAACGTCACCTAACTCAAGAGAAAATAATCCAACATAGGTCGCAAAATTGAGAAGAACAATTAACAAGATGCATGCCATAAAACTATTAATTTTTCATTTTTTTCGAGGGATTAATATTGTCAGCCTTCATGTGGAATGTAGTTCAGACTGCTGGAAGCACAGTTCATCAACATAAATACTTTCATTACATCTTCTTATTGGCCGTTAACCATTCAATATAACATTTGGAAAATCATCATCTTTGAGAATGTGAGAACCAATGTTTGGCCAAGCCAATGTAGTGCAGATTATGGCGACTCTTTGTTTATGAAATAACATAGCGGTAGTTGCTTGTAGACGAAGACTGAACAATGCGACAGAATTTTCATATCAGATTGAAAATCATTAGATAGGTTCGTTTCAGCTTTCCAGAAAATGCACAGCGATGTCTGGCTTTGATTCCTGTAGAAGTTGAATCTATGTTGCTATTTGCGGATTTTTACACGTTTCATTCATTTCGTTGAATATTATCTGATATCTCAATGAAACATGCTTCAATTCAAATTAACTTCAAGCTATATGCCAATTTTTCATTGAACAACTCTTTCCAAGGGTGACATTTATGTGTTGGACATCTTCATGTGTGCAAAACGTAGTAGAAGAAATATGGGATTGCAAGAGGATCAGGCTTCTTACAATTTAGGTATTTCAAAGAGAATACACAACTAGAGGAGATTACTAAGAGACGGAATAAATTGTTATAGTGAATAATTCCAGAAAAGAAGAGATTGCAGGTTTTGGAAAGTTTCATATGCTCCGAACTCCGAACGATTATGAACAGCGCGAAAAATAGATGCAAGCCCTTTCAAGTTCATCTGACAGAGCCATACTTTTCGAATGAATTTGAATCATTTGTGAACATTGTACTCACTGCCAATTTCTCTTCAGTTTATATCATGAATGAGACATTCATGATATAAGCTGAAGAAACAAGAATTCATTTCTTGTATCTGACTAAATTAACACTTAGCACTCTGTTCTAAAAGAATGGAGCGACCCCGAACCACATACATTGCGTATGGCAAATACATTCTTCACAAACCTATTGGACAACTAACTCGATTGTATCTTCCATGTTAAATCTACATCCATGGACACACCTGGAAATTTCTTGAAATCATTAGGGTATTAATTTTTTTCGAGCAGCAGTACTGCGTCTCGAAGAAAATAACAGTGCATCTATTTTGTCTGTATATACCGTCAATGTATTATCAGACAGCCATTCAACTACCCTAAAATCTATCTTATCGCCCTACTCCACTAAACAAGACAGGTCAATATTTGACAAAGACAATGTTGCGTCATCAGAAAGCAGTTGTACTTAGGCACTCAGCAAGTAGACATTGAACGTCTAAATCAATAATAATAATGAATGCATACATCGTGTAAGTTGAAATACTTTGATGCACAAAAAGAAAGGGTTTGTCGAAACGTTCTTTCATCCCTCCCTGAGTAGGAATAACATAAAACCAAACTTATTACTGACAGAAATACAAAAAAACAAAAAGAAGCCAAAATTGTATTTAGGATACAATGCAATAAGATAGTAACTTTATTGATTCTCGAATTGTTTTCTGGATTTCCGACCGTATGACAATCTTTCACAACAAATAGTCAAGACTCTTATATTCAAATAGCTTATAACCCTGATGTTCATCTCAGACGCCACATACAAATACGGTGTTATAAGTTCGCACCGGAAAAGCCCAAAACGAATTTCATTGCTTCGCTCTTCATTTTGTGTTCACTTGTTCATTTATTGACTTGTATACTCATGGAAGACAGAGATTCAGCAAAAGGCATGTGGGTAAACATCATTATTATCAATTTAAGTTCTACATCCGAAGGAAAATGGATTCCCACAGACTATGAAGTTTTCATTTCGAAGTTAAAGGTCTTAACAATCTTACTTACCTGTCCTTCAAAATTGAATTGGTCATCCATGACTACTTCAAGACTTTCTGTGTTATTCACATACTAGAAGACATCATCATTAATTCTTACATTATATTCCAACCTAATGTGGTGAGTTTTACTAGAAACAGAAATGTGATAACTTTTGATAAAAGCATTTAAGGTGTTAATCTGACTCGACTTCTGGAGGTTAAAAATCTCGGCCTAGAATTTGATCAAAAATTCTCATTCATATATCGAATCAACCAATTAATTTTATCATGTGGCAAAGTTGTTTCAGATTGCTTTCGAGTTCCTCAACACTGGTCCATTCATTCAATACCCTGGTGAGAAGCAAGCTTAAGTATTGATGTCTTGTTTGAAGACGACTCTATAATTATCACGTAAACCGCTTCGAGGCACTCCAGTGGAGGTTCTTGAAATGGCTCTTATTTCGAGAGGATGGTTTATGTCCACCTAGGGGTTGATCATGCTTGATTGTTGTCGACGTTTGACGCTACGAGCCTCCACGACATGAGAAGTTTGAATGCATTGAAATTTCTCTTCGATTTGTTGAATGGCAATCTCGACTGTCCTGAACCTTTGGGTAAACTCAATTTCTTTGTACGTCAGAGCTGTACCAGAGTAAGCCCAACATTTTACTAAAAAACCCACAGAACCAATCTTCTCTTGCAGTTGGCGCTTAGCTTTGCATTGCAAACCAGGTATCAAGCTGATGTGATTCACACTGGGATTCACTTGTTTCCATCATTAATATGTATAGAAATCTTAACCATTGGTGTTTCTTGATTTCCTCCGGTTTAAGTTCTAAGAGATTTGTTATCTTGTTTATCTATTACTCATTATTTAGAGATTCAGTTGAATAATTGAATATTTAGATATTGGTATTATAGAATTAGTTTGATTACTATATTCGATAATAATTTCATATTGCCACTTGTGGCCGTTGCAGTTGCCACCAGAGTCCGTAAAAGCATATTTGTGCTTCGCAGTTTGATCGAATGTGTGTCGAACGGGGTACTCAGGTTGACGTATTTTCTTTTGTTCGAGTCTGTCCTCCTTATATATGGCTTGTTAGTGTGATGTCATTGTTGTGGGGCTAGGGGGACCATTTTTAGACTTCAGAGGAAGGCAACCAGAATTATCTCAGGTTCATACTAAAGGGCCTGTTTCAAAACTAAATATAGAGAATTGCAAATACTTTCGTTCCCATCTTTGTTTGCTTTTTATACCTTATGCTTTTCATTACGAAACTAAACATTCTATGTTTGTGAGTAGTGGTTTTCATCAGTATGCTACCAGATGTAGATCTGACATAAGAATAAATTTCTCCAGATTTTTCCTCCTGTTAGGTCCTTTACCTCATAGAATCCGTACCTTACCTATTAATAAGTTCAAATCATTACTGAAGGATATTTTAACTGAAAATTTAATCTACTGTTCCACCGAGTTATTTCGTATAGATTTCTCCTTATACATGACTTGAACTCATTTCACTTGTGAAAGTATGAAAGCAGATATTTCTGATTGTTTTTGTTATTTATTTATATTTGTGACTTGTGTAAAAACAACTGTACTATGTTTTAATGCACCAATAAACTACTACTACTACTACAATTATTATTATTATTATTTAATATTGTATGTCTATGTTGTTATTGATATTTTTAATCGCCAAATTCTATTTTTCATTATGTTTTTTGCTGTAATTGGGTCGTTACCTGTTTAAAATATATGCTTATTAGTTTTATTTTTTCTATTATGAATAGAAGCATTAAAGGTATTCCTCAATTTTAATCAATAAAAATCTCTTGCAAAACAACCGAATATTGCCAAATCAACGGTGAAAGAAAAGAGTAGTGACAATTTGAAATTCTCGATATTTGAACATGCTTGTTTTATGATTCAGTTACTTATGGATCTATTGGCTCAAAAGAGATGAATGTACTGTATTTGTCCTGACGAAGCCAGCTCCTCAGTCATTAAAATTCTCAATGGTGTTTGTGTATATTGGGTCTTACATTATAAATGAAACCCTCCAGCAGTTTGTTGTCGTACATGTTTATTCGAAAACCTGGCGCAGATTTCACCGACAATTCTGTTCAACAAGGGTAGAATCGTCAACCCGCTTAGGATCCTCTTCCTTTTATCCGGCTCGAGGATCAGACGAAGGTATGACTTGTCCAGGACCAGTAACCGGATCAAAGAACGACTACGATTACATACTACTTTAGTATGTCCGTCTAGAATCACCAATGGCTCTAAGCAGACCGATGCCCTTCTCTGCCTTTTGTTTTACTTCTCACTAAAACACACAAAGAGATATATGTTGAATTGAATGGGTCGCCGTTGGGGGTTCGACAGGCATGTATGGATTCTCGATGCGAAAAGAATAGAGAGATACTACTCTGGTAGTGTTTTACTTCATGTAAAACGAACAATTTTATTATGGAATTCATTTTGTACGAGAATAATTCGAATGTATTTTCACAATGTGAAATTTGGTTCATACTTCTGCCTTTGATAATTGTGAATGAATAAATGTTTTTCAATTATGTCTATCCAAAAAATTTCATGGAATTTCACAAAGCACATTTGGAAATAATACAACTCTTGTTGATGAAACAAGCTGGGAAATCACAATTTTACCTTTCAAGTTCAATATGAAATCATCATTTGCATTTCAACCTTGTTCGTGACTAGATGTCAATGTAGCAGGCAGTTCTATTATACTAAGAGATGCCCCAGTTTTGTTGATAGCCTCTCCATTGTATTCTTCGTTCAATTCCATTGATTGAAGTTGTTCGTTTATTTCTTTTGTCAGTTTCAGTTTAACTTCTGGGGTGCTAAAACTTTTAATCTTAATAGTTCTTAATTTTAAACAATTTCTTCAACCTAACTCTCATTTTAGCAATTAGAGGATTGTGGTTAGAATATACATCTGCACCAGGATACGCTTCGATTGATATCATGCTATTTAGATACATGTTGTTTCTAGTTTTTTTGATAGCTTGTACTAAATGAATATCATCATTATTATATTATTTTGTTTTAGTTCAGTGGACCTTCAGTTGAACGCCAGTTCCAAACGGCAATTGTGCTTTATTACTCAGCCTTTATTCCATTACCCAGCATATATCATTATTATTTATTTACTTAAATAATGGACAAACACATACACCCATGCCTTCACCAATGCTCGACCCCGAATTCTACTGCACCATAGTACAGCACAGAGTTCTCCCGACAAGGCCAGGGATGCCTGCCTATATTATTGTTACAATTCTGATCATTTACGAAACCGTGACCTAATCTCAATGAAATTGCGTATTCAGTTCATGAGCTCATAATTCCATTCGCAATGTTATTGTCAATATTGAAAGTTAATGTCTTGTCCCAGCAGGTTGCTGGCATCATCCCGCAGGATCGTCATTATTCATACGCATTATGTTATATAGTGCGTATTATCAGATAGAAATCAATGTACTGAGTGTATTTCGTGAATACAATGGACTCTGATTTCAAACATATTTCATTGAAATGTTATATTTATTAACAATGAATTGATTGAGAACTCGGGTGGTTAACCCATTATCAAGAGTATACAACATTACTGTAATATTGTATACTCTTGACAATGGGTTAACTACAGGAACATATATGAAATTTTTTTATATATTCAATGAAGCTTAAGCCAAATGTGTTAATTTTAATTTATTCTTCTTGATATAATTTATGACCAAGAAATAAGCGAAACCTGCGTGTCATCTACTATATTTATTAATAGAATAAAAACATCAATACGGATCAATAAATCACATGGAAGTTTCGTTTATCGCTTGGTGAAACATCATATTAATATATCTTGAAATTATCAGCCATTTTGGATTATTAGTTTGTTTTTGACAATTGAAAACGTTAGTCACCTTTTATTTTCTCTTCGATTTCTTTCTTTCGAAAAAAAAAGGGATCATAAAATCTTTATTAAATTTTGCATTAAAAATAGAGAAAAGTGCTGCAACGCACTAAAGATGTTCACAGTGGTATTTGGTGAGTCTGAAAAGAGTGTTTATGAGTGGTACAAGCTCCTTTCAGAAGACCGAGAAGATTTTGATGACGATGAGCGTCCTGGAGTTGCAACCACTTTAACAAACGAAGAAAAGATGGAACCAGTGAATGAAATGGTTTCGGAAAATCGTCGAGTAACTATTAGGGAAAATGCAGAGGATGTTGGCAAATCAATCAGTTTATGCCACGCATATTTCTCGGTTGTTTTAGGCATGGAATGTTCGGCAGCAAAGTTCGCTCCGAAATTGCTATATTTTGAGCAAAATTAACGTCTCATTAGTATCGCCCAGGATTTGTTGATTGACGTCAACAACGATCCAGATTCGATCAAAAAGATCGAAAGATCATAATGTATGTAGCTATGACGTCGAAACCAAGTCAAAATCGTCCAATGGAAGCGGCCAAAAGAGCCAAGACCGAATGAAGCACGCCATTTCCAATCAAATATGAAGGTTTTGCACACTGTTTTCTTCAATTACATGAGTTCTTGCCAACAGGTCGGACGGTTAATGAGGAAACCATAAGGAAGATATTGAACGGTTGCGCGAAGCAATACGTATCAAACGATCAGAATTGTGTGAAAACAAATCATGAATTCTGCATCACGATAACGCAGCAGCTTACACAAAAATGTAATTTTGGCCAGAAACAACACTGTATTCGTTCCTCAGCCACCATAGTACCAGATTTGGCACCCAGCGACTTTTTCCTATTCCGAAAATTGAAGAAACCAATGAAAGAAAGGAGTTTCGACACAATTAATGAAATAAAGCCGGAATAGAATAATGAGCCGATGGATATACCGATAAGGGTATTTTGGCAATGCGTCGAGAATTTGAAGAAGCGCTGTCAAAAGTGCATTATACGAAGGGGACAAAATTGATATTGATCAATTGATAAGTACTTTTTGAAGAAATTCGAAATTCGCCATTTCTTTTGAACAAACGTCGTATATAGCACTCCGAAACGATATGGTTTTGTGAAGCGATGCCAGATGCTTTTTGTTCGATTAATGTCGAAGCGGCAATAATTTCAATGAACTCAAATATGTACTTAACGCATTTTATCGAAGTGTTATTAGTTATCACCAAGATATTATTGCTTCAAGATATGGAAAATATCTACTATAGAATCTACTTACATAGATATTCGAAGAGACATCACATTATCTTGAAAAAAAAAGATGAATATCAAATATAAGAGGTACACGCAGTACAATCAACCTAAAAAAAATAGCAAGCGCAACCATTTATGTTAAATTAGTCATTTAGAAATTGAGATGAATTTTGTCGTTCATTTTATCAAGTTATTGAAATGAAAAAACAGTTTAAAAATTTCAAACTGTTCAATTTCTGTGCCTTATATTAATATTCGTTATTGGAACAATGTTATTCTGTGGTACGTAATTATGGTGTATTATACGAAAATTTATTGGTGTATTTTGTCGATTTCTTAGTGATGGCTGTGCATTGGGACGTTGGGTTAAAATTCAAGACGTACTTCATTATCTTTTCTAAGAATTTTTGATCCTTTGTCAGTTTTCGAAAATTCACTTCGACTGTCCGATTGAACAGGTAGAAGGCTTCAAAGAAATGCTGTTCAAGTTCCTAGAAGAATTACCATTCACCGCATACATTTAAATGGAAACGTCGCAAGATTCGTCGAGCTGGACCACACGCTTAGCCTGCTAGGTCTCCAGATCTAAGCCGTATGAATAATTTCTTCTGTGAATCGTTGGAATCACTAGTTTGAACTGGAAGATAATCTGAGATATTTGATGAATCGAATAATTGCTGATTGGAAGTCCATTAAAAACCACCCTGGTCTGTTTGAAACGGTTTGTTCGGTAGTAAATGACGAACGATTGCATACTTGTAACCAGACTAGAGGGAGTCCAAATGTCGTAGAACCAGAATTTTCAATCAGTTTTTCTATAAAACATATGGTTTGGAAAATAGTTTTCATTTCTCGTATTTCCGAATTTTTCTGCAAATTCCCCTAACGTTATTCAGGAAAGTATGAGGTATGTGGTGAAACTGATTGTGAATTCGTGATCTTCGGACTCGATTTTGTGTAAATGAGTCAAAATTTGCCAGAAATTTTCATCGATTAGGTAAGAAAAAAAAAATCGGAAAAAAAGTTTTTCTTCCGAATTCGATGAAAATTGAGTTTATTCACAAATAAATGTCGTAGAACCTGAATTTTCAAACAGTTTTTCCATTAAACATATGGTTTGATAAATAGTTTTCATTTCGCGTATTTTTGAATTTTTCTGTAAATTACCTTACGTTATTCAGGAAACCATGAGGTTTGCGGGAGGACTGATTGTGAATTCGTGATCCTCGGACACGATTTCGTGTAAAAACGTCGAATTGCAGCATCAAAATTTTCATCATAATTTACGAAAAATTTTCATCGATTTGGTTGAAAAAAAAATCGGAAAAAATTTTTTCCTTCCGATTTCCATAAAAATTCAGTTTCTCCACGAATAAGAGTTGTTGGAAGCACCACTCAACATTTTACTTGAAGGTGATGAAAGATTCTTACTGGCGGAAATTTTTTAGCCAAGTGTATTTGAAACAGAGGGTTTCAGAGAAATCATTATGACAAAACCTATCTGAGAATAGTACGATACATAAACTGGTTTATCAACATGTCGCCCAACACCATGTATAATATGCGGAAGTTATCTGATGCTGAGTATTCCGAAGCAATCCTTTTTTCCGGATTCTGCTTTCCATCGTTTGGCGGAGTTGAAATCGCCGTTGCGTTAGGCCTTAATAACGAGCACAACTGAAAATCGGGTGTCGACCTGGAAAGCTGTTACGGATGACCCAAAAGGTTGGCAAAACCGCCCGATCTTTCCGTTATAGATAAAAATCGAGAGTGGCCAGTCGCAGATGCACTCGAATTAAAAACTAATGCGAAAGCAAAACCATTCGGACACGGCAATAATGCTTTTGGAGCTTTGCGAATTATTTCCACGTCAAGCGCCCTCTGTGCTGATAATCTGGGAAACCGGAAGAAATACGCTAGCTGATTTCATGAAACAGAGATTTCATTTCGAACGTTGAATCTCGTTAGTTGACCTCTCTGAAGCATGACGTTTTCTAATTGTGAAATTTTGATGAAAATTTTACAATGTCAGTGAAACTTTTTCGAAAAGCTATACCAGAATAACTTAAGACACAAATGAGTCAAATTTATCGTCCCCGTTGATATTTTGGGGTAGTAGATTCCTAATGTTTCCAATGAAGAATCCTTATTAAAATAATAAGGTTGAAATTCATTTTCATAGAGGTATTTGCAGTTTTCTCAGTACAGATATTATTTTAACCGCATGAGTATAAACTAATGCTGAAAGAACAAGATATCGAAAGTTTTTAAAATACTTTGATATATAAGTAAGTAAAGATATACAAACATGGGAGATATTATGATTGTCGCAAGCATTTTCACAAGATTCAGTTTGATTCAAATTGAAGACCTTTTTCTAACATTTCTAACGAAGGAAAATAAATCTGTTTTTCCACAGAGGTTGCCCAGGAGTGATTCTAGAATGAATAATGGAATGATATGGAGTGTGGGCCTCCACACCTAGTGTGTTTTTCAGAAGACTCACCAAATTAAATATGACATATAAATGAGTGAATGAATGAAAAGACGTTTGATTGAGTTTATGTTTACATTACAATTCATTGTTATTTCACAATTACAAGGTGGGAGGTTATAAGTTCTCGCGACCTTCTTCAAGCCTGTGCTACTTAATTATATTGTTGTCAGAAAAAAACCCTTTTTTGTATATGCTTACATCATACTTCAAACGTGCAGCTCTAGCTGACTCATCGATTTCCGAATTTTATATAAGTATATAATATAAATATACTTTATATAGGTATATAAGGCTTAAATTAAAAAAATCCTTCAGAAGTATCTGACTTCAGACCAATAGCCATTCCTCCAATTTTATCAAAAATTATTGAAAACATTGTCAATAGACAGCTAGTAGATCACTTACATGCACATCAAATGTTATCTATACGCCAATCAGGTTTTAGATCAGTGTTTAGTAATTCCACCGTATTAGCGGAGGTAACGGACAGAATTTTGAAAAACTGGAATGAAGGTTTAATCACCAGCCTACTCTTACTAGATAAAAGCAAAGCATTTGATAGCATTGTTCACGGGTTTTTTTTCGCCATAGTGAGCTATCTAAACTTCGAAGCTGGAGCCATAAACTGGTTCAAAAGCTTCCTTTCAAATAGATCACAAAGAGTGGAGTTGCATCGTAAAAATGAAATTGAATATAGACATATTGTCAATGTGACCAGGGGTGTCCCACAGGGCACCGTTCTAGGTCCGATAATATACCTTATATACACCTTCGATTTTCCATGATTGCGTCTCGAAGGAATTATGCACTGTTACGCAGTTAATTCACAGATTCTGTCCCAATGATCCAAACATAAGAAAAGTATTGAACAAAGATCTGGAACTAATAAATGTTTATGCTGAAAATCATGGTCTGAATTTAACGTAGACAAAACACAACTCATCTCCATTGGTTCCTCCTCAATTCACAAAAAATTGTCCCTTATAAACAATGTTGTTCTAAACGGACAAATAATTAAACCTGTAACTACAGTTAAAAATCTCGGTCTGTTAATGGATCAACAATTAACATTCGAAAAACATATAAAACTGCAATTAAAGACAGCATATCTCAAACTTAGAACTCTTTCACCGCTCGAATATATCTTAGACAATAAATCAAAATTGTCTCTGATAAACTCCTTATATTAATTCTGTCTCAGTGTGATTATCCTAATGCCGCATATTTTCCCTGTTCAACTGTACAACTCAAAAACGAATTACAACTTTTACGAAATACCTTTGCTATAATATAAGACGTTTTGAATTTATAAGTCATAAATATAATTCAATTAAAATTCTGAGAATAGATTCCAGGTTTCAATCACAATGTTATGTATTTATATATAAAATTTTATCAACAACTTGCCCCAAGTATCAGGCGGAAAAAATTGATTTTAGAAATATATTACATTCCCAAAATATTCGTGACAAAATTCTGATAAATATACCAAAACATAATACGGGTGAAGTTTCAGGTATCGTTTTCGTACTTGGTCTCTAAATATTTCAACAAGCTGAATAATGAATACAAAACGATGAAACTATTGAATTCCGAAACACATATGAAAAATTTACTGTTATATAAACAGTAAAAAGGGAAAGCAAATCATCCTTAGGAATAATATATTGCTTCTATGGGGTTAATAGTAAGGCTGGCGAAAGCCAATATTAACCACCTTTTGAAATGGTTTCCGTTGCTTATGTGCTTCTACTTGTTTGTTGTTAATATTTAAGGAAACACTGTAATGAGCGGCCATTCAATAAAGTTGAATTATTATTATTATAAGGTAAAAGATCTGCGCAATATTATATACCAGATATGAACATCTCTACCTAATTTTGGACCACGCTGGTACATTCGTTTCATCGTGATCACCCTTGTACATTAAATGTAATTGCAGTATTCTGCATGATATCGATTATACAACCGTATTTGTCTACGCCAAAAATTCCAAAACGTTTCAATTTCATAAACTCTCGAACCAATTCCAATAAATTTCCAGTTGAGTTCGCATAACGTATAAAGTTTATCGCCACTGCAGGCGGAAAATTGCTGGAACACCAACACTTCCAACCGACACTTCCACAATGGGAACAAACTGCATTTTCCTCGTAACTGGTACACTTTACGGAGATGACCCTAGCCGCCGCTTCGTTTGGGCACTCGAGACAATCTTTTCAAAGAGCTTTTCCGGCGTCAGCCGAAGCACCACCGACGTTACAATTAAAGCTCAGTTTCCACTAGAAAGGCCATGGCAATAATTATTGGATATAATTGGAACTGGGAACATTGTTTATTTATTTTGCTGAATGCAAATTAATTCAATTACGCATTAGAGTTCGTGAAATATAGACGGTATGCTGATGAGGGTTTAAAAATTTATGAGTAGTCAACAGAATCGATAGTACTAAATGATTGATATTAACAAACAGAAGATTCAATATTGGCCTGCTTGATAACGATGGTTTTTTTTTAAATTAGATATCCCATTCTATAATGACCTATTCTCTCCAATTTTCTCTTCTATTTTACGAAATGAACCTGACATGTTTTATATTTTTCAAAAGCAAATTTTTTCGTATTTCCAATAACAAGATGAAGAAGTATAGTTTGCATTCGAGATAAGAAAGAAATTTCCATTTCTATGAAAACATGTGTTACTACTATCCAATTCTACTCAAAACAAATACTTCTATAAGAAAAAAATTATTTTTGTCTGAGTCCATGAACAATGAAGTTACTATAGTAATTCACAAACTTGAATTTAATTCACACTTCAATTTTCATAACGCGTTTCGTAGGTGTAACCGAATTCGAAAAATTCCCCTCAGTTTGGTATAGGACCTATGTTCGTTTTGAAAGTCCTCGATTTTGATTGATAGATTAAATATGGACTGATGATTCATAATAATGATGAAACAATTGTATCCTATTATCATTCAACAAAATCGATGACTTTTTCGAAACGCTCTTAATATTCACTCTGGAAAGTGATGGGTTCGTTCTCGTTGACAACATTTGTGCAGACAGCTCCCCGAGAGTTTTATTTGAAATATTTCGATTGAGAGTCTCAGTATTTACTAGTATTGAATGATTTGTGAACACATATATATATATATATATATATATATATATATATATATATATATATATATATATATATATATATATATATATACATACATATTTCTTGAAATTGATTTATTGCCTGTTTAAGAAATTTTTTTTGAAGCTTTTTAGCAATAACAGGCTTTTTTTTTTTTTGATATGAAAAAGTTTATTTTTGTTCAAAATTAAAATTGAACAAAAATAAACTTTTTCATATCAAAAAAAAGCCTGTTATTGCTAAAAAGTTTCAAAATAATATATATACATATAAATCTTAGTTTTAGAAAAAAGAACTAAAGGTATTTTTTCTGAGGTTGCAGTCAATTGAACAAACAAACGGCCAGTGTAAGGAAAAACTCTTTGTTAATTTGTCGAGCTTTCGAAAAATTATATTTTCTTTTTCAAGACATCTGGAAAACAATGAGAGTTTCAAAAATAAAACGTACAATTGTATAAGTTAGTATTGTAAGTAAGTTTCAATTTATATTATACAATTGTACGTTTTATTTTTAAAACTCTCAGTGTTTTCCAGATGTCTTGAAAAAGAAAATAAAACTTTCGAAAGCTCGACAAATTAACAAAGATTTTTTTTTTTACACTGGCAGTTTGTTCAATTGACTGCAACCTCAGAAAAAATACCTTCAGTTGTTTTTTCTGAAACTAAGGTTTATGACAATTCCAGTCAAGAGACTACTTTTCATATATACATATACGTATATATATATATATATATATATATATATATATATATATATATATATATATATATATATATAGTACCGAAGTTTTTCGTGTTAACCTACTACGTGCGTGCATGAACAAATGTATTAATTCATAGTGAAAATTGGGAATTGAAGTCACCTCTAAAAGTTTTGGAACTCGACTGGAATTCGAACCCAAGTCTTCATGTTTATGCCTCACTGCTTTGGACCACTAAGCTATCGAGGTCTCCACTTTGAGCTGCAACTTCAATTCATATCTAACAACTCTTGTATTCGTCAAGCTGGTTATTCGACGTTCGGATTGTCGTCTTTGAAACTGCAAGCGAAAATAAGTGAACACCCTTCCTCCCAGATGTATTAATTTTTCCTTGAGGAACAATGTAATTTAGCACAGAAGTTTTTTCGTGTTAACCTACCATACGAAATTTATAAAAGGTATACATGAGCGTAAAAGTATAAATGCAACTGAAATTTGAAAGGAAATTATATTTTACTGTCAATAACTTTAGTATCCATAAGCGCAAAAATATTAATTATTCATAAGTAATCTCATTTGGTTTCCTCTCATTAGATATTATTCGAAATCACTGTATTATACGCGCAATGATAACATAGCGGTCGAATGTTTGCTCTTCATATCTATCTCGTTAATTCTGAACCAACAGAATTAACAGAGAACGAGTAGAAGATTAGGTTACGAACGTTGAAACGCAAGAGTCTGGAAAATCGTTCCTAAATACATATTACAATATTTTGATGGCATTCAACTGTTGTTCTCAGTTGAAAACTCCCTGATAACTTTTCGTAGATTACCTCGTTGAACGTATAATTTGTATCGAAGGAAAATGTTTAATCAAGATTCTTTTTTTTTATTTTAATTTACTATTTCGATCTGATCATGTCTGATCAACGAGAAATTTTGTTCCAACTTAATTTACTACAGGATAACAGAAGCAAGATATCGCTCAATAGCGATTCTTAGAATCTAGATAACATTTTATCACTGAGTTAACGTGTACACTAATATCAGTTTACTCTGTTTTTGCACTTAAACTAACTCGAAAGGTTTGGTCCTCTTGAGTCTTCTCACTAGTGTCGTATTATCAAGAAGTCGCATGGCCTCGACATTGTCGTGATGAAGTAGTCGCTGTTCATGACTCCTGGCAAATCTTTCGATAGCTTGATCAACAGTTTCGATATCCAAATCCCTTTGGAGGTCACTGTTTCTGAAGTACCAAGGAGCATTTACAACATTCCTTAATACTTTATTCTGAAATCGTTGAATGATGTCAATGTTGGTCTTTTTGGCACAGCCCCTCAGTTGAATGCCATATGTCCATACAGGTTTGAGAATCTGTTTATACAGAAGTAAATTGTTGTAAGTTGACAAGGTGGAATGTTTTCCTAACAGCCAGTACATCTTCTTATACTTTGAGCCTAGCTCCTCTCTTCATCAAGAATCTTGAATAATTCTTTTCTCTATTCTCGAAGAACCTAACTGCGATGAATTTTATGGAACGAATACAATTCCCATACTCGAAAAAGAATTCGAGAAAGTGGTGTAGCTGGTTTTTTGTAATTCGCTAGTGAGAAAGCTCATTACTTTGTTTTTTGTGACAAGTGGATCAATGAAATCGAAAACGATAATCCAGTGCTAGTTGTATTTCTCAACTTTCGAAGACCTTTCGAAATTGTGAACAGGTTGCCACTTCCAGTGAAAGCAGACAAAATGAGACTGTCCGGATGTATTCTTGAGTGATTCACTTCATCAAATTATTCAATCGTCAAGAGAAAATGTGCATGGATATCAGCACACACCTTGTGACGGTCCTTGGACCTGTTATATTCTTTATATAAAAATAATAATAATAATAAGATGAATTTATTGAGAAACATTCCCTACATTGTAAAATTACATTCATTTCAATTGATATAATAATTACAACTGAGAAAAATGCTCTCTAAAGGACCGAAATCAGTTTGGAGTCCGATATTCCATTCAGCCCTGGAGCAAAAATAATGGTTCAAACAAAAATCTTGGTTTAATTCATATTTACAATAAGATAAGTACAACATTGATTGAAAAGAAAAAAAAAATTCCTCAGAGATATTAAGCATTTGAGACAATTTCACATGGCGAAGATACATACATATATATATATATATATATATATATATATATAAAAGGGTGTTTTTTTAGAGGTATAGAACTTTAAATTGTAATAAAACAACGATGAATCATTCGATTGACAATAATTTTCTTCTATTCGAAAGACAATCTTGTGGCATTACATTTTGAATATGAGTTCTGGCATATGACCGCCACGGCTTGCTCGCTCGGATGTAGTCCAATCTGGACGTCCAATTTTCGATGACTTTTCCCAACATTTGTGGCCGTATATCGACAATAAGACGGTGAATATTGTCTTCCAAATCATCAAGCGTTTGTAGCTCATCAACATAAACCCATGACTTCACATAGCCACACAGAAAATAGTCTAGCGGTGTTGAATCACAAGATCTTGGAGGCCAATTCACAGGTCCGAAACATGAAATAAGGCGGTCACCAAACGTGTCTTTCAATAAATCGATTGTGGCACGAGCTGTGTGACATGTTGCGCCGTCTTGTTGAAAGCACAGCTCCTGGACCTCATGGTTGTTCAATTCAGGAATTAAAAAGTTAGTAAACATGGCTCTATACCGATTACCATTGACTGTAACGTTCTGGTCATCATCGTTTTTGGAGAAGTACGGACCAATGATTTCACCAGCTATAAAGCGCACCAAACAGTCAGTTTTTTTGGATGTAACGGTGTTTAGACATACACTTGAGAATTATCTTCACTCCGGCAACGGCAATCTCGTTTTGGGCCCATTCGACGAATCTACGCCTACTTGAGTCTATTCATGATGAATTGCCAAACCAAACTGAGAATGAAAGAGGTTTATAAAGATATGAAAATAAAAAAGTAGAAACTTACGGTATCAACCTGCAATTTTGTGACAGCCGCTTACATATGGTTCGAGCTAATCGTCATATTGGCTCTCGTCAGAAAGCACAGTTCAATTTTCAGATGTTCGAACTTGGATGATAATTTAAAAAACACAAACCAAAACAACACACAACATTCTACTTGAGGAATCGACTTTCCGAACGGCTGTCACAAAATTGCAGGATAAAACCGTTAGTTTCTTCTTTTCTATTTTCATACCTGTATAAACCTTTCAAATCATCTTGATTCTCGATACGAAATTTCTGATTCAACACCGCTAGACTACTTTATGTGGGGTTATGTAAAGTCATTGGTCTATGCGGATAAGCCACAAACGCTCGACCATTGGGAACACAATATTCGCCGTGTTATTGCCGACATACGGCCACAAATGGTGTAAAAAGTCCTGACAGGACTACATCCGAGTTAGCCGTGGCGGTCATATGCCAGAAATAATATTTAAAATGTAATGCCACAAGATTATCTTTCGAATAAAAAAAATTCTTGTCAATCGAATGATTCATCGTTGTTTTATTGCAATTTAAAGTTCTATACCCCTAAAAAAACAACCTTTGAATATACATATACATATATACATATATATATATATATATATATATATATATATATATATATATATATATATATATATATATATATATATATATATATATATATATATATATATATATATATATATATATATATATATATATATATATATATATATATATATATATATATATATATATATATATATGATTGCCTTCAACTTTGCCATCAACGCCATCTTGAGGCTATTCAGAGAAGGTTCTTGAAATTCTTAGTGTGGAGGGAGGATAAAGTTTATCCACAGAGAGGGGTCAATCATAACGAATTATTGAGTCGATTTAGTTTAATCTCATTGCAGAGCAGGAGAGGAACTTTATCACTCAAATTCTTGTACAAATTACTGCACAATAGTATATATTGTCCTCCTCTCTTGTCCGCTTTGAAATTTCGTGTTCCTAGGCAAAATTCTCGTAATACAGAATTATTTCACCTAGACTCCGAGGACCAACTCCCTTATCCAATCCCCCATTTGGTTCATGGAGTCAACACTGAATAAAATTTCCAGTAATTGTGACATTCACTTTGACTCCATAGAATTTATTATCAGGAGTTATGTGAACAACGAAAATTGATTAAATGAATTGATTTAGATTGAGTTATTTGTAATATTTTATTGAATGCTATAATGTAGTTATAAGTTACTTTTTTTTTCAGATTAGATTCATCTCTTTGTTAAATCTTTTGTTCAATTATTTAGTTAAATCTTTTTTCTAATTATTCAGTTATTACTTTGTTATGTATTCAATATATATAATGTTATTACTTTCTGTAATTGGGTGTTATACCCATTAATATTTCATTGAATGCTATAATATAGTTATAAGTTACTATTTTTTTAGATTAGATTGATCCCTTTGTTAAATTTTTTGTTTAATTATTTAGTTAAATCTTTTTTCTAATTATTTAGTTATTACTTAGTTATGTATTCAATATATATAATGTTATTATTTTCTGTAATTGGGTGTTATACCTGTTGAAAATAAAGAACTTATTATTATTATTATTATTATTATTATTATTATATGATGATATTGTTGAGTGCGTCTGGACACGTGGTATGTCCCTCGTTGTTTATGATGTTGTTTATACATGGTGATTACATCGACTTGATGTCAAGATGGGGTTTAAAAAGTTTAGATGAACTATTCATATTAATCTTATGATCATTGGAAAATTAATAAAGTTGCAGAATGTGAAAATATGGCATTGGGCTGTGAATTTAAATATACAAATAAATACAAAACTCGAAATGAAATGACATTGGAATGAAAATTATTGCAGACATATTTTAAAAGTGGATAAGATTACATATCTGGATATTATAAACAATAAGAGTATAAATTATTCCTGAGATTACGATAATTCATTCCATAACGTCTCACAAGTCAAATTGAAGATCAGCAGCATCTCCAACTCTGAAAAGGATTTATAGATTTTCATGTCATCGGCAAACAACAAAATTTTAGATTTCACAAAGTTATAAGCAGGTGTCTTTCAACTATATCTTTCTTGAAACAAAACAATCTTAAGAAAGATTATTGTTCATTTGAAATTCAAATATATTGATGAAGTGGCTTTCGTGTACATTTTGCAACAGCTAATTCTTGTGAAAGACAGCAAGTTAAATGCATCCGAAATGCCTTCTGAATAGACTTCCGCTGAAAACTTTTGAGCATCCTTTGTTCTGAAAGTTTGAATGCAATCTAATCTTTAATTTCATTTCGAATGCAAGTGGAAATATTCTGGAGATTATAACTGTCGGAAAGTTATGAAACGTTTTCTGTGAATGAAATTGAAAAAGTGGAAAACGAAACTCCGAATATAATCTTAAACTCGGATTAGTAGAATGAAAATGTTCTTAATTCGCAATTTCTGATTTATGATGCTTTTATTTTCGTGTGTCTCTCGCCAAGAAAATATATTATTCAGAGATCTACATAATGAATATTCCAGAGATGACGAACTTCATTTTCACATTTAACTTAGCATTTATCGATTGTCCACAAGGTATTAACTTCAGATGTTTCTGAAATGAATCATTTGAAACCTTCGCGATATGCAAAATTCGGGAGAAAAATGATAATCTATAATAATCATAATAATAATAATACACTCATAGTCAAAAACAAGTAGCTTGCATAGTCCATCAAGCCTTAGCTGTGAAAACCAGACTGTTGACAAAAGTTATCAACACCTGACTTACCACAGCCGGTGCTAGAGAACAGCAATTACAAAATATATTATGTATTCAATAGTGTTGGCGTTTACTTGATGTAAATCCTTTATAATTAAATATAAACTCAAGTTCAAATACTTAAACTTTTGATTTACACTTTATTGACTACATAGTATGACGCGTTTCGTCGTTACAAACGACTTCTTCAGATGCTTACAGAATAATAACAACATTTTACATAGGTATAAATATCAGGGAATTTTGGGATTCTATGGTTTTGGTTTTACCTAAGATATTCCATTCTGAAAAATTATTTCTATTACCTGAAAAGGTTCAACAAGGGTGAATTGTTTGAAATGAATGAGTCTCGAATTGTAAAATTTCCATAACGTAGCCTGAACATTTGTAGCCTGCCACTGTTTTATCCTCAGCAGATAATGTTTTGTAAACTGTGAAAGATTTTCGAAGCTTTTCCATGTTCTCAAGATACTAGAAGTTGATTTTGAGTGAGACCCATCTAAATTTTGTGGAGGCTTGGGCACCCTCGGACCCATGGAGTCATGGCACCACTGTGGATAGATAGATATTCACTGACGCAATTCAACTTATTACATTTAAATTGAAAGTAGTTCAATCCGCACGAATTGTCAGTGATTTCTATCACTTTGAATATTTTTCAGCATTAGTGGAATGCTTACGATTGGTGCTTCATTGTGAAAAAATGGCAAATATAATTAAAACATGTCGCTTGCCGTTGTATCAAACCCATTTTACAATTGTCAACTGTCAATTGTTAAAGGATCAATCGTCTGGAGTGTTACCGTCAAGCCCATCATTTTTTGAATTTAGTCATACTGTGTTATCATCTAAGAGGTAGCCGGTCTCCGTAGCTTAGTCGATAGAACAACCGACAATGTTGCGGCAGGATTTGGGTTCGTGCCCCGGTGAAGCCATGAGCGTATGTGTTTGCCTATTAATTCATCAGTTTAATAATGATAATTGTTGAGTAATGTACATTGATTACAAACCCATTGGCCGTACAAAACCGGCGTCAAGCTGTAAGTCCACTGAATTAAGGAAAAAAGCTTAGAAGTACGCAATCTCATCCATAAAACCCTTTGTGTCTATAAAAAATCGGATATTGAACAAAAGTCGCCCGCTGAGTGACTCACAATCATCTAAATTCCTGAAATTACGTATTTATTGATTGAAAGATTGTTTCAACTTCATTATACTTTTCAAAAAGAAATAGTCTGAGAGTTTTAGATATCACAACGGACTCATTTCTCACTTGTTTCAGCTCCAAGTGGTCATCTCATAACACTAGACTTCTGGGACTGGTTCTCCATAGAAGATAGCACCGACTGCAAGAACGACTATCTCGAGGTTCGAGATGGGCCTTACGGCTTCAACAAACAGATCGGCGATAGGAAGTATTGCGGCAACGACTTCCCGCCGATTATGGCGTCTAGCGATAGACATCTTTGGATCCATTTCCATTCAGACGAGAACATAGAATGTAAAGGGTTCAAAGCAGTTTTCGACTTCAAACCGAGGCCCTCGTTGCGTGAGTAACCCAGTTTCATTTCCACAAAAACTCCGGTCAACTTGATTTACGAGTTGATTTTAGAAATTGCTGGTAGTCGAGAGAGCTAAAAAAATATTGAGTGACAATGCGAACATAGAACGTCGGAAATATATCTCATTATAAATAAACAATTTGCTCAATTTACAATGATAATTGAATAAAATAGATAGAACTCAGAAGCTGTTATTTCCGCAGAATAAATCATTAACTAGCCAGCGAATCATGTCCTGAAAAAATGTTGAAATCTTGTTGAATGATAATAGCATAAAATTTTTTATCATTATTATTAATCATCAGTCCATATTCGATCCATCAATCATGAATCGATGACATTCAAGTTTTATTTGAAATATTTCGATATTTCGATTACAAGTATTCACTAGTATGAATGATACGTTAATCTTGAAACTATCTATCCTTTTGTCCGTCGGGGCGTGATCTGGAGCGATTAGGCATGGGACCATTCTTACACATTGCAGACAGTTTTTGTAGTGTTCCAATGAAATGTCTACAAAGCCTTGCGCGCTAGCACTACTGTTGCCATAAGTAGGAATCTAGAAGGCTAGGAAGGGTTATACGTCTATTCTCCGATAGAGGGAGCTCACGTGGATTTTCACTAAGAGCTATTCTTCTCATTCCGGTATAGGACCTGTGGGCGTTCCGAAAGTCATGGATTCTTGATTCATGGATTAAATATGGACTGATGATTCATAAAAATGATGAAGCAATTGTATCGTAGTATCATAAAACAAGATCGATTAATTTTTCGAAACGCACTCAATATGCATTCTCCTTGATTGGTTGATTCTCAAGTGATGGGTTCCTTCCCGTTGACAACATTTGTGTACACAGCTTCCTGAAAGCTTTATTTGAAATATTTCGATCAAGAGTCTCAGTATTTACTATGTATATATATATATATATATATATATATATATATATATATATATATATATATATATATATATATATATATATATATATATATATATATATATATATATATATATATATATATATATATATATATATATATATATATATATATATATATATGTGTGTGTGTGTGTATATATATATATATAGTATATATATATATATATAAGGAAATGAATTTTTTTGTGCTTATGGCACTGAATGAAATATTCAAGAAATTGAACACTAGAACATTCATTCGAAAAATTCAAATAAATAGAGGGAGTTCTATTCAAGAATATTCCTTTCAAAAGAATCATTAATAATGATTTCATTCTGCAAATCAAGTAATTCAGGGGTATTGCATTTTAATGCTACTTCAGGATGAGATTATTGCCTAGATAACACACTATGTACAATTATCGTTTTATTCCCATTTTTCATCACATTTCGATGAAACAGGACGATTCACATCGTCCTATTTTCAATACTTATGATATGTTGTTGAAAATTAATTTTCTATTGAATATACACTTAAATACAAACACTTGAACTTATGATTTGCACTTTATTGACTACACAGCATGACGCGTTTCGTCGTTACGAATGACTTCTTCAGATGCAAACAGAACTGACACAAAACAAACAGAAATTGGTGCGACTGACGAGTTCCTTGCAGAACGAAGCATATATGTCTCGCACTTCCATCAGGTGTGGCATCGATTTTAATATTTCTCTAACATTTATCCCTTGAAGGATAATGGAGACATCACATCGTACACGTTCACATATCTAGCTCTACTATAAGATTCTCTTGATTAATTTGAATTTTTGAATGAATGTTCTAGTGTTCATTTTCTTAAATATTTCATTCAGTGCCATAAGCACAAAAAAAAATTCATTTCCTTCAAAATATCGCCGAATAGGCCCTTAAATACGGGAATAAACGCGAGCGTACTACTAACGCAACCTATTTACATTTAAAAACATCGTTCGATGATATTTGTCAAATAGACATTGCAATTTAGTAGATACCTACGGGTATAGAAGATATGTGAAATTTCGATGCTTGGTGTGTCTATAATCTGAGAGGTGTTTTCTACTGATTCCTATAGATGGAATTGTGGAGTATTCATAACTCTACGGTCTTCAACTTGGAATCACAAGAAGATACTTGGGCGTTGAAATCGTTGCCTCACTTCAATGCACGTGGTGCGACTGACGAGTTCCTTGCAGAACGAAACATATATGTCTCGCACTTCCATCAGGTGTGGCATCGATTTCAATATTTCTCTTACATTTATCCCTTGAAGGATAATGGAGACATCACATCGTACACATTCACATATCTAGCTTTACTATAGCATTCTCTTGATTAATTAGAATTTTTCGAGTGAATGTTTATATATATATATATATACATAAAATGAATAATAATAAAATATTTATGTATAGATTCAAAAATGAGGCCGCTTTAATTGATATGCAAACAATTTTTCAACCTGCTCTATATCCCGAATATGTTTATATTCTCCATCAGGACTCTAGAAAATACATATGTTAAATAGAATTTCATGAAAAATGTATTACGTCTTACGACTAAATAAGCTCAATGTTTGACCAAACTGTAAGCAACTGTTTAACACAAATGCACATAATCAATTTCCAACAATAAAATATATAAATGTGAAAGTTGAGGTAACATAATAATCGCACAATAATTCAGAACCGGAATATCGAAACACAGGCTTCTTTTGATATGAAAAAGTTTATTTTTGTTAACGTTTCGTTGTTATATTACAACTTTGTCAAAACTAATTGAAATATAATATAAGAACGAAACGTTAACAGAAATATCCTTTTTCATATCGAAAGAAGCCTGTTATTGCTGAAAATATTCAAAATAAAATATCTTAAAATATAATAAAATAAACAGGCAATAAATCAATTTCAAGAAATATATATATATATATATATATATATATATATATATATATATATATATATAATATTCATTGCTAACTCCACATATTTATCCTCATTTTCGGAGGTCAATTATACGGCTTTGGTCCATATTTCGATGTCTCTGGCCAAACCATTTCTCCAGTATTCTTCATTTTGTAATTATATTATCTCAAACAACGAATTCACATCCACCTTCTTTCAGAAACTTTAGAGCAACGAAGTTCTGAAAATATCGTTCAATAATTCATTTGAAAGAGAGTTCGTTTTTTTCGGTGTATCAAGTATTTGGCAAATCTACTTCCGAAGTTTAACAGCTGCCACCGTCCCCTACTACAACATTTTGAAAAATTCAGGAGTTTGAGTCTATATCAATATAAAAAAAGTCACGATTAGAGTTGGAGATAGGTTTTTCGAGATATTTTTACAGAATAATGGAAATTACAGCGAAACCTAATATTTCATTCACATCTGCTGAATCTGAGATAGTCGCAGTATTTATGACACCTAATTAACCGTTTTATTACCGACTTTTCTCTAGTAATTTTCCGGCCATATCAACTCTCTAATTGCGGTTCATAATTATAAAGAATAAGGGCATCAAGTTGAGTTATCTCCGGAAAATCCCGAACTGCTGCTACGAATTCTTTGACAAATACCTCCATTTTTCTCCGAGTAAAATTACACCGGTCTGGTCCCCATTCCAGAGAAATTATTCGTCTAAGATGCGGGGAAGAAGTAGTGGAAGTTCGGGACGATTCATTAGAGGATTTCACGATCAAGATATCCAGGAGATTATTCTGTCGTTAGAGAGGCAGGAACCATTTTTTGATTAATATTTCGTTCACTAATTACTAGTGGAACTCGAATGAAATATGAATTTTCAAAGAGTTTTGGCCTAGAAAACGAAGAAAATCGGCATGAAATTATGGAATCAATTGAAAACATTCTTTACCCAAATTTATGAGCTCCGGATAATTCGAATATTCCAATAATTTGAGAATAACTCGAGAAATATTTACATAATAACTCCCAACAAAATTGGAAGAACTATTGGAGAATCTTCAAAATATATTCCTTCCAACGAGTGATTATCAAGAGAATCAATCAACTTCATCGAAAAAAAAATTCGATAACGAAAGAAATCGAAAAACGACGAGCTAAGTTTTATGCACATGTCTTCAGAATGGAACATTCCAGTACAGCAGAGAAACCATTCGATATAATAACAAACAGCAAATTACATGGTGTTGTTTTTAGAGGTATAGCACTTCAAATTGCAATAAAACATCGATGGATCATTCGATTGACAAGAATTTTTTTCACTCATAAGATAATCTTGTGGATTATCACTCAACATTTCGAATGTTGACTGGCTCGCATGTAGTCCAATATGGACGTCCAATTTTCAATGACTTCTTTCAACATTTGTGGCCGTATATCGGCAATAACACGGCGAATATTGTCTTCCAAATGGTCAAGCGTCTGTGGCTTATCCGCATAGACCAATGACTTCACATAGCCCCACAGAAAAAAGTCTAGCGATGTTGAATCACAAGATCTTGGAGGCCAATTTACAGATCCAAAACGTGAAATTAGGCAGTCACCAAACGTGTCTTTCAATAAATCGATTGTGGCACGATCTGTGTGACATGTTGCGCCGTCTTGTTGAAACCGCAGCTCCTGAACATCATGGTTGTTCATTTCAGAAATGAAGAATTTAGTAATCATGGCTCTATACCGATTACCATTGACTGTAACGTTCTGGCCATCATCGTTTTTGAAGAAGTACGGAAAAATGCAGCCCATAAAGCGCACCAAACAATCAGTTTTTCCGGATGTAACGGTGTTTTGAGATTATCTTCACTCCAAATGCGGCAGTTTTGTTTGTTGACGTAGCCATTCAACTAGAAGTGTGCTTCATCGCTAAAAAAATTCGCTTATGAAAATCGGGAACAACGGCCATCTCGTCTTGGGCCCATTCGACGAATCTACGCCTTGCTTGATCTATTCATGATAAATTGCCAAACCAAACTGAGAATTAATCACTTCTCAGCTGTTAAATCGGTCGCCATCTTAAACAGTAATGCCAATGTTGAAGTTCTATACCTCTAAAAAAACACCCTATACGACACAGCATGGATGAAGGAGGTCTATAATAGAAAAAGATCTACAGTATATCAATGATGAAATCTATTATTATTATTGGACAGCAAACATCGCTTAAGGCCATCAACACCTATGCTTATTTGGTTCTTGTCTACTCACTCGAAATAGTAACTGATAACCTTCAGCGAAAAATCAATTCTCACTTCATAGATTTGAGAAAACTAAATGCCTACACGCAGGTAATAAAGGAAAACGTTTAGACCTTTTGGAGGCAATTGAAATAAGCAGTTCTTGGAATAGAAAAGAAGAAATTGTAAATGAACAAGTAGATTTCCAATTATCCTCCCTACTCACATCCATTTTGTAGATATAAATTTGTTGTACGTTCCTTATAGTAGTGTAGTCTTGAAAATGAGCTAACGCTCGAAACATGTTGACTATACATATTGTTAAATAAATCGTGAAACATTAAGCCAAGAGTTTAAATTGTTTTAATATTTTTAAAAATGTATGTTCATTGTATTTGTGGAGGAGTGGAAAAATGATTCGTCAAACTCCTACCATTTGTAAGAAATTTCTTTTCTCTACAATAAAGATATTCTATTCAATTCTATAACTAGCACATCACTGTTCCTTGTTGAGTACTCACGATTAGAATTCGATTCAATAAAGTCTTCATTTCTTCAACATATAATAAACTTCTAGGGAATATATGAACAAGGTGGGGTGAGTAGGCAAATTTTAACTAAGATAGGCATCTTCGTTATATCCATCGACGCACATCTTGATGTGCGTCGATGGATATGGAATACAAAAAATCAATAAAACGGCACGGAGTGTTGCTATAAAGTCGAATATTTGTGGTGATTATTCACACAGTATACAACAAATAAAGTTCATATTTTAGAACTATTTGTTGTAATAAATCGAAACTGATTTCATAGTACTAGATTTTCCCGGAATATCTCTTCCTAAAGCTTTCTTCGAATCAAAGCTCGGAATTCATTGCCGACATGGGATTTGTCAAAACGCGAACGACTCGATCATACAAAAAATTACATCAATATTTCAACACCGCGAAAAACTCCCATCTCACAACTATCCCCGCAAGAGAATTTTATGTTTATTCTCTGGTCCTTGGGGTAGCCGCCGTTCGTTCCACTCTATGAGTTATTTCTCGAGTTTTCTTCGAGTTTGTGTTTTATACCGTGATCTAATATTCCGCAGTGCGTGGCCTTGGCGAGGAAAGTTGTAACGCATTTAAGTAGAACAATCTGGGAGAATATATTATTGCTGACTTGTTGGTTTCTGTTTTAGTTCATGGAGTCATTGGAGCTGTATATCTATCAGATGAATAACGACCTAAAACGATATTCAATATTTGTATCATCTACTTCTCCATCAACCAAATTGTTATTTATTGGTTTGTGATTATTTTTGCTCGAGGAATATTCGTCAAAGTAATTTTAAATGTCAAACAGAATAATTCATAAGAAGTCATGACGAATTGTTGAGTCGATTTAGTTTAATCTCATTGCAGAGCGGGAGAGAAATTTTTCACTCAGATTTTTGTACGAATTACTGCACAATAGTATTGATTGCCTCCTCTCTTGTCTGCTTTGAAATTTCGTTTTCCTAGGCAAAATTCTCGTAATACAGAATTATTCCACCTAGAGACTCTGAGGACCAACTTCCTAATACAATCCCCCATTTGGTTCATGGAGTCTACATTGAATAGAGTTGCCAATAATTGTGGCATTCACTTTGAATCCATAGAATTTATCATCAGGAGTTACGTGAACAACAAAAATTTAAATATTTAATGGTGTTGGCGTTTACCTGATGTAAATCCATTATAATTGAACATAACTTAAATTCAAACACTTGAACTTATGATTTACACTTTATTAACTACATAGCATGACGCGTTTCGTCGTTACAAACGACTTCTTCAGATGCTTACAGAATAATCCATTATTCTGCATTATTCTGTAAGCATCTGAAGAAGTCGTTTGTAACGACGAAACGCGTCATGCTATGTAATCAATAAAGTGTAAATCATAAGTTCAAGTGTTTGAATTTAAGTTATATTCAAAAAAAATTTACTAAAATGAATTGCTTACGATTGAATTCTTTGTAAAAATTCATTGAATGCTATAATGTAGTTATTTGTTACTATTTTTTCAGATCAGATTGAGCTCTTTGTTATATCTTTTTCATTTTAATTACTTAGTAAGTATTCAAAATTTTTATTATTTTCTGTGATTGGGTGTTGAACCTGTTGGGAATAAAGAACTTATTATTATTATTATTAAATCAAATTAAACTCTTGGCTTAATGTTTCACGATTTATGAAATATTCGACATGTTTCGACCGTTAGCTCATTTTCAAGACTAAACTCAGTTTAGTTCTTGGGTCTATTGTAATCGGCATTAAATTGTAGGTCCGATAGGAACAATAGAGCTCTTTGAACAATGACAATAGGAGTAATAAATATAGGAAGGAGTAGTACTCAAGAATGTGTTTAAAAAAATCTTAGCACTTTACGATGAGCTACGAAACTTCAATTCATGAAGTACCGAAATAATTCAAATGAAACTCTCAGGGAGCTGAATTCACGTATGTTGACAACGGAACTACAAACTATAACTACCGAGAGTGCATATTGAATGCGTTGCGAAAAATCATCTAGGTAAATTATTCAACGAAAATACCATTCAATTGTTTCATCCCTTATTAGAAAACTTAAGTGATATACATCCACACAATCAAGTTTCATTTGTTCGTGAAACACACCAGTAATTATCCTCATAATGTGGAGAACATTCATTCGTGAACTGATCAAGTGAGCGCCATCTCGAAAAACGACATGAAAAACGACATGAATTCTCTCGAGCATTACAGATCGCTTTCTCGTGAAAAAATCAGTGAGAATACGTAGACGCTCTGTAAGCACTCAAACACCTGCAATCTCAGTCTGTAGATATTGAGATGAAAAGTCTCAGTATTGACTAACCATGAAGGATATATATATATATATATATATATATATATATATATATATATATATATATATATATATATATATATATATATATATATATATATATATATATATATATATATATATATATATATATATATATATATATATATATATATATATATATATATATATATATATATATATATATATATATATATATATATATATATATATATTCAGTGTTTAATTGGGATTGCAAGGAAAATCAGTTACCTCTGTAGTATTTTCCAAGCTTTTGAAAATGTTTATTTTCTTCTTCAGGGCTGAAATAGTACAAAAATTAACAGTTTACATAGCAAGGCACTATAAAAAGTTTTTTCTTACAATTACTGTGAAGTTAGTCCGAAAGTACATTAGTTTTTTGAATTTTGATTGAGTAATTGTAAGAAAAAACTTTTTGTAGTGCCTTGCTATATAAACTGTTAATTTTTGTACTATTTTAGAATTGAAGAAGAAAATAAACATTTTCGAAAGCTTGGAAAATACTGAAGAGGTAACTGATTTTCCTGTCCTAGACTGCAATCGACTGCAATCTCAATTAAACACTGAAAATACATATCTACAGTCGTTAAACATTCAACTATATATATATATATATATATATATATATATATATATATATATATATATATATATATATATATATATATATATATATATATATATATATATATATATATATATATATATGTATGTATATATAAGAAAATAAAGATTTTTTGCTTATGGCGCTGAATCAAATAGTCAAGAAAATCAACAAATAAAATATTTTATGGACGAGGTGCGACTGATGAGTTCCTTGCTGTAACGAAACAGCTATGTCGCACTTCCATTAGGTGTGGCATCAATTTCAATATTTCTTTAACACGTATACATTGAAGTATAATGGAGCCATCACATCGTACAAGTTCAAATATCTAGCACTACTATAACATTCTCTCGGTTAATTTGAATTTTTCGACTGAATGTTCTAGTGTTCATTTTCTCGAATATTTCATTCAGTGTCATAAGCACACTAAAAAAAATACCCATCAAGGCACGCACATACTCTGACATATGGGAACAATCGCGAGCGTACTACTAACGCCATCTATTGACATTTGATATGATGTGAACGTTCGATGCTTGGTGTGTCTATGACCTGAGAGATGTTTTTCATTGATTTCTATAGATGGAATTGTGAAGTATTCATTAATTCACGGTATTCCACATGGAGTCATCAGAAGATGCTTAGAGATTGAAATCGTTGCCTCAGTTCGATGGACGTGGTGAAACTGATAAGTTCCTTGCAGAACGAAACAGCTGTCTCGCACTTCCATCAGGTGTTGGATCGATTTCAATATTTCTCCATATTCATTCATATAGGGATAATGGAGGCATCACATCATACACGTTCACATATCTTGCTCTACTATAACATTTTTTTGGTTAATTTGGTTATATCAATCGATGTATCCAAATAACAAAATCCAATGAACGAAAGAATATTATTTGTATCAACTGTATATAAATCCCTAACATGGTTCAGTGGAAAGAAAACTCATCAGCACCTATCCTTTGTCAAAATTTCTACAAAGAAGATTTATAAGTCAGTCTTGTAAATGTATATGAGAATACGAGTTGAATCTGTATTTGCATCAAGAGTCAATTTACGAGGACACGTTTTCATTTCACATGAATTCGCATTATGAGTGTACGATCGCGTATTTTCAATGAGAGATTTTCTCTCGCTGCGTAGGCCCTAGTGAAATGAAATTTCCATTTTACAGCTGGCGTTCCCGTCAGAATGGTTCTGTCGACAAGAAGCTGGATTGTCAGATATGAACTGACGAATTATGTTAAGAAATTAATAAAAGAGGGTCGATTTCGAAGCACCCTACAAGAAATGAAATCTTTCAGAGAACCTACCAACAAATATACGATATAATACTTCAAGATTAATTGAAAAATATTAAAATACCCTCGAATAAATCTGTCAGAGAGCTGTCTACACAAATGCTGTCAACGAAAACATAATCTACTTTCGAGAGAAAATAATAAATGAGTTTCGGATAATATCGAACTTTTTTGATTGAAATACCATACAATTGTTTCATTATATTATAGAAATCGTCAGTGGCATGCAACCCAACAATTAGGTTTCGATGGTTTTCCAAACCTATTCCCTATCTTCATAATAAGGCGACCATTCATTCCGAGAAAGCGATCGACCATAATCAACAGAGTTCACCACGTTTCTTCTATAGGGGGAGCTCACGTAATTAGTTCACGAATGAATGTTCGCCTCATATTGAAGATAGGCTCTGAAGATAGGCTCTGAGTGCGTTTGGAGAACCATCGCAACTCGATTGTTTGAATGCATGCCGCTGAAGATTCCTATAATATAATGAATCAATTGTATGGCATATCCGTTCAACAATCAAAGTTTTTCGAAACGCACTTAATATACTATATACTATAATACACTATAATATACTATATACTATAATATATGGATAGTTTATGTTTCCGTTGACAACATTTGTCACAGCTCCCTGAGGCATTCAATTGAAATGTTTATATGAATATTGAAATATATATATATATATATATATATATATATATATATATATATATATATATATATATATATAATCTGGACAAAAAATGAATCAAAATTCGAAAAACACTGAAAAACTAGATATCAATTTGCTTTTTATGTGATTTGTAGCAACCATTTATGTAATTTATATTCAACAGTATGCTTTTGACATTCTGATCGGATTTTATTAGCGTCAAATTTTGTCAGAAACTAATCTTTATATATTTTCAGCATCCACTCCAGAAATAATACCGTGTCACATGAAAAAAGAAAATATGGATCAAGGAAACCTCAATAGTTCGGAGATACCGAGTCACATCGTGGAATTTGATCTGAAACATGGATTGCCAGTGGATTGCATTTGGATCATAGAAGTTAAGCCTAATTGGAGGGTCAGTAAAATTTATCAATTAACAAAAAATGTAACATATTATTGAAAATACCGCTCCAAATTCAACATTATTCTCCAATACACTCAATGTATGTTTCGGGCTACTAACCCACCATCAAGAGTTCAATTAAACTGGTACCATTCAGTATATTACAATACGAAGATAAAATAAAATACAGAAAACCTCACGATGAAGTCGACAAAGTTTTTCTCGTTGTCTTCTAACAGATAAGTTGCATAACAGAAAGTTGTTTTTTTTTTCGTAAATACCAATGAAAATCTTCAGTTCAAATTTTCTCTCACTATGCTATTCGAAATATCTTTATGGTTCTCGATCCTAGATGGCGCTGTCGTATAAGTGTCGACATCTACCGACAAAAATTAATAATTGCAAATGAACCCTAATCTTATGTCGTTGAATACTTTCAACAAAATGTCATGACTGCAGAAGGTCATGACTCATATTGGCTTTATCTTGATGTAATATAGGAGTTTCTCATGAATGAAGATCGATATTTCATCTTGTCATTCCAAAATTTATGTCGAAGTACTTCCCATATTATTCTTAGTACCAACCACCTGTTACTCAAAAATATTTCAAGATGGCTTTTAAATTCTGAGGTGAAGCTTTTCCTATTGAAAAAATACAGTAATCGAAAAAAAATCAATGGTTCTGTGTTTTTAACATTTCAAAAATGGTTGCCATAAAACTTCTGAAATGAATGAAAATGCGTTAGTTTAAGTGGAGTGCTTCCAAACATTTGAATTGAAGAAAAATTTTTGACGAATATATGCATCGTCACTCTGTTTTCCAAAACTTTCGAAAATTTCGAAATTCTTGTCTTTAGAATTAAGGTGTACGTATATATGTATCTGCAATATATTCAGAATTTATGAGGTATTGATAGAAAATAATGTAATGATAATCACTTCATCGGTAATAAAAAGAATTTTTTTTCTATATAAATAAAAAGATAAAGAAATAAGTTAATTTTTATTTTCGATAATTTTTGTTCTCATTTCATTTCCTTCAGAAATTACTGTAGCAGACGACTGATATATTTCCAACATTTCCTGAATAATTAGAATAATTTCTAATCTGAATGTATACGTCGTTTTCTTGCTAGGTGGTTGAGTAATGAGTTCTTTATCTGGCATCTACGTGCCATTTCTTTTGGGCCTTTGTTCAGAAATAATAATTTATGGCTCTTCTCTAATTAATTCACCCCTTTGCGGAATTTTCTCTGGAGTTCATCAGGGTTGCATCATTAGAAATGAGAAGAATATCAACCATATATATATATATATATATATATATATATATATATATATATATATATATATATATATATATATATATATATATATATATATATATATATATATATATATAATAATTTTATTGAGAAACATTCCTTATATATATATATATATATATATATATATATATATATATATAATAATAATAATAATATAATTTTATTGAGAAACATTCCTTACATAGTAAAATTACATTCATTTCAATTGATGAATAATTACAACTAAGAGAAATGCTCTCAAAAGGATCGAATTCAGTTTGGAGTCTGATCTTCCATTCAGCCCTCGAGCAAAAATATTGGTTCAAACAAAAATCTTGGTTAAATTCATATTTACAATAATATACAATTTTGATTGAAAAGAAAAGAAAATAAAAATTTCCTCAGCGATATTAAACATTTGAGACAATTTCACATGGTGAAGAACATTTGAAGAACATTTGTGTTAAAAAAATATATAAATATATGATACAAAAAATTGATTCATACATTATTGCCTACATCCGCATCATCGAAGTACTCTGACACACTATAGTATGCCTTTGTTAAGAGCAGAGATTTAACTCTCCTCTTAAACAAATGAGCTTTCAGTACTTTCAAATTCGACTGTAAATGGTTGAAAATTTCAATGCTTTGACAATAGAGAGAGTGCTCAAATTTAGCTGTTTTATGCATAGGAATAAGTTGTACATCCCTGTTTCTTGTTGAATTGAATTACTATTCAATTCAATAAACCTATCTTCATTTTCTTCAACATATAACAAACATCTATAGATATATAAACACGGTAAGGTAAGTATGTAATTATTAATGAAGATAGGTTAACAAGATTAGGTTATCCATCTTATCAAACTTCTCCAAACTTTTTGAAATTGTGGTCTATAATGTTATATATCCAGCCGTCAGAAATAGTATCAAGATTGAGCAACATGGATTCATGTCAATGAGATCTTGTTCAAGCAATCTAATGCTGTTTTCACAGTACGTTTCTGAAGTACTAGACTACACCGGTCAAGTTGATGTGATCTACACAGATTTTCAGAAAGCATTTGATAAAGTTGCTCATGCGCTGTTGGTACAGAAATTACGCAACAAATTTGGATTCTCTGATAGTCTCACCAACCTGTTTCATTCTTACCTGGTTGAACGACGTCAATTCGTAAAGCTGGAGGGTATACAGTCGTCTGAGTTCATTCCTACCTCTGGAATACCTCAAGGGTCTAATCTTGGACCACTGTTATTTATTCTGTTCGTAAATGATCTGATGGATAATATTCATTCTCCACATTTGATGTTCGCAGATGATTTGAAACTATATCATGAAATAAGGTCACAGGACAACTGTGCTCAACTTCAGCTCGCGCTGGACCATGTTGCTAGTTGGTGCGAGAACAATTATTTAAGTTTAAATGTGTCAAAGTGTAATGTTGTTTCATTCACAAGGAAAAGGGATCGCATTGATTGTGATTATAGCGTCGGTGGTCAGGTTCTCTCTCGTTCAGATAAGGCGAGAGATCTTGGTGTAGTCTTCGACCAGAAGCTTTCCTTTGTCCCACACATCACCCAACTTATTTCATCTGCTGCGAAAATGTATGGATTCGTTATACGTAATGGCAAATATTTCAATAATTCTTCAACATTGATAGGACTATTCAATACCTAATCCGTAGCAAGTTGGAGTATGGCAGCACGATCTGGCATCCCATTTACACTTGCCATCAACGCCATCTTGAGGCTATTCAGAGAAGGTTCTTGAAATTCTTAGTGTGGAGGGAGGATAAAGTTTATCCACAGAGAGGAGTCAATCATAACGAATTATTGAGTCGATTTAGTTTTATCTCATTGCAGAGCAGGAGAGAAACTTTATCACTCAAATTCTTGTACAAATTACTGCACAATAGTATTGATTGTCCTCCTCTCTTGTCCGCTTTGAATTTTCGTGTTCCTAGGCAAAATTCTCGTAATACAGAATTATTTCACCTAGAGACTCCGAGGACCAACTCCCTTATGCAATCCCCGATTTGGTTCATGGAGTCTACACTGAATAGAATTGCCAGTAATTGTGACATTCACTTTGACTCCATAGAATCTATTATCAGGAGTTATGTGAACAACGAAAATTGATTGAATTAATTGATTTAGATTGAGTTATCTGTAATATTTCATTGAATGCTATAATGTAGTTTTAAGTTACTATTTTTTTTAGATTAGATTGATCTCTTTGTTAAATCTTTGTTTAATATATAGTTAAATCTTTTTTCTAATTATTTAGTTATTACTTAGTTATGTATTCAATATATATAATGTTATTATTTTCTGTAATTGGATGTTATACCCATTGATATTTCATTGAATGCTATAATGTAGTTATAAGTTACTATTTTTTTTTATTTGGATTAGATTAATCTCTTTGTTAAATCTTTTGTTTAATTATTTAGTTAAATCTTTTTTCTAAATTTTGTAGTTATAACTTAGTTATGTATTCAATATATATAATGTTATTATTTTCTGTAATTGGGTGTTATACCTGTTGAAAATAAAGAACTTATTATTATTATTATTATTATTATTAAGATGTTCGCTGATGAATATTGAATATTAATCGAAGTATTCGCTTCTGTGTAATAAACACCCTATTTATTTCTGTAGAGCAGCCCCACAGCACAATATTATAATTTAGATGACTATATACAAGACTGTAATACACATTCATAACACAATTTCTAGGTACGATGTTCTTGATTCTAGAGATTGCAAAAAATGAGTTACTCAATTTTTTACATAAGACCTCAATGTGTGATGTCCGTCTCAAATTTCTGTCTACATATATTCCGAGAAACTTCGTTGATTGGGATGATGATATAGTGTTGTCCCCATACTTAACATCCAAGGTACTAATTCCATTGCCCTTCAGACAAAACTGAACACATACAGTTTTGTCAACGTTCACCATCAGATTGTTCATTCGACACCAACTTACAAACTCCCTCACAATGCATTCACATGCCTCCAGAAGTCCTTCAGGAGTCCTGCCAGAAACAACCACCGATGAATCATCGGGAAATAGTGTCACCAAAAACGGGGACAACTTCGCAGGCAGATCGTTTATGAACAATATGAAAAGAAGAGGTCCGAGTACAGAGTCTTGCGGCACCCCAAGAGCAATATCATGTCTCTGAGAATAACTCTCATCTATTTTCACCGCCGTTGTTCTTTTTTCAAGATAACTACGTAACCAATTCAGAAACACACCTCTGAAACCTTTATTGTAGCATTTATCGAGTGAAAATTCAAAGGATAGTGAATCAAATGCGGAAGATAAATCAAAAATTAACCCCGCCACAAACAATATATATATATATATATATATATATATATATATATATATATATATATATATATATATATAGATATATATATATATATATATATATATATATATATATATATATATATATAAAATATATGTAAAAATGCAAATATTCATTTCCTGTTTAGGGTTCGCTTAAAATTTTAGGTCTGTTAGAGCTTTAAATTAAGTTCCAAGTAAACTTATTGATCTGTAAGATTAGGCAAATCTACGATTTCTAACATAATTCGGAAATGATCAAATTTGTTAGTCTATAATTTGCGAAGAATATCAATGTTCCGCAATAACAGACTATTCAATGGAGTCAGTCCATCTTTAGTTAACGGTTTGCTACAAACTGTTTTGTGTCAGATAACACGCACTTTTACACTCCACAATGAAAAAACAATTGGTATGCCACTATGAAATTGAAATGAATCATGTCACAGTAGAATATTAATATTTCTGTTTGGATCCCTGATAGCACTAGTGGGATTATCGAAAACAATAAATCAAAATTCGCGAGAATAAGAAGTGTAATTTGTACTAAATCAACTATGGTAGCTACCATAAATTTCATTTGGATGGTTTCAGAGATATTCGAATTGGAATATCTTAACATAATCGTACTTGTGAAAAGAAACAAACCGATTCTTGCCATGCCATTCTTTTGATAGAGGAGAGTGATAGATTCAGTTAGCTGTTTGAAGAATTGACTAGAGGCAAACAAGGTTTCAGACTAAATTCTCCAGAGTCTCTACAAATCAATGTATTCAAAAACTCAGGACTTCGGCTCAATAGTGAATTAGATATAGATTAAGCCTTTCACTTTACACTTTCAATAATAGAAGTCCAAGTATCAGATCAGAATTAGATCAGAATTACAGCCCCTCAGTTTTGAACCTAGCTCTTTTTTATCTTGTGTTTTGTCTTCTTATTTTTTATTGTTATACCTTCGTTTTATCACCTATCTCTTTTCTTCGTTAACTTTTCACTCTGAAATCAATTTCTTTTCCTTTGTGGTTTCATGTTCTGACTCTCCAAAAAAAGTATAAACATGTGTATTCGTAACATTCGTACTAGTGGTAATTTCGCATCTGAGGAAGGAGATGAAACTCTCGTCTTGTATAATACTCATTTAATAGAAAATCTCAATTTGTGACTCAGTATTACTATAGTTATTTGATGTTCGTTATCAGTAATCATCCCAGGATATCAAGTGGCCAATCCGACCCTGAACACCACCTTCTAACGCACTCCACAGATTTATATCCATTAACCAGACAGAAATGAATGTTACCTAATCTGTTCTGAATTCAATCCGTTCATTAAGTTTTTCTGTTACTCTCGCGGTTCCGGGTTATCAATCCTAATTTGTGCTATGAGTTAGGTGGCGTGGAAGCGGCATGTCGTAAACAATAGGATCGATTCCGAAGAAGAGCCAGGCAGCTGTTTCAGTGAATATTTTTTTTCGCTACGTCGCTGGTACGGCCCAAGGATGATAATGTACCAGGGTGAACAATTAGTTGAGTGGGCTGCAGATTATAGAAGAATTTTTTGGCAAAACAACTGTGGGAGGCCAATGAGAATCTGAGAATCTTAACACAGTTGTTTTCACATACCTATATTTCTCAGAAACTCAACTCGTTGTTGAGCAAATCGACTCATGTGGCTCTCAATGACTAGGCTTCATACCCCCAATTTTAAAATTCCATTTATTTAAACCTGTTCTGAACATTTGAGATTCCAACAGGTTCAAGCTTGTAATAACTGTATACCTGAGGAAATATGTATGAGACCATTAAATTAACAAAGTTTTCAAACTTTTTTCTCATCTTCGTACAATTGTTCAATTTATTTCACTGAATGCTCGAACGAAAAATCACCTACGGCGAAAACGTGAACCAGAAATATTCAAACTCAGTCATCATGATGTATAAAAGAATGGATACACTGACATTATTTCAGTTAAACGTCGTGAAAGAACGAGGATTGTCGAAAGCGTGGCGACGCGTCGCCACGTAGTCTCAAGTTTTTCATTAGATGAAACTATAAGAAGTGAAAAGAAATCATATGTTCTATAGATAGATTTTTCAGTAGCATTTCGAGCGCAGTCAAGGTAAACTGAATGATTATGAGGTTTTTCAGTGAAAGTGATATACCTACAAAATGTAGCCAAAGCTTGGTATCACAAAGATCTTTCCTCAACAACTGCTCAAATCAAATTCCAATCTCAAACCTTGTTGATAGAATCGTAAGGTTGAGAGAAGGAATTTCTCCACAAAAATTTGCTATTGTCAAAAAAATTGATGAGAAATGTCTCTCTTTGAAGTACTATGCCATTACCATTTGCAATTGATAAAGCTTGAAATCGGAATAAAAGATCTTCATTTTTAGAAATCTTGGCATTACAGATGGAATCGATCGAATTTGAAATTACAGTTACAAAAACACAATTATACAAATGATATAACTAGCTAGAAATACATAGCTTTAATATCGAAGTTACAATCATAAATTAAGACTTAGAAAGAGAACATTATGAATAGAGATGAAATTACAAATATTACAAATAGCAAATTACGAATAGAAATTAGAATCAAAACAGGAAGTTCGTATATTGACAAATGATTTACTTGAAAAATTCTTGTATTTCGAAAAACAGTGATGTTGCCAAGTTTTACTTTGCAATATCGTTTGGTAACATTGGATTAATACGTTTTATCTTTTTCAGGTTCATTTGCAGTTCGAAGAATTCAAATTGGAAGCTCCCAATAACTGTGAAGCCAATTTCGTGCAGATTTTCCACGACAAGACAGACATGAGTTCGAAAGAGAAGATTTTCTGCGGATCTTTAGCCGATCCTGTCATGTCGAAAAACAACGTCATGATTGTGCGATTTTATAACGAGCTTCTGACCAATAAGTCCTTTTTCGTCGCTAATTTCACGGCGTTCAGGGACAACAGCAAGCATTCCCGTGAGTACACTCATACAAAAAACAATATGTTTTGTAGAGATCCGTCAATCACGAATGATTCGATCGTTTTGAATACATTCATGATTAAATCTTACTCAAAAGGGAAGATTTCCTGTTATTCTGGCTTATGAGAGAAATTACCCAACAGTTACAAAAATTTCAGAATGTGGCTATGCGAACATTACTGGAATATGATAGATAAACAGTGAAAGCTTCTTATTCGCTATTCTCACTATTGGCGGATTGAAAAAATGCCACCCAATTCCTATATTCCCGGTAATAGATTTCTTTATTCTCGGATCAATTTGCTGTTTTCGTGACTGTTTCCGGAGTTGTTTTTTTTTTTGAAAAGTGAAGATTATTTTTGAAGAATTCAGACTTAGGATCAGATCTAGTTTTGGATTATGCACCAGGTCATCCCAGAGATTTTGACATTATGCATCCAAATATAAAAGTGACATTTTCAAACTCCACCACGACGTCTTTGCTTCAACCTATGGATAATCGTGGCCTTCATTGAAATCATGCTGGGAAAAACTGTGACTTCCTCTGACTGCAGGAAATGACGAAGAATCAATGCACATTCAAATTTTCACTGCAGACATAGCCAAAATTTCGAATGGAGTAGGTCGGGATGGATTCGAAAAAATAGAATCAAGTGACATTCAGATGTTTGCAAGATTTGACAGAAACCAACTTGGAGGAAATGTTAAATTCACAGTTTATTGAGGAAGAGGCTTCAACCAGCACGGAAAACGTGACATTTGATTTTAAAATTCTGAGTGAAGGTTTAAGAACGGCTACTGAGCATTGTCATCTCATTGATGAAAATTGATCAGTCTATAGGACGAATTCTCATTGTTAGTACGCAAATTGCTGAAGTCATTGCTTAATATCAGCCTGAATTGAAGGATCTTCCAAAAACTACCAAGCAATAAGAAATTACAATATTCTTCAGACTATTGCCTAAACTTGACATAATATTTAATCAATATGATCAAAAACTTAATTTAAATCCATTTCTTATATACTTTCGTTCATTTTGTCACCGAGGAACGTATCCCCTATAATCCCATATAAATTACCTTTCCATATTCACGTTTTTTGTATTCCCGGCATATTTTCGGAACGTATACCCCGAGCATAAGAAACATTCATTGAACTAATAGATATACTATCGAAAGCACGTTGAACTGCTTATGCTTAGATCTAATATCAGTCGAACTGAGGGTACTTTATGCTCCGTATATATTAATATTTGAAATAAAACATTTAGTGACAGTTTGCACTAGCAAGTTCGTAGTATTTCTGGATCTAAAAAGGGTATATTTTTTGAAGGATTCAGTGAACTGTTTAGCCCCATAGAAACTGAGGGTGTTCGTCAAGGATTCATGAATTAGAAAACTTAATTATTATCACAAAAGATCGCAAATCGTATATAAACTTTCTACAAGTTCAAAGATACATCCTCTGACTCAAGAACAAAGAAAAAACTGAAGTACGTTTATAAGTAATCTTCATTGTTAATACCAGAATGAATTTTCATTGTTAATTCTAGAATATTGTGGCTAAAGTTTTCAATATAATATTCTAGTTTTCGTATAGGTTCAAACACTTAAATACACGAACACATTTTCTCATAAAAAATTTTTCGTACATTTTAATTTTTTTCAAGCTGATATACATTCATTTCAACACATATGTCTTCCCCTTCAAAAACACATGAAAATAATTCTACGAAAGGAAGAGACTATTCAATGTTCAATTTCATATAATTTCATAGTTCCAAATTTTTTATTTCGAAAGCACTCTAAATAAAATTTTATCGTTTTACTAACTTTGAAAATCGCATGTCAGAAGATTCTGTCTCCTATTTCGCCTAGGTAGTTCAACCTATAACTAAGTTTATAAAGTGCCTTAAACTATGATCTTAAACTACGCATCTTAAGTTTCAAAAGACCGATTCTACGAACAAAAGCTCTTCCACACGTATATGTCTTGACCTTTATCTTGAACTAATATGAAAGATGAATATTCTCACAATATTAGACCACAATAAGACGGTTTAAAAGTGTTAAGACATAATTTTGGCAACCTGCTTACTTATTTGGAGAGTATTTATTGAATAAATAAAACAATAATAAGCTTACAACAGATGTGGAGAAGCCCGAGTTATAAAGAGTATCAAATAAAATATTTGAAGTCACTCAGGCACATATTCTTCGATTATGTGCTCGTAAATAAGGAGACACTAGTTTGGATCTATCTTGTTTCAATTTCTTTGTTCTTCCTTTTGTTTTCTATTTCAACAAAGATGATACTTCTAATTAAAGTTTGTTTTTATTGTGAACTATTCATTTCATGGTAATTCATTTCGAATAGACTGAAATAAAATAAAACTGCTTTTCGTCAGTTTCAAACAATGTGTTTAAATTATACGACCGGTTTCAACAATAGACTTGACAATGATGTTATAGTTAAAACTGGTCGTATAATTTAAATACATTGTGTGAATTGGACGAAAAGCAGTTTTATTTTATTTCAGGCTTTTTAAAAATGAGACTATTCAATTAAAAACTACTTTTCTCGGCTTTGCACAACTGTTTAAGTCATTTTACGACATGCTCAGAAGAAAATCATCTACGCTGTAAACTTGAACCAGATTAATTCAAACTCAGCCAGTTTGACGTATAAAACACTAAATACACTGACATTGTTTCAGTTGAATGCCGTGAAGGCACGGGGATTGTCGAAAGCGTGGCGACGCGTCGCCACGTAGTATTGAATTTTTATTAGATGAAAGTTATAGGAGTGGAAAGGGATTATATGTTCTACAGATTAATTTTTGAGTAGTATATTGAGTGCACCCTGACTAAACTGAATGATTATGACTTATTTCAGTGAAAGTAATGTACACAATATAGTCAAAGTTCACATCTCTAAAGTATTTTGCCTCAATACCTGCTCAAATCAGATTCAAATCTCAAACCATGTTGATAGAATCAAAAACTCGCTGAAAATGTCTCATCAATTTTTTCTGGATCGTCTGAAACATTTATCTAAATCTAATCTCCTCATTATTCTCACTTGGAGCAAACGTTGAACTCTGACTCTGTCACAATTTCTAATATATAGCAAGTTCAGCCGTTTCATCATGTTTCCTGAAAACCTACTGCCCGAAAGTGAGTTAACAACGTAGCAAAAAGGAAAACAAACGCCCAAACTCTGTTCATCGTAATAGATTTCATCTCTTATAAATTTCCACGAAACTCTGTAAACACGACATCGAGAATTGTTCAAAAAGCGCCGTCAAGTGAGGATTTTCTTATTATTTCCTCACATAGAACTATGGGAAACGTTTCCAAGTTTATAAGCCCTTTCGGGCTCGCTTTTCCGACTTTATCTGCAGTGTACGTGGCATCGTGATGAACATTACATGTTCATTGCTCTACTGGTGAATTTCCGACGTGTTACAAACTATCAAACGCTTTATCGAAATCCATTTGAAGTTGTTCAACAAGTTGGAACGAGAAGGTAAATACAGTTCAGAAAATAAGGAGATGGTTGAGAAATTTAAGTTGAGAATTTCTGTTGACTAAAAAAGGTAATTACTCATTCTACACGGTTTTCAGTATAAGAATGGCAAGCTTTTGGTAAAGTGAATTTAGGTCATAAATAATATCTGTACGTATATTCTTCAAAAACATCTTTGCTTTGATCTTGAAAGAGATTAGGAACCCCTGCTTTAGCTCAATCGGTTTTCGGAATTTTCAATGAAACCCATTTTTTGTATTGTTTTTTTTATAGTGAAGTGAAATATAGATATTATAAAATATGAATTAATTCTCCAATTCTTAGGAATCCTCAAGTCATAGTCCCCATTTTTTTCATCCCTCTACAAATATCACTAAAATCAGTACAGTAGTTTCGAAAGTTTATTGAATTTTGAGAAATTTCCTTTTCTAAATGAGAGGTAATAATAAAATCTTGTCTAAAAATCACTGACTGAACAATTCTTTATTCGACTAGTTTCGCCTTTTACAGCATTATCAAGAAGTGATAATGCTGTAAAAGGCGAAACTAGTCGAATAAAGAATTGTTCAGTCAGTGATTTTTAGACAAGTTTTTATTATTACCTCTCACTTAAATATGAACTATCACAGAGTAGATTCATCGTCCATTGAATTTTTTCCTTTTCTCTTTGAAGCTCCTCACGAATTTTCAAACTTTCGGAAAATTCTCGATATTTTCACGAAAAACGAAACCCTATTTTCTTCAATCAATTGTTGATAACTTCTGCAATGTTTGGGAAGAGCTCTGAAATATTTCGGAAGTCGCTGTTCCGAATCGAATGACATTTTGTCGGAAAAAAAACTTAGCATTACCACAGAAAAGAAGGAGCTAAACATCAAAGGGAGGTTATCGTCGATTTGCAGCTGCGAATCCTTAAATTCTTTGGGCATATAACCCGAAACAAAGACTCTATCGAACGATTGGTGGTCCAAGGGAAAGTCGGGGGGCAAAAGATCGCGTGGGCGCTCTCCAACAAGGTGGACAGATCTGATAAAATCTGTGACGCATTCCAGCATCAATGAAAACTCTAGATCTGCTAAGCATAGAGCAGTGTGACGCTGTATTGCGTGGGATGCAGTGGCACAAGACCGAGACATGACCACGATTACTCGTGTCATAGCGAAATAATTCAAAATAAATATAAATTGTATTTTATGTTATCTTCATTATCGTTATAGTCGCATAACGAATCAGCAGTTAACATGTGTTTCGAGCTTTTTGAGTCTCATTAGAACGTAAGAGAGTCTGTTTGTTCATTCATATAATCCAATTTATTTGGAGTGAAAAATCTTCAGTGATTATTGAAACTGGTGTTTCAATGGACTATAAGGAAAAATAGATTGACAAGTGGAACAGATCCAATGAATTTTCATAAACATTGGATAAAGATGCCGGTATATTCAAACATAAAGATGAGGTTCAACTCACTTCAAATTGATTCAATACCTACTTAAAAGACGATGAGGGTTTGATCGAATGGTACTCGAATAAATCTACAGAGACAGAATATGAATTTTCATTTCATAATCTCTGAAAATATGTGTGCTCAGAGGAAATGATGTTTGCCGGGATCCCAGAGCTCGGATATTAAAACGTGGAAACCTGTGATGCTATGGAATAATTTGAATAACAAGCTTTGGAAGTATTGTTCGGCCTGAAATATTCTAATATTTCAATTACTTTTTCATCGGTATTCACCCTACTCTCTATGAATGAAGCAGAATATTTAGTGAAGTAGCATGTGAAAATACACAACAGATTTCAACTCATTCACATTCAAGAATCAAATTGAAGACCATCACACACGGATACAGTAATTCATAATAGTTCGGTTCACCCCATACAACAAAAAATGTCATCATTCATTAGTATGGTTCATAGACTTGTTAACCTGCCTCTTTCGAACGTTGTTTTCAACAAAGAAAAAAGCTTAATTATGCAAATAGCCTCAAATAATGAATACCGACACGAAATGATAAACAACTTAATAAACAAAAAACTTTTCAAAAGAACGGTTTCAGAAGTTTATCCTCTTATTAAAGAAAAGCCAATATTCAGTGTTTTAACATATATGGGGACACCTAGTTTAAAATTGAAATCACTCTTAGCAAGCTATAAGATTAATATTTCTTTTCGGACCACTAATAACATTGGTTGAATAATGAAAAATAATAAATCAAAAATTAATCAAAATAAAATATGTGGGGTATACAAAATTAAATGTGGCAGTTGTGAAAAATTTTATATAGGAAGAACTTTCAGAAATTTCCAAATTAGATTATGGGAACATAAACGTAGTTTTGAGAAAAAAAAAAACAGATTCCCACTATCTAACCATTTATTAGAAGAAAGACATATATTCAGTTCACAGTTTGAAATAATAAAAAGAGAGAATGAAGGTTCCAAGCTAAAATTTCTAGAATCATTACGTATTTATAAATTCAAAAATTCAGGACTTTTACTCAATAGCCAGTTAGAGGTTAACACTGGCCCTCTACTTCATATGTTCAATAAGAATATTCCAGTTAGCAGATCAGATTGATTACCTAGGTTTTAGTTAATTTACATTCAGTTTTATGTTTTATGTTCAGAAATTTTATCTTTCCTTTATTTGTTCTTTGAAATCTTAGTTCTATATTTGTATCTTTCCTACATTTAGTTGGAATACCTGACTAAAGAAATTGATTTTCTGTGTTCATCTCCAGGTATACGATCCTTTTGTTGAATATCACTGTATTCTATGATCCTCATTCCAAGTTAGTCATAGAACATACCTGGAATGTTCTGTGAAAATAGCTATAAGTATTGACTTTGAAAATTTTACATAGTATTAATTCAGCATTTGATAATGAAGTAGTACTTCGGAACGTCGTCATGCGTATTTATATTAAATTATGAGAAAATTTCAAATATTTTTTCAATATATTATATATCAGAGAGTTTGAGCTCTGTAATCTCGTTAAATTATCAAGCTCGTGGCGGCGGTTCCCACGGCGGTGATCTTCATAGCGACGGTCTTCAAGGCGTTGAATTTCGTTTTGTCCCAGAAACTTCCTGACAGTCCTTACTGTGGCAAATAGTACACATTTCTGTAACTCCTTATAGAGGTCATCGTCGAAATTTATTTCTTTTATATTTGATAGTAGTTCTTTGGGATTATTTCAGAATACCATAAAATGGTTGAATGAGTTTTGACGATGTTTTCGTGACTCAGCACTCACACTTCAGGTTCTCGATATTTAAATATTTCATTGGCATTCTTCTCCGATAGCTTGTTTGCATTTGAAATAGCCACCTTGATCAAGATAGTTCCCCTGGTGTTTTTGTCAAGCAGTTCAAGGTTCATCCTATTGTGGAGAACTGTTTGATCAGTCAAGATAGTACAGTATAGTTCAGTAGAATCTGAACTGGTTTTCCCTCAAATTGATTGCGAAATATAGTTGCATTATTGCTTTCATTCATTTGTAAAAGTGCAAAGAAGAGATGTCCTTCAATTACTCCGTTGTAACATTAGGAAATTACCAACCATACCTATTGAAAATTGACAAAATGCACAACTAAGTTATAACCTTAAGAACAAAGAATACTATGCTGAACAACAAGCAGAAATTAATCATAGGAATTCCTACTGATACAAATATAAAAATGAACACACTTCCAAATTTGATTTTATAGTTAGCAACAAAAACTTAAACACTAGGTATACTCAAACTACAAATGTATATTGAGTTTTCGAACTAGTTAACAGTCACTAAATCGATGGCAATTGCAGAAAGACTGTTCCAACATCCAAAAAGGTGCCGTCATGTAAAGTTTTGAGAAGCTTCCAGTGGAAGCTTTTCATAACTTTATGGTTACGAAATCCGGTGTTGATAATATAACGACAAAAATACATACACGTTTCACATCAAGAAGAGTACATAATATATTCATTGATTCAATTATTAGTATACTTTCAATGTGAAATTTTATGTTTCCACTTAAACTACACATTTTCTGAATGTCTGATCGCTAGACATCAATTTTCGTACCTAGAAAATCTTGTTATTAAGTTGGAGAATATTTAATCGTTACATTCAATTATTCATCTTGCAGAAACTCAATCAATTGTTAAGATTCTTCTGTACGAGTTGATGTTGAATTCTCAATTAGGAATAATATTTAATAACTGGTATTCAAACATTTGATCCTCCAAGAGCCAAATTAATAGATGTAATAGATATTGGACATAGTCGTCGTTAACTTTGTGATAATGCATAATTGTCATAAATTCTGCCTGAATACTTTTGATGTTTTATAAGAAAAGCAGACAGGAACATTGGTACAAGATTAGAAGAACATCAACTGTCGTTCAGCCTTAACGAAGACAATCGAATTTTCCAAACACTTTCTATACTCAGGGTAAACTTTTCCACATGCAGATAGTTTGAATATATTACACACAGCTTCAAAATGCAAAGAACTGAGCTATAAATGGGATTGGAAATTTCCATTAGTAGACTTGGTCTAATATTTTGCAATGTGAAATTACATTATGAAGTGTATATGTTGATATTAGGTTCACATTGTATCTTCGTATTCTAAACCTTTTAGTTACTTCAAACTCGCACCTTAAAAAATTTCAGTTATTTTTTCTACTTCCCTCGTACATCCAAGCCCTGGCTAACGCGATAATGCGAACGGAACATTCCGAGAGCGTGTTCACTCATCAACGCTTATCGAGCAGCACCACTAGGCGCCGCGACGCAGGCATAATCAGTTATGCTTTCATAAGTTTAATTGAAGAACAGCGCCGCTTTCATTTTACGAAAGCTAATTTCAATCGAGCTCGAGCTCTTGGCGATATTAATTTACCATGGATGAGCAAAATATAATTAGCAGGGAAATTCATTTAGCAGTTTTCATACTGAACGAACCTGTTGAAAAAGCTACGACGATCAATCTGAAAGAGGAGATATGTGCAATTGAAAACTCTGAAAAAAATATATTCAGTCGAGGTTTATAGGCATCAGGATGGTATTTTTTATAGGTTATTGCTGAAAAATGAAAAGAGATGCTAAAGACAAGAGAAAATGTGAAAATTTTGTTAATAATCAATAATTCTGAAAATTAATAAAGATGAAAAGCATAAAACGCGAAGAAAGAAAACAAATCTCATAACTACAATGCTCCTATTTAGAAATTTAGAAGAGAATAGTATGAAATTTTATGGTTCATTCATCAATTTCACATAAATATTACAAAGAATTAGAAAAGCATAATGTTCAAACCGTAAGCACTAATAGAAGGAATTCAAATTTTTTTCAAGTCAATAACAAACAGAAACAACCTTCAAAAATATTTTCATTTATTCATTCATTCTTTCATAAATATTCAACTCAACAACTCAAAAATAGTGAATTTAGTGTAGTTGATAAAAGTATCAAATATTGGTGGACCTAAAATCCAACACTGTGGAACTCCCGATTTCGCATTGGATTTCGGTGATTTCAAAGCATTTTACTAAACGCATAATCATCTTCACAATAATTTAATTGAAAAAAGTCAACAAATTCAACGAATAGAAAATTCTTTGGCTTATACTTGGCTAAACTTGGCTTGGTGTTACAAAAATTTTGTTGAATTTATCGCTTAGAAGTTGTTTCAGGGTGTCGATAGATTTTCAAAGGCTAAAATGCTTAGGTTTTCAAAATGAGGTAACCAATTGTCAAGCAATAGTTCAATTAACTTTTGTGGAGCCAAGGCAAGTGTTTTTTATTCGATATTCTAAACAATATTTCATCAAGAGATTAGCGAAAAATCCAAAAACTATAGTCCCAAATAGTGTTATATTCCAAAGCGACCAGCATTCTGGAAGTAGGATACCAAGATCCATCCTGTCAATTGGTTCTGAAACTTCGAGTTTAGTTTGAGAGCTCCTTGATAGCTCTAGATCTTTCTGAACCATTTTTAACTTCTGAATTATTGACTATTTTGTATGTATATACCCTCATATGTATATACAGCCATTTCGGGTGTACCACAAGGGTCTAATTTGAGCCCACTATTGTTTTTTCTTTTTGTAAATGATCTAATGGGCTGTCTAGAAGTTCAGAGTCTCATTTATGCTGATGATTTGGAAATACATCGAAAATCGAAACATTTGGGGGCTGCATAAACTTACAGGATGGCCTCACCGCCGTTTCTGATTGGAGTTACCACAATAAACTCAATATTAATGTGAATAAATGTAGCGTTGTCACATTCACTGAAAAGAAACGGCCTACACAATTTGACTACAAAATTAAAAAACCATTCTGAACAGGGTCTCCGAAATTCGAGACCTCGGAATAATATTCGATAAGAAATTCACTTCTGTACCTCATATAAATGAAACAATTTCAAGAGCATTCAAATTTTATTGATTTATTGTGCGTAATTCTGGACATTTTCCATTTAGAGTGGAACAACGAAAATTCCTCAAATATCTAATTTGGAGGGAAGTTCACGTTTATCCGGCCAGAGGATATCGCCAAACTGATGTGTTAAGAAGGTTTGGAGTTAAATACCTCGAAGTTGTCTAGGACTTGTTGTCCCTGAAGTTTCTGTGTAACTTCTTAAATGGTTATATAGACGATCCTACCCTTATTGGCCCTATTGATTTTCATGTTCCTAGACAACGTTAACGTTCAAGTAAATTTTTTTCATTGGGGACTCCTAAAAGTAATTTCCTCGTACAATCATCCATTAGATATATGTCTTCGCTCTGTTGATAAAAACATAGATTCATTTGCTTTCGTTAGTCGGATTTTCTTGGACTCTTTTCATGTATAGTGAATTTTGAATTAGGCCATATTCTCATGTTCTATTATTTATTATCACAGGACTACAACGATTTTGGTGCCGGGGATTTTAGACCTGATTTTATCGGTTTGTATCAGCTCTAGTTTCCGATATGAAGAAAAATACACTTTTCTCAAAAAAAATTATTTTACTGGCATTAAACTTCAAGAAATTGATTTTTGAGTGATTTTTTTGAGTGAAACTGACATGGACAATCTCGCGTGATTCCCCAGCAATACTCGGCCATCATATGAGTTTTCCACCTTCCTTAGTATTTTTTCTCCATCGTGTTTATATCATGGTGGAAACGCTCTCCTTGCTCTTGGCTTGAATCTCGTAAAATATGTTGGGAAATTTCTATATGATTATTGAGATAGTGTTATTTCATACTCATATTATAGCCTGAATCTTTGAAACGAACTAACATTTCCTCTACTAATTGTATATAGTTGTCAGCCTTATTTTCAAGAAAATTTTGTGCAACTGCTACAGATGATTTCCAAGCAAGTTTTTTCAGATCATTCATTGAATTCTCAAAATTGTGGTTTTTTTCATCAATTGACGTATTTGAGGTCCGTCAAAGATACCTGTTTTCAGTACTTAAACCAGGAAATTTCTGTGAAATAAACTGAAAACATTGAACTGGAAACGAACTGCCTTAATTTTATATACAATGGCAGAAGAATGATTTTTTCTCTTGAAACTAATGATTTATTGATAACATTTCTTTCCGCAAAAAGAATAGTTTTTCTTATAGGCCAATTTTTTTTAATCCAATGATGTGATTATTTTGAACCAAAAACTGAAATAACCATCATCGTCTCGGGCGATATGTAGACACTCGAACGCCTGAGGAAAGACAATTTTTTCATTTTAATCTTGACGCTAGTAACTTAAGCGTCTAGCTATAGCTAATAAAATGAGGTCATTAAGCATTCTGCGCAAGTGTACTAGGATTTGATGTTTTTCCGCAGTATTCAAAGTCATCATCTACTTGACAAGAAATAGGTATTTCAGCTTGATGCTCCTGAGATTTCAGCAATACCCAGCAAAAAGCCGGCATTGGAACATTTTCTGAATGGGGAATAGGTCTTTCTTTTAGAGAAATATTAGAGTATTTCCATTTATGGTGATTATTGTTGTTGATGCCCACTATGTTAGTCATAAAAAAGTAAGAGTCGTCATAATGTTTTTTTTTTGTTCTCTCCATATCTTAGGCACTACAAACTTCAAAGACTTACGTGTCCCGTTCCCCCTTTGTCTCAAATGTTCAATGCATATTTTACATACACTATGAAGCGCCCACACTTTTTCTTGGGGTCGATTTTAAATACTGAAGTAAGCAAAATACAAACGATTCACAGTGTTTGTGATCGATTTTCACTGATTTTTCAGTATATATTCACCACCATAACCAAACATATCAGGTTGGTTAACACAACATCTGAACGTTAGCCACAATGAAATAGTAACATGAACTTCATCCATGTTATCGTAATAATGACTATTTACGAACAAGACCGGCAAAAATTTTAAATGACTGTAGTACAAAAACTAGAGATGATGAGTTGAAATGACATACATCAATATATTGTACATTACCTACTTTATCGACCAAAGGCACAAACAAAGCTGCACCAAGAAAAACAAATTTTTTTTGTAGGCCTGTGTTATTTAAATACTATTTTTATTGATAATCCTTTTTTGTACGTTCCCATTTTATCATTAGGTGTCCGGTAGGAAAATGAAGACTCATTATTATTTTCAATAATATAATTCTAATTTCTTTTTTCCAGAATTTTTCGATTTGATAATAAAAACTTTGTTCCTAAATTTTCACTCACCCTTACTGAAAACCTTTTAGACAAACTTTTCAACTCGAATTGCCAGTTGGTCATGTTAAAAAAACTTCATTGGCAATCAAAATTCTTCTTCAATTCTGTTATAATTGAGGTAGTAAATATCAAATCGTTTGTTTTTCCTCACTTTCAATATATCAGTGGTTTTTGAAACTTCAAGAACTCACTCAACATTGAGATCAGCATTAATAGTTCCGAAGTTAGAGTGCCTAATGGAAACTGAAAATCCAAAAAATCCAATTAAAAGTAGGGAAACGTAATATCTGCACTCAAGCATCATAATGGCACTTCGAATGAAATAAATAATTGACGGAGTTTGATTCAAATCTCGATATTTGTTGAGTGTTTTAAATCTGTAGAACCCTCTGTAAACTTTGAAGCAACTCCGCGTTCGTCCAATTGAAGTCGAATTTTGTTCGGTAAATAAATGTTCAAAAGGACTTGAATAAATTTGAATTTGAGCATTTCTCTGCGGTAAGTGTTGTAAAATAGGCAAAATTGCAACCAACGTAGAAGTTGCTTTTTCGGGGTATGTATAGGTTGAAAATAACAAGGAGTCGTATTTTCCCAGCGTTAGTTGTTTCATCTTTTCGCACATATGCTGCGATTTCGTCAGACACATTAGTGTAGTTCCCTTTACGCACGAAGTAGTTTGACCTACGATTTAGCTCCAAACAAGAACGTTTTTTATTAGTTTCGGTTGACGTAATTTTTGAATTGAAATTTTGACAGTCAGAATGCTTTAAAGTATGGCCATGAAGTTGAAAATACTAGGTGAAAGACAGAATATTTCATTTTCATGAAATTCATCATCACAAAATTCGGAAATTCAACAATAGGGTATTTGACTGTTTTCACAAAAATATCTCAAATTATTCGTTATTGCTGATGCATACTTCCCATTCGATTAATTCTCTTTAAATTTTTCTAATTTTTATGAAAATGACAGAGAAAGTTTGAATGAATAAGAAACCCGCCAAAACACTGCTATACAGGCCAATTAATGTGGTGACGTCACTCCGCAACAAACACAGTAAACGTCAGATTGTATACGGCAGTCGACTATTAAATTTAGTGATTGTTAACGATTTCATAACTTTACTGCGATAAAATGACTTATAAATGGTGCGTAGTGCCACAATGTACTAATACATCTATTAAAACCCCTGAGAAAATGTTTGTGAACCTTCCGCCAAACACTAAACTTCTGAAAAAGTGGTTAATTCTCTCTCGTAGAAACCAGAAAGATATAGCTGCAAAATCTCACGCTTTCATGTGTGAAGATCACTTTAACGTAAGTAAATAATTCCTACCCTGTATTTGATACATAAATAACAAGTTGATTTTATTACATTTTCGTTATAGTCTTTATACATTCTACTATATTTTGAGGTTATTAATTACGTACGTATTTTATTGTTGATCTTGAACGGAATTCCTATCTTTATACTTTCGTATAATAAAAGATTTAAAATAATAAAACTTCAATACTTTATTGTATGTAAGTTATATTTTAGCCAGAGGTCAATTAACTATGATAAAATTGTTATTGCAGATGGAAAAAGATATGGCAAACTATACACAATATCAAATGGGTTTCAGCAAAGCTATAATCATGGTTAAAGGGGCTATGCCATCTAAGTTTGAATGTCAGCTTGATCGCAAGAGAAGACTGTCAGACCCTACTATGTTACGAACAGCCTATATCAAACGTTTAAAAACCAATATTTATCAAGAAACAAAAGCTGAACCAGATGTGCCTCCTGGAACAAACGCACTGAATGATGACAGTGATATACCTCAAATGTCTGAGGAAACTTTGAGTACGTAATTTGCATTTAATCCTTTATTATCATGTTATTTGGAGAAACTAATAAATATTCCTTTTTTTCAGTACCAACCTATTGTGACAACGAAACATCAACTGAGCCAATTAGTAGTGTGGACAAACAAATATAAAAGTGTCTTATAGAAGTAAGGCAGTACAAACAAAATCAAGTACAAGAGATATTTGCCTTTCTCCATTTAAAATTCCTACCACATCGACTATGACATCTCCATTTATAATCACTGAATGTGATGAAAGATCTTCTCTGTCAGGCCATGTTGTCAATGTTAGAAAGAAAATTAATTTTCTCAATAAAGAAGAATCTGATTATGACTCTACCTACCTTCCATCAGTTGTAGCTTCTTCGTCATCAATTACTTCAGATTCTGACATAGAGACAAACATAGTTAGACAAAAAACTCAAAGTTTAAAGAATATGTTGTATCTTATTAGTAAAATACCATTAATGTATGTAGGAATACCAGAAGATTGTTATTTTATAATCAAGCAAATTTCTGAGCAAACAAAGATTCCCATAGAACATATTTTACTTTGTTTGAAAAAAATCAGATTAAACAGCACATTTTCTGAATTGGAAGATAATTTTAGTATATCACTATCGTATGGCAGTAAATTATTTCTCAAAAATATACCTAAAATAGCCAACGTATTACGCTCATTCATTGTAAAGTTGAATAAACAATCTACGTTAAATACTTTACCTATAGCATTCAGACAAAATTATTACAATGTAAGCTGTATATTAGACTGTTTAGAGATTGATATTCAGAAACCATCAAAAGCACTTCATCAAGCATTAACTTGGTCTGACTACAAAAAAGAGAATACAGTTAAATATTTAGTTTCTTGCACACCTAATGGATTGATTAATTTTGTTTCACCTGGCTTTGGTGGCAGAGCAAGTGATATTATTGTATTAGAAAATTGCAAATTTTTGGAAACTTTAGAGCCTGGAACTGTTGTATTAGCTGACAGAGGTCTTAAACATGTGGAACAAATGCTGGCTGAAAAGGGCATAAAATTACTTAGGCCACCAAGTGTAACTACAGGTTCCAAGTTATCGAAGGATGAGGTTCATCAAACCAAAGTTATAGCTAGCTTACGAATACATGTAGAAAGGGTCATAAGACGTATTAGAGAGTTTCACATGTTGAAGCAACATGCAGTGGTAAATGCTAAAATACTTAGAGACCTTGATCATTGTATTGTTATAGCTTGTGGTTTGATAAACATACAAGATTCGTTAATAAAATAAATGCAGCAAATTCATAAATTATTTTCAGTATTTTTGATAATTATTTCTTAATTAAAATATTTATAAATTAGGTGAAGCACTGTTATTAATATTTTTGTCTCTTACCAAGTGAAATATCTGTAAATATGTTAGAATTATTTGTAAAAGTCTGTCCTGGAAATAAAAAAATCCATAAAAACTTTAGCATTTTTATTAGCAAAATTAGTATGTACATAATATGTAAGAAAATTGAAATAATGAACAAAAAACATTGCAAATATTAATTTTTTATTATGTTAAATGCTAATTGTACGTAAGAATATCGGATAAATATGATTATATGAGAGTCATGACACTGGCTACTTATGACACGACTTTCATTTTCATTCACCATAAGGGTTACAGAATAACTTTTTCTTCTCACTTTGTGTTCGGGGCACATCCTACATTTTATTGTGCAAATTCCAGATTCCCGAAACAGTTGTACATAACCAACAGCATCGTCTCCGTAAGTTTCTCTAGAGGACCTGTAAAAGCAAGGAAACCATAGTATATTTCTTACATGTTTAATGTAGTCAAGTAGTACTGCACTTGATTGAATTTATTATGATTTTGGTTCCAAAATTGGTAAATAAATAAATTCAAAAATGTATAGGTATATTAATTTTCATGCTTCATATATCTATTTTACATTTATTTTCAACTAAAGCTTGTAAGTAGTGAATGGTCGTTTATCAAATAACCTAAAATGTTTGTGATATTAAGTAAACTTTTTCAGGCATTTTCTAAAACATTAATTCATTTAGAGTATAATTTATAATATAAAGAGTAATACTTACTGTGCTGTTTTTACATTCTTTAATTATGGAGCATAAAAATCAGGATTGTTTTTGAAAAACTGTGCAACCATAAAAGCGTCTATTCTTGGGAGATTTCTGCTATCAGCTTTAACAAAATTGCTCTCCATCGTACCTTATATAATATATACACATATAATTATTCAAAATAATTTCTCTGTTTTGTCTCTAACAAATAAAATAGCTAATAAAACCAGGAAATAAACACTCAAACACACACGTACAAACATCATAGAAATGAACGTTAGCCTTTGTTGGCTGCGATGTGACGTCACTTGCGATTTAGCCAATCCAGTGCGTTTTCAATCACGTGATTAAATATGAAATTTTAATCATTTTATTATCGATTTCTTTTAAAAATCATATATATTTCAAAAGGTTGTAATGACTATATTGGTTTAAAATAATATTTACTATCAACCTAACAACATTTCGATCTATATTTTTATTGCAGTCAAATACCCTATTCCTGCTGACTATTCAAGTTGGAAACTCAATATAAAAGGATTTCAATGAACGCAGGTAAAATATAATGGAATAAATGTATTTAGAAACATTCCTTACATTGTGAAATTACATTCATTTCAATTGATACAATAATTACAACTAAGAAGAATGCTCCCAAAAGGAATGAATTCAGTTTTGAGTCTGATCTTCCATTCAGCCCTCGAGCAAAAATATTGGTTCAAACGAAAATATTAGTCAAAATTATATTTACAATAATAAACAACTTTAATTCAAAAGAAAAGAAAAAAATCTTCTCAGAAATATTAAACATTTGAGACAATTCTACATTTTGAAGAACTTTTGTGTTAAATAAATATGCAAACATATGATACAAAAAATTGATTCATACATAATTGTCTACATTCGAATCATCGAAGTACTCTGCCACACTATAGTATGTCTTTGTTAAGAGCAGAGATTTAACTGTCCTCTTAAACAAATGAGCTTTCAGGACTTTCAAATTCGATGGTAAATGATTGAAAATTTTAATACTCTGATTATAGAGAGAGTGCTCAAATTTAGCTGTTTTATGTATAGGAATAAGTAGCACATCCCTGTTCCTTGTTGAATACCGATGATTAATATTCAATTCAATAAACCTATCTTCATTTTCTTCAATATATAACAAACATCTATAAATATATAAACACGGTAAGGTTGATTAGGTAATATACACGATATGGTAATATTGATGAATATTGAATATTCATCGAAGTATTCTTTTCTGTGTAATAAACACCCTATTTATCTCTATAGAGCAGCCCCACAGCAGAATTTTATAATTCAGGTGACTATATACAAGACTGTAATACACATTCATAACACAGTTTCTAGGTACAATGTTCTTAATTCTAGAGATTGCAGAAAATGAGTTACTCAATTTTTTACATAAGACATCAATGTGTGATGTCCATCTCAAATTTCTGTCTACATATATTCCAAGAAACTTTGTTGATTGGGATGATGATATAGTGTAGTCCCCATATCTAATATCCAAGGTACTAATTCCATTGCTCTTCAGACAAAAATGAACACATACAGTTTGGTCAGCGTTTACCATCAGATTGTTCATTCAACACCAAATTACAAACTCCCTCGCAATGCATTCACATGCCTCCAGAAGTTCTTCAGAAGTCTTGCCAGTAACAATCACCGATGATATATAGGTATATAATGGGATGAAAAAAACCGACTCTGCGAGAGGTGTTAACGAAAATTGTACATTCGACGAAAAATGACATTTGAAAAGAGATGTCATTACGTGTGGAATATGACATCGATTAATTTCATGTCTCTGTTTATAGTCTCATGGGTCTGGGTGGTCAAATGTCCAATGACTCTTCTGTATAGAACCTGCTGAATTTGAGCAATGATGTCTGATATGTTCATCTCTAGGGCATCAGTCTATTGTGAATTATTGACATACACCAGCCACTGCAAGAATCTCGACAGGATAAAGGATAGCAGAGTCCAATCCCTAATTTCCATTACAAATCAAGACTTCCTGAAAGTATTGCATTTTGGTTTGAACATACAAATATTTATCAAATAGAGGCGAATACATACGGTGAATCTAGTCGTATTGCACGGTATCGTCCGTCGTTCAAACTATTAGCAAGATTGCTTATAAACTACGTTGTTTAACAGAAAAAATTCTTATTTGATTCAACATTCGAATTTAAATTGTCCTTCAACGAATCCTTCATATTCTATAAGTATTTCGTTCAAAGAAATTTGTTGAATATTTTGGGGGAACTATCACCAAAAGCAGAAATGAAACTGAAACAAATGAATAATTCAGTAATACTAAGTAGTTGTATTCCTGCTTCAAACTTTTATTGTTTTCCGCAGAAACAATTCGCCAAGAGATTTCGAAACATAGCTTCAGATGGCATTGACTCAGTATTTGCAAATCTTGGCATTGTCGCCGCTTTCTAGAATGTGTCATTGGCTCTCAACTTAACGATGTTATTTTTTTCAGCAAATTACATTAAAGACTGCGCAGCTGATGAATTTGACTGTGATGATGAAACTTGTATTGCAAGAAGCTTAAAATGTAACAATTTATACAACTGTAGATTTAGATGGGATGAAGACGACTGTCCGGTGAGTATTCACTTGTAATATTTATATATCTAGCTTTCTGAGACAATTGTTTGTAAGCTTCGAGATTTCTTGAAATTTTTTAGAACTAGTAAAGGTAATTCATATAAATCGTCATGAGATCGCAAAGCATTCTAAAAAGTTGAGATTTTCGGAATGTACATCATATGTATTCATAATCTCACAACCAATTTGTCTTATCGATGAAAATAGACGTTATGGATTTAACACACGGAGAATGACAGATGCTACTGAATTTTTAGAGGTCCATACTGATGATGCAACGAAAAGCAAGGTACGAAGAATATCTTCCACTTCAGTCTGCCGCTAAAAGTTTTGAAACCCTAACTAGAATGTTGCTGCATTTCGGTTTCTTAGCATGGTGTATTTTGGTGTATATGGTGTTGTAGTGTATCACTCAATGTAAATATCAACATTGCCAACCATTCTTCAAGTCCATCCGGGAAGTAGAAAATCTTCCTACTTCCCTAAATAAGGAAGATTAGACTGTCATCTTTCTTGTCACTTTTATCACCTTACACTTTAATTACTTATTCCACTTTTATCACGTCACACTTCCTTGAAGGAGGATAAGATAAGATGATAAGATGAGTGTGTTATCAGCGTTTTTATAATCTTTTAGGGTATTTTTTCCATTGATGGAGATGACTGTGCTTAGTAAGCACAACCTTGAAGAGGCCATTAGTCGAACCAGACGTGCAAATGTTTTAGAACAATAAGACACTATTTCTTGCTTATATACATTGCTAAACTGGCGTTCTTTACTGAGGCTCTTTTGTAGACCCCTTATTATTGGTACAGGGACAAGCGTTCTCTGCCATACCCATTTGTGTTTTTCTGATACGTATTCAAGATGTGGGGTGGCCATATGTGTGTACCTGTGCCTTTTTCATTCTTCAATATTGTTCCTGTTCTTCCGATACTCGTCCAAGAGATTTCATACTGCCTTCTCAATTCCTCTATATTTCTCCACTCCTTTGTTTTCAACACTTCCTCCACAAGTATTTCCAACTGAGTAACAGGATGGGTATATCTGCTCTTACCATTGAAGCAATACTGAAACTATTGAAAATCTGCGTTCAAATTCGAAACACCTTGGTGAAATTCAAAATATTGTTCAATTTCGCTTTGTATGTGAAATTGTAAATCTAAATTTCGATATGGAATATCAATTAGGTTTCACATTCAAGAGGTTAAATTTTGAGAGTAAATCTTACTTCTCCAAGTGCGTGATAAGGCAATCGATGTTGATAATAATAAGCTATCGAGCACTTTTCAAGAAAATTGCACCAACTGATGGAAGTGAGGTTTGAAACAGCTATAACAGTCAATATTAACAGTTAGTGCATTGATACACTTAATAACCAGAAAACGATACACACACTGCTATGCTTGGATTATCACTGCTATTAAATATTTGTTCTTCGTGGAGCGCAGACTACGTATCAGTAACAGTAACAGAAAATACATGAAGTGAAGTTTTGAAAGAATGGCCAACAAAGGTATCAACATATACATGAACGGTGCACCACTGCCTGCAGTAGAAAGCTTCAATGGTCCCGGTCCATGATAACACCTGATGCCAATCTTGAAAAAGATGTCAGTTATCGAATAAGTACTGCTTGGCTGAAAAAAACTGGTGCTCACTAACTGGTGTTTTATGCCATCCCATAATAATCAATCAATCAATCAATCAAATAATTTATTTCCATTATGCATACATTTAAAATGTGTGGAAAGCGTCAGATATTTACAAATCACAAATAATGAATTTAAGAAACACTAGGAAGATACTCTTCTAAAGAATATAACATGTTCGTCAATATATACCTCCTCAACTTTTGTTTGAAACAAACCGTGCTCTTCGCCTCCCTGATGTCAAGAGGCAGGTGATTGTAGGGTCTTGGACCCATACAGTTTGCAGACGTTCTGCCTATGTTGAGACGTTGGAATGATACACGTATATCATTTCTGGCACGTGTGTTCTTCTCATGTATATTTTTGTTCTTGAGAAATCTGTCCCTATTCAGATGAACATATGTGCTCAATTCCAACAAAAACAATCCAAAAAAAGGTAGAATTCCATAACGCGCAAAAAGACCACGGCAAGAGACTGTACTGTTCATGCCCTCCATAGAACGCACTATACGTTTCTGGCAGGTGAATACATCCGCAGCACCTGAGGAAACGCCCCAGAAGCAAATGCCGTATTGCATTCTCGATTGAATCTGTGCATTATAAAAAGTTATTAGTTGCGGCAGAGTTAAAACCGTTCTCAGATTTCTCATAAGATATGATTAGCTCGAAAGCCTACCACAGAGATCACCACAATGCTTCTTCCAGTTTAGATTGTCATCCATCGTTATTCCGAGGAACCTGGCATACGACACACTCGATAAACGGTCGGCGTTTATGATCATTTCAAATTTATTTAATTTTTTCTGTACACTTCCATACTGGATAATGTTTATTTTTGATCCATTATCATTGAACCAGCTCAAAACGTTAGTCATATTTTCTTCACATCTGGCTCTGAGTACCTCACCGGTCCCCGAAACAATAAAAGATGCATCATCCGCGAAGTATGTATCGCAAATGTCCTCTCCAACCACATTCGTTGAATCATTCATATATAATATGAAAAAAACTGGGCCCAGTACCGACCTCTGTGGCACCCCAAGGTCAAACTCATCTATCCTCGAACCCGCAAAAACCATTTCCCTTCCATTGTTATGTGGTACCGAGACAAACTGTTTTCGTCCCTTCAGATACGCAACAAGTCGCCCAAGCGGCCCTCCTCTGATACCAATAGCCTCAAGCTTCTCCAAAAGCCTCTGATGTGAGACACAGTCAAAGGCCTTGGTTAGATCGAGATAAAGACCCACGGGGCACTCGCAAATCTCCATCGAGTCGATTATCCTCTCAACAACACGACCAATTGCCATGGCAGTAGAACAGCCTCCACGAAAACCATATTGGTTTGAAGTGAGTATCTTGTTTCGTTTGAGAAAATTTTCCAGCCTGGACAAGAAGGCGTACTCAAATATTCTGGAGAAACCAGAAGTCAGTGCTATTGGACGATAATTTTCCTTCAGCTGCCTATCATTTTCCTTGAATGCACACAACATACATGCATAAGTGTATATTAATTTCTGTGAATAAGCTCCAATGATTTCATCATCTTAGGTCTCATTGAATGTTAATGGAAAAAAAGCAATGTTACTTGGAAATTGTTTCCATTTTTAATTCATTTATAATTTGTGACATTATAGATTGCTCCAAAGCATGAGAAGGGCATGAATTGAAAACGAGAAAGACTTGTGCAATCTACCTCAGAAGATTCCTTATCAAGTTCAAACTTGAAAATTGAATGAATCAGGCTCGAATTTTAATTACTAGACCACTACAATTAATTGTTATTTTCTCTTATACTGTTGGTATACTTCAACAGTTATCTTCGAATATCATTTGTGATATAAGTACAAGACACGATGTATCTCTCAACGTACAGCCTTTCAAATTCACTCTTTCCGATTAACACAGCCTCCTGTCTTTTCGCCACACAGCGCGTTAATCGAAATTGCCATTAATAAACCAGGCTAGGGAAATTTAAGAGCTTGCGGACTCGAATTTATGGTCACGTGCTTTGTTAATTGACGTGTGATGCATGCCTAATGAAAGCGATGCGACACCTGACGCATTCTGACTTAATGGAGATTATCCAGCACGCCAACTTGAGAACATAAATCAGCGTTCACAAATGTCACAGCCATCTATCAATGAGAATGTTCGGAATATGTAGCTGCTATCCGATCTCAGAAAAGGGGTAGTTTCTAGTAAATTAATGGAGGTATTCAAGTAATATAAATTTGAAATTTTTCGGGAATTTCGCTATCAAGTTATGTGATTTCAGTCATTTCGAAAAGTAAGGGGACTGAGATGCGCATAAATGAGCAGATTCCTGAATGATTATTGAGAAATTGTTACGTTATAGACGCTACTTTAGCAAATCTTTCCTTGGTATTCCAACCTACTAGTCGAAAATGTGATGTTTTAATTGTAGTAATGGCCTGTTGTTATTTCAAACCAAATTTTATTCGAATTTGATTTGTAGTTATAACGTTTGATTTGCAATATGTAGTTGTTACTTCTATTTCACTGTTGTGTACTCCTATCATTTGCATAGATTGTAATGTTGAATGTGCGTAATTGTACTTGCAACTTGATTGAGTAGAACAGCAAGACTGGACGTGTATTTAAAAATAAGGACTTATGTTTCAAGCTTATTGGCTCTCGTCAGAACGGCGTAGTTCAAGATTTGGATTTACAAACTTGGATGTTAATTAAAACGAAAAAAAAATCACAAAACGCAACACAAAAATTCTGTGTAAGGAATCGACTTCATTTTGGCTTGGGATTGAATATCTTTGGTAGAGTTCATTTGACTCCGTTCTGAATTTCCTGTATAATAATCTTAATACCTGTATAATTCTTTTTAAATTATGTTTATTGTTCGGTACAAATTCTCAGAAGGTATAAATATCGTTTCACTGGCTGATATTGATTCAGTCTTCAAAACGGAGTCAAATGAACTCTACCAAAGATATTCAATCCCAAGCCAAAATGAAGTCGATTCCTTACACAGAGTTTTTGTGTTGCGTTTTATGTTTTTTTTTTTTTCGTTTTAATTAACATCCAAGTTTGTACACCTCAAACTTGAACAACGCCGTTCTGACGAGAGCCAATAAGCTTGAAACATATGTAAACGGCTGTCACAAACAATTTCAGGTTCATACCGTAAGTCTTTTATCTATATATATATATATATATATATATATATATATATATATATATATATATATATATATATATATATATATATCATAATATGTTTGATATTTTTATAGAGAAAATTGAGAATTGAAATCAATTTCAAAAGTTTTGACCTCGACTGGTATTCGAACCCAGGTCATCAGGTTTACGCCCCACTGCTTCGGACCGCTATGCTACCGAGGTCTACACTTTGAGATGCAACTTCAATTCATATCTAAAAACTCGTTTATTCGTCAACCAGTTATTTCGACCAGGTATCGAAGACGATAATCCGAGCGTCGAAATAACTGGTTGACGAATAAACGAGTTGTTAGATATGAATTGAAGTTGCATCTCAAAGTGTAGACCTCGGTAGTTTAGCGGTCCAAAGCAGTGGGGCGTAAACCTGAAGACCTGGGTTCAAATCCCAGTCGAGTTCAAAACTTTTGAAATGTAATTTCAATTCTCAATTTTCTATATAAAAATATTGAACATATTATTCACATCCACACGTGGTTGGCTAAACACGAAAATTTACTGTATATATATATATATATATATATATATATATATATATATATATATATATATATATATATATATATATATATATATATATTAACCTCAAATAAACCTTTCGTGAAAAACTTAACTTTAAATTTGGGAATATCCAGTAAACCATAGAATTTCTGGATTCTTTTGGTTCCAGAGACATTCTAGGTTGGGGGGTCATAACAAATGGGGTGCGCCACACTTGAGGGGCGTAGGATGATTTAAGGGGTGCGCGCAAATGAGTGACCGCTCGTGTTATATGCAATTTTCACCGATTAATTTGAATTCAAGAATTTATCAATTGGTAAATAAAGTGCAGCCGCAATGTTGTGGCTAATAATCATTAATACTGTGTTGATAACACTGGAAAACAATTTGTAACATAATTCCTGCTGACCTCGTTTTTATGGATGTTTTAGAGGTACAGTGACATGCTGATTCCAATACATTTATCAAGTTTTTTCTATCACGTCAATTTTTTTTCTACAGTTGGTACGAGATTTGGGACTATCCAAAAAAGCATTAGAACTTTTAGCATCAATACTTTGCCATTACCTAGCTGGTTTAACGAAAGAATTGATAATTTCAGGACTACAACGCAACTGAAAGGCAATTGTTTATAGATAGCTCAAAACGTAGCTTCCCAAACAAACGTTCTCCTCCACAATGGAAATTTATAGGGTTCAGTCCCAATAGGTCATTCAGTTTCTTTGCACGAACGATACGAAGACATAAAGAAGGTCATTGACTTGTTGCAATATAACTTACACCAATGGATCATCTGTGCTGACCCTGAAATGCTTGGTTTCTTTTTTGGCTAGCAACGCTGCAACTAGCAACATCTGACCTGAAACCTGGTGATCCAAACATTCTAAATCAGTCTCCTGTCGACAGAAAAAACATGATATTTCCGCCTTTGCATATGAAACTAGGTCTCATGAAGCAATTTGTTAGCTTTGTCAACTGAATGGGACTGTTTTAAGTATATCACTTGGGCATTTCCTAGCTTGTCATATGAGAAGATAAAGGCCGATGTCTTTGGTGCGCCAAAGATGAACGTTTCGTGACTGAACTCGAAAAGAATGTCGAGGACTTTCTTGGAAACACACGAGCCCAGAATTACATCGCTTTTTTCAGCAATTCTTAGATTGTTTTAAAAAACTTGGCTGTAATATGAGCATCAAACTGCATTTCTTACATAGTCATCTTGCTAACTCTCCAGAAAATCTTGGCGCTATTAGTGATAAGCAGGGTGAGCGATTCCACCAAGATTCGAAGGTCATGGAGTCAAGGTATCAAGGTAGATGGGATGTCAGTATGATGGCTGACTACTGTTGGAGTATCAAGCGAGAATGTCCCCAGATTGTAAATTCTAGGAAAACTTATAAGCGAAAATTTTAACCCTTACACCTTTTTTTTCGTATAAACACAATTCAACTTTTAATATTACAATAACCTTTGTATGAATGAAATATTCTAATATGTTTGGTTAGTACCCACTTCATTTACCTCTGTATGCCCATTTTGTATAACTTTTAGGTAAAGAGAGGGTATGTTGTAGTTCAAAAACTCGACTCGATAGAAAAAAATTGATGAAACTTTCGAATTCAGGGACCAAAATTTAATCGTAATCAAGTCAAAGATTTAGGACAACAAAATTGTTGTTCCTCAGTGTAATTAATATTGTGTACTCAATTATATGCCCACTTTTGATCGATTAAGTACATGAAAGTTGTCACAGTTTGCTCTTTCTATCTAAGTAGAGTTGAGACAAGGGAGGTGTAGTATTGGAAGGAAAACTTGAGAGAAGCACACAGAGTAATAGATTGTTGGTGTTTGTTTTCAGTTATAATTATAATAAAATTTATGAATAAGTAAAAAATTGAGAAACTAGAAGTTTGGGTGGCAGGTTCTGCAAATAATAAAAATTCGATAGACCACGATTGCATAAATCAAGCTGAAAAATTCTGAAAATGTCGAATTTTATGCGTATATCAGTTGTGATTACTGAACGACTTTTCAACTGAAAGGTAGAGTGAACCCGTACAAAATCATTCCATGCCTATTTCGCAAAAAAACATCAATTTCAATCGAATCATGTTTTACATCTTATCGATAATATTCCATCAATCGAAAACTGATGTTCCGTGTTTATTATCTACTCCTACTACTACACAAATTCAACATCAAATGAAGTTTGGTGAACTTCGAATAAACGGAATTCTCATTGAATAACAGAAGAGAGATCAATAAAAACATCGCTTTTGATAAAAAAAATCCTTATGTCTAGAAAATTCTTAGACTTTCTAATGAAATATTCACCACACGCCAAAAACCGTTGAAAGCAAAACGGGCGATAACATTGAATATGCAATCTTGTTGCATTTAAGTTGACGAATTCCATCGAACACAATGTTCATCCATAGAATGAATTGAAGCGAACTCTCAAGCCCAATATCCACAGAGCCTCGAAAGTTGAATTGCATTTCTGAGGTTCTGGCAATCGAGAAACAAAGCGATATCGCGTTTCATCCTGTAAATGAATAATTCTCGTCTTTTGTAAATGGCTGTTGCATTTTGTTTTTATTGAGCTTCTCAGAAATTCATAGAAAAGTTAACGATGTAATTCTATTTAGAGTTGCCGTTCATTCTGCTTTTGCGCGAATATAAAACTAGAGGAAATTATAATTTCCTCACTATTAGTTGGAGATGTATATAAATAAAGAAACTTCATTCAAACATTGCAGAAAGCTCATTTCGTAACATTCATTCAAAACACCCATTCGATTATTTTGATAAGTAGCACAAGCATAGTAATATGTTAGATTCATTTGCATCTAAAATCTTGATGAGTTTTTCTATACATATAGCAGGAACTTGTACTTTTTTGCTTGTAAAAACTATGAAAATTAAGTATTCAATTCGCCAATCCAGAGGTTCTTTTAAAAGATCTACTTGATTAACGCAGATGAGACTAACTTGGATATTTTCTCTCGTTTCAAAAATACATCATCCAGAAGTTGAAAATAATATGATTTTCTATTGAATAGTGTTGGCGTTTACTTGATGTAAATCTATTATAATTGAATATAAGATAAAATTCAAAAACTTCAACTTTTGATTCACACTTTTATCGACAACTAGCATGACGTGTTTCGTCGCTACAAACGACTTCTTCAGATGCTACTAAATGCTGTCTTTTTTGAGAGGTATAGAACTTCAAATTGCAATAAAACAACTATGGATCATTGGATTGACAAGATTTGTTTTTTATTTGAAAGATAATCTTCAGTCATTACACTTCAAATATGATTTCTGGCATATAACCGCCAATTTTTGATGACTTCTTCCAACATTTGTGCCCGTATATCGGCAATAACACGGCGAATATTGTCTTCCAAATGGTCAAGCGTTTGTGGCTTATCCGCATAGACCAATGACTTTACATAGCCCACAGAAAGTAGTCTAGCGGTGTTAAATCACAAGATCTTGGAGGCCAATTCACAGATCCAAAACGTGAAATTAGGCGGTCACCAAACGTGTGTTTCAATAAATCGATTGTGGCACGAGCTGTGTGACATGTTGGTTGTTCAATTCAGGAATGAAAAAGTTGGTAATCATGGCTCTATACCGATCACCATTGACTGTAACGTTTTGGCCATCATCGTTTTTGAAGAAGTAGTGACCAATTATTCCACCAGCCCATAAAGCGCACCAAACAATCAGTTTTTCTGGATGTAACGGTGTTTTGACATACACCATTTTGAATATAGAATATAGATAAATAAATATATATATATATATATATATATATATATATATATATATATATATATATATATATATATATATATATATATATATATATATATATATATATATATATATATATAGGTAAAAAAAGCAAAAATTCCGGCACTAAAATCCATGGACATTAATACAGTTTCGCATATTTTCAAAGCAATTCGAAATATGCAAACCATCAAGTGTCAGAAACCCACTCTTCAAAATTTTACATAATATACAAAAAAGCAGTCAATCAGATTTTTACGATTTTGAGTTCTGTGGAGCCTTTCCAAATTATCAGGCCTTTCGTCGTGTTGATTGCTTTTAAATCCTCACTACCTCTGACTATTTCTCTTCTGTTTCTCAGGAGATTTTTGGGAATTATACCAGTGGATTCAAAGATCTTCGAAAAAGTTTTGACTACGTTCATGTGCCACTGCCTCCGAACTCGCACTCCAAGTTTTCCATATTTTGAAATTTCATCGAAGTTTTTCTGGATTAGGTTGTTCGCATTGAATGAAATAGCCACCTAGGTATGTATAGTTCACCTCGCTCTTTTGTCAACCAGAGCAAAGTCAGATCTATTGTGGGGAACTATTCGATCATTCGAGATGCCCCAGTAGAGTAAAAGCAACCTTTCCTTCTGTAGAAGATGTTCAGTGTTAGGACTTGGTGCACAAACTTTAGTACAGCGTCATATTTCCATCTGCAATCCATAGGTGAAACAATTGACATCCCTTTGTTAGATGTTGGATTGTCTCTGATGTTTGTCATCCGTATTGCCGCCTGTTGTCCTCTCTGTTGGGTATTTAAAGATATATTTCAAGTAGATACGCTGGTAGAATGTCTCAGTTTCAGAGGAGTGAAGTCATCAATATGGCGAATAATTCTATGCATATGTGAATCGGTATATTTCCTGTGAAAATAGAAGATTGCTTATTTGCAAGTCCAACAAATTACCCATATCTACGAATCATCTACCGCCTTCATGTTTAGGTAAAGTAGTTCTTTCAACAGCGCTTTTTGGGTGGTAGATATCAAACTTTGATAGGAATGTTCTGATCATTAGCTGCAGATTGTCAATCAGTCTGCTCTACTTGAATATTCCGAATGAGTCGAGGAGAACGAAACAGGCGTAGGTGTTTTCCTGAATTCCTGAGTTTAGATTTTCCTGAAGAGTTTTTTGCAGTCATGTTTCATTTTCAGTACCTCTCGTCATTGAACGATGATCTTTTTTTGTATTGTTTCATAACCAAGTATTTATTGATCTTTTCCTGTTGAATTGACTCGATATAATCTCCCTTTCCATTTGAAATTCCTCCTGCTTTTTTTGCCATTTTTAACACTCAAACACGACATTCCTACATACGAAACTGAATTTCAATAGCAGTGTGGAATTCATCATTAATATCAAGCATTTGATCCATTTGCTTGATGCTGGTCATCAGTATCAACATTATTCTTCTATATTTTTCAATTTTAAATACAAGGGCTCACTTAACAGACACTTTGAAACTGTCCTATAATAGAGGAGCACATATTATAAATACAAATTACCTATAAACTAAGTTATATCTAATGTGTATATCTTATAGAAATTTTTATTGGAGTACATCTCATCGAAATAAAGTTTTCGATGCATTTGTCTCTTCATATACGAACAAAATACCTAATTCTACTAAGAAAAAGATTAGATAAATACATCATGGAAGGATAACTCTATAAAAACTGATAATTATTCTATTATCGACCTTTAAATAATCTGCTTTACAAATGTCTCTTAACAGTTATGGAATACGGAGAGAAAATATCCAAGTTGGTCTCTATACTTATCAAATTTAGCCTATTAATATATCCATGGATAAGTTAATTCAACATATAATTTGTTTTGCTCTGCCCAACAACCAGTATTGTACAATTTCTTACTACATGTGGAGAAAAACTAAAGTTTATAAGGCAGCAAAAACTATTGAGCAATCAAATAATTTGGAGATGAAACATATATCAAAGTACTCACTTCTCAAACTCAAACATTCCAACTTTTTAAATTTCACATTACCTTCATATGAGAATCGATGACGGTATCTGTTAAAACGGAGCATTAATGAACTTCCTTCGAACATTTTTCAATCTATTTGTGTATTTATCATAATTTGGATTCCAGACGGCCGACGCGTACTCTAACTTGTATCGACAATAGAATTATACAAAGCAATAACAGACTCAAGTCGACCAAAAGTCCTAGTCATTCGTAATATGAAATCCAGATTTCTGGAAGACTGTTAGAGGTTTGGAGGATTATGTATATTTTTCCGTACATTTTCACTGAGAGTTATTATGTATTCCAATCAATGAATATAGTTAATTTGGAAATTCACACTAATTCATGGCTCCTCGTTTTGTGGTACACTTTTATTGGGGTTCAAATGATCACTTGTATGTAAAATAAAAAAGAATAATATAAAATGAAAAACAAAAAATATAGCAGCTTAAATTTCAACTGAGGTAACAAATTGTGATGGTCGATTAGTGTGATAAAATTTCAATATCAAACTCGTGTCAAATGTGTAACATCCGTCATTGGGCACAAAGACAAGTACCTTCAATATTCATTCCACCGTCAAGTTCGTGCATATTTATCATACTGAAACTTTACATGTTCAAAACTACTGAAAGTTCTTCGACAAGGGCAATTCTCTGTTAGCCATTGAGTCGCATAGTTCGGAAGTTATGTTATAGTCTTTGCCTACTGCCGTGTTGACAAGTTCCATTCATATCCGGAACTCGAGTACGTTCGTTGAATTCTTATTTAACTTTCCGATCCGACGAAAAAGAAGATGGAGAAGCGCCCTCGGGATCTACGTCATTTCTCGATGCGGAATTTCTGCCGGAAAATGAGGCATCCGTCGACCAAATTGATTTCGATTTGTCTTCTCGGCCAACGTTCAGCCGACAAATCCCGGATGCATTTGTGCAAGTTCTGAGTCTGGAGTATTTCGAGGCAGTCTTCACTGTTTAAAGAGAGGAAATACTCAACGAACACATTTTCATTTATATAGAGGGTGATTTTTTAAGCGTAGTTTTTTTTAATCGGATAAAACACTCAATTAGCATCATATATTCAAAATTTTCATTGAAGTCTTGGTTTTTTCCATTTACATTTTTAAGATTACTTCATGTAAACGTTGTCAGTGGCTCCGTATCAAATGGTCCATTCGGAAGGTCCAATTTTGCGTCACTTTTTAGAGCATTTCGATCTGTATCCCACGAATAATCTTGTTATCCTGTGAAGCTTCAATCGTGTTCGGCTTGTCCACATACACTAACGACTTCACATTACCTCACAAGAAATAATTCAAAGCCGTCAAATAGAGAGCATAATCTTGGCGGCCAATTCAAAGGGCCGTTTCGAAAGATGAGCTGATCACCAAATTCATCTTTCAATATTCACATTGTTTCAAGAGCTGTGTGGCATGTGGCACCGTCTTGAGGAAATCACATATCAACCAAGCTCAACTCGGTCAACTGTGACAAAAAACAAGTTGCGTATCATGACTCGATATCGTTCGCCGTAGACGGTTACGTTTCTTCCACGATCGACTTTGAAGAAAAATGGACCGATGATGCCACCCATCCCATAAACCACAACAAACTGTCGTTTTTTCGGGATGCATCGGTAATTATTGTATGGTATGTGAATGTTCATCACTCCAGATTCGACACATTTGTTTATTTACCTATCCGTTAAGCCATAACTGAGCTTCGTCGCTGAACACAATTTTTCGACAATACAGTGGATTCTCATTGAGCTGTTCTTAGGCCCATTCACCGAAACTTAGACGTTATGGTAGCTCATTCGGCTTCAATTCTCGCAGAAGTTGAATTTTATAGGCTTTCCAAACCAAATCCAAATCAACCCGTGAAATTTTCCATGTGCTTGTGTAACACATGCCCAATTGCTGAGAACGGCGACGAATTGACATTTCACGATCCGCATTAACGCTGCACGCTATGGCTACAATATTCTCTCCAGTACGCACTGTACCCATGCGAGATAATGGTTTAATGTCCAAAAAAGTGAACTTGGTGGGAAATTTGGTGATAACAGCACTAATTGTTGATTCACCAGGTCGATTATGGCGACCATAATATTGTCGTAACCAATGATAGAAATTTTTCACAGAACACGAATTTTGATAGTAAATTCGAACTATTTGCAATCGTCTCTCGTTTGTAAGTCCATGATGAAATGTCAGAGAATGCTGAAATTTTTTCACTTTGACAGGTGACGTTTGGATGTCATTACCAACCAGTGGCGCCAACCTGCAAAACTTAAAAAAACTCTTAAAAAATCACCCGTTCTTTCGAAAATATATTCGCTAGTAATAATGAAAATTTTAATTGAACTCTTTGCTCAATGTTTCACAAATATATTGAATAATAAAATAATACTACAACGCTGAGTCGACATTCTCATTATTAAGACTAACTACAAAAACAGAACATACCATATTTTTCGGCTGAAGTCAGTTTAGTGAATGACTTGGGTGTTAATCTTGATAAAAAACTAACCTTGGAATTACATATTGAAGGAATCGTCCAACAGGCTCACAGAAATCTGGATATCATATTACGAATGACTAGGCCTTTTGGTCGACTTGAGTCTGTTGTTGCTTTGTATAATTTTGTTATGAGATTCAAGTGAGAGTAAGAGTCGGTCGTCTGGAATCCAAATTATGATAAATACTTAAATAGATTACAATATGTTCAACGGAAGTTCATAAATGCTCTTGATTTCCGTTTTAACAGATTCGGTCATAGATTCGTATATGAGAGTAATGTGAGATTTTATAGGTTGGAATGTTTGAGTTTGAGACGTGAGTACTTTGATATTTGTTTCTCCTTCAAATTATGGCTTTATAGATTCTGATGCATGTACGAACCTTATAGACTTCAATTGTTTTCCACATATAGTAAGAAATCGTACAGTATTGGTTGTTGGGCAGAGCAAAACAAATTATATGTTCAATTCACCCATCCATAGATCTTTCAATAGGCTGAACTTGATTTATAATATAAGTATAAGTAATAAATATTTCAAGTATAGAGACCAACTTGGATATTGCGTCTCAGTATTTCATAACATTACTTTCAAGAGACATTTGGAAAAGAGATTATTCAAAGGTCGATAATAGAATAATTATCAGTTTTCAAGTGTTATCCTTTCATGATGTATTAATCTAATCTTTTTCAGTAGAATTAGGTATTATTGGTGGGATGTATAAATAATTTCTATAAGATTTACATATTAATAAATCCAATGGACGATGAATCTACTCTGTGATAGTTCATATTTAAATGAGAGGTAATAATAAAAACTTGTCTAAAAATCACTCAATGAACAGTTCTTTATTCGACTAGTTTCGCCTTTTACAGCATTATCAAGAATGATTGATAAGTAAAAGGCGAAACTTCGAATAAAGAATTGTTCAGTCAGTGATTTTTAGACAAGTTGTTATTATTACCTCTCATTTACATTTTAGATACAACTTGTTTTATAGGTATTTAACATTTGTAATATGTGCTCCTCTATTATAGGACAATTTCAAACTGTCTGTTAAGTAAGCCCTTGTATGTAAAAATAAAAATAAAATAAAATAAAATAGTAATTTTATATCTATACAATAGAGGTGAGAAGGGGGAATAGTATAAATTCTAGTTGTTCATTGATGTAAGCGCTTCTTCTCTTTTCCAGGATGTGCTGATTTTTATGGCCTCTAAAAGATCTAAACGTTCCGCTTTGTTACTTGCGCGTAAACAATCCGTTTAATTGAAATCTATACAGCGGACAGAACGGATACAATATTCTGCGAAGGCCGTTATATTATTGTTCTGTAAAATCGCCCTTTTATGTTCATCTAGTCGAGTCTCGATATTCCTACCTATTTGGCCGATATGGTCAGTAGGGCGATCATTAGAAAAGATTTTATAATTGCCGCTATTTTTCTTAACATTAGTCTTTTCCTTATCATTCACTCAAAGTGAATTCATGTTAACGCCCTAATGAGAAGCAGACTTTAGTACATCTGTCTTGTTTGGCGACCATTATATAGTTGTCACATAAACCCCTGGAGGCACTGTAGAGGAAATTCTTGAAATATCTCCCATTCCAAGTTGTGATCACGCTTGTTTGCTGTCAAGGTTTGACACTAGGAGCCTCCACACCATGAGAAGTTTGAATGCATGAAATTTTCATTCAATTTGTTCAATGATAATCTCGACTGTCCTGAGCTTCTAGGTAAACTTAATTTCTTTGTAATTCAGAGGTGTATTAGAATAAGCCAAACATTTTGCTCAAAAACACACAGAAACATTCATCTCTTGCAGTCGCCGCTTAACATTGCATGTTCTATTGCAAACCAGTCATCAAGCTGCTGTGAGTTGCACTAGAACTCACTCGTTTTCATCATTAATATGTATTCAAATCTTAACCATTGAGGTATCTTGATTTCTTCCGGTTTGAGTTCTGAATGATTTGTTTTCTTGATTAGTTATTACTCATTGTTTAGAGATTCCGTTAAATAATTGAATATTTCAATATTGATATTATAGATTTACATTATTATATTTGATTATGTTTTTTATCATTATAATTATTTTTTAATATTGTATATCTATGTATTTAATAGTGTTGATGTTTACGTGATGTAAATCCATTATAATTGAATATAAACTTAAATTCTAACACTTGAACTTATGATTTACAATTTGTTGACTACATAGCATGACGCGTTTCGTAATTATTCTGTTAGCATCTGAAGAAGTCGTTTGTAACGACTTTTTCAGATTACGACAATTTAAGTTTATATTCAAGTATATCTATATTGTTATTGATATTTTTAGTCACCATATTGTGTATTTCATTATTCATTTTGTATTTTCCTATAATTGGGTAGTTACCTCTTGGAAATATATGCTTATTATTATTATTATGTTTCTTTTATTCGTACAATTTTTTCAATTTGCTTTTTCTTCACTAATTCACAATATTACGCTTTTGGTCTATTTCTCTTGGTCTTTTGAAAGTTACGAGAAGTTGTGAATTATGTGAGTAAATGAGTTCATAATTCATTCTTCTGCTTTCTCTAGTACGGACTGTCAAACATAAAAACAGTATATTCAATTTTTCGGGCAGATTTGATACCAAAAAATTCTACTGGTTCTTGGAGTGAATCCAGTCGAGAGACAGTGGTGTAATATTCATTGGAATATTACAATTTCATTAATGGTGAAGATCAAAACGTACACTAAGCATAAGTTCCTATTTTACATTCAATCTTGAAATTTTCATCACTTGATCCAGCAACTTCAAAGATGTCATAGATATTTTCTTTGTGAATGGCCCCTTTCCCCAATGAATTCATGTTTTTCATGGAAGTTATTCGAAGCTAAACCTATGTTGAAGATTTAATCCATATTTGGTAATCTACAACTGCGTTGCGAAATGGAAGTTTCTGCCAGTCGGAGAAACCTCCGATAGAGAAGATAACATGGATTTCCATTAATAAGTCGCAAGTTTTGTCAGTTATGCATTGTATGAATAAGTAAAGATTTGAATAACTTGTTGAAATGTGTTTGGGCAGAAAGTTGTTGAAAGTTGTAAGTAGATTTCATCCTGTTTTACGTTCGGTAAAGTTTGGCGGAAAATTTGCCTTTCATTTGGAAGTGGTTGAGTTCTGATCGACATGGAATCGAGTTCATTGTAATACGAAATTGGAACTTACTTCTTTCGCCGATTCGCTAGTGTTTGGAGTGGAAAGTAACGATTGTGACGCAGAAACTAACATTTGCTTAGAATAGTAAATTTTTATGACATCTCTGGAGTGTTTCGAGATAGATGCAAAGACAACCCAATGCTCTTCTGGATTAAGAGGACAGTTTCAAATATATCGGAGGACTATTTCAAATTTTGAATGAAAATATTTCATTTTGTGATGTTTACTAATTCAATTTTGCTTTAATTTGATATTTTCCTTGCCATATTGGATCAAATATATAGTTTACGAATATAACCTATCTTAATTGACAATGTTAAAGAATCCCTCTGTGTTCATGAAAAAAATTTTCCAGAAAAAGATCTTTGAAAAACAAATTGAAATATTTGATGAATAGTGATTGGAGTGGAGAGTAAAGACAGTAACACAGTTTTCACAGAGCACGAACTTTGATAGTAAATTTCAACAATTTGCAAACGTTGCTCGTTTTTATGTCTTTCCATAATGCAATGGCAGAGTAAACTGAAAACTTTTCACTTTGACAGATGACGTTTGGATGTCATTACCTACCAGTGCCGCCAACCTGAAAAACTTAATCGAATCGTGTACACTTTAGGGCCAGATATACTACATAACACTGAATTTTTGTTCAATATAAACTAAAATTCAAACACTTGAACTTTTGATTTACAGTTTTATTGATAACATAGCATGACCCGTTTCGTCGTTACAAACGACTTCTTCAGATGCTTATAGAATACTATAGAAAAGTATTCTAGTACCAAGTGAAGAAGTCGTTTGTAACGACGAAACGCGTCATGCTATGTGATCAAAAGTTCAAGTGATTGAATTTTAGTTTATATGTTACCGAAAATGTATGAAATCAAGAAATTGTATACAAATCCTAGAAAATGTGTACAATTCCGACACTATTTGGAAACGTATAAAATATTGTCTGAAAAACTATTTAATGCATAGATATCCTGGGAAATGTATGAATTTCCTCGGAATTGTATATAATTCCAATATCGTATTAGGAAATATATAAAGCTTTCTGTAATTAAACACGTCGTTAATAATATTTCCTCATTACTAACCACTTATTGAGACAATCGGGTAACAGTCATACCGTAAAATAATAATAATATATTCATATTATCTTACTAATTAAAACTTCTAAAATCAACTATCTATTAACTTTTAACGCATCACAAAATCAAGATATTTTTATTCCTATAAAATCAAATTTTCATTTGACAAGTAATCATTTTGATAATTCAGTAATTATAAATGTCACAGTATAAAAGTAACAGTTACAAGGTGACAATTTGCAAGACAATGCGCGATCGCCGGATCAGGCGAAGCAATACACTCCCCTCGTACCGATGTCCAAGCGTATCTACCAATATCTTAAATGTTTTACATTCCGACTGCTATTTAGGAAATGTAAAGATTTCCTACGAAATGTGTAATGTGTAAGTATAATATAATTTATTTCACACATTTCCGTGCGATTTTAATAATTACATACATTTCCTAGGAATTGTATACAATTCCAGATTACATACATTTCCTTTAACATATATTCAGTTATAATGGGTTCACATCAAGTGAAAGCCAACACTATTAAATACTGAATTTTTGAGTCAAATTGAAGCCATTTTTCATTTTGTCGAAATATTTAAGAATTAAAAAGCATTATTTGGAAATCATAAAGTAGAATATGTAGGTGTCAATAGATTTGTCCATATATCTTATATGATACAAGCTGAAAGTTTTTCTTTTCCATTATTTTAACGTTCGATTGGAAATCATAATAAGTGAAAAGTTCTACGTAGTGTTTCGTCTACGCACTTTGAAATGGTTACCCTTATTTACATATTTTCGTTTCATTACAGGGAAGTACGGACAAAGGAAAAAACAATGAACAAATAGCCATCATTATGGTCATTTTCTCGCTCATTCTTTCTGGAATGTGTTTCACCTTCATCTTTAACTGTATAAAGAAACTCGTGAGGGACCACCGAACTATACAAGTAAGTGAGAAATGTTTAATTTTGAAAACTTCTATGTTAAACTATTCAATTCAACAAATGAAACTTCTTGAAATCGAAATATAAGTAAATTCGACGCTCAAATTAATTTGGAAATTTCATATTGTCTCTGTTCAAATAGATCAAAAAAACATCATAAAATTGATAACGTTCTGATCATTAATTACTCTATGCCCTGTATATCAATTTTTTGCCATATGTCCTACTCTATGTCCTGTATGTCATTTCAATCACTCAGAGTTAGCTATATTCATTTGTATCTCACCACTGAGTCCCAGTGATGATAGAAAAAACTCAGAAACTAGTTCGATGTATTTTCCATGAACATATAAAAGTGTTTTTGAATGAATTTTCCCAACTGAAATCAACTCTTAATCAATTTTCTCATCAACTGAAATATTCGATAAATAGTTATAATAATAATAATCTTTATTTAAGGTTTTCGTAATAGAATTATATACGTGAAACAATAATTCAAACTTGTCAATTTTGTTTTCTAAACAAAGATAACATTTTCTCACAAAGACCATAGTCTGTGGTGAGTACGAAAAATGTCTATTTGTATTCTGCAATGTTCAATACCTACATACATATCAATATATCTGTTTTAAAAATTTGAGAAAAAACTTATCAATATAAAAATTTTCATTAAAAAAAAGCAATATTACGGAGAAGCGAATATCAATATTATAAAAATGTTTAACACTATGATGTATTGTTTTACAACCATTTTAGCTTGCTTTCAAATGTTCTTCAGTTGGAGAATCATATATCTGTTCTGTAATTGTAATTGTAATTGTTTTATATAACTGTTTTCATCCAGTTCTTTATGGCAGGCTTTAATTTTTTAATGTTATCCATAGTTCCAAATTCGAATGGCAGTTCATTATAAATTCTTGGTGCCAAATAGGAGTAGCTACGGAGACATATAGATTCACTATATTGCGGAATTGATGAAGAGTTCCTGCTATATCTGGTATTCACGCTAGGTTCAATAAAGTAACAATTGCCTATCTTTTTTTTTCGTGAAGTTTAGCATAGTTTGAACAAACAGCTGGCGTATATCCAGTATGTCAGCTTCTTTATACAAAAAGTCAGTAGCATATCTGATATCTTTTTTATGAAGGATTTTCAGCAGTAATTTTTCTTGAATTTCGAGCTTTTTTATTACCTACTTTATCTTAGGCACCACCTCACGCAACAATACCATATCGTATCAGAGATTCCGCCAAAAATTTGTAAATTGTTGTTAGATGCTTAACATCTACAATAATTGATAATTCTTCAAATTTGGATATTAATCCTCTAAGCTTAACAAATAAGCTTCCGACGTGGGAATCACATCTAAGGTGCGAATCCAGTATAATTCCTTAGTATTTACATTCGTATGTACAAGGAATGTTAAATGTATTATCTGCTATTTCAATCATCAGTGGGTGAGAGTAAGCGCATACATACAGCAAAAGGAATGTATTTTGTTTCATCTATATTGATAGTTTCAAGAGGTAATAATGCTTTAACCAATTAGAGATATTCACAAAATCAGATTCAGTTTTGGATTTGATATCGCTCCAGTTTGCTTCTGAGTGAACTATCGTAGTATCGTCTGCAAAACTGATTATTTTACCTTCACTTTCCTACAACAAAAGTTTATTCATATAGATCGTGAATAGTATTGGGCCTTATATTGTTCCCTGGGGTACCCCATATTCTATCATCCTTATACCACTGAATGGATGTAATAATTCTTATGTTGAACCATTCTATTGAACAAATGAAACTCCTTGCAATCGAAATGAAATGAGCTTTAAAGCTCAATTTGACTCAAAACTGAAATATTGTTTCAATTCCTTATATATCTCACCTTTGAAATTGCATGAAAATTTCCAAAAAAAAACAAATGTCTTTTATTGAAAAAAAAATTGTTTCTTATCAAATATATCTAGCAAAGCTTTACCAAGAGATCTCTACATCTTGTATAACATTTCTATGGCCCAGAACTCTCTTTATTATTCTGTATCTCAGTGTTCAGTCTTAGTAACAACAGACTGAATCGAGAGACTAGTTACAGGCATGAACAAGTATTTTCATGTATATAAAAAATTATGGATGAGTATTTTTCCGCGATTAACTCAAATATTCACAAATTCCAATTAACACAAAATCTTTTCATTCAATATGAAATTTGATATAAATTCAGAACGTATCAAATGGAAAACTGAATAAATAAGCCCAAATTAATCTAAATTAACCAACGTGACAAAGGAAAAAGGGCCTATACCACACCGAAGTAATCAATTCCTATTACCAACTAATTTCATACGGTAAAAACGGAAACTTCTTTGTTTCGAGACTTCCAGTCGTAGGTTGACATTCCGATGATTTATGATCTTGGTTAAGTTAACACGCATAACTCGGGGGCGTTTTGCATGGGGTGTTTTCATTTCCGAGTCAAATTACCGCACAATATTCCTGAGGCTGTACACGCCTGCCAGTTATTGCAAATGTTGTTATGGCTTTCTATAATCGGGCTTCGATTGTACCATTGGGACAAGCAATGTGATCGCTTTAGATTTGGATATTATAACAATTCCATAAATCACTTGTCTAACATCAAGAATAAATATGAATTTTCGATTTAACAGAAATGATGGAAGTAAATTTAACATCTATATATATATATATATATATATATATATATATATATATATATATATATATATATATATATATATATATATATATATATATATATATATATATATATATATATATATGTATATATATATATATATATATATATATATTTATAATAATAATAATACCTTTATTAGCAAAAGCTACTCAATACAATAATATTCGTTACAGCCACTTTCTACTTACAATTTAAACTATAATACCGAAAATATATGAAACTAATAGTTTCCTAAAAGTTTCATAATCTGTACAATATTTCAACTCTGGAGGTAATCCGTTAAATTTTGATATATATATATATATATATATATATATATATATATATATATATACATATACAGGGTGAGTCAATGTAGACGCGATGGTCTCTTATTACAAAACGGTTAATTTTTAAAATAATATGACAAGAAGTCACGTGGGGATTTATCAATTCATCCTTTCTCTGGTGCTAAAACTCTAGGGCTAGTCTTCGGATTTTCAATTACCGACCCCAATACCATGAATTGATTATCATCATCATCGGTGACTGGTTTTGTGGATGTCTTCATTCGATATTTTACGCTTCTTGTAGCCCTGAAGGTTTCAAATAGTTTTTCAAACGTCCTGTTATCCGGATGTCGCCGATTTCAACCGATTCTCAAAACATTCACCGAGTACTAAAATCATGTTAACTCTTTCTTGTATTGTATACATTTTCACAACTTTTGTGGATACTGGTTCAGACAAAACAAGTAAACGGTCTGAATAAATTTAAAAACTGATTCACTTCGATTGACAATAGCCTACTTCAGCAAGAAAAGGAATAACTGACAGCCTCCTTCGTATTTTCAAAAATGCGAAACTTTCAAGAAAATAAATACTCAAAAACTCGATAGTGATCTAAAGCTCTTCAACAAACTGATGAAACATTCAGAGGTGAAGCCGGTATGAAAAGTATGAAACATTCATCTTTTTTCGAGAACAAGCACTCATCCCTTCGCATATTAAAGTGACAAAATAGATAGAAATGAATGATAATTTCACAAAATTGAAAATAATTCTAAAACTAATAGAAATAGACATAAAATACTCCAAAAGCTTTTCGAAGAGAATATAATTTGGTACATGATGGGATTGAAAAATATCGTGTGTTCCATTCGAAATAAGCATGATATTGTAGGTTGATTATGTTAGCAGAGGAACATCAAATTTTGGACATCCTGTAAAACTTTAAGTGAATGTGGATTCATTTAAACTTTCCATAATCGCTCCTTTATTCACACAAAAAATTTCACTTCGTTAAAGTCTATTGTTTTGGAGATGCTATCTTCTTTTGTGGACTCTCCAATTTCCGAAAAAGCTAAATATCTCAAAAATTATAATTGTTAGGTATATGACATATTGAAGAGAAGATATCTTATTTTTCACGTAAAACTCAAAAACGTAGTCAAATATAGTGCGTTCCATTAAAAAACATAACTTTAGTATGTCACATATATCTGGAACAGCCTGTATGTATCAAATTATTTTAAGAACGTACCCTTGATGAATCCCCACATGACTTCGTGGTCATATTATTCCAAAAATTAACCGTTTCGTAATAAGAGACCATGCAACCTCTTTCTAAACTTCTCTTCTTTCAATTTCAGTACTCTTTGCCCCAGAAGACGGATATTTTTACTGTACATGTTTGTCTAAATTTCAGTGCAGTGTTTTCTTGCAATTTTAACATAACAACATAGTAAAATCTGTTCGAAATGATTTCTCATAGCAAATGAGTATCATATATTAATTTTCGACTAAAAAATTTCAGAACTGAACTAAATCAACTATCGCATTATTAAAAACTTCCATGACAACGTAAATTAATAACTTTGTCGTATTCCCAACGCGGAATTAATTATTCGAATTGCCACAAAAATTGAATATCGATCTGAATTTGTTCGTTCTAGTTTCAAGTGGAATGAAATTATACCACCGGTTTTTTAGAACATTATTAAATTTTTGCAGCTGTATATTGATAAAATATAGATTCCCCAATGCACGAGCAAACTCAACAATTTCATGACATTCATTTTACGTTATCAATAAGTGATTTATTACTTTCAGTCATTTTTATCATATTTGTTTGAATACTCTATTCACTTTTTGCAATGGCTTTTCATTTATTCTCTGAATTTTCTCTAAATGAGATGTTGAGTTGTTCATTTTTGTGTGTTCATTCATTCGATGATATTGCGAATATTTTCCACAAATATGAATGCAGCTAGTTCATGAAATTGCAATCTGAAAATAACATTTCAATCAGTTTCATATTATGTTATATTTCGAAACTAAATATTTAATAATTGCCGCAAGCAACAGGAAAAATCGTATTGGCGAATAACACTATATTCGTTTAAATATTGGATTATTTTTCTTCATTTATTTGTAAATTGAAGGTGTTGGGCAAATTGTTCATTTGTTCATTTATTTATTCATTCATTTATTCAACATACACAATTTTACAGAACAGGTTGATATTAGAAAACAGAAAAGACAACAGATACTAAAAACAAAATTGGAATTACAAAAGTTTCAATTTTTTACTTTAAAACTTACCTGAATAGGATGAAAAAAAACTCAAATAATAAACGAACAATAAAACATACATACATATACCAACACATATTAAGACATTCACACATAGAAGTATATGCGTGAATATACATGCATGTGAATTATGTACGTGAAGGAAATTGGCCTTAATATCAGTAACAGAACAGTTGAATATATTTACCTTGCCTACCGAAATATTAATTACACTGTTAACACATAGTGTACAATGGAGTGAATTTTAGAAGGCAGAAAGTTAACTGGAAGATAGAACGTTAATTCGCTTCTTAAAGAAACTGTCGAATCAATAAAGTTGAGCTCATGCAATAATTCCTGACGTTCCACTTTATTGTTAATCACAAGGTGCGTCAGAGAAACTTACTTATTTGAAAAATTCCCGTGAGTGAGGCAGTCAGTTGTGCGTTCTCCCCGGCGTTCGGCTCGCAAACACGCAGCTGCTATGGGAATTTCTGACACCACTGTTCGACGAATTCTCCATGAAGACCTTCAATTTCAGCCCTATAAATTGGCTGTTGTGCAAGAATTAACTGAACGCGATTTTGTTGCCCGTCAAAATGCATGTGAAATGCGGTTAAAAACCTTCCTGAATATGCGGTCTTTTTTTCAGTGACGAGGCTCACTTCCACATTTCCGGCTGCGTCAACAAGCAAAACATGCGTTATTGGTGTGGTGTAAATCCACGTGAGCTTCGCCAGAAGCCACTTAATTGTGGGCGAGTTACTGTCTGGTGTGCGATATCGGTAATGGGAATAATTGGTCCTTATTTTTTTGAAGAAAACGAACGCGCAGTTACCGTGAATGGAGCTCGTTACAGGAACATGATCGAGGATTATTTTCTTCCGAAACTCGGAGAAATGAAGGTTAGGAACTTGTGGTTTCAGCAAGATGGAGCCACAGCACACACAGCACGACACTCAATGAATTTTTTGCGACAACATTTCCCCGACCGCCTCATCTCTCTCAGAAGCGATCTCCAATGGCCGGCACGCTCTCCAGATTTGACTCCATGCGATTTCTTTTTATGGGGTTATTTGAAATCTCTGGTACATGTCGATCGACCACGGACCATAGCACACCTCAAGAACAACATTTGCGACGCCATTGCCAACATACCGATTGATATGCTACAAAAAGTGGATACGAATTCCAAAAATCGACTTCATCAGTGTATGCGCCATTTATTCGATGTGATTTTCAAGACTGCATGCAAAAACAATTGAGATATTGTTTTCTCGAATAAAAAAAAATTTGAAACAATAATTGAAGTACTTTCGTTTATATTGACCTTTCAAATGAGTAAGTTTTTCTAGCGCACCCTGTATTTTATGCGAGAAGATTATTGCATGGCATTTCCTTCGCTCATTAAAGGTGTCCACATTATGTCGACTTGTGAGTGATTCCAGACTGTTGATCCGTATTCATGTCTAGATCTTACGAAAGCACACTACAATATTTTCAGAGTTGATGTTTCGTCAAATTCCTCACAAATGCGAATGATGAAACCATATACTCTAGAGGCAGCGGTTACTGTTACGCCAAGGTCAATAAACTTTTCAAGTCTTCCCAAAATAGTATTAGTAATTTCATACTTAAAATGTATCAAATTATATTTTGTGGAGCACGACAGAACATGACATCTGAAGATGTTGAGAGTAAACTTATTGTAGAGATCACACCAATTTACGATATTTCTTCATTACGAACACAAGTTTCTAGAAATCATTCACAGTCACTCATACCGGAAACATAATAAAAAAGCTTGAAGTCGACAGCAAACAATCAGCCCTCCACATCTATGACATCGATTATATCTTTCATGAGCATTGCAAAAAGCAAAGGACCAAGAATGGAACCTTGAGATATCTGATTACATCCGATGAAAGATTCAGATTGATAGAGAAGATCACAAGAACCCCTCCAAGAAACACAAATACAATCGAAGGGTTACATAATAAAGGTATTGAATAAAATCACAAAGCCCAACAAAGAAATAACAAGAACTATCACAAGTAGAACAACTTAATATACAAACCATTCAAAACTTGAACTCAACTCTAAAAAAAAAAACAAAACAACATACATCCCAGGACAGTACCATGGGGAACCTCACCCTGGTATGTTCTGATAGTCCTCTCGATGTCATCCACAATGGACAATCACCTGCGCTCTACCTTTCAAATAGTTTTTCATTCAATTTCAAATTCTTCTTTTGAAGGCTGATGGTTTGCAATATTCCTAGCATTAGGAGTTCCTTCGTCCACTGCATTATAAATATTTGTAATATTTATAATGCAAAGTAGTCACTGCATTTTCCGTCGATCTACCCATCCTGAATCTGAATTGTTCTCCAGAAATTTAGTTGAATTTTTCCATACATTATAATATTCGACTATAGAAAACTTTTTCAGAAATATTTTCTAGTGTTCGTATATTTGATAAAGATGTAAACTGGTGTCGTTTGATCAATTTGATGCTGAACGCTGATAAAATTGAATATAAATGAAATAGAGGTTTTGCTTATCAGGAATCAGTACCTTGGATGTTAAATATGGAGAGAACACTATATCATCGTCCGAATCAAATAAGTTTCTTGAATTCTGGACAATTCACATTAATCTCTCATGTAAAAAATAGGTGCTTCATTTTTTGCAATCTCTAGAATTGAGAACGTTGTTCTTCAGAAATAAAAGGGGATTTCATTGCAAAGAAGCGAATAGTTAGTGTAATATTCATTATTCATCGACAAACATCTTCAATGTAAATTACCTGGTCGCCACACCTGATCTATAATAAGCAGATAAGTTTATTAAATCGAATAGTAGTCATGAGTTCAACCGGGAACAGTGAAGTGATACTTATTCCCAAGCATAAAACAGCTAAATTCGAGTACTCAACCGTTATTTATACCGTTAACACATACAGTTTTGTCAACGTTCACCATCATATTGTTCATTCGACACCGATTAACAAACTTCCTTACAATGCATTCACATACCTCCAGAAGTTCTTCAGGAGTCCTGCAGAAACAACTACCGATGAATCATCGGCAGATAATGTCACCAAAAATCGGGACAACTTCGTAGGCAGATCGTTTATTATCAATATGAATAGAATAGGTCCAAGTACAGAGCCTTGCGGTACCCCAAGGACAATGTCATGTCTCTGAAAATAACTCTGGCTATAGTACAATGTGAGGAATATCTCAAAATAAATATTTTTATCACTAACTGAATACCTGATTCTCCTCGCCACATTGAAATATTAGGTGAAAACTGATTTTTTGAAAATCCTTAAAATTTCAGTCTCGTGATCTATGCCTTTTTTTTGCCTTCTTGATTTTTCGTGATGGCTATAAATGTTTATACAAGTCACTTATTATGCCTGTTCGAAAAATGCTCTCGGGAAATTTCGTAGATAGCTTCAATTGGTTGGGATTTTTTTAGAAAAAATGTATTAACTGATTGATAAATGTTGTAAGTTGACTCTCTTCCAAAGCATTTTGTTTGTCCTGATTTATTGAATGAATTTATCATTTAATAAAACAATTCGAATAACTTTTTCAAGCTTTTATCCGATACCGTTCTTTTTTCAAAATGATTCATATTTACCACTATTCCTGGACTTATGAACTGAACCTGAAAAATTTCTTATTGGAAGAAATATTTGTTATGTGCCACAAGGTTCTGGAGTATAATTCATAAGCCCAAGTAAAAAGAGTTTCATTCATTGAATACATTATTCACTCTTTTCTAATTTATCTTCCTATATGCTCTATGACCTCCAAGTTTCAATGAAATAACTCTTTGCATTTCCCCCGTCATTTCATACTTCTATATACTCCCATGCATATTTTATATATAGTTCTCCTTGTATCCAAAAGCAGTCTCGAAGCCTCATAGTATATTCAAAAATAAATTACATTCCACGCCATTTCACCATTCGATATTCAACAATATTTCCCTCGTATCTTGTATTTTTCGAGTAAATATTATCAGTATACGTGTGAGGAATACAAACATCTTGCGACAAATTTCTAAAGTTTTCCCAAAGTTGATTAACCTTGAACAGAAAGTTCAAACAAGTTCAACATACCGGAAAACTCTCCAACTTCCTCGGATGAAAAGTTATGAAAATCATTCACCCGGCATGCTCCCCCTGTGCAGCTTTCATTACAAGTAATTTTACACCCTATTGCCCGAATGGTCTTTCATATCGGATGTTTCAATTAAATCCACCCTCAACGAATCATTCTACCGATATTTTTCGAGCCTAATTAAAATGGGGTTGCTGCGGCGATGCGAACTCTTCGAAAAGTATCAAAAATTGCCTCATTTTCGACCCAAGACTCGATTTTAAGTTTCTCTGAAACTTATCTGCCGAAATAAGAATCATGCCAGCGTTCCTCAATCTCTAATTTGGGAAACAATTTTTTTGCTTCGAAACAGCAACAAGAAAGCGAAACATTATGGCAGAATAAATATATTCTGAAATGAATTCTTGAAAACCTATGACGAGAAAATCATGGGACCCGTATTTTCAAGTAGAAATATTGGAAAATTCATATAATTCAGACGATTTTACATATTTATATCTAATGGGTGATGTTTTAAGCGTAGTTTTTTAAATCGAAAAAAACACTCAATTTGCATCACATATTCAACATTTTTATTGAAATTGATAACTTGGCCTTTGCCATTCACATTTTGAAGATAACTTGATGTGAATGTTGTCCGCAGGTCCGTATCAAATGTCCCATTCAGAAGGTTCAATTTTGCGTCACTTTTTCGAGCATTTCGGCCTGTATCCCAAGAATTACACGTGTTATGTTATCCCGTAAGGCTTCAATCGTGTTCGGCATGTCCACATACACTAACGACTTTACATAACCTCACAAGAAATAATCCAGAGGCGTCAAATCGCATGATCTTGACGGCCAATTCACAGGACCACTTTGAGAGATAACCTGCTCACCAAATTCATCCTTCAACTTATCCATTGTTGCACGCGCTGTGTGGCATGTGGCACCATCTTGATGAAACCGCATGTCAACCAAGTTCAACTCGGCCAACTGGGGCAAAAAAAGTTGCGTATTATGGCTCGATATCGTTCGTCGTTGACGGTAACGTTTCTTCCACGGTCGTATTTGAAGATAAATAGACCGATGATACCACCAGCCCATAAACCACACCAAACTGTCGTTTATTCGGAATGCATCGGTAATTCTTGAATGGCATGTGGCTGTTCATCACACCAGATGCGACAGTTCTGTTTATTTACATATCCGTTAAGCCAGAAATGAGCCTCATCGCTGAACACAATTTTTCCATAAAACAGCGTACTTCCATTGAGCTGTTCTAAGGCCCATGAACCAAAAATTAGACGTTGTGGTAGGTCATTCGGCTCCGAATCTCGCAGAAGTTGAATTTTATAGGCTTTCAAATGCAAATCAACACGTGAAATTTCTCATGTGATTGAGTAACACATGCCCAATTGCTGAGAACGGCGACGGATTGACATTTCACGGTCCTCATTAACACTGTACTCTACGACTGCAGTATTCTCTTCAGTCCGCACTGTACGCATGCGAGACAATGGTTTAATGTCCAACAAAGTAAACTTGGTGCGAAATTTGCTGATAACAGCACAAATTGTTGATTCACCAGGTCGATTATGACGACCATAATATGGTCGTAACAAACGATACACGTTTTTCACAGTGCACGAATTGTGATAGTAAATTTCAACAATTTACAATCGTTGCTCGTTTGTAAGTCTTGCGTATACTCTGCCATGATGAAATGGCAGAGTATACTGAAACCTTTTGACAGATGACATTTGGATGCCTTTACCAACCAGTGCCGCCAACCTGAAAAACCTAACTCTCAAAAAACCACCCGTTACATTCTTTACGATAATTCCCGGCGCCTGCGCCATTTCGGTTCCATAGCCTGTTAGATAAAATACATTCATTTTTCTATTTGAAAATTTGTACTTCTTCTTCACTTTTGTGACCATACCTTTAACAGTACGATTGCAAAAATGAGTGTTGATTATTTCAGTAGCTAAACGTCAGTAGTAAATTCATTAGTCAAGTGTGTACTTTATCATATATCTTTTGTGATATTATTCACGATTATACTTATTTACACTATATGCCTTACTTATAGGTTACAAGAACCAGCGTATAAATTATAATTAAATATGAGTATAATATGTAAATGATACGAGAGATGGTATGAATAATGAAAATAAATGGAAAAAATGAAATACTTAAATATTTCAAAGGTTCGGCTAACAAAATAAAATATATACATACTTACAAAGGAAGAGATAAAACGAAATAAAGAAAGTGACAGAAATAAACCACAGCAATAAATTGAGATTAACTCCTTCATTTAACCAAACAAGCTGATATAATACAATATAATCATACAAATAGAACAATAAACAGAAAAGAAAGAATGAAAAGAAATGACATAGGTTATTTATCAGAGATAATTTCAAAATATTTGTGTGTGTTGACTTATATCTTAAGCATAGTGTACTTCCATCTTCGTGAAAAAATATTTCACGAGGATGGAAGACATGATGTCTCTCGATAATCCGAAAATATCAAAATCCTAAAGATTAAAATCAAGTTACGTCCTGGTTCCTGCACCATTTTGTTGTCCTGGCAAGATGACTAAAAATTTCTCTTCCATTTGTTGAAAATTGCAATGTCTTCCGATAATCCGAAAATAACAAAATACTAAAGATTAAAATCGAATAATGACCTGGCTACTGCACCATTTTGTTGTTCTGACAAGATGACTGGAAAATGTTCTTCCTCTTGTTGAAAAGTGTGTTTTTTTGTATGACAAGTATTTGTACGATGTATTAATGCCTTTGCACAAAAATATCAGTTCAGAATGTCATCGAGACGAATTCAGTGCTTGGATCATAAAAGCATATCAAACAAATAAATTTTCATTTTCTTCGATTTCGATAAAAATTTCAATGTTGATATCCTCGAGAGTCACTTCGAAATTGAAATTATCGTTGTTTAATTGAAAACTGGTTAAGAACCACTGATCTACCCCCTTAACATCGTCCTCTCGCATTAAATAATCATCTATTTTCGCAATTTGTTCTGCGGACGTAATGAATTGTGAGTTTCATAATGAAATTTCTCGGAAACTTTAAACCAGTGTTTGAATTCCATTAGAAATTAGCCCTTGCCATAACCGAGTAAGTTCTGTATTCGCCTAATCCAAAACGAGGTGGTTGACGAGAATGAATTCAGCGGTTAGTTTCACTTTTAATTAGACGGGTAATAATGCATGATGGTTCTGCTATGCTTTGCAACAATTGGCTTTTCCGTCTACACTGTGAAATTTCTAGAATTCCATTCAAAAAGTATTGAAAGACGTGTTTTGCCAAAGAGTGACTTGTTACAATGAATAAATTATAACCCAGTTTTAACTTAAAATAACCCAGGATAGCTGAAAACGAGAGATCACACATTCAGTCTGATTGGTACTCAGTAATAACAAAGTTAAAATGTATGAATTTACTAAATTTCTTCGTATCATAATAAAATAAATTAACTTATCTACATAGTTTCATAGATGTTGAACTCCCAAGTTTGCCCTTTAATGTATGTAGCTTGAAACTCCAGCGACTTGTTTCTAACGCTCCAATCAAGATAATTTTGTCTTTAACCGAGGTGTTATTAGGGCTTGAGCAAAAATTGAAATATTCAAGCCAGAGTATTGTGAGAGCTCTAGCGAAGGTGCTTTGAGAGGTCCAGCGAAGGCTGTTTTACAGCTCCAACGAACGTAGATTTAGCTCCACCGGAGGTGACTAAAAACATTCAGGGCAAATCAACATTATATTATAGACTTAATTTATTCAAAGAATTTCTGTAGGGTCTCGATGGCAGATTCATTTTTACAGATAATATGGTATAATTTACATAAATATACCAAGAAATAAATCAAGTGTTCTAACATTAAACATGAACGTGACATACGAACACGTGGAATTAGCCATCGTTAGCCCACAAACATTTTGAGCCAATTTGAAAAATTAAATGAGCAGATAAATCGAGAATAATTTAAATTATAAAATGAAATATGATTATTGCAATATTGAAAGATAAACAATTTTAAAAAGGTATCATAAAAAATAATGAAAATGGCGAAATGAATAAAATGAAAATAAATAACTCAGGTTTTCAAAACAATGCATTTATACGAAAAATCGAATTTATTTTCATAACTTACCGTCTGTTTAGACGCCACAGATAATTAATTAATCCATTTGGGATCAATATAAGAATATAATCAAAGTAATTGAGATCTACCAAATCTTATGTGTAGGTTACGATGGATACGATGGATACGATGGATTCTTAGATGGATAATTGATGAAAAAGAAAAGTGCAACGAGAATTCGGCCCACTATATCTGCATATTAGATGTGCGTAGGTTATCGTCGCAACTGTACGAGTTCATTCATGAAAGGGTTAACACATGCATTCAATGTAAGAATGCAATAGTCCAGCGTCTAAGAACATAAAAAGTCAACTGAATCAATAGTTCAGTGGCGGCGGTGGTGTGGGGAATTCACACTTTACAAAATCAATCAATATGTTTATAGCTATGAAGTCGGGTAACAATAACATGTAGCCCGGAATTTGATTTTTATATTAATCGCTGTATTAGTGCTGTATTTTGTGTCCTAAGTATTGTACCGAGTCCAAAGCAAATGTGTATTTTGAGAGTTTTAGCCGAAAGTCTTCATTCATAATTGCCTCCAATAACTTTGATAAATGGTCCATATGCTCTTCGAAAGATTTAGAAAATATTAAAATATCGTTTATATAATTTACTGTAAAACTTGATAAATTATGTTTTCTTATTATATTTCTTAAAATTCTTTGGAAGATAGCTGGTGACGTTTCTAATCTAAATGGCAGGCAAGTCCATTGAAAATGACCCTCCTGAGTTACAAAACCAGTTTTTCTTCTATCTTCAATTCGTAGAGGTATAGACCAAAATGCAAAGTTTGTATCAAGTTTTGAGAAATAACTGCAATTTCTTGTTTTAATTACTAGATCCTCGATCGATGGAAATGGTTGTGATTGAGGAACTTTTATCTTATTTAGGTCTCTAAAATCTATACACAGTCTTTATTTCTTATTTTCATCTCTTTTGTAAGCTAGTATAACTGGAGCAGCGAAAGGACTGTATGATTCTTCTATCAGATTTCTTTTCAGTAATTCAGAAATTTGCTCTTCTGGTTCTTTATTGTCTTCAATTGTACATCTGTATGGTCTCTTGCTACAGTATTTATCTATCATCAGATCTATTCTGGCCTCGTAGTCTTTTACAATACCTATATCATATTTATCTTTTGCAAATATATTTTTATATTTGTCTATTAGGTTCATTATCATTTTCTCTTCATTATAATTTAAATGATTCATTAGTACATTGAAAGACTTTACTTCAATATGTTAATTGAAATTTTTTTGATATAGTTTCGGAACTTTTCTGTTTTATCTCTAATTTATCTTTTTGAATCAATTTAAATTTTTTTATACAGTCTCATCCTATTAGAAAGTCATACTTAAAATTCTCATCATTAATTATGAACACATTCAGTTAATCTTCCATGTTTAGAATTTTCAATTTAAGTTTCATTAATCCATCTGTTTTTTGAACACCATTAATTGTTCTCAAATTTGTTGTTCTTATGTTATTATTTTTATTTTTCAAATGTTCAAATTCGAGTTTATGAGTGAAATATTTGAACCAGGATCATAAATAACAGGTACATCTAAAATCGCTAGGTTTCACTAAATTTATAATAAACTATCTGACCCAGCAAACTATGTTTCGCCTTAGATGCAACAAATGAGCAGATTTTGGATATTATCAAGTTCAGTTTTCTATTATGGTAATAAACATTAATGAAAAAATCCTGTATTTTAATGATTTTTTTAGGCCATGTATTTTGGTGCATGGTTGCGCCCTTCAGCAAGCACCTTGTGATTGACGACATTTTTCGTTTTATTATCTGGCGCAAGAACAAATATCGTAGATCGTCTTCTGACTCGTGAACATGCCACATATAATTAACCCAGGAAAACATGTAATTCCTAGATTCAGACTACAAACATTCCAGGATTTGCCTTGTTTGTTGGTTATGGCATCCTGTGAAATTATATGTTTTTGTAATAGCCTCCAGTGAACTATGGATTTCATTATCCAATTACATCCAGATATAATGAAGTCCAATGAAATCTCCAGGTTCTAAGCTACCTCTCCATCAATTTTCAGCCAAATTGGTTCAGCCGTTCTAGAGTTATAAATAGTGTAACTAACAGGACTTTTTGTATATAGATGATGATGATAGGTGTTGTGGTAGATGTGATGTATATTTTGATAAACTGTCAGTGATTTGACATGTCATTTAGAACAGCATAATGGGTTATCGTGATATGTTCATTTATTTCAGTTTTATACATGGAATTGAGCTATTGCTGCTTTTTTATTTCACTTGCTCATTATATATAGCTATTTGATTTTATTCTATGTGTATATTATTTGCTGACTTTCCTACTTATATACTTTTTCTTCATATATTTCTTCATCCAATTGATTAATTTTCCTCTATAATGGTGTGTTAAATGTATTGGGAATAAATGTACTATCATTATTATTCTTATTCACAAACACAGTGACATCTTCAGATGTAAATGATACACGAAGCTAATATAATATGAAACAAACAAATTTATACCGAAAGAATAAGGAGAGAATGAACCAACACTTACAAAAAAACTGGAGTTATTTACTGTAACTGAGTTAGTAACAGTAAATAACTTCATCAAATTTATTACAGATGAGTTTAACTGCAATTACTGTTCTGTCTTCGACTCTGACATAATCTTCTCCTCAAATTTTCCTCAAATTTTCCTCAATGTATACCTGTTAGGAATCGAACCCACGACTGTTGTAATAGAACTCTGACACTCTGTTCACTGCGCTAAAACATCGTTTCATTGGTTTAATCAGATGGATGTTGTTATTCCATGTCTTTTATGTTTTGTTATACCACGTATTTTGTTAGGTTCCAAGAAACGTAAAATAAAAAGTATCCTACGTCCTTCTCATGGCTCCAAGCTACCTCCCCACCAATTTTCAGCCAAATCGGTTCAGCCGTTCTTGAGTTATAAATAGTGTAACTAACACGACAGGGATAACTTTTGATTTCAATATCAAAGGTGTTAATCTTACTCGAATTCTGGTGGTTAAGGATTTCGGCCTAGTATTCGATCAGAAATTCTCATTCATACTTCATATCAAGCAATTAATTTCACATGTAACAACGTTTATGATTGCATCGTCTGCAATGCAAAATAGTTCTCGAATTCTTTGACACTGGTTCATTTACTCAATGCCCTAGTGAGGAGGAAAGTTGAGTATGACTGTCTTGTTTGGCGACCAATATATAATTGCCACATAAACCGCCTGGAGACACTCTAGAAGAGGTTCCTGAAATGGCTTTCATTTTGAGAGGATGGTTTTTATCTACCTAGGGGTTGTGCTCACGCTTGTTTGCTGTCAAGATATGACACGAGGAGTCTCCGCACATGCATTGGAATTTTCATTCAACTTACTCAGAGATAATCTCGACTGTCCTGAGAACTGTTACTCAAGAACCCAGAGAACCAATTTTCTCCCGCAATCGACGCTTAATTTTGCATATTCTATTGCAAACTAGGTATCAATGTGGTGTGATTTACACGGGTATTCATTGACTTCCATCATTAATATATAAATGAGAGGTAATAATAAAAACTTGTCTAAAAATCACTGACTGAACAATTCTTTATTCGACTAGTTTCGCCTTTTACGGCATTATCAAGAATGAACACATATTACAAAGACAACCTTTTGGAAATATTTGGAAATCTGTTCGGTCCACGTGATACACCTTAAACTCGGTCATAGAGGTGGGGGTTTCCAAATTATCAGAGATTTAACAGCGGGGAGTGGTTTAGGTCTAACTGGTCATTGAGAACATTGTATTTATCGGATTTTTGAAGTTTATTTATTTCCATGACTTACAGGTAGATCATTTTCATACCTTTTTCACAGTAATGGAGAATATTAGATTTAACACAACGTGAGATCTTATGTCCTGTCGACTCTAGATGTTCCCGAAAAGCAGATTATCCGTTTTTTACGTGTTTTGTTAATCCCCACCTCTACGACCGAATTTAAAGTGTATTCTGTGGTCCGAACAGATCTGCAAATATTTAAAGGTTGACTTAGTAATATGTATTCATGCTTAATAATGCCGTAAAAGGCGAAACTAGTCGAATAAAGAATTGTTCAGTCAGTGATTTTCAGACAAGTATTTACTATTACCTCTCATTTAAATATAAACTATCACAAAGTTGATTCATCGTCCATTGAATATATCATTAATATATATATTAAATCTTAACCATTGAGGTATCTTGATTTCTTTACGGTTTGAGTTCTGAAAGATTTGTTTGCTGTTTAATTGGGTAGTGATTGGGTAGTTACCTGCTGGAAATATATATGCTTCTAAATGCTCATTATTATTATTATGCAATATATTGAACAATGTTTCACCAAGAGATTAGTGATATACGATCCTTATACGCGATATACTCTGTTTATTTTTATATATCTTTTGAATGGGCTCAGTTGCGAAACTCGTTAGTGATATAATATGTAAATAAAAGTAGAAATAATACGATTATACTTTATCATAACAATAAAAATTATACTAAATATCATATCAAAAATTGTTTTTATATTCAACGTTTTCCATCTTTCCAGGAATATATTCGTCAAAGTCGGGAGCAACTAGAGCTGGACAAACAAGAACAGATGGAGAAGATGTCGAAGAGTGGTAGTAGGGGCCCACGTTCGAGCAGCGGTTCACCCTCAATCGACAGGTTCGAATTGGGGAACTCGGGGACCACCCCCTGCTACGTACCGGGTGGAGAATTGTTGCCGATTCTGATCAGGCACAGCGAGCACAGCGTGAGCCCTCCGAATGGGGACCCTTGTAGCCAGGGGATTTATACCGTGGACACAGAGAATTTGCCGGAGATGTGCGATAGCGCCTGTCAAACGCGTGAAAGCCTCTTCACAACACAAGGTGAGAGATTTAGAAAACCGTGGTCCTTGTTCTGATTGAATGCGATAATGGGTCACGTTTCACGATTATGCCTCGCGGATTTCGCAGATAAAACATAATTTACATCTTGTGTTTTGCAGACTCAAATCGTTCCATGCTTCAATTGGAATTCCGGTTGTCAGCTAAACCAGCATCGACAAATATACAGACTGTTCATCATTATTATTTTCAAATACAAATAAGGGGTTGAAGGCACATATACCCATCACTACACAATACCTCATCATCAATTACTATTTGGTGCATACAGATAAAATTAGCCACGGAATATGATTGAACAGTAAGAAACCACGAGAAAGAATATAGTTTCATTCATAAATTAATAATTCCCTAAAACAATTAAACGAAACAGAAAAGCTTGTTGAAACGTTTCTTAAAAATCAACTCAAGTGAACTGAGTTTGCTGGCGTAAACTATGGCATGTTTCAATAACCAGAAAATAGATGAAACTTTTTCGCTTTCTCGTAATAAAGGTGTCTTCTTTTATCCTGAAGTGAATGCGCAAGGTCTACTATCACTAATGTTATGACTAAATATCTTAGATTTACAAAACTTTGTTTTGGTATGAGGAATGTAAGCATTATGTGCAATCGACGTTCTTCAAATGTAACGGCCACATGCTCGTTTGTCAGATATCAGTAAATATTACGAGCTGGGTCTGCATTCTGCTGGGTCTACAGTTCAACAATATTCCATATATCGGCGAAGAAGTCATATATAAACCAATAGAAATTTGGAAAAAAATATCAAAACCTTTCCCTAATTAATACATTTGACTCTTTGCTCTTTTCGTCACTGAAAGAATGTTTCCCGACCAACTCAACTTTATTCAACAGTTATTGTGACACCAAAATCATTGTAACTCTTCTTTCTCTACAAATAATATCCATCTACTGAATCGTTCAGAAGCGGATTAATCCTTTCCATCTGCTCAACAAAACATTTCTCGTCTTTGATCGCAAGATCTTATCTCAACAATATCAGGTAAAACTTGAATTGAAATTGACTCTGGATAATTGGACCATGTATTGTCGGATCAATATATGATAAAGACACAAGTAGATGGCGCCATCTGCATAAAATACCTTCTCATATTTGCGCTGAACTTGAAAATCACTGAATACTAAGAAAATGAAAGTGGACCCAAAACAGACCCTTCTAGTACCCACACATAACGGTGCCTTCAGAATTTTGTTGCGTGTTCTCAGAATATTTCATTTTTTGCTGATTTTTGAGAAACAACTCTGATTCCAAAATAATTTGTGGAAGGAATCTGCAAGAGAAACCACTATTTCATCATAAAAATGTACATGTGGAGTTCGTCAATCTACAATGAATGATCGATATGGCTTGCTTTTCTCTAGATACAATGATCCAGTCTCCACGTCATTGATTGACTAACCCTTTCAAAAACACCAGAGTGGTTTGCAAGTGTTTGAGGATGAAAAGTTGTTTAAAATGAAAATTTAAATGAAAGTTTAAATTGAGGATTTAGTTGTTGAATGTTATTACAGTCTCAATGAGTTTTTGTCAGAGTAATGTTTAGTTGATTAATTAGTTTATTCATTAACTTGGTGCTGGTTTGTAAGCACGTATATTTTCTTTATTTTGTTCTTTTATATGACCTTTTCTACAATATATTTTGCATTCAACAGAAATAAAGTATCTATCTTAAATTTTCAATGTTCAAGCTAACTAACCTGCTTATGGCAATGATCAATGAAACATTTCGCAATTTCTCCAGCAGGAATCCTCTCTGAGAACCTTTGAAATAGCTCCAAAAAAATGTCTGCATTGTTATTTGACAAATAGTGCATTTGCAATTGTCATGTCCAAGTAGAAGAAAGTTTCAAACTACCTAATACTCAAATAATACAAAAGTTGCCAGAATTGACAGAATTTTTCGTTAATTTTCATGCTCCATTGATTTGAATATTACTAATTCATTGGATGTCCAAAATAAGCGAGACTTGTGCACGCTAGAGCCTTTGTTTCCTATTGTATTTTCCAAACTTTTTGGTAATTAACAAGTATTGGTCCTAAAGTTTCAGAACGTCACACGTTTTTACGAGTTACCTCCTCCTTTGAATTCTTTGTTTGAGTTCCATAAAGCTTGAATTGTTTCTGAAATATTTGCAAAACATCAAATTTTCGAGAGTAGCTCTTGAATGTTTTCAGAAATCTAAGCTTTTTTTCAAATCGAGGCACCTCGTTCTAATATTCAGGGCCGAACAAAAAAGTTCGACGCAAAAAGTACTTGATGACTAGATCACAGACACTGTCAGACGTACATTGTTCAAAATTTGATAGAACCCTCAAATAAATGAGGCATTGATGCATTTGAAGTTACTGCTTGAGAAAATCAAAAAGTCAGTAACTTATCAAACCGTGCATAGTTACCCCTTTCAAATCAATTGTAACGCTCTGACTATTGTGTCTATTATGTCTAAAACGTATCTGGTATTCTATGTCATTACAGTATTATGATGCGTTCTATGACGTTCAATTCCGAGCCAAATAAAGACAATCCCAAAAGTGTATTTTCCTGTATCTCAGTATATTCTTGTTTCAGGTTACAGTTCCGGAAATAGCACCCCAAACCATTCGATGAGGACTAACTCTCCGCCAGCACCGTTCAGCACGTTCGGCTACAAGAAGGATAACAACAAGTTCAAGGCCGAAGCGACCATAGAAATGGGCGGCCATCCTCCTCCGAATAAATACGATGATAAAACTAAGAGGCCGTTCAGCGTGCAGACCACCAAGTCAGCTCCTGACGTCATCGTAACCACTGACATTTATTGAAAGCCGAGTGGGAGCCGTACAAGAGGCGCCACCCTCGGCATACCGCAGAAATACTCGTTTGTCCCCATCACAAAGACTTCGTAGACGTGGAAGAGTGTACAGAACGTCACGCGCAGACGCAGACGTACGACGATGAATTTTCCCAGATCACGTGACAGTTCGAAGATCGTGAGGAAAATGTGAACATGCACTTTTAGATAATCAACACTGGTAGTTCGATATAAACTGAATAGTTTTCGATTAGGTTGAATTTGAAACAATTTTTGAACTGATGAAATCGTTTTGATATGGCGTTTCATTTTATTTGTATATTTCTGATTGTGCATTACTAGTTGAATACTGCAAACATATAATCGTAATTCTTTTATTTTGCGGAATTTTTTTCTCATCCTGTTGCCAAAATTAGTTCAACTTTTTGATCTCCAATAATTTGTTTCATAACAATGTTGACTAATAAATTCGATGGACGATGAATCTATTCTGTGATAGTTCATATTTAAATGAGAGGTAATAATAAAAACTTGTCTAAAAATCACTGACTGAACAATTCTTTATTCGACTAGTTTCGCCTTTTACAGCATTATCATTCTTGATAATGCTGTAAAAGGCGAAACTAGTCGAATAAAGAATTGTTCAGTCAGTGATTTTTAGACAAGTTTTTATTATTACCTCTCATTTTAATGTTGACTAAGTAACAACTCTTATCAGATATCCCATGTAAGTGTTTTAAAAATCATTCGTCTTATTGACTAGTTTCTAGTTTTTCTCTTTCAGTTTCTTTTGAGTTTTTCAAAATGAACATATATTTGGATTTCAGAAAGAATTATCAACAAATATTAATTTACATCATATTCATTCAAAAAATTCTATTCTATTCGTTCTATTTCTCGAATATCGTTTCAATATACATAGAATACTGAGAAGTCTTTAGAAAATTCATTGTGTTTAAAAATGCAGTGAATATTTGAATCCTTCGCTACGATCATGCAAAACCACAACAACTAATTATGGAATTGAATCTAACAATTAGCGAAAAGTGGAAATGCCACACAAGCTTTCAAGTCTTTAAAGCAGACACAGAAGGATTTTCAATTTTCTTCTTTGAAAAACCTGGCACTCTTCATGAATAGCATTTATTATTCACCATTCTTCATTTGGTAACCTCTTCTAATGGGCTACCCTGTATTCCTTTGAAATCTGTCATACATTATTTTACGAATTTGAAGAAAGCAACAGATTCCATGATAACATAATTTTCTCCTGCATTGATATTGATTGAACTACAATCTTTCAAGTTCTCATCAATTTCATACCAATTATTCCAAAACATGCATTGAGATAATTCAGTCGAAATATTTTCATTTCATTTGTTCGTAATGTTTTAGTTATCTATTATTTATTATATCGGAAAAAAAATTTAATCTCAACGTAATAAAATAATATAAATTTCAAATATGTTTGTTTTATTCAATTGTAATGAACAAATCAACTCACTGAAAGAAAGATGGAAATGTTTGTATAATTGAAGTATTTTGGGGCTTCACGAAACATAAAATCTAAATTGATAACTATCAGCTAACCAGCCTATTTCAGTTTTCAAAATTTGCTTACTCACTTGATAAGTGTTTCCCTATATCAAATTTTGTGTTCACATTTTCTACACTGAAGATATAATTCCCATTATGTTGATAGAAAACCGCCTAAAAATCATGATGATGAATACTTTTCGTGATATTGTAGGGAAAAAATCGCTTTCGATTGATTTTACAATCGATATAAGAAGACATTCAATATATAAAAAATAAAATTTATACCTGTAGTTGATTGAAAATATTTGAGATTTGAGACAATCATTTTAGTTGCTGTTTTAATAAATTGTTCTTGGAATTATTTTTGTTACTTCCTTATAAGCAAACTCATAAACTGGCAAAAGTCCAATATCCGAAACAAATGAAGCTATTCTTGTTGCAAAATGTGACAGTGACCTAAAATCGAGGAATGTTATTTCTTAAGTGAAAAATATTCGAAAACAACTTCAATGATGAACTGCCTGTTTCAGTTTCTATAAAATTAATTTTCAATTTTAGCGTAGTCAACAGCCAGTTCAGAGAAAAGTGAAGTTTTCAATAAATATATTTTCTGCGTTACCTTAACACAATGCACACACCTGTCTACAAAGTTGAGGATATTCACCAAGTCATATATCCTTGAAATAAAGATGTGAGAAGCAAAAACAATTCTTATACATTCAAATTGAATGTATGAGAGAATAGAAGACATAAACGGCAGGCCAATTTAGTGGATTTAATATCGACTGAGATTAACTCAATATTTCATTTTTGAAGAAATAATATCTGGAAATTTTCAATAAAAAAAATTCTGTGCTATACTTACGTTCAAATTTCAAACAGCAACCGCTCAATAAATCAGCTGATAAAACTCTTCTACTTGTATTTTTGTTAAAACACTGGTCACTCCACATATAAACAACATCAATGGTTATCTGGCAGGTCAAAAACTCTCCTCAAACGAGCTGGCTTCTTTCAAATATCAATTTTTGATAACGAAGAATATTATGTATACATTCTTAAATTCCCCAAATATAGATTTTGGATTTTTCCAAAAAATAACCTTGAAAACGTCTGGCTCGATATTCAATCCACTAAAAGACTCTGGCTCTAATGTTCTTCTCTAATGTAATGTGAACATATTTTCGTCTCAAATTTTCATTTCAAAAATATATGATTGAATATAAACTCAAATTCAAACACTTGAATTTATGATTCACAATTTATTGACTAAAAAGCATGACGCGTTTCGTCGTTACAAACGATCTCTTCAGATGCAAACGGAATAATCAAATAGAAAGAAAACATTATTCTGTTTGCATCTGAAGAAGTAGTTTGTAACGATGAAACGCGTCGTGCTATGTAGTCAATAAAGTGTAAATCATAAGTTCAAGTGTTTGAATTTAAGTTTATATTCAATTATAATGGATTTACATCAAGTAAACGCCAACACTATTAAATAAAAATATATGACTTGTCCAATATCCACACCTTTGTAGCCAGGCGTTGAGATTGTGTTTAGATTCCACAAAAATGTCTTTAAAAAATCTCAAAGTACCTCAAATATTTAATATAATCTAATTTTATATTCATATAATTATGTACTTCATATAATCAAAGAATTTGGACCCATGGCTTAATTGCAAGGTTTCTTCCACCCTCTTCTGTTCAATACTCTTCTTCGCCAGTTCTGTGTACCTTACTCCTGTAAGTTCTTTTTCGTCTTTGGTTTTTCTCTCCCCCTTTTTTCAAGAATTCCTTTAACATGAATTGTTTTTTTGAATTGTCATATGGCCCGATCCTTCATCCATTGTGCTCTTGCTATATTAGTTATGAAATATTCGTAAGGAAAATCACTAATTTCTCAATTCGTTCTCATTTCCCAAAGTTCCCACTCATTCTCAGCTACATATATTCTAATCAAAACTCTTCTTTCAGTTTTTTGTAGTACCTGTTATCTTTTTGAAATCAGTTTCTCTTTTCTTCGTAATCCTAAAATAGAATTCAGAATATGAAACAATGAAAGGTACTTTTCGGATCATTCGCTTTTCTTTCACGTATTCCACATTTTCAAAATTTTATCTTTTGTCCTTCTTGTCAATATTTTAAGACTATGTTATCTTTCTTCTGTTCATTTCCATGAATTTTGTTTTCTTTTCAAATTCCTTTCAAAAATGTCTTTCAGCTCTCAGGCTTTTACTTCTTTGACGTCGCGTCGTATTAATAGTCTATGTATCACAACTAGTTTATATATTCGAAGTGTTTTGATCTGTGATGTAAAACAATTTTATCGTCACGGAATAAGAGACAGTCTTCCTTATCGCTACTCCCACTATTTTTCTTGAGTACAACTCGATTATTCAATTTAAAATAGCAGCTTCGGTCGCATTAAAATTGCATCAGTTGCATAAATACACCAACCGATGCAGCTGTCAAAACGTACTTTCGATGAATCTAATTTTCCCATGTTCCCGATTTACCTTTTCAAGTTGTCGATGCTGGATCGCAATTTTTCCGATAAATTTTTTTCCAACCACCGATGATAGATGGACTTTTGCCAGTTGGTTATGCGAAATACTGTCGCAGCGATTTTAATCGAAATTCAATTTAGTTGCGGAAAAAGAAACAACCGGAAAACATTCAAGCTGGAGTTAACGCGAATAGCGATATTTGAAAATTAATTAAATTCCCGTCGAAGTGTTCCGCATTAAATTGCGTTCCGAAATAGGAAAACTGTGACCGAATCGAATGTATTGGTAATTGGAGATAACATTGAGATCGTTCGGCCGATGCAAATAATTAATTCAATAAGTCCTTCGAAGGTTCCTCGTAACTGCATCAGAATTTGCTGCTATATTTACAGATTTGTAGGGTCTATTATTGATATAATAGGTTTTCGATGGAATTTATTATTTCTTATGCAACAATGTTTAATGCGTTGTGTTGATTAGCTCAAAACACCTTCACTTCACCAAAAGTGTCCAAAGCAATCGAAGTAGCTATTGGGTAAGATAGAATGTCAAGATTTCTGAAAATTTTCCGTTAAATTTAGCTTATTGATTTCTGAAAATAAAAAATTCAAATCAAACTCTTGGCTTAATGTTTCACAAATATATACAACGTCTAGTCGACATATTTCCAGCGGTTAGCTCATTATCAAGACTAACTACAAAAACAGAACGTTGCAAATTCATATCTCGTATTGAAATTCTGTTTGTTCGTTGACAATCGGTTCTTCTCTTCTCAAGAATGTACTTATTTCTATGGCCTCTATAAGGTCGAGATGTTTCCTTTTGATACCTACGTATAAACATTGTGTTTTATCAAAATCTATGAAGTGATTAGAACAATGTTCTGCGAAGCCAGTAAAATTATTGTTCGGTAAAATCGACTTTTTATGTTCATCTATTTGGGTTTTGATATTTTTTTGGGTTGTGATTCTTTTTCCTAGTGAAAGAGACAACATTATAACAACAGTACAACGAGAGATATAAATTTGTTCTGTTTTTGTAGTTAGTCTTGATAATGAGCTAACCGCTCGAAACATGTTGACTCAACGTTGAAATATTATTTTATCATTCAATATATTCGTAAAACAGTAAGCCCAGATTCTTATTTCAATTTTTATTCAATCATTTTCACCTAAGGTGAGCGAGAATTCAATCTTAGTTATTATTGTTTTGTGTTACATTATAGTTATTATATATTATTGAGAAAATACTTGGCTTAAATTCATAAAATTGTGTCGTTTTTTGACACTTGTTACCTAATTTTGAGGAGTTAAACTGAGTACTTATTTTGTAGATTAGATAAACAGAAATATTCAAGAACATATTTGAACAAAAAAAATGAGAAAAGTGCTGAATATGAATGGGAAACTGTAATATAAAATGAAACAATTCAATTCAAAGTCCACTGAAAAGCTATTAAGATAATGAAATAGTATTATTGTAGACTGTGAAAAAGCATACATTGGATAGATTTCACAGTGGTTAAAAAGCAAATTGGCTCTTCATAAATTTGTCATCAATAAATATCATGAGAGATGTTCACTAGCCACAGATGCTCTCAACTTTAACAACCTAACATATTTCAAGGACATTAAAATACAAACCACATAAACAATTGAGAATGACATTGAGAGTTTGACCTTGAAATGATAAAAATTAAAAAAAGTTTTTCATAAATAAACAAAAATTCATTAGAAATAAACTGACTTCAATACTTTTTTTTCAAATTTAAACAACACTGTGTGTTCGATGGTCGATCAGTCTCTATAAATCGAATAAATGTCTTAGTTTTAACAAAGCATTCTTAGATACAATTTGTCAAAATAATATAAAGATGAGTTTATGGACTCTTATTTATTCATGTATTCAAAAAGGAAAAATAGCTCATTTTGCATCATTATATTAACCATTTAACAAGTTCGTAGAATTTTGAAGCATTTCCTGCAAATCTGGAGTTTAAGAAATTAAATTGAATATAACTTAAATTCAAACACTTGAACTTATGATTTACACTTTATTGACTACATAGCATGACGCATTTCGTCGATACAAACGACTTCAAAAAACAAAATATCAGAATACATCAATGTCTATGAAATCTGTGAATACGATGAAGCTATGCATTTTCCATCATAAATTGAAAATCAACACACTCAACTTAAGTTTCACAATATATTAAACTCCACATAAGTTTCGGGTGGTTAACCCATCATCAAGAGTATACAATATTAATCAATTATGTGATTGAAATTATGTAATAAATATAATTCAATTATGTGATTAAAATAATGTAATATTGTAAACTCTTTATAATGGGCTAACCACCCGAAACGTATGTAGAATTCAATATATTGTGAAACTTAAGTCAAGTGTGTTAATTTTTAATTTATTGTTTTAAATAAAAAATTTCCATAACTCCTCGAAATGATTCATAAGTGATATCACATTATGTATCTACTCGTAAGTTAGTTCTTGATGTTCTGTAATACCACCAACATATTATGGCAGGCCTTTCTGGTTGTCAAACTAACTAAATACAAATTAGTCCTCTCTTGCATTAAAGGATCTCATTATCGTTTGTTCCAAAACACATCAGAGTTTTGATGAAGTATTGCACTATAATTCTACGCAACAACGCAAATGGCACTACATCGAAGTACACTTTTAGTAACTAGGAATGGTGATTTTCGTGTGGAAAGGCACGGGCAAGGGTAATTTGAACACCCTCAAGCCACCCCTACAGTAAGAGCGTATCCTTTGATCGTACGTGTTTATTGCCTTCCACTGACGATATTGAAAGCTAATGGCATTAACGTGATCATAGAGCCCAATATGAATTATAACTTGATAAAGTAATGAATAACTTTTCACATTTCATATATATACATATATATATATATATATATATATATATATATATATATATATATATATATATATATATATATATATATAATGAATTTTATATCGACCGAACTTTAAATTTCAATTATGTGGACTATCGAAAAGCGGTCTGTGACAAAAAACTTATTTTTTTCCAATATCTATATTTCGTCACCTTTTTTGTGACTTCTTCAGGGGAGAGCACAACACTAAATCATATTATAAGTAAAATATATGAGTTTCTCAAATGCCACCCACCAAGATGCAAAGTCAGTCAATAACATTTAAAAACAAATTAAACAAAAACATCAATTGTATATAACATAAAAATATAACAATAATAAACTGCAACCACATGGCAAAAATTATTATGCCACCATTATCCATTTTTTTTCAACTTGAATAGTGCCATGATTGTTACTTTTCCACCAAATCGCAGCCAGGTAAAATAAAAATTAACGAAGTAATTAAGTAGTTAAATAAGCAATAAATTTTCGAGTTCATCCAAATTTTCTCCGCTTCTAATGATTCGATCAGGTCGAGTGACGGCTCGTTTTGTTGGTTATTGAATCGCCTAAACTGTACTATGGATGTTATTGAGTTTTCATAATCAATGTTAATAATGTTATAAATAAAAAACTGAAAAAATGTGATTTTTCGGTATGAATCGTCAATAAAAAATTTTGTATCGGTACTTGCTTGTCCAAATTATAACAAAAATAAAGCATAAAGTACTTTCTTCTAATGACACAAATTTAATGAAATAAATGATGTCAAAAATCCCTTATCAGTTATTCACCTTTGCTTGGACTAAATAAATCATAATATGAATCTAGGTCTTCAAAGTTTGGTGCACGTGGCATTTTCTGCTATTCGATGCAGTTAATTAATAGTCTCACCTCATAATTAAAATTAACAAGAAACCGATTAAATGACATTTCGAAAACTTTCAACACCCTGAAAATTCAAACTGCTATGTCTGTAATTACAATAGCAGCCATGGTGCAAAAGTTCAATTTCAAACCTGATGTATGCAGCTGGCGTTTCCTGCGGCTTCCTCGTTTTAACGGACACATCTCATAATTAAAGCAGAATCTGATGCGGTTGCGATGGTCCAACGTTAATTCTATTTCATTTGTTAGTCCTGAAGTTTATTTTTCAACGTGTTGTTATTCATTGATGAACTGTTCGAATATTTTAGAGCGGAAATGTCGTTGTTCAAGTTTGAAGCTATTTTATCGAAATGGTTGATTTATTTAGTGATTTAATTGATTTTTATTGTTATTGTACATTGGGATATAATAAATTGATGAATTGTTAATGTTATGTCATACAGCTGATATCGAATACATGATGTGATGAATTAATTCAAATGAAAAGAACCTCTAAAGAAAACTTCAGTTATTAATCACAAGAAATGAAAGAGAAATGCAAACTATCTCATAATGACTAATCAAATCATGTCTCACCAAATTTTTTCTCTCGATTTAAACTCTTTCTCGCGAGTTATTTCTTGAGATTAGTCTCTCGTGAGTTGTGAATGGTGAGTGATCTCTCAAGAGACATATCTCGCGGAGATTTTTCAAATATTAAGTATGCCTCGCCAGGATTTCTTTAAAATTAGGTATTCCTCAAGAAATTATTTTCGTTTTATCGAGAACAGTTTCTCTCTCATTATATTTCGCTAACGATTTTTCAAAAGTTATAATTCGTGAGTGATTTCTTGAATTTTATATGAATATCTTTGAATAATTTGGTTGCATTGGAAGCATTTTCTTCATAATAATATTACGCGAGTGGTTTCTCAAGAGTTACCTCCCAAGTGATTTCGGAAAAGATATGTCTTGCGAGAATTCTTCAAATTTTATACTTTTTTGGAGAATATAAGTTTCGTTTGATTGGAAGCCGTTTCTCCCTCATAATGTGAGGTGAGTGATTTCTCACGGGATAAATTTCACGAGTGATTTCTCACGAGTTATATCTTGCAAATGATGCCTGGAATTTCAAGCGAACACTTTTCGACAATTCCAATTTCATTGAAAGCAGTTTTCTTCTTATGATGTTTCGGAAGTGATTTTTCAAAAGGTATAACTCGTGAATTAATTCTCAAAAGTTAAATCTATGAGTATTTCTAATACTCATGTATTTTTTTAAGATAAGTTTGGTTTCATTCGCTGCAGGTTCTCACTCATTATGTTTCGCGAGTGATATCTTGAGATGATTTCTTGAGTGATTTCTCAACACTGACGAATTAAATTATATGTGGACATTGATGTGACCAATTTCCACTTGAACTTGAAAACAACTTCATATGAAGTTATTTTCATAACTTCTTCAATATTTTCCATTTCATATATTCAATATTGAAACTATATTCACATCCATGTTTTCAAATAGCAATATTCAACTTGAGCTATACATATTTATATTTTCTATACTATTTTTCGATATTTCATCATGTATTCGATATTTAATTACGATACAACCATCATTTTCTATAAGTTAATGAGAATTTGATCAAAAAGTAAGCCGAATTCTTACCATAAAAATTTTTCTGCTCATATAACCGATTGAGGAATAAATCCCTAAAAGTGCTTCTCATTTGTAAAATATAAATGTAGTTAACATTTTCGATGTATATATTCATTTCGACCAGCGAAACTTGTATAAAATCAAAATAAACTGTGTGATGAGATATTTGGTCGTTTCATTAAAAACACCTAAATCAAACTATTTATTGTCTTTTGTATCGGATCAAAAAATATTGTGCAAGTAAATGAACTGAAAATGCAATGATTTATTTGATGGTTTAAATGAATTCATTGATAATCAAACTCCACATAACCTTGTTATTTGAGGTCACATTTGATACTTTCTTTATTAAATTGTTTCATTCCTCTGTTATTGGATGAAAAATATGTTCGAAGTGGTTCTACAAGTATAACAATGAACTCCTTTCATTACAGTTGAATATGAACATCGCTCCTTCATTTAAATTTACAAAAAATATCCGAAAAAACGAGAAAATTGTGTTCATAAATTTTCTGGGTAATCAAAATCTTAGCGAGGAGTGTATACGATTTCATGATTTCATCAGTCATAGAGAGAATAACGGAGAAAAAAGAGAAAAATTGAGGTAAGTCACATACTGTGAAATACAAAATCATGCCATATGAATGTCAAAACAGTGAATAAAATAATTTGGAATGAAATAGGAATAAAATTTGAAATTTTGAGGATTTATTGATTTTACTTATGAATGTTTTCGGGGTTCTCCCCATCGAAAGAAAGTCATCATTCAGATAAAAACAAAGTCGACTTCGAATTTTTTCAACAGGTTTTCACTCCATACTTTTCTGGATGAGAATACTCAAACTTTGAGAAACAAACTTTGTCAAAACAATGTTTAGCCTACGAATACTAGATTCAAAAAAACACGAAACCAAGATAGTGTAGCACAAATAGTAGAACAAGTCTTTCGAAAAATATTCAGAGAAAAATAAATCGATGAACAAAGTTCGCCGGGTCATATAGTATGTATATATTTATATTTCTTGAAGTTTATTTATTGCCTGTTTAAGATATTTTATTTCGAAATTTTTTAGCAATAACAGGTTTTTTTTTGATATGAAAAAGTTTATTTTTGTTGACGTTTCGTTTTTATATTACAACTTTGTCAAAACTAATGAATAATTGAATTTATGAGTTACTATAGGTATCAAATGTCAAACTCATTTTTTAAAAAAATCAAATTAGTTTTTTTGTATCTTCACTTATTGATTTTCATTATCAGAGGAATATTTCTGGCTTAGCATTCGCTTTGGAAGTTTTAGTCTTCTTCACCATGAGGAAACCTCTGAAAAACACATGGTAAGCCAAGTGATTCTAATAAGTGTGATTCATATTCACGTTTTATAATTACATATAGTTTTTTATATACTTATCCAGAATATGTATATTGTTGGTTTATGTGTGTGAAACTGAAGGTAGATCTGGAAAAAATGAGTGTTGAGATGTGATCTTTTGTGATTGTTGTGTGTTTATTTTACGAGTGTTATTTGTGAGGTTTATTAAGTTGTTGTAAATCGAATTAAGATGTTTAATGTGTGTTCTTTCATTTACTGTGTTTTCTAAATTTTTACGAATGTTCAACATTTCTAAAATTTTTCTACTTTTTTTGTCCCTTTCAGTTGCCAAAATTTTCGTATTTTTGTAATCAAAATCATGTTTTTCTGTTATTTTATGTTTATGTAGTGCTGTGATTTGAGTTTTTGCGTATTTATGCGCTTTGATTCTTTCTTCGAGGTTTTGTGTTTGTCCGGTATAGCTTTTATTGCAATTGTTACACGGAATATTATAAACTGTATGAGGTTTTTCTCTGAGTTACAGTTTTACTTTTTAATTTTGTATATATTTCTTCGATTTGAAAGAAATCAAGAAATCATTACGCAACTTATTTCTGCCCCTGTTGACCGAGTTGAACTTGGTTGACATGTAGTTTCATCAAGACGGTGCTACGTGCAACACATCTCGTGAAACAATGGACATGTTGAAAGATGAATTGGGTGAGCAGCTTATCTCTCGAAATGGCCCTTTGAATTGGCCGCCAAAATCATGCGATTTGACGACTCTGGATCACTTCTTGTGGGGTTATGTAAAGTCGTTGATGTATGTGGACAAGCCGAACACGATTGACCCCTTACAGGATAACATAACACGCGTAATTCGTGGGATAGAGGCCGAAATGCTCGAAAAGGTGACGCAAAATTGAACCTTCCGAATGCACCATTCGATATGGAGCCGCAAAAAACATTTATATAAAGTTATCTTTAAAATGTAAATGGCACCGGCGCAGTTATCAATTTCATTGAAAATTTTGAATATATGATGCAACTTGAGTGTTTTATCCGATTTAAAAAAAACTACGCTCAAAAATATATATATATATATATATATATATATATATATATATATATATATATATATATATATATATATATATATATATATATATTACGTGTGTCCTGTGAGCGTGTTGCTTCAGGAGGCATTTCAATAGAAGTTGGACCACTATACTGCAAAATATCTTCAAAACGCGTAAAGCGAATCATAGGCAATTGACTTAAATCAAAAGCCCACATATTTACATATCACATTCATGTGAAAAGCCATTCAGCGAAAGCATAACCTAACGGCAAATGGCATTTTTAATTGGTGAAATTCTCTCCATTTCATCTGCGTCCTATTTGCAAACGTGATAGCTGAATTCTCCACACTACTCGACCGCAGTTTTAATGAGGTATAATTTTCGTCTCTATCGAGTTTACGATTATTTCAGTACCAGCTAAAAGAGATTCGAAATAGGAAAATTCAACCCCTATTCACGTGAGAAATATGAGGTTTTTCACCGCTCTTTTACAAGCGCCCGTTGAAAAATATATTTTGTTACTTAAACTGCGGGTTTTTATGCGAACGTGTTTTCTTGAATGGGAACGTTTCGATTCCCCTAGATTTTACTTATAGATGCGACTTCTATTTGCGTTATCTTTTTGTTTACTTCGGTAGAATTTGCAAAATTGGAAACTTCGGAGGTAAAAAGGAAATAACGGTTATCTTAACACTTTCTGTTTGATGTAGATATGAAGCAAATAGGCAAATTTATTGAAAAAAAATGGAACCTCCACACACACATGTACGAAATAGGTTTTGGAGGTGTTGACAAATATAATTTGATTTTTATAATGATTCAATGGTCGTTCTTGAATGGGAACGTTTCGATTCCCCTAGATTTTACTTATAGATGCGACTTCTATTTGCGTTATCTTTTTGTTTACTTCGGTAGAATTTGCAAAATTGGAAACTTCGGAGGTGGAAAAGCAACTTTTTCGTGACTAAAAAGGAAATAACGGTTATCTTAACACTTTCTGTTTGAGATATGAAGCAAATAGGATTAAAACTTCTCGAATTATATCAAAGAAAGCTTTTTGTTGTGTTTGATTATGATTTTGTATTTGTCTTCTTTATTATGGATTCGCGGTTGTCGTAGACATATATAAAAAATTCACACACACACACAAATATATATATATATATATATATATATATATATATATATATATATATATTGTTAGAATCATCGCTGGGAAGGCGACGAGATGATTCATGAATGTTACGATGATCGGATAAGATGACTATGCGGTCGCTTTCGAGCTTGGAAAGAGAGAGACTTGACGGGTTGACACCGAGGTGTTCGATTATTATTACGGTGGACCTGAACGAGTGAACAAGTCTCTTTTTGTTCGGCGTAATACCATATTACGTGTAGTGGTCTTTTTTTCTAATGAAAAATCTAGTAAATCAATGCCAGCTGAAATGAACCTAGAAGATAGTGGCTACTAACAATCAATCGATTTCCATTCTCTTTTCTGGTCACTTAAATAATGTATTTGAAGCATCGACCATCTCTTTCTCGGTAAAGTTGACAGCCCATATAATTTCAACATAACACACATTAGCAAAGCGGAGTGTTTAGAGGCCATTGAAAATTCAAATGTTAACAAGAACCCTGGCCCGGATGGTATACCACCAATATTTCTAAGAAAACTGCATTTCATCCATCTTCACACCACTTCATATCACCTTTAATGAATGTGTAATTGAGAGGAAGTTCCTCTCAAGATGGAAAGTTGCACAGGTTGTTCCGGTGCACAAGTCAGATGATGAAAGCGACGTAAAAAATCATAGATCTATCTCACTATTATGCCACTACATACAATCACCAATTATCTGACTTTTCTATTCAAAAACTATCCGATTCCATGTCGACATATAGAATTGGTTTATTCGCAAATAACTTCCGCAACAATAGGTACAAGCTAATCGAGTTTATTCACACGATTTAGCTCAAAAAGAATTCTCAAAATTCATCTCCCAAAAGATAAATTTCCCGTCATAAAAATAAGGTTATAAAAACAGCAACAACCTAAAATAACTGAATATCATCATATGTTTTCACGAGTCAAAAATCAGATAAAAATACTTAGTACTACTAACTTTGCAATAAGGCGTATTACTCCATTCATACTTTGATGAGTTTAATAAAACAATTTTCCCTTCAACAAGTCTAGTTTATTTTTCTAAGAAAATATTTTTTCAATTGATAATTCAAGCGCTTTCTTGTGCTTGACGATATTCGAATAGACTGCCCCTCTCCAAGAAACTCTTTCTGGAATTATCTTCAGTGACTCCACCCTTAGTACCACCATTTTCAACTCGTCCGTAACCCCCACCTCCAGGTGTGTGAAGCTGGAATATTTCCTGAAACGAAAAATACGTATGTAATTGAAGGAAGGATTATGTGTATCCAAGATTGTTGCACAGATGAGGATTTAACGAATGATTTAGAATGATTGAGACCTTTAAAACGCCAAACTAAATTCAAATGAAAGGTAATGAGAAATACTTGTTGTTACTAATTGAAAGTAGTTAACCTGTTCGTTCTAAAGTTAAACGTCATGTTCCTAATTTCGTATCAAATACTTGTCCCCTACATCTCATCATTAATTATGTGAGATATTTGATGGATATAAGTCCAAAAATTTAGTCAATTCCCGGAAACCAATGATTATAGTGGCTCTGACGGCTGTACCAATAGCGTCTATTTGAATTGACTCTTCGCGCAATATTTTGTCGCATCATGGTAGTATTTTCTTATCAATAACAATCAAACTTTGCCTTGCAATATTGACACATAACGTTCATTGGTCCAATAGCAACGATTTGTTGTGAACTGTAATATATTTCAGCGTTACAATTGAATGCAGGTCTATAGGAGTTAAACGCCAGATTTTCATATTGTTAATTTCGATTCCGTTCAACTTCATACCGAGCTTCGCGTTGCTCGTCAGTTTGACTTGCTCTTTTATATCTTTGATTATTTCTGACTTGCTGCATTGCGAGTTTTACGATTTAAGTTTGTAAGTGTAATAGCTATCATTTTTAAAAAAGAAATTTCAACTGTAAATTAAAGAAAACTATGTATTTATTCCTCTTTATAATCGAATATACCAAGTGCCGTGTTAGTAACGTGTATGATAGTCTATTTAAACCTACGAAAGTTTTATATTGAATTGAAGTTTTAATATCAGTTGTGATAGCTCTGAACTAACCGCGATGTGTGATAAGATATTCACTATTTTTACATCCTCTTTTTGAGAATTAATAATTATTTCTTACTTATATTATTGATCAAGTAATCTTGAATTTTCTATTTTGACACGTTATTTTTTTGATTTTTTCCGTGAGAATAAACAAACACAAAAAAAATTTTGAAATCGTCTCAGCCGATGACTCTACATTTTAGTTGAAAAATGTTTGTATGGGAAAAATAAATGGGCTGTTTTTAGGGTTTGCCCGGCAATTATTCGAATTTTTCTCGCTGTAAAAACCATTCTTGGACTTCAGCGAACATCCAAGCACAGGCGTTGTTGAGTTATGCGCTCACCAACACATTTTGCGATTCATTTTTATATTATAGATGTAATGAAATGGCCATAGAATATTATTGTATTTTTTTCTACTTTTGAATAGAATACGTTTGTCCTTTTCTACTGAAATGAATTCAATAATGGAAAATTATTCACTAAAAGTTGGTCATTCAATAAACTAATGGATTTTTCTTCCTTTTATCAATCTCCATGATTTCTAACAGGGTAAGTTTGAAACCTTTTCGTTCCTTATGAGAAATTTTGAATTTTTTTTTGAATCAGAAGTTTTTTTCTATGAGATGTACTGAATATGTTGATCAGGCCTTAATGTACACACCACAACCTTTTCAACACATCCTATAGAAGAAAACCACTGCTTCAACAACAATTTTAAAATATTGCATAGCGAAAGAAAAAGTCACAAACTAACCCAGTTAGATTCAATGAATAATTTTTCATTATCGAATTTATTTCCGTAAAAGAAGTATAGAAAAAAAGAAACGTATTCTATGGTCATTTCATCACATTCAGCATAGATATGGGTGGTCCACAATGTATTAGCTTAGTTTATCATCTATATCTGATGAAGCCTCTGTGCTGGCGAAAAAATATTATTAGTTAGTTTTATTCGAATAAGTTTTACTTTAATTAGATTTATTCAAATTATATTGTTAAATGTTCATCAAGTATCGGCCCAATCGATTAATGAATTCAGGTTATTTGCATCATTTATAGAAGGAAACGGCTGGACCGATTCTATTGCTTTTTTGCATGCACAAAAATGACAACAATTGTGAAATCAATGTCGAGTTCACATATTTCAAATAAAACATTTGCTATATACTCTCCAGTTTCATTTTTTTCCGTGAATAGTTCCAATATTTCAATATTTATTGTGTTATTCTGGAGCAAACTGTAATAAACAAATGCAATAAACAACAAACCATGAAAATCGGTCAAACCATTCACGAATTATCAATGGTATAAAAGCGCGAGTTTGTTTCATATATCGACGAAGAAAAGATTACCGCTGACACTATTTCACCAGCATCAGTGATGACTCATCACTCGACTTCCATGAGTTTTTGAACGATCTTTCATATACGGCACTGGACGGCTAAAAACAAAGATGTTTTGTCATTTCACCGCTCTATGTCAGCGATTTCCCTGTTCGCTGTTAATATTTTTCTAATGATAAATTCTCCAATAATTGATATTCTTTTTTAATATTCATCGTTCACTATCAAATACAAATCCTAAAACACAAATATAATAAAAATTGGTCCAGCCGTTCTCAGGGTTAGGTTATAAATGGCCTAACTACCACGACTTTGTTTTATACATATAGATACATCTTCTCATACAAAATTCGAATACAAAACTTGAGCCCACATTTCGAATACATCTTTATGTAGACCTGGCTCTATTAGGGAATCACATCACATTTATTGACCAGTATTAACATTCATTAGAGATCAACAATAGGTTACCAATTTGGCGGTGAATTCCAGATATAGGGCATTAAGGGAGCTGTATTAAATTCTCCTTGAAACAGACGTGAGCCGCCTACTGAGTATGGATCTTTTCAAAGCGTGAAGTTTTTCCTGATGCTACTGAAGTCTGTCGAATTGATTGGTAATTTGATCGAATTGGGCAGACTGTTTACCAAAATGCCTTCAAATTCGAAAGATGAATTCGTTTCAATCCAGATAGATCAAATAATATTTTTTTATAATATTTATTGTGAAACATTCCTTACAATGTACTATTTCATTCATTCGTTCAATACAAAATAACAACTGAAAAGAATACCAACACAGAAGGACTGAGTTGAGTTCAGAGTCTGATCTTCCAATCAGTTCTCGAACAAAAATATAGGATTCAATCAATTTAATTGACAATAGCATACAACGACACGGAGGATTGAAAATATAGTTTTTTAATTCGGAAAAATGAAAATATCTGACATTTTTCAAATTAAACTTTTCATTCTTCTTTCAACTACCCTGTAAACAAAAAAAAAGCTCTCGAGGTGTCATAAATTATGTTGATCATCTAACTAATCAACCCGACCAGTTTTTCATCACTTGGTAATGGCGAAGTCCACACAGGAAGTCCAATGTTAATTTTTCATTGAGAAAAAATTGATATCTTGACAAGTATGGAGTTTAAGTTTAGGATTTTACGCACAATGGACATTTGAATTTTATGTAGAACCCGAAAAGATATTTATATACACACTGTTACATTTAAAATAACAAAATAGTTCCCAATTCGGGAACAACAAGTGGAATGTATTTCAGGATATTCTCCATGAATTTTTGACATAATTTTTCTTCTTTTATGCCAATTTTAATGGAAATCGTATGACTTTATGAACAGACAGTATAAGCTAGTACTGAAACACCTGATATTGCTCAGGATTTGAAAATGTCAGAAATGCTGCTGCAAAGATCTGATGTCATTTCGACCTGAGCATCGATTGCTGCTTTATCTTCGGCATTTGATTCACTATCCTATGAATTTATACTTGATAAATGCTACAATTTAGGTGTTAGAGACGTTTTTCTGGATTGGTTACTTAGTTGCCTTGAAGGAAGAACGATGGTAGAGAAAGAATAGGCGAGAGTTATTCGCAGAGACGAGATTCTGCTCTTGAGGTGCCGCAAGGTTCTGTACTCGACCTCTTTTATTCATATTATTTATGAACGATCCGCCTTTCGAAGTTGTCTCGATTTTTGTGACACTACTTGCCGATGACTCATCGGTGGTTGTTTCTGGCAGGACTCTTGAAGAAATTCATGAGGCATGTGAATGCATTGTGAGGGCGTTTGAAAATTGACGTCGAATGAACAATCATATGTGTTCATTTTTGTCTGAAGGGCAATGGAATCAGTACCTTGAATGTTGAATATGAAGAAAACACCATAACCAATTTTGTTCGAATATATGTAGACAGAAATTTGGGATGGAAAACACACATTGATATTTTACATAATTAGAAAACTCCTTTTTTGTAACCTCTAAAATTAAGAACAAGTAAATAGAAACTGTGTTATAAATGTGTTTATTACAAAGAAACGAATACTTCGATTAATATTCAATATTCATCAACAAAATCTTGTAAACCTACCTTCATTAAAATGCTTTACTCACCCTACCGTGTTGATATATTTATAGATTTCACTATATGTTGAACAAAATGAAGAAAGATTTATTAAGTTGAATAGTAATCATGAGAATTCAAAAAGAAAGTGCTGAGTTACTGATTCCTGAGTATAAAACAGCTAAATTTGAGTACTCACTCTCTTATCAGAATATCGAAATCTTTTACCGTCAAATTTGAAATAACTCAATGCTCGTTTGTTCAAGAAGTGAGTTGAGTAATTGCAGTTAACAAAGGCATACTATAGTGTGGCAATGTACTCTGATGATTCGAATGTAGGCAATAATGTTCAGTTTTTTTATCTTTCGTTTGCTTTTTTTTTACCACGATTGTCCCTCACAATGTGAAATTGTTTTTGAAGTTCAATATTACTGAGGTAATTTTTTTCAAATATAACGGATGATTTTTTAAGAGCTAAGTTTTTCATGTTGGCGTCATTGGTTGGTAATGGCATCCCAACGTCACCTGTCAAAGTGAAAAGTTTTCAGTATACTATGCCATTTCATCACAGAAAGACACTCAAACGAGCATGGGTTGCAAATTGTTGAAATTTACTATCAAAATTCGTGCTTTGTGAAAAATATGTACCGTTTGTAACGACCATATTTTGGTCGTCATAATCGACCTAGTGAATCAACAATTCGTGCTCCTATCACCAAATTTCGCACAAAGTTTACTTTGTTGGAGATTAACCCATTGTCTCGCATGCGTACAGTGCGTACTGAATAAAATGTTGCAGCCGTAGCGTACAGTGTTAATGAGGATCGTGAAATGTCAATTCGTCGCCGTTCTCAGCAATTGTGCATGTTTTACCCAACCAAATGGAAAATTTTACCGTGCTTATTTCGGTTTGAAATCGTATAAAACTCAACTTCTGCAAGAATTAAAGCCAAATGACCTACCACAACGTCTAATTTTTGGTGAATAGGCCTCAGAACAACTTGATGAAAATCCGCTGTTTTATCGAAAAATTGTGTTCAGCAATGAGGCAATTCTAGCTTAGCTGGTATGTAAATAAACAAAACTATCGCATCTGGAGTGATGAACAGCCACATGCCATACAAAGAATCGTACCGATGCATCCCGAAAAAACGACAGTTTGATGTGGTTTATCGGCCGAACGATATCTAGCCCTGATACGCAACTTTTTTTTGCCCCAGTTGGCCGAGTTGAACTGAGTTGACATGTGGTTTCCTCAAGGCGGTGCCACAAGCCAAACAGCTCGTGAAACAATGGACATGTTGAAGGATGAATTTGGTGAGCAGCTTATCTCTCCAAATGACCCTGTGAATTGGCCGCCAAGATCATGCGATTTGACGCCTCTGGATTATTTCTTGTGAGGTCACGTAAGGTGGTTAGTGTATCTGGACAAGCCGAACACGATTGAAGCCTTACAGGATAACATAACAGTCGTAATTTGTGAGATACAGGCCGAAATGCTCGAAAAAGTGACGCAAAATTGGACCTTCCGAATAGACCATTTGATACGAAGCCGCGGACTACATTTACATAAAGTTATCTTCAAAATGTAAATGACAAAGGCCAAGTTATCAATTTCAATAGAAATTCTGAATATATGCTGCAAATTGAGTGCTTTATTCGATTTAAAAAAAACTACTCTAAAAAAATCACCCATTAGTTGTATATTATTGTGAATGTAAACGTAAACTTGAACCAATATTTTTGTTCGAGGCCTGTTTTTGAACATATTCTCAAAGAATGTTATCAATAGCATTATTAGACTTTTTATGAAAAAACATTTTCTCGCATTACCAAAACTTTTTCAGGCATTAGTGCTGAAAAACGAATACCCCACATCAGAATCATTGCGAAATAGCGCATTTTTCATGAAATTGAAGAAAGTATAGAATTTTTCGATAAATTATTATGTTATACCGCCAAATAACCTCATTCTTTCAAACTCGACGACACGTATCTCCCCCAATCCGCAGTCTAACTTACCTATTCAATTTAATGAAACATCGTATTGTGTAAATTACACAATGAAGCATTTCCGCGCGTCAGTTGGAAAATTTATATGCAACACTAGCTTGAATCGTTGTAAATTCAGCTCGGATTCGAGCTTGATAAACTGTGAAATCGAATTCGAGCCTGACAGACTGAAATATGTTCCAGGATGTGTTAAGTCGACGGTCTGGTGGTAACTGTAATCCTCCGATGCAGACAAAAGCAATTACGAATATGGAGAATGTGAAATGGCAATGGATCGAATACGATAATACTCGAATCTTCGGCGGGTGTTTGCAAAAGATTTCTGGTTTTGGAACAGAAAGAAAATGAATTGTAACTTTGGCGAAGGTAGAAATCATTCGTGTTCCAAAAAGACCCGAGATCCTTGTCAAATATAGATTGGAATAATTCGTTCTGAGGAAATTAAATCTACCAATTTGAAACTCAGTAATTCTAACGCCTGAATAATCAAACGGGGAAGTAATTAAAACGGAACCTTGACCAAACACTGAAACGAAAAAACATTGAATAGCGGGAATTGCATGTCTTAATTAGTTCTTCGTCGACTGTGAATGTAATTGATCTGACTCTTTACTCTTTTTGATAACTTGGCTGAAATTTTCATTATGATATTAACGGAATGGTTCATCTGCATGAACCCGTACTTACCGGAACTAACAATTGGGGTCTGGTTTAATTTTAGAAAACAGGTAAATAAAGTTGTCACCATGAACGATAAAATGGCGGCTCTTTAGATAATATGAAGAAGAACTACAGAACAGATATGGTTGGAATCTTTCAAATTCCTCCAATTGCATCAATAGAGTATTTTAGCCATGCTTCAAAATTTCAAAATGGGATCGATAAAATATATGCGAGAGTGAAAGTGATGGTTGATTTTTTGAGCGTAGTTTTTTTTTTATCGAATAAAACAATCAATTTGCATCATATATTAAAAATTTGTATTGAGGTTGATAACTTGGCCATCGCCATTCAAATTTTAAAGATAACTTGATGTAAATGTTGTCCGCGGCTCCGTATCAAAAGGTCCATTTGGAAGGTCCAATTTTGCGTAACTTTTTCGAGAATTTCGACCTGTATCCCACGAATTACGCGTGTTATGTTATCTTCTAAGGCTTCAATCGTGTTCAGCTTGTCCACATACACTAACGACTTTACATAACCCCACAAGATATAATCCAGAGGCGCCAAATCGCATGATCTTGGTGGCCAATTCGCAGGGCCATTTCGAGAGATAAGCTGCTCACCAAATTCATCCTTCAACATGTCCATTGTTTCACGAGCTATGTGGCATGTGTCGCCGTCTTGATGAAATCACATGTCAACCAAGTTCAACTCGGCCAACTGGAGCAAAAAAAAGTGTATCATGGCTCGATATCGTTTGCCGTTGACGGTATCGTTTATTCAACGATCGTCTTCGAAGAAAATGGACCGATGATGCCACCAGCCCATAAATCACACCAAACTGTCGTTTTTTCGGGATGCATCGGTATTACTTGTATGGCAAATAGCTGTTCATCACTCCAGCTACGACAGTTTTGTTTATTTACATATCCGTTAAGCAAGAAATGAGCCTCATCGCTGAACACAATTCGATAAAACAGCGGATTTTCATTAAGCTGTTCAAGGCTCATTCACCAAAAATTAGACGTTGTGGTAAGTCATTCGGCTTCATTTCTTGCAGAAGTTGAATTTTATAGGCTTTCAAACTCAAATAAACACGTAAAATTCTCCATGTGGTTGAGTAACATATGCCCAATTACTCAGAGACATTTCACCTTCCTCATTAACACAGTACACTACGGCTGCCATATTCTCTTCAGTATGCACTGTATGCATGTGAGACAATGGGTTAATGTCCAACAAAGTAAACTTTGTGCGAAATTTGGTGATAAAAGCACGAATTGTTGATTCACCAGATCGATTATGATGACCATAATATGGTCGTAACAAACGATACACATTTTTCACAGAGCACGAATTTTGATAGTAAATTTCAACAATTTGCAATCATTACTCGTTTGTAAGTCTTTCGGTGATAAAATGGCAGAATATACTGAAAATTTGCACTTTGACACATAACGTTTGGATGCCAATAACGACTAGTGCCGCCATCCTGAAAAACTTAGCTCTTAAAAAATCACCCGTATTAGTTGAACCGAAACATAAATAAAATGTTGACATTACTTCTTCGATATTATCATAGTATTTCTTTCATTTTTCTTTTCGATGTAAATTGATTGAATCATCTTCGTAATACATTCTTTTGTTATTATCATCACACGAGTTCTTGAGGCGCGTAAAATAAATTTTGCCTCCTCAACTATCTAAACTACCCTACACCACTGTTATCAACTGCTAAATGAAATTAACACCGAGAAAAACTTTTGAAGAATCGACATCAAATCCAACAACGTTCAAAAAAGAACTCCACAGTTTCCAAAAAAAAATTTGTACCCTATAAGTCAATTTCAATCAACTCGGGCCGAGATCTTCTGCGATCTGAGCTCATTAATTACGTTCCGTCGAACGAGAAAAAGTTACCGGAAATTCAGTGCATCCCAAGCGAACTTCCAGATACAATTCATCTTATGAGGAAACGAAGCGCAATAAACTTCTGAAACTGTCGTAAATAGAAGCAGGGCGACTGTTTGCAATTCAAACGCGCAAACAATGAAACTGTATGCATAACCCTCCTTCCCTCGCTTATAGTAAAGTATATCGAGGAAGAATACTTCATGTTATAATTGTATTCCTAATAGCGCATATGTTAACGAGCTCACAAATGCAAACACGAACTCACCATTGTTCTTGAAATATAATTGCAACCTCAATAAGTTGCAACTAAACTTGAACAAATGCCATCATATTTTTTTCTCCAGAAGTAAAAATCTGAGTCTTCCAATTTGACATTGCCAGGTCAATGTTTGACTGAAGTCAGTTCAGTGAATGATATGAGTGTTAAGCTTGAGAAGAAACTAACCTTTGAATTGCATATTGAAGGAATCATCCAACATAAGCCTGTTATTGCTTTGTATAGCTCTATTGTGAAATCCAAGTTAGAGAACTCGTTGGTCGTCTGGAACCCAAATTATGATAAATACACGGATAGATTAGAAAATTTTCAACGGAAGTTCATTAATACTCTTAATGTCCACTATAACAGGTACCGTCATGGATTCTCATATGAGAGTAACCAGAAATTTTATAGGTTGGGATGTTGGAGTTTGAGACGTGAGTACTTTGATATATGTTTCTCCTACAAGTTACATAGTGGCTTAATAGATTCTGCTGCATGTACGAGCCTTTTAAACTTTAATTGTTCTCCACATGTAGTAACAAATTGTACAATACTGGTTGTTGGGCAGAACAAAACTTATTATATGTTGAATTCACCCATCCATATAATAATAATAATAATATAATTTTATTGAGAAACATTCCTCATATAGTAAAATTACATTCATTTCAATTGGTAAATAATTACAACTAAGAGAAATGCTCTCAAAAGGACCGAATTCAGTTTGGAGTCTGATCTTCCATTCAGCCCTCGAGCAAAAATATTGGTTCATACAAAAATCTTGCTTAAATTCATATTCACAGTAATATACAATTTTGATTGAAAAGAAAAGAAAATAAAAATTTCCTCAGAGATATTAAACATTTGAGACAATTTCACATGGTGAAGAACATTAGTGTTAAAAAATTATACAAATATATGATACAAAAAATTGATTCAAACATTATTGCCTACATCCGAATCATCGAAGTACTCTGACACACTATAGTACGCCTTTGTTAAGAGCAGAGATTTAACTCTCCTCTTAAACAAATGAGCTTTCAGTACTTTCAAATTCGATGGTAAAAATATATATCCATAGATCTTTCGATAGGCTAAACTCAATAAGTATAAAGACCAACTTGGATATTTTCTCTCTAAACTTCATTGCTTTTAAGAGACATTTGAAAAAGAGATTGTTTAAAGATCGATAATAAAATATTCGTCAGTTTTTATAGCGTTATCCTTTCATGATGTATTTATCTAATCTTTTTTGGTAGAATTAGGTATTTTGTTTGTAGATGAAAAGATTCAACTCAATGCATCGAAAACTTTATTTCGATGAGATGTATGAGAAATAGTAACAAGATATACATATTAGATATAACTTAGTTTATAGGTAATTAACATTTCTAATATGTGCTCCTTTATTATAAGACAGTTTTAAACTGTCTGTTGAGTGAGCCCTTATTGTAAAAAATAAAAAAGAATTCAAAGTACTCAAAATAGTTGCAAACAATTAATTTTTTCTCTTGAGAGTAGGAATCACGTCTATCGTACATTTCAGGAATTGAATTGACCTTATATAAGGGGTCCCAAAATTAACTATCAAGATTTGTATTTGCGGCCATTCGTGAGCAAAGGCAACCGTAAAGAAACCAATTGACAGGTGACTATGGAAGGAGCTTTACACGATAGTAAAGCGTGTCTTCATTATTGAACAATAGTTGAGAAATAATAAAAGCATGGCAATCGCAGTTACCGGATAGTGTTTCAACTTCGTCATCTGAGAAGATAGTTATTGAAAAATTCTAGAAGACAGGATCCGTTGGAGACGTCAAACACATTGTCCAAATACAAGCCGTTCAAATGTCGACAATTTTCGACTATAAGCTGTCCTCTGAACATATAACTTGTTCTAAGGCTTCTGCTTCTAGGATGCTGGGTTATTTCGTGAGAATTTGGGGCAGCTTTGTTAATCTTGGCACAATGAAAGCGCTGTACTACTCCTTTTTCGCAGTAAACTGGAATATGCGTCTATAATTTGGTCTCATGTGTACATTAATTCTATTGTCAACTTGGAGGCAGTTTGGAGGAAATATTTGAACTCTATGTACTTCAGATGTTATGGGCAATATCCTTCGAGAGGCTTTGACCATTCCATCTCAACCGATAGTTTTGGAATTGAATTATTGAAGTTGAGACGTGAACGGTTCGGCCTAACGTTTCTCTTCAAAAGTTTGCACAATTCGATTGACTCGACATTTCTTCTTAGCAAAATAAATATTTGCGTACCAAGGCCTGGTCTGAGGCGGAATAATACATTTTATGTCACTTACAGCAGATCAAATGTTATGTCACGTTCTCCTATCAACTTTATATGTAATCTTTATGATGGGTTATGCGGTCTATGTGATATCTATATTTATCGGCTATGTGCTACAGCGCAATGGGATGTCGTCCTATTTTCATGAAAATCTGTTGCTTACATATGACTTAGTTATGAATATTATTTTGATTTAAGTTGTTTCATTTGTTTACTAAATAGTACTATTGCAATCGATTTTAATTTCATTTTTTTTCATCAAATATATTTCGTTACTATATGGTCAACTTCTGCTGACCATACGTATTTCTGTAATAGTCAATATTTTATTTTATTTTTAGTTATCTGGTTATTGTTCAATACTATTTAAATTTTCTTTAATTCAATTTTTTCGTTGTATATATTCGCTTATACTCTCTCTTTTTGTTTTTTTTTCACGTTCATTTTTTCTTATTTAATATTTTTTGTGTACAATTTGTTATTTTTCCCTGTAATTCGATGTATATCTGTTGGGAATAAATGTATTATTATCATTATATCAATATCGGCGCAGTGCGTCGGAGTGTCACTGACAATCCGAGAACATCAATTCGGCGTCGTGAACAAGAATTGAGACTGACTCAGTCTCCAAAATCGGAGATATTCATTCAGAAGCCACAAAGAGGTCTATTTCTTCTCGCTGAATTTTGTGTGTTGTTTAATTTTCGGGTTCGAACATTTAAAACTTGAACTGCGCCGTTCTGAGGAGAACCAATAGCTCGAAAACGTGTCAACGGCTGTTACAAGTTTATACCATGAGTTTTTTTTTATTTATACAAATGTACCTGTTCAAACAGTTTTAGAAACCTGTTTTCGAATTACATTTTTATTATAACGATTTTTCTCCATGAGGAGAATGATTGAACTTGAATTCGCATTTTTAGGACTTTTGGTTGATCTTTTTTGCCTCCCAAAAACGCTTCATCCTCTCTGAATGATCTGTCTTCCGTTCATCTATCCATTTCATTCCAAGCTAGTGATTTGATTTCTGCTCAAAATTCACATGTGCATTTTATAGCGACACTCAGTGCGATCTTCGAGATTTTTTATACTGATCTGTTGTAGATCTTTTTGGACCTCTTTCAACCACTCCGTTCCGCATTTACTCTTCATAATTATATCGAGTAGTTTCTTCGATATTCTGTACTGTGCATAGAACTATGCTCGTCGTTTTCGGATTTCTTCCGTTATCGTATTTGTCTTTTGATAAAGTTCATTTTGAGATCTTTTCATCCAAATGCCGTTTCTATTGATTGGCCCGCCCGTAAATCTTCCTGAGAATTTTCCGTTCTCGTTTTTCTATTCCTCTAATTCTTGAATGACCGTCAATAACCATTGTTTCAAATGCGTAGATTGCTTCTGGAAGAATCGTTGTGTTATAATGCCTCAATTTGGCGCCTCTCGAAATGCACTTTTTGTTATAGTACGCCCATGTTAGCCTGCAGGTTCTTTGGAGCTTGGTAATTATCCGTTCACTAGTGATTCAGTTTAAACCTGAGGAAGCCTCATAACTGTTCCGAGGTATTCAAAATGGCCGACTTGCAGAATTTCACTATGTTTTGTGAAAAGAAGATTCATAAACTTATATTCCTCTATGCGACATCCTCGTCATTACCATAGGTCGAGCAATGGTTATTCAAGAGCGAGCAACGCAAATAATCAAATTAAGCGTCATGCTTATACACACAAGCATGCCTCTTCGCTAATGATCGCTATTCTATCTTCTAACGATACATATATGCATTACAGGAAACACATTTGCCGATTAAATTTAAGCTACCGAAATGATAATTAATCACATAAACAACTGTGATACAAGGAGCTCTACGATAACTAACATGTGAGTCTCACAAATTGAATTGAAGAAAATTTCTTGATAATTTGATATTTATGGTCTATCAATTGAAAATTCAGTGTTATTCATTTTATTCAGTTATACATGTACATTTTGGCAAAAAATGTAAGAAATATGAAGTACACAATAAATTGTTGCCAGCAAAAACGCATAAATTGTGAAAGCAATATACTACATTTAGAATAAACAGCCAATATGAGCAATGGACAAAATATTATATAAACAAACAGAACAATGTGAAAAAGTCAATATATTCAATAATATTTTTCAATGAGAATTTTCCCACACATTCTCTGACATCCTCCGGCAACGTACTACACAGTTTTAGTAAAAAAGAAAATTGTTCTTCTCTCTGCATGATGCATCCCAAAAAAAGACGCGCCATCATCTGCAAAGCTGGTCAGTTTTCAAATTCTTGTATAGGTTATTTGAAATAATTAAGAACAATAGTTGACCCAGAAGCGATCCCTGCGGTATCTCTACATTTATATCCCTCAAATAACACACAAAGTCATTCCACCTCACCACCACATACATCTTTTTTTAGTAGCATGTGAACATTTCAAGAACTTCTAGCACAAACAGAGGACGAGGAGAATGTGATAGTTAAGAAACTGAAAACGAACTGAAGAAGAAATTACAAGGACGACGTATTATTATTACAAAGAGACAGCGTGTGAAAATTATGGGTCCTCAAGAGGCCATCAACGATTTCGGCAAAAAGTTTATGTAGTAAAATAAAGCCTTCATGATCGTTTTCTATTTCAGTAATAAATTTTGTGCATTTTTGTCATGCCTCAAGAGTAGATACCGTATATCATTTTTGTGTGAAATGCTTAATAATGCACGAGTTTGATGGTGTCACTGCCAGATAGCATTCAGGTAGTTTTCATTAGGTAAATCAACTTCCAGTCTTGGCCACATACTCAGGCTCAATGATGAGTTGCAAGTCACACCCAAGTATGTGAGAATCCCCTGTTCTTTCTTTATTTGTGAACTAAAGCTGTTGAATTTCATTTCTGTTCATCGAAGAATCATTCGAAGTGAACCAACTCTAAACACTCAACAGCAATGTGTTAGTTTCATCTTGCTTCTATTTTACGACTTATTCAAGAGAGCGTTTAGACATCTGCAGTGCTCGTCAGCTTCCTAGTTGGCGTTTAGGTCATTCGTGAAAACAATGAACCATATCGAGCCCAGAATTGATCCGTGCAGTACTCCTTCAAAGATCTTACTCTAATAAGACGTGGAAGACCTCTTTGTCTAGTATAATGTGAAAATTTGTTTTAACACAGAGGACGAATAAAATCCGATGGTGAAGAACAAATGAAAACGAAATGAAGAAGAAAAAAACACCGTATCAGATCGAAATTCAGAGGAGATCCCCAGACGGCGTGGGAACATTTTGGGGCTCGTAAGAGGTCATCTCTTACAGGTTTTTCACACGATCCAAAACGAGGAAATCAACTTCTTTGCGTTTCTCTTTTGAACATATTCAACAGGAGAAAAAAAGCAAAAACGAGCACGAAGAGAAAAATGATGCCTCTATGAACTATGAACCTAGTAAAATCCCAAAGGATAACATATCATTAATCTTGATAATAAGTTCATAACTCGAAAGATAACAACGATTTCAACGAACCTTATGTCACTCAACCTCACATCAAATAATACAGAAATAAAACCAGGAATAAAACATGAAACACCCCTTCAAAAATATTAAAAATCAATAGCATTTAACAAATATTGGCAACCTTCCGAAAAACCCTTGCTTCCATAAATTTGCGAATTTTCCACAAATTTTTATTTGTCACGAAAAACAAAACGCCCTTCATTAGCCGACAGAACCGGAATTTTTCATTTCTCTTCAACGCGATGCCGTTTTCCGACGACCGACCGCCTAGAGCTCGCCCACTTCCAAATAAAGCCAACAAGAAAGAGATCCTCTATGTTCCCGATTTAATCAAACAAACCGACAACGAATCAACCGCCCTGAATTATTAGTATACATGACGCGAAAGCCAGAGTTAATGAGATTTTTTAATTGTAATCTGATCAAGTCGATTGCGTCGATCGTTGTTCGCCAAACAAGGTTAATTTCTGGGTCTCAATTGCGTTGTTTTCGAGTCCGCAGTACCCTCGAGAAGAACGAAGCCGCAGAGGAGCCACAAATAGAACGAACTCGTTTCGTTTTACCCGTTCACAAAGCTCGTTTAGTGGAAGAGACAACCGAATGGAATCGAAATAAGAATTGAAGGAACTTTTGGTTTCCGTTAGAATTTTAAGGACTTTCGCTTTTTCTGAGCTCCAAAAACGTATCTGAAATGTATCGTATAATTAAAAACACTTGATAAAATTCATGATTACTCAGTGAAACATAGTTCAATATAATTTTAATGAAAAATACTTTACTGAATTTGAACAGAATTGTTATAAATGCTTGAGATTTGCTCCGAGGGGTTATCATATTTTCATCGGTTGTACTGAACATCTATTCCTAAAACTAACATTTTTGTATTTTACTCAAATACTTGCTATATTTACATACATGGTGCAGGAGATATATAAATATAGAGATCTACGTTTTTTCGAATCGAGGTGTTCTGAAGAAATGAAGCAAGTAGGAGTTCGAGAAGAGAAGATATCAATACTAGAAAATCAACAATTTCGAACAAGAGAGATTGGAAACGAAGAAAATATTAATGGAAACAAAATGAAAATAGGTTGAAGACTCAATCAGAAACTTAAATTATTCTAGAAGATCCACAGTAGCTTTTTTCAATCAATCAACTACCTTCCTCAAAAATTTTTTCATTAAATATTTGAATATTTTGACATCTACCAGAACCATCAATTTTATTTCTATAAAATTTCATCCAAGTTTTTCATACCTTAAAATTTTCAATTCCCTATTCATTAATTCGACAGTTCCTTTACGATTGTAGGAATATGCAGAGATACTTTTACATACTGTGCTATCATATTATCTTGCAGGTAGTTATTCAGACAGTTTATATTCATATTGAAGGGCAAGGAGCTCAGTACACTACCCTGGGGTACCCCATACACAACTCGAACTACTGACATATTATCGACTATATATATATATATATATATATATATATATATATATATATATATATATATATATATATATATATATATATATATATATAAATCTATATATATAAATATATAGGGTATAAATATATATCGTATATATATATATAATATATATCGTATATATATAATATATATATATATATATATCTATATAGATATATATATATAATTCAAAAAGATTTAAGCAGGTTCATTTGTATAAATAGAAAAAGAAACCCACGGTAAAAACCTACACTTGTTTCGAGCCAAAACCTGCACTTGTAACGGCTGTTACAAGTGCAGGTTTTTACTGTGAGTTTCTTTTTCTATTTATGTATATATATATATATATATGTGGGTTTCAAAACTTCCTATCACTTTATTTGCTCTCAGCGCATACAAACACAAACATTTTGCTTCTGGAGTAAGCCTGACGATGAAAGTGAGACAATGATGAGTCGCATTTGGTTTAAGACTCTGTGGCTTTTCTGAGAAAGCTTTCACTTCAAAATATCCATGGAAGTTGTTTCTTATCATACCACTAATGCAGACAAGGAAACCGCAAAAAAAGAGACCAAATAACCGCCAACAGAAGAAGAATGAGGCCTTCAAAGCACCAACATATAAGGAACAACAAACAAATGAGGAATTTAAATATCTGAAGACAATTCGATTTCAGAAATCAAGAGTGAATGATTAGAGCGCAAACAGCATTTAAATATGGATTTCAAAACATCCATTTTCTCTATGTGGTCCCAGCACAGAGAAACCCGATAACTCAACTTCTGAAATGAGCGTGACAATGAAAGCGTGTCGATATCTAGACGAATTTTGTCTGATGATTCCATACCCTGCAGAATTTCTTGGTTACTTATTTAAGAAATGCTCAACTTCGCCAAATATTTTAAAGAAAAAGACCTCATAATTTTATAGTAGTTACAGTTATTTTGACAAAGGTTTCACGTCAAAAATTATTCGTACTTTATAAAAGCACTAATAAACATGATGACAAAGGAATATTAGCAGACATCGAATAATTGTCAACACAATTAGAATAACTGTCGACAGTTTGTGTTTGTGAAATCCTGATCATTATCTGAACAATGATCAAAAAGACCTCTGGATCAACTCGAAATGAAAAATCAAATCCAGAAAAATAATTTGAAAAAATTACTCTGATATAATCAAACTTACACAAGATACCTCTGTCAAAATTTTTCATTTGATGCGTTAGTATCTTTTTGGTTCTGAACAAAAATTTATACAGGTTCAGTGGAAACTTAAGACGCAATGAAAATAATTAATATTTCTAATTGAATGAAAAGAATATTCCTTCAATTGCAATCGATTCATCCTTCGTTTTATTCCTAGAAGTTTACGAATATTCAGAACATTAAGAGGTAATAATATTGTGCGAATAATTCCAAAATGATAGTTTCACTCGCTATTTTCCATGTTTGTACAAAACTGAAACACAATACTCCACGAATAGAATGATCGCAGAATGTGAAATACACGAAAGCGGATCTGGATGGTTCTGCATGGCGCATTGTAATTGGTATATTTCTTCTAGCGTCGGCATTTCTTGCATTTTTTCTTCGTTTTTTCTATGCAATAGCTTCCTCGAAATTAAAAACAGAACTAACCCTAGTATTCATTAAGAGTTCCTCTTCTTTGTTGCCAATTCGCTTAATTTCAGTCAACGTGATAGCAATAAAGATGAAGAAAATCTAAGAAGATAAAATATGTTCAGATATTGGCGAACTTTCAATTAGTTTCTCAGTCTTATAATTCTATCACTCCATTTTCACTTCACAGTTCATTCAACTAAGTGAAATTTTCGTTATTCAAAGCCTACCTGAAGGCTACTGTTTGTAGCCATCAAAGCAAATATGTCCAATCATGTAGGTATCGTAAAATCACATTTTCCAATTACAACTCCTGAAATATCGACCTTGCCAAAACTCTCAAGAAAGTCCGTAATCGAGCAAACCTACTGTATTCACTTCGAGGTAGAATTCGAAGATGCGATCCGCGAAATCTCCCAACACATACAAGGTGTATTTTCGCCCTGTGTTCGACTACAAATGTCTGCTCTACTCCACCCTTCAAAAAGGTCAGTGAGGTCTATCGAGAGCTGCGAACAAGCAATCTGCCGCAGCATCTTTAGATTTCACAGTCAATATCCTTATATTCTTGTCCAAAAAATAACCAAAATTCCCCCAATTTCCATTCACATCGAAAAACTCCAAGCTCGATATGCCCAATGCATCTCAACTCTCGTGCTTCCAATCTAGAGGCCCAAGTGACGCTGAGAGCCCAATGGTACAGACGCGGACGTGTTCTACGCAGAAAACCCAGAAACAAACTTCCCTTCTGCCATCATGGATCCTGTATACGCTATATTTATTTTATTTACTTTACGTCAAATGTCAGATGAATTGAGAATCTGAAATTCGACCGAATGACACGTAAAGATGAGTCGGCCACAGCCGCACCTTTAAAATATGATGATATTTTTTTGGAACGATATAATTAAATAGCACAGGGTTTAAGAAGGTCGCGAGACCTTATAACCTCCCATCTAGTATTTGTTAAATAAGAATGTAAAACGTTATAATTTTGTTTAAGTGTCTCTTTTCTAAGTTCAAGTTTATCTTTTCGTCAGAAAGGGTGAGAAGAGTGATTTTAGTTTTGATAGGTTAGGTTGGAACTCTTTCGACCTACTGTTAAGTAGTCTGATTGTCATGTGTTGTTTGCAAGTTGATTGAAAGTTAACCTGACTGGAAAAAAAAGTTGGCTGTTTTTTTTTAATGATCAGCTATTAATGATCATCAAGATAGAAGACGTATTGAGACCTTCATCAAATTAGATGCTTTTTCTTTTATGGACTTCTGTTTTTTTGAAAAGAATAAGTATCCAGTATTGGGATAATTTGATAGTTGTTAAATTCTTCTGGCATTGTTAGTTATTTGGAAATTGTGAACAGAAGAAGTACCCTTTAGGAGATCAAAGCACGTGTCCTTGATACATAGTAAACTGCACACTACATCTTTGCGGTTTTATTTTCTTTCTTTTATTTTCACTTTTACGTTTTCTTCTTCTGGATTTTGCCGTTGTTTGTGTACTAGAATCACTGAGAATCACAATTTTGAGAAGCTTTGGCAGAATAGATCTCTGAGCCTAAAGCTGGAAGCTTGAGTAGGTACACTTGATGTGGTGAGAGTATTCTAGTACGTTCTTTAAAGAGACATTGATATTTGATTTTATTTTCATTTTATTAACCTTGAGTTTACTTTATTTTAATAACTGTTTAATTTACATGCTAAAGATTCCTTCATTATTCAAACATTCATTGTATATTTTTTTTGTTGTGACGATTAAGTCCTCTTAGCTAAGAGAGAATTAATTTATCTTTTATTTGATTCAATTTCTTTTTTTAGTATTTCAAATTATCAATTTTCTGTTATATTCAATATAAATAAATATATATATATATATATATATATATATATATATATATATATATATATATATATATATATATATATATATATATTTCTTGAAATTGATTTATTGCCTGTTAAAGATATTTCATTTTGAATTTTTTAGCACTAACAGGCTTTTTTGATATGAAAAAGTTTATTTTTGTTGACGTTTCGTTGTTATATTACAACTCTGTCAAAACTAATGAATAATTGAATTTATGAGTTACTATAGATATCAAATGTCAAACTTATTTTTTAGAAAAATCAAATTAGTTTTTTTGTATCTTCACTCATTGATTTTCATTATCAGAGGAATATTTCTGGCTTAGCATTCGCTTCGGAAGTTTTAGTTTCAAATAACAGTTTTTTTTAAAATAAGTTTCAAAATAACAGAACAACATGATTTTGATTACAAAAATACGAACATTTTAGCAACTGAAAGGGACAAAAAAGTAGAGAAATTTTAGAAATGTTACACATTCGTAAAAATTTAGAAAACACAGTAAATGAAAGAACAGACATTAAACATCTAAATTCTATCTACAACAACTTAATAAACCTCACAAATAACACTCGTAAAATAAACACACAACAATCACCATCTGTCATGATCACATCTCAAAACTCATTTTTTCCAGATCTACCTTCAGTTTCACACACATAAACGAACAATATACATATTCTGGATAAGTATATGAAAAACTATATGTACTTATATATATATATATATATATATATATATATATATATATCTTCACTCATTGATTTTCATTATCAGAGGAATATTTCTGGCTTAGCATTCGCTTCGGAAGTTTTAGTCTTCTTCACCATGAGGAAGCCTCTGAAAAACTCATGGTAAGCCAGGTGATTCTAATAAGTTTGATTCATATATATATATATATATATATATATATATATATATATATATATATATATATATATATATATATATATATATATATATATATATATATATATATATAGAGATTCATATATATATATATATATATATATATATATATATATATATATATATATATATATATATATATATATATGAATCAAACTTATTAGAATCACCTGGCTTACCATGAGTTTTTCAGAGGTTTCCTCATGGTGAAGAAGACTAAAACTTCCGAAGCGAATGCTAAGCCAGAAATATTCCTCTGATAATGAAAATCAATGAGTGAAGATACAAAAAAACTAATTTGATTTTTCTAAAGAATAAGTTTGACATTTGATATCTATAGTAACTCATAAATTCAATTATTCATTAGTTTTGACAAAGTTGTAATATAACAACGAAACGTCAACAAAAATAAACTTTTTCATATCAAAAAAGCCTGTTATTGCTGGAAAATTTCTATATATATATATATATATATATATATATATATATATATATATAGTAAATTCTGAGACTCTTAATCGAAATATCGAAATATTTCAAATAAAACTCTCAGGAGCTGTCTACACAAATGTTGTCAACGAGAACGAACCCATCACTTTCGAGAGTGAATATTAAGAGCGTTTCGAGAAGTTTATCGATCTTGTTGAATGATAATAGGATACAATTGTTTCATCATTATTATGAATCATCAGTCCATATTTAATCTATCAATCAAGAATCGATGACTTTCAAAACGAACATAGGTCCCATACCAAATTAAGAGAAGTCCTAGAGAGTGAAATACTCACACAGGCTTCCTCTATCGGTGAAAGGACGTATAAACACTCCCTAGCGTTCGTTTAGAATGTTCGTTTTGAAAGTCATCGATTCTTGATTGATAGATTAAATATGGACTGATGATTCATAATAATGATGAAACAATTGTATCCTATTATCATTCAACAAGATCGATAAACTTTTCGAAACGCTCTTAATATTCACTCTCGAAAGTGATGGGTTCGTTCTCGTTGACAACATTTGTGTAGACAGCTCCCTGAGAGTTTTATTTGAAATATTTCGATATTTCGATTAAGAGTCTCAGAATTTACTAGTATTGAATTACCTGTGAATCTTTGAACTAGCTACACTTTTGCCCGCCTGGGCGTGATCTGGAGCGATTAGGCATGGGATCATTCGTACACATTTCAGACAATTTTCTGTTGTGTTCGAATGAAATATCTACAAAGCCTTCCACTCGCACTCTTGTTGTCATGAGTAGGAATCTTGAACGCTAGGGAGTGTTTATACGTCCTTTCACCGATAGAGGAAGCCTGTGTGAGTATTTCACTCTCTAGGACTTCTCTTAATTTGGTATGGGACCTATGTTCGTTTTGAAAGTCATCGATTCTTGATTGATAGATTAAATATGGACTGATGATTCATAATAATGATGAAACAATTGTATCCTATTATCATTCAACAAGATCGATAAACTTTTCGAAACGCTCTTAATATTCACTCTCGAAAGTGATGGGTTCGTTCTCGTTGACAACATTTGTGTAGACAGCTCCCTGAGAGTTTTATTTGAAATATTTCGATATTTCGATTAAGAGTCTCAGAATTTACTAGTATTGAATTACCTGTGAATCTTTGAACTATATATATATATATATATATATATATATATATATATATATATATATATATATATATATATATATATATATATATATATATATATATATATATATATATATATATATATAAATAAATATATAATCATTTATTGAACCAGGTGGATATTGCTGTTAGTGAGAACTAAAATTGAGAAGTGTTACATCTGGTGAAGTTGTTGTTTGATCCACCAAAAAACCAATTGAATTGTACCGAGAACTTTCAAACCTCTGTTGTCTGGCATTTAATTTTTCCTACTGAACTAATCCACCCCATCTTCACTGTAGCTAACTGTGGTGGGGTACAATTCAACTTTCAGTTCTCGCTTAGCAGTCACTCAGGTTTTGAACCAGAGGTTAATCGCAGGTATACATCTTGTGTATGTGATATCGAAGATGTATACTAATATATAACTAGATAGCAAAAGTAGTTTTTAAATGAATTTGAATGTGAAAAAAAAATCAATAAAACGTCTTTTCATTCATTCATTAATTCATTCAAATTTAATTGGATTAACACTGTCACAAAATTCTTCAATGAACTCGATATATTTCGGGTTAATAACCCTTTATCATGAGTTTTATACTCCAAAATTCACAATAAAACCCCATTTCGAAACCTGGCTATGCCACTGCTCGAATATATCTATCTATAATCTTAGACTAACTAAGAAATCGTAGAAAGATTCAACAATTATTCAGACAGAGGTTTATTCTCGTTTACTCAGCTGATATCCAAGAATTATTTCTTTCATTCGTTCTACTAAATGAAAAGAACGAGAATCGTATAAACTGGCTGGTTGCAGTTACCCTGCAATTTATACTCACCCCAGGTTGCACGTTGACCGAGGTCTTGGGTCCTAAATTGATGGCTTTTCCGTCTGTTCTTATTAGGAGATTCAGACCTCGCTGTCCGGGCTCGCCATCTGAAAAATTGGTACTTGTCAAGTGTTCGTTCTTAACGAAGTTATTTCCAAGAAAAATGCAATTCTACAACTTTGCCAGGAACTTCCAGTATCCTTGTTAATAATGAAAATTGTGAATGATACTGATCAGTCTTAGAAGCAATATGAGAAAGAAGTTTTCATTTTTTTCATGTGAACGAAAATTATAAAAAGTTTCTTCCAAAGATATTGTATCTTGAATGGATATAAAAATAATATTCATAGTAATAATAATAATTAAATGATCAATATATTGATCGAATGCTTGATATTGTAGATGAATTCTCCAATGACATAAAAATGCAGTTTAGTATGGATGAATTCGCACCTTAAATGTTAGAAGAGGCAAAATAGAGCAAGAGGAAATTCAAATTCAAAATGGAGACAACTTCGGGGCAATGCAGGAGGGTAGCACCTATAAAAAATTGAAAATGAAGCAATCCCAAAGAATCGATCATCGGTTAATGAAAGAAGAAATCTCCACTGAATACACGAAGCGAGTGAGAGACGTGTTGAAAACAAAACTTGACTGGAAACATCTATTTCAGTTTCAGCAATGAACTGAAACTGAATATCAGTGAATGTAAATTTTCATCATTTTCTCTAAAATTTACTCCAATCCACCGTTATACATTGGAAGGTCAAATTCCAGATAGATGTGTTGAGTTTAAGGATCTGGGGTAATTTTCGACCCTAAGCTGTCCTTCTCTGACCATATAACTTGTATCACGGCTTCTGCTTCTAGGGTGAAGGGTTAGTTGGTCTGAAATTGAGGCAGATTTTTTCATCTTGGCACAATGAAAACGCTATACTACTCCTTGATTCGCATTAAACTTGGATATACGTCTATAATTTTATCTCCTTAGTACAATGATTCTATTGTCGACTTGGAAGCAGTTCAGAGGAAATGTTTGAAATATATGTTCTTCAGATATTATGGGCAATATCCTTCGAGAGGAGTCGACCATTCCATCCTAACAGATAGTCTGGGAATTAATTATTGAAGTTGAGGCTTAAACGGATCGGCCTAACGTTTCTCTTCAAAATTTTGCACAATTCAATTGACTCGCCATTTCTTCTCAACAAAATAAATATTCGTGTACCCTGGCCTGGTCTGAGGTGAAATAATACATTCTATGTCACTTACAGCAGATCAAATGTTAGTCATGTTCTCCTATCAACTGTTTATGTAATCTTTATGGTGTTGCGGTCGATGTGATATATATTTTAATCGGCTATCTGTGATCTTGGCGTACCACTCAGAACAGCGCAATGGGATGTCGTGATATTTTCATGTACTTCTGTTATCTACATATGTTGTCACCTTCTGCTGGCCATAGGTACCTTTGTAATAGACAATATTTTATTTTTAGTTTGTTCCATCTGCTTATTGTTCAATAATATTTCAATTTATTTAATAAATTCAATGGACGATGAATCTACTCTGTGATAGTTCATATTTAAATGAGAGGTAATAATAAATACTTGTCTAAAAATCACTGACTGAACAATTCTTTATTCGACTAGTTTCGCGTTTTACAGCATTATCAAGAAGTCAGTCATCATTCTTGATAATGCTGTAAAAGGCGGAACTAGTCGAATAAAGAATTGTTCAGTCAGTGATTTTTAGACAAGTTTTTATTATTACCTCTCACTTTCAATTCATTTTAATTTAATTTTTTAATTGTATATATTCGCTTATATTCTTTTTTGTTTCGTTAATTTTTTCTTATATATTATAATTTGTGTACAATTTGTTATTTTTTCTCTGTAATTGGATGTATATCTGTTGGAAATAAATGTAACTATTATTATTATCTATACAAGGTTATCAACACCTACGTCTGTGCACTTCATGTTACTCATGTACTGTGCATTACTCATTCGGAATAGTAGAGAACTGATGTTGAAAACCTGCAGTGAAGATCAGTACATGGCTTCCAAAGTTTAATAACCACCACCCAAAAAGCGCAGTGGAAAGGACTTCTTTACCAAGACATGAGGGCGGTAGAGGATTGGCAGAAATCAGTAGCTTATTGGACCAGAAAATAGGGAATCTTCAGTACTATTTTCATAAAAAGTTTCCTATTTCACAGCTGCACAGAGTGATTTCCTAAATGGATGACTCCACTCCTTCGAAACTAAGTGGAGGCCAGATTGAAAGCTATCATCAATTGAACAACACAACGCTAGAGAGTTGAAGAGAAAAACCCTTGAACGGGAGGCACATAAATGAGACCACGAAGGAAAATGTCGACAAGGAAGCGTCGAACTACTGGCTGGTCTCAGGCAGAATGTTTCTGAAACTGAGGGCACAATCTTAGCTATTCAAGACCAGGTTATTCCAACGTTATTAGTTGAAACAAATTGTTAAGGACGCAACACTGAGGGACGATACGTGACGATATGGATGCCAAACATCAAGGAGAGACATGAGGCCGCAGCAAAGATTGTGCATCGAGAACTGCCATTACAATCTGGCATCACAAAATTTAACAACTAAAATTACATCTTTTACATAAGATTTATCGCGTAGGCCATTTCGAATGCAAACAACTTCATTGGTGCCGATAAAATCTCTAAATATCTATCTAAAGTGCTATTGAAGAGACAATGGAACATGAACGTGGTCAGGACTGTTCCAATTATCTTAGGATCCACTGGTATAATCTTGGAAAATCCTCAAAAACATAACAGAGATCTAGGACTTGATGAATATCTTTATGAGGAGTTTTGGAAATATTGCCACTACAAAGACTGCCATGGGGTTTCTAGAACATAACGGGCACCAGTGCCATGAATGTCGCCGCCATGAAGATGAAGTTATATATCCTCTGCCTGGTACCTCATAATTTGGAAAGGGTATCCCCAATCTCCATTTCCTGATATATAATATATGGGAAGTGAAAGTTCCCCTGTGACGGAGTGTGGCGCTGAAGGGATTGAAATAGGGCTATGCGGCTATGGAATACTGTGGTTCAGGCTCGATTACGCTGTTGTTTTTGACTACATAATGAGTGTGAACAAGTGCATTATCGTGTTGCAGAATACATAATTTGTTTTTTCACAAGTCCGATCGTTTGAGCCGTATTATTTCACGCAAACGTTGCATAACTTCCTTGTAGTATTCCTTATTAACCGTACGACTTGCAAGTAAGAACTCATGGTCACCACGCCGTTGTAATCGGAGAAAACAGTGAGCAAAACCTTAACATTTGATTGATAGCCATTTTTGATGAGTAGTTTGTTTTGGACAACTGCAAATGTTAGCACATTTTTGTGTGTTTTTGAAAAAAATGGATCGAAGGATCTGTATTAAATTTCGTGTTAAAACGTAATCAAGTATTCCAACGCACTTAAAATGTTGAGTGTGGCATTTGGAGAGTCTACTTTGTTTCGGAAAAGTGTTTATGAGTGGTACAAGGGCTTTACAGAAAGCCGAGAAGATTTTGATGACGATGAGTGCCCTGGAGTTGCAACCACGTCATATAATTGAGGAAACATCGAAAAAAAGAAGGAAATGTTTTTGGAAAATGGTCGAATCAATATAAGGAAAAATGCAGAGGATGTTGGCCAATCAATCTGCTCATCATATGCAATTTTCTCAGATGTTTTGGGCATGAATACTTTCGCAGCGGAGTTTGTTTCGAAATTGGTAAGTTTTGAGCAGAAGTCGCGTTACTATCGCTCAGATTTGCTCGAACAGGTCTTACATCAATTACAATGCTCGACAGTTACGTAATGAAGTAAAACTGAAACGTGGATATATGGTTATGACGCCGAAACCAAGTACCAATTATCCCAATGGAAACAGTTCGAAAAGCCAAGACCAAAAAAGGCACACCAAGTTCGATCAAATGTTAAGGTTTTGCTCACTGTTTTCTCCGATTACAACTTTTACCGTCATTAATATGAAATCAATAATTGATGAGGCCGATACTTGATGTAAATCGGTAAACATAATAAAACAATTGTTGAACAAAGATTTACACATATATTAAAAAGAATACTGCATGACGTACGTTTCGATGAGATTCGATAATTTGAAAAAGGTGAATCTGTTCGAAACGTAATATATGTGTAAATCAGTTTAACAATGGTTTTATTAAATATAAAATCATATGAATTCATTATCACGGACTTCATGTCAGAATTTCACAGAGGGCAACAGTACACCAAAGTGAAATTTTGAAAATAATACTCTTGCAGACGATTGATGAAAGTCCAAAACCATTTCTAACTCCTCAATAAAAATTCAGTTGAATATACTAAAGTCCCATTGCAAATTATCGATAATATTTCGCCACCATCATCGCCTAATTGAAATCTTATAAAAATAACATTTACGCCGACGCCAAATGGCCACTACATCTATAATTCATTCATGCTTACGAATTGAATATTTAATAGACAAAGAGCTAGATGAAAGCGGTTACATAAAATCCTAGCGAATCGCCTTTCGGTAAATAAATTTCTGCCCTTACGATGCCTACCTTCGTATTTTGCGAGGTTTATCTTCCAGTGGCGAGCCCTTAGGACCTTCATACCCTCATGAATTTAAGTTCGGGCCAATCGAAAGTGAATTCACCAAGATTACAACTTTGATGGATTCGGTAAATAAAATATCTGCGGAAGTTACCTTGTAGCTACACAAGATTTTCCCTCAGAACGTGGGATGACGAGAAGATTTTAGTTTGGAGAAAAATGTAGTTTCGAAACAACAGTAGAATTGAATAACCCAAATTGAATATGTGACTTAGCATTTTTGGTCGATCTTAGAGGTCATTTGAATGATTTAAATTCGAAACTACATAAACAAGGAGTAGTAGTAAATGATTTATACAGTTATTAGAAAGATATATAGTATATATACATATATACTATAGATATAAAGATATATAGTTATAGAAACATATTCAGTGATTTCAAAAACATGAAAGACTGTTTCCATGTATTTGCTACTCCAACAATTCTTATTTACATTCGCGATCTCAAAAAGTTAAATTCAATGGTGTCATTTCGGACAGCATTGGAGTTGATTTTGGCGTACCTCAGGGTACGGTCTTAGGTCCACAACTGTTCTCCTTATACATTAATGATATTGTTTTGCACGTGAAAAAATGCTCTATACGTTTCGCAGATGATACTATGATTTTTGTTAGTAGTAAAAATATCCAGACTATGACAGAATGGATCAATAGAGACTTGGCAGCAATAAATGAATGGCTCAGCGATAACATTTTATCGCTGAATGTTACAAAGTCTAAATTTATAGTTATTGGTACAAGTAGAATTCTTAAAGTAACTAGTAATGAAAATATAAGTATTAAAATTGAAAACCAGAACATTGAAAGGGTAAAACTTGTTAAATACTTAGGCATTATGTTAGATGAGAAATTGAGTTTCAATGATCATGTCGACTTGATATCGTCTAAAATCTCCACGAAAATCAATTTTCTCGAAAAATTGAAAAAATCTGACCACATATATGTAGTTATTGCTCTTTAAGTCCATAATTATGCCACACTTTGAATATTAATCCACTATGTTATTGGGATTGAGAAATAAAGAAAAAACTCAACAGTCACAAAAGTTACAAAATAGAGCTATGCGAACAATTTTGAAATGTAATAGATATACTCCAATCCAAAGCATTCTAAATTATTTAGAATTGATGTCAGTTAAACAAAGAATACTTTTTGCAACATATATATTCATATTTAAAGTTAAAAACAAATTGTTCCCATATAAAGTAATGAAAACTGTAACATGTATCAGTGATGTGCACAGTTATAATACAAAAAATGCTGACAATTTCTACATGCAAGTTTGTAAGCATTCTAAACATAGAAATAGTATATTTTATGAAGGATTCAACGCATTTAATAAATTGCCTAGCTCCATAAAAACAATTAGCGTCCTTGAGGTATTCAAGCGTAAATTAGGTAAATTCGTTTGAAACATATAATTGTAAATAATATATTTTGAACCTGAATGTATGTATGATTTTGTAATAGCTAATGCTAAAATAAATATTATTATAAAAAAAACAAAAAGTGATGGACAAAATGATCCAATACACTTGCAAATGGAATGGATCGAGACTCGAGAAAACTAACACATAAAAACTAAATTTGAGACGTGGAATTTTTTGATTTTTATGAAAATTACCTCGAAGAAGACGAATTTCCGCAGCGTAGAAAATTCGCAAAAAGATTAATTTGTGCCTTTGGTAGTACATATAGATGCGAACACTTCTTTTCATTGATAAAAGTTGATAAATCCAAACATCATACAAGCCTGAGTGACAATAATTTGGAAAACTCGTTACGTCTTTGTATCAGTGGAATTAATCCAAACATAGATGGGTTAGTTTCCCAAATTCAAGCCCAAGTGTCTCATTGATTTCGGTGTCGCTATATCTAGCTAACGTAGTTTGTAAAAATTCCAAATTTAACGATTTAATTATGATGTTGTTACCTTTTTTCATTCCATTTTTTTATTTCAATGTATTGTATTGAAATAACATCGTCGTATTATTTCATGCCTGATATCTCTCGCTAAAACTTATTTCAAACGCGCCCCACCTTTTTTGTACATTGAAGTTTGGCCCTCAACTTGTCAAAAGTTGCTTATATATGATATATACGAAATAAACGAACAATCAAAACAACTAACAATATTCTTCAAACAACAAGCACATAATGCTATTCTCAACAGGTACACAGAAAAATCAATTCGTTCTAGTTGTGAACATGGGAAGTACACCGATAAGAAGAGGTGAAAAGTCTTGAATTTTTCTACTTTATTATCGAATTAACATTGAAATTATTTCGATAATAACACTATCATACGTAGAATGTAATACGTAGAACATTGTGTTCAGCGATGAGGCTCATTTCTGGCTTAACGGATATGTAAATAAACAAAACTGTAGCATCTGGAGTGATGAACAGCCACATGCTCTACAAGAATTACCGATGCATCCCGAAAAAAAGACAGTTTGGTATGGTTTATGGGCTGGTGGCATCATCGGTCCATTTTTCTTCAAAGACGACCGTGGAAGAAACGATACCGTCAACGGCGAACGATATCGAGCCATGATACGCAACTTTTTTTTGCCCCAGTTGGCCGAGTTGAACTTAGTTGACATGTGGTTTCATCAAGACTGTGCCACATGCCACACAGCTCGTGAAACAATGGACATGTTGAAAGATGAATTTGGTGAGCAGCTTATCTCTGGAAATGGCCCTATGAATTGGCCGCCAAGATCATGCGATTTGACCCCTCTAGATTATTTCTTGTGGATTTATATAAAGTCGTTAGTGTATGTGGACAAGCCGAACCCGATTGAACCCTTACAGGGTAACATAACACGTTTAATTCGTGGGATACAGGCCGAAATGCTCGAAAAAGTGACACAAAATTGATCTTCCGAATGGACCATTTGATACGGAGCCGCGGACAACATTTACATGAAGTTATCTTTAAAATGTGAATGGCAAAGGTCAAGTTATCAATTTCAATACATTTTCAATATATTATGCAAATTGAGTGTTTTATTAAATTTAAAAAACTACGCTTAACAAATCACCCATATAAAACAAACAAAACAATAATAATATTTTTCATGAACTCACCATCCAGGCCATAAGGTTCCAGCACTCTCCTTTCCGTCAATACCGATAGAGTAACAGGTGACCTGAATAAAATTTCCCTAATTACGCCATCGCCGCCGCAGAAGAGACCTTTTCCACCACTTTCCTTCCTCAAGGTGAATTTCCGAACGAATACAGGATATCGCTTCTCTAAAATCTCGATATCTGTTATCCTGGTATTAGTCATATGAGTATGAACTCCCGAACAACCATCCCATGATGGACCCTGAAACAAAACAATTTCCACCCTAATGAGAATGTCTTTCAGTTCAAGATATTTACGAATAAGACATAGCAAAAGTGTCATGAATATAAGTATATCGTATAATTTAAAACTTCGGAAAATTTTGATGTTTTTGATGCCACTTCAATTCTATAAAATACTAGACATGTTTCATTATTTCTAGGTAGAATATTTTTGGTAGTAACATAGCGAATTTTTATTTCAATATTTTCACGTGAAAGTTGACTGATTGTTCGCTGATCTCTTGGTGAAATCTTATGTTAAAAACAATAAATTGAAATTAAAACACCTGACTTAATTTTCACTAAATATATTACAAACTGTACATATGTTTCGGGCGGTTATTGGTTAACCCATTATCAGGGGTATAAAATATTACTCAAATTCCATCACTACTTGTATTGCATACTTCTACTGCATCAGTAATATTTAATACTTCATTAAATTAAATTAAACTGTTGGCTTAATGCTTCACGATTATATTTAACAACATGAATTTGTCAATTTTCAAATTAGAGGACATATTCATGTTGTTAAATATAATCGTCAAACATTAAGCCAAGGTTCAATTTAATTCAATATTTAATTATGTTTCATCAAGAGTTAAGCGAGAATTCAATCTCAATATTGAATACTCTTGATAGAGCACATATATCTGATGGGTAATTGTATGAAGGAATAGTTTCGGAGTACCCAATGAAAAAATTTATTTGAACGTGAACATTGTCTAGGAAATACAATAGAGCCAATAAGGGTAGGACAGTCAATATAACCATGTAAGAGGTTATACAGAAACTTCAGAGACAAAAAGTACCTGTCAACTCTAAGTGAACAGCTCCAAACCTGTTTAACAGATTCGTTTGGCTATATCCTCTTACCGGATAAACGTGATCTTCCCTCCAAATTTGATATTTGAGAAATTTTCGTTGTATCGACTCTAAATGATTTTCATGAGAATTGTAAATGGGACACCAAATCATACATCTGAAATCTAATTCACTTTTCACAAACGCGTTGTATAATTGTATAAGTGTCTGTCTATTAGAAAAGTGTCCAGCATTACCCAGAATGAACCCATAAGATTTGAATGCTGTTGAAATTGTTTTATTTCATGAGGTACATAAGTTAATTTCCTATCAAATATTATACCGAAGTCTCGAATTTCTGAGACCCTGGTCAGAGTGGTTTCGTTAATTGTGCAGTCAAGTGTATATGAGGTGTCTTTTTAGTGAATGTGACAACGTTACATTTTGTTATATTAATATTGAGTTTATTGTGGTAACACTAATCAGAAACGGCGATGAGGCCATCCTGTAAACTTATGCAATACTCATATGTTTCGATTTTGCGATATATTTTCAAATCATCAGCCACATGAGGCTAGGAACTCCTAGACAGTTCTTTAGATCGTTTACAAAAAGAAGAAATGACAGTCGGCCTAAATTAGAGCCTTGTGGTACACCAAAAATGGCTATATATACATATGACTTATAACCCTCAAATTGTACAAACTGTTGAAAACTTGACTTGGCTTTCAGTTTGTACAACATAACTTTATGATTAATTTGATCAAATACTTTCATTAAATCGGTATATACAACATCTACCTGACTTCTTTCATCAAGATTCTTCAACACAAATTGTGAGAATGTTACATGGTTAGTCATGCAAGATCTATGGGACATGAATCCGTATTGCTCAATCTTCATTTGGTTTCTTACTATGGGATATATATTAATAAATACTATGATCTCGAATAATTTTGGAAAGAATAGATATAGGTCCATAATTGCTGATAACCGTTGCATCACCTTTTTTCAGTACAGTACTATTTTTGCAGTTTTCCAAATTTTCGGAAATATTGTCGATTTGATAATTAAATTAAAATATGACATAAAAGTGCAAAGATCACATGAATGCAATCCCTTAGAACAAAACTAGGTATTCCATCAGGACCAGCTGTATTTTTTGTACTAAGTTTCTTAACAGCAATTAGAATACCTATCATTTTCTGATATACTATTGATGTGAATGAAATTCTGATAAGCATGTTCATAGTAATAAAAGTTGTCGTCAGTATTTGATTTAGTATAAACAGATCTGAAGTATTTAGCTAAAGTATCAATTATTTCTTGCAGTTTGTTGCAGCGATTCTGTCCATCCATCATTACACCTGGCAAACGCGAGTTACCTTTCTTATTCCGAATAAATGAACAACATTCAGACGGATTTGACAATATGTTATTCTCTGAACTACAAATAAAGGTTTTATAAGCAGATTTAATTTTATTTTTTACTATGTTGCGCATGTCTCTGTATTTTCTGTAATTTCACGATTGAAATTAGTTGGCATGCGTTTATATTTTCTAAAAGATCTTTCCTTTGGTAAATACAATTTATTAGTTCTGAGGTGTACCATACTGGGAAACGTCTACTCCGTTTCATTTAATATATTCACGTAAAATATTCCATCATATCAGCATGGATTCGACTGAAACATTACCGAGGATCGAAATATGAACCAGATGCTCATTTGTCAATCCCGGCGTAGGGTGATACATTCGAGTCGGCCATGATAAGTTGCCGCCAACTGCGATAACGTTTTTCGCGCCATATAAATAATCTTGGTCGCGTTTAAGCGGGTAAGCGGTGCCTTATCTTTGGCCGTTTCTCCACTATTCGAACAGTTGTCTGAGGAGTTAGTGCCCGCTTTTTTGGAAAAGGATCAGTTCTTAGTTCAGCAAATTCTCCGATCCGTTATCCGGTAGGTAAGTTTATTATCTCCATTCGCGATAATATAAAAGGTCCCAGTAGGCCGGACATAAGTTGCTCATTCACGATGACAAAAAAGACACACTCGAAATATACACAGGATGTAGCAAAATTACAGCCTTAGTATCGAAATAACATCATTATGTCGAATTTGAAAATTATTTCAAAATTTATTTTAAAGTAAAGTTTACAATTTGAAGGATATTTAACGCTTAGTAAATTAAACACACTTTCAAAATTTAAAAAGGTTATATATATTGTCCACTACATTATTGTTTCGATTTACAATGTCTTTATCAGGTACACTGAGTACAAAAATGGATAATAATAATAACAATATAAATTGATGATTAATGACGCCGATACTTGGAGAAAATTAATATCCATAATGAAATAATATTTGGAATGTTTACATAATTTAATACAAATACGCATGACGACGTTTCGAAGTACTATTTCTTTATCAAATGCTGAATTAATACTGGTCTTCTGAAATTTTGTCTATTTTCTGTCAACATTCAAGGTACTGACTTGCAGAGAAAAATCAACACATGTACTTTTATCAACGTCCACCTTCAAATTGTTCAATTGTAATCATTTTACAAACTCTCTCAGAATGCATTCACATGCCTCCAAAAGATCCTCAAGAGTTTTGCCAGAAATAAGCACCTTAGACACATCGCCAAATAGTGTTACCAAAAATCGGGGCAAACTCGCATGCAGATTGTTCATAAACAATATGAATAATAGAGGTTAAATAACAGAACCTTGGGGAACTCCAAGATAAATATCACATATCTGATAATAACTCTCGGCTTCTCACTGCATATTGAATTAATTCGTTGTAAAATATTTTGTGAAGACGGTACAATATTAATTCTTCTTTTCTGACCGCTCTTAAAATTGTCGAAATAAAATGGAATAATGATATTTATGACCTAAATATACTACACTAGCTATTGACTGATCGCCATTAGGCGCTTCCGTTGCATTATAGTCATCAACATCTTCCAGTTACCCCTTTGTTTCACCTTATTCTAGTAATACTCAGAAACTTCTTGAGGACTTTTCAAATAATATATTCATTTTTAGGTATATTATCTTCACTCTTCGGATAGCCTCGGAAATAAAAACACATCCACAACTATCTGTTCCAGAACGATGGCTCTTCAAATAATAGTAATTTCCGACATCACCCATTTATGTAAAACCCTAAGGAATATCAACAAACAGAACCTGCTAAATTTCAAATTTATGTTACATTTCTACCGGAATTGTAGAGAAATTGGTACACTGTTCAAGCTAGGAATATTGGGTACAGCTCGATTTCATGTGTGGCAAATTCAATTTTCATATAGAATAACAGCAGGCCGTGAGTGGTACGTAACATTCAATGGTAATTTCGTCGAGTTAACTAATGCAATAAACGCTTACTTCGATTCAGTACAGCGTATCTAGGTAACCAAAACAAATGCCGAATACTCGGAACAAATGCGTCGTTTTAGGTTAGACTAATTTGTAATTCATTCAACTGGCCCTTACGATATGGACGATTTGGAATGTAGTAAACGCTGGGTTATAACACAGTAAGAGTAGACATAAACTTGCAAATTAAGGCGTCGGTTGTAATATCTAAAATTAGAAATAATATTCAGCTTTTGAACTATGGTATTTTGAAGGTTTTCATGTACACAACCAAGAAGTATGACTTAATTAAATTGTTGAAAACTTTTGGCGTCAAATTAAAATTCTCCAGTCGGAATTTTTATGATTCGTACAAAAGTTGTCAAACCTCCAATGGGCATGTTCATCAAAAACTGAGATGATCATATTCTTATGCTCTTTCGGGTGCTCAATTCGAAAAAGAAATTCATAATTTTTATCGTCCAGTGTCTCTTTGTATTCTTCAATTGAGTTGATCGATTTTTCAAAGATTTTATCATTTCTTATTATACGTATAATTTATGAACAATTGATGACTACTGAAAACAAAACTGATTGCTGAAAACGAAACGATAAGTGAGCAGCTTTATGGATGTTTGAACAAGGTGATTAAGCTTCAGAAAGCCTAAAAAGGGCTCATTAGTTATGGCATTAAATACAAGACTTACACATGTCCTACATAGATTCTCCGAAACCTTTTTGGAAAAAAAGTTTCGGCACAATAGTGGCATGTAACATGTTGATCACTCTGCACAAATGGAGGAAACTCTGCGAACCTAGAACCATTGTTCGATGGAATAAGCTATTCTTTTCATAAATAGTTGGGTAATAAGTAGTTATTTAGAGGCAAAGTTTAAGAAAAATATTATTTAGAGAAGTTGTAAAGTTGAAGGATTCGTGGGTTTTTGTGACTATAAGCTGTCCTTTTCAGAGCACAGAAGTTGTATCACGGCTTCTGCCTCACGGATTTGTATCACGATGAAAACAATTTACCTTTATTGTATTAATAAATTTAATTAGTAAAACTGAACATGCTCCATAATATAGTCCCCCTACAATGATTCTATCGTCGACTTGGAGGTAGTTCAGAGAGCGTGTTCGAAGTATGTGTACTATAGATGTTTTTGGCAATATCACTGTAGAGGCCTCGACCTCTCCTTCCTAAGCGATAGTGTGGGAATTGAATTATTGATGTCAAGACTTGAACGGTTCGGCCTCACGTGTCTGTATATAAAGCCTGAGACGGAATAATATATTTAGATGGCTTTACTAGAATTGAATCCATATTTTCTTCAGTTAGCCCTAACCCTCAGAAGATTCGTGTGTAAGTTTGACAGCTGTCTGTCAAATCATTAGTTTGTGAATTATAGCATTTTGAGTGAAGCAACATTTGTTATTGTGAAAAAAATGGATAAAAAGGAATGTCGCGTGTTGATAAAATATTGATATTTGAAGGGAAAAAATAGAGTTGAAGCAAAAACTTGGCTTGATGCCGAGTTTCCGGACACTGCCCCAGGAAAATCAATCACCAAGAATTTGGATGCTAAGTTTAGACGTTGTGAAATGAGCACCGAAGACGGTGAACGCAGTGGACGCACAAAAGAGGCTGTTGCCGACTTATTATTTATTCCCATTTTGTTTAACCTTATTTTATTTCATTTCCAATGTTCATATTCACTTTCTCATTTGTTTTTCTATATTTTTATTCTCATTTGACTGTTAAATTTGCCTGTAATTCAATGCGAACCTGTTAGGAATGAAAGTGTTATTGTTGTTTCGACTGTAGATGAAAGTTGTTTGATCACTCATGACTGGCATTCGTGAAATATTGAAAGCGGTAATCTTTTCTCTTTGGAATTACATCTAAATATATTTATTTCATTTATTTATTCAACATACACTGTTTTACAGGACAGGGCCTTATTACAAAACAGGAAACACAACATATACAAATAACAAAATTGGTAGTACGAATGTTTAAATTTTGTACTTTCATTTTAAATGAAAGAGTTTGTGATATGAATCACAACTGATGAAATGAAATATAATAATTATAGGAATGAAAAAACACTTGAATACTGACCAAACGTAAACATACATATGAATTTAAACACACAAATACATAAACACTCACATATCAGCACTTATACACACATAATTATATGAGTGAATATGAATTCTGTTGGTGAATACACATAAATGATTGTTCTATCAGAGATTATGTATATCAAGGAAACTTGCCTCAATATCAGTAACAAAACAGTTGAAAATATCTAAGTTAGCTCCCAAAATATTACATTGTTCAAACAGCGTGTGCAATGGCGAAAATTTTAGAACATTCGTTCTAGCTGCTGGGAGGTAGAACGTGAATGCGCTTCTGGAAGAAACTCTTGGACAATAAAATTAAGCTTTCGCAATAATTCCTTATATTTCACTTTATCGTTAATTATTTTATGCAAGAAGATTATTGCATTTCATTTCCTTCGCGCACTGAGTGTGTCCACATTATGTCGACTTGTAAGCGTTTCATGTTGTTATTTATAAAAACATAAATAAGAGACATATATAAGAACGCGGGTTAATTTTACCATTTATAACTCGAGAACAGCTGGACCGATTTTCATCGTAATCATAAACCTAGTCTATGAATATATGTCACAGCAGGTAACAAATACCCACACGTGTTGGATGAAAACTTCAATAGAAATTCATATTCAAATTGTGATGAATAGAAATATTGTTTTTTTTTATTTATTGTTCATCTATTTGTTATTCGGCGCAATCAATTCATGTCTACTCACCGCCCCGCTGCCACCGGCTACGGTTTCATAACAGCCCCATTTCTCACAACCAAACGTGATGTTATTCATACAACCCTGGGAAGCGGCACACACCCTGGAAAACAGACATTTCAATGAAACCGCAATTTAAATAATAAAAGCATTAAATTTTGGTTGGGGTTCTCGTGATTGCATATTTTTGAAATGATTAGAATTTGAAAAAAATGAAGTTATATCATTTTTTGCGTCATTTTTCAATCCGAGTAATTATCTGATTAAATTTTTTTATTGTTTCTAATTTTCCAAAAATAAATCACCACTTTGTCGATTCTACAGCCTTATAAGGAGGTCAATGCTTACCTTAATAATGTATTAGATAATAAATCTGAACTAATTCCTGATAATTTCCGAATGGAAACTCATAATAAGAAACATAACAGAATTTTCACGAATTGCCCCTTAATGAGATGAATTTTCACGAAACGAAAGAATCGAAAACTTAAATAGAAAGACAACGAAACGTCGTATTTTCTGTACATGATATTTGAATGAGAAAATCTCCACCAAATAATTAAAATTATGTACAAGGGTTTATCAAAAAAAAAACTGACCAAATATATATTCAATATACATTATTCCATGTTTTCTTCCAATCTACTTCGATTATTCAACAACTTAGTGCTCAGTGCCGAACAGTATAGTGATTATATAATGCTTTCGACCGGTGCTGATGGTTCCATTCTCACTGTGTTCTTGAACCGTTCGTGTTACATAATATTCGTAGAACTTGAATCAGAAATTTCATTCAACTTCTTCCTGATGATTATGCTAAAAAAATGTTTTCAATATGTACATACCTAAACGCTTTGAGAACTACGTCCACCACCCTCTGTGACGTCAAAACGTTACCACCAACAACAGCAGCATCTTCGCTTGGATTCAGTATTGAACCGACAGGTATTATAACTCTCACTGGTGTAAGACAACCCTTAAAAGAATTCACTCAATCAGTATTATCAATTTATATGTATATATATATATATATATATATATATATATATATATATATATATATATATTTCCCCGCGAAACGCTTTCGCGAAAAAGATCGCGAAACCCTTTTCGAAATAATGAAAGAATTTGGAATCGATCGAAAGACCCGAACAATTATAGAACAGACACTTACAGGTACAACTTCCAAGGTAAAATTTATGGGTGAAATATCAGATCCCTTTGAAATCAAAACCGGTGTGCGGCAGGGGGACGGACTTTCGCCAATTCTTTTCAATATTGTTTTAGAAAAGATCATAAGGGAATGGGAACTTCACGTGAAGGGCATACAAGTGGGCATCAAAAAAGAAAATAGAATAAATGTCAAATGTCTCGCCTTTGCAGACGATATTGCTATCATCACAGACAGCAGAACTGAAGCCATTCGCGCCGTGGAAAAACTACATGAAATTGCGCAGAAAACCGGGTTACAAATTTCTTATGATAAAACCAAATACATGGAAAGAAAACCAAAAAATAAATCTTCTCTTATGACAAAACATGGTGAAATTCTGCAAGTAGGCTACTTTAAATATCTCGGGGAAGTTATACAGTCCTCAGGTTTAAACCGAATCGCTAATGAACAGAGAATAACCAAGCTCCAAAGGGCTTACAAACTAACATGGGCTCACTATAACAAAAAGTGCATTTCGAGAGGCGCCAAATTGAGGCATTATAACACAACGGTTCTTCCAGAAGCAATCTACGCAGCTGAAACAATTATTATTGGCGTTATTGGCGGCCATTCAAGAATTAGAGAAATAGAAAAACAAGAACGAAAAATTCTCAGAAAGATTTACGGGCCAATCAACAGAAACGTTATTTGGATGAAAAGACCTCAAAATGAACTGTATCAAAAGACAAATACGATAACGGAAGAAATCAGAAAACGACGAGCAAAGTTCTATGCACATGTCTACAGAATGAGACAGTCCAGAATACCGAAGAAACTACTCAATATAATTATGAATAGTAAATGCGGAACAGAGTGGCTAAAAGAGGTCCAAGAGGATCTACAACAGATCAATATAAAAAATCTCGAAGATCGCACTGAATGCCGCTATAAAATCGCACATATAAAGTTTAAGCAAAAAGTAAATCGTCAACCTGGAGTAAAGTGGACAGATGAACGGAAAAAAGAGCATTCAGAGAGGATGAAGCGTTTTTGGGAGGCAAAAAAGATGAAGCAAAATTCCTGATGATTGCGAATTCAAGTTCAGTCGCTCTCCTCATGGCGAACAATCGAAATAATAATAATATATATATATATATATATATATATATATATATATATATATATATATATATATAAATTAGATATTCGTGGGATAGCAGTCAGGTGGTGTCAAAGAAGGCTCCTTTTTACTTAACTCGAGCTTTCAAAACTATATTGTTCCTTCATAAGGAGTGCTACAACGTAATATTCCAATCAAAATGGTGAATCAAACAACAAAAAGGTTAACTTACGAAATTGAGGTTAATTCTAAAAGATTTTTGAAAAGAAAATTTGGGTACAATTTCAATCCTCAGAACATTCCTTAAACTCCAGCTAAGCACACAAATCCTTGGTAAAATATAAAGCTCCAAAATTCTATAAGTTAATCAAAAATCTTCGTTAATAACTAAAAGGCGCAGTCACCAGTTTATGAAAACAACAAAAAGACACAGGTCAAAAACTTGAAAATTACTCAAATTCTAACCTGAGAACACAATCTATGACTCCAATGTAACAGGGCAAGATCTGAAAATGATCCATAGTCTTAAAATCAAACAGCACATGTACAAAACCTTGATAATAAAAGAACTGGTAGCTAACGATACAGAGCATTATTAATCCATAACCACCTTTCTGTGTACTTGATTTTATTTGAATTTTATATTGAAAAGAAGGAGAACTGTAATAGCCAGATACAAAATAATTGACTAGTTAGGGCAATTATAGTTCAGATAAAAGTACAATCCACCTCGAGAGCAGCCAGACAAAGCCTTACACAATACTATTTATGAGTGAGGTGTTGTTAGACCCTCTTCTTTTTTCCAAAGATATTAGATATGATATTGTGCACATTAGCACCTGACTGCTATCCTACGAATATCTAATTTATGTCTTAACTACTCAGTCGCGACTAACCCTACATATATGTATATATATATATATATATATATATATATATATATATATATATATATATATATATATATACCTAACCTAATATATATATATATATATATATATATATATATATATATATATATATATATATATATATATATATATATATATTGTATATATATATTGTATCATCTGCGAACAATCGTATAGAGCATTTTTCAACATGTAAAACAATATCATTAACGTATAAGGAGAATAGCAGGTCCTAACACCTTACCAATGCTGTCAGAAAGACCATCATTGAACTTAACTTTTTGAGATTACGAATGTAAATAAGAATTAAACAATTTGTTTAGTAAATCTTCAAAACCAATTTTATTCAGTTTCTTCAACAGCAATGATCTACATAAAGTTTGAAATGCTCTTTTGAAGTCCAATAATACTACAATCACTACCTCTCCTTTATCGATAGCTCTATACCGTTCCTCGCATATGCTCAACAGTGCTGTCTCACAGGAGGAATTTCTCTTGAAACCTGATTGTAAGTCAGGAATAACCGAATATTTTTCGCATAATTCTAGAACTTAATTTCAACAACTATTACTAGAATTTTTATCATATGGTGGAAGAAGTTTTACAATTTGACAGTATTTTTTTGACAATTTTTTGAAAATTTTGACAAATTTTGGGCACTGGTATTATCAATGAACATTTCCATTCATTTAGAAAGATTCCATGAGTCAGTGATGTGTTCACCAAATCTAAAAATCTATTTCCGAAAATGTCAAAAGAATCTTTTGATATCTTAACAGTTATATATCATTCACATTTACCTGTGTTTTTCACATTTCTCACAATTGTTTTCAAACCTGCCATATCTATTTTTTCGAAAGTATCCATTTTCAATAATTTTGGTATAAGTCTCATCACAGTCATGACTACGTTTCGGAACTATTGAATCAATTATTTGTTTTATGCAATTGACAAAGTATAGATTGAATATGTATTGGATGGAATATTTTTTTGCAAAAAGGGAAGTTTTCGTTTTTATAAAAAAAATTTAATTTTGTTTAAGCTCAAATGTTAAGCTCCTTCATGAAAAACCCTGAAAATTTAGGGTCGAGATGAATCTTTACATAAAATATGAAACAATAACCATAGAGTATAATATTCAATTCACACAGCTTAAACTTCACCATTCACCTTTTATTCTCCAATTGTAAAATCATTTTGCATTCGTCGAATTCTTTTCTCGAACATTTGTCTTTGTCTAGACATTTTTCGAATAGTATGATCTATATACTCATTAAACAGTCAAAAACACACTTTCTAATATAAATATACATCTGAAATTGAATTTTGGAGAGACAGTTTATGAAAGTGCACCAAGTCAGTTGAAAAACATCGTGGAGAAATTTCAGATTAAAATGGAACGGCATGTATTCAAATGATTGAATTGTTAAAAAACAAAATATATGTATTGCAATGTTTCTAGTTATGAAGTCATTAACACGACTTAAACTGATATTTAGTCTTGAAAGAAAAAGGCTTTACTGAATGAGTTCATAACTTGAAACTTATTGAATTACATTTAACACTCGAACACTTTAATTATTGATTTAATACACTGAAGTTATAAGCCGGGTGAATTGTAATTCTGAGTGAAGACTCACTCAGAATAACGGGAAGCGAGTCCTCATTTGTTTTTTCTTTTCGGAGTTCCTATTCGACTACATAATTAATTTTCGTCTAGTCTATTTTTTCATGTCTGTAGTAACTCTTTGATCGCAACCTCTAGGAAATTAAAATCGAGCATTTCTACTATCATAACCTAGATGGCATTAGTTCAACAGATTAGATGAAATTTTCATAAACTAGAGCTTTAAAATGAAGTCTCTGAATTGATTAGGACTTGTGAAACTTTCAATGTCAGATGCATTCATGTGCTTTTCATTGATTCCTAAGATTTTAGATGTTTAGTAATCTATGTATTATATATGCGTACGACTGTACAATATATTTCTGTCTTCTATTTAATAAGAGGACTTTTGAAAATTGAAGTCGATGTCTCTCGTTAGTTAGACGAGTCGCAACTGAAAAGTGGCTTGTAGCAAGAAACAGGAAATAACGGCCTTGCGTTTCCAATAAATGTAGGCAGCGATTTCATTATTCTCTTTTCTACTTTGAAGGGTAATGGAGACATTACATTGCAAATGTTTCACATCGCCAGCTCTGCTTTAATATTCTTTTGAATAGTCCACAAAAAACTATCTAAAGAAAATTAAAATATTTACTTTATATTGAATATTTACAAGAGAGATGATATGAGCACGTTAACTATTTAACTCATTGTTTTGTAGATCTATTTCTTCACACACACACACACATATATATATATATATATATATATATATATATATATATATTATATATATATATATATATATATATATATATATATATATATATATATATATATATATATATATATATATATATATATATATATATATATATATGTGTGTGTGTGTGTGAAGAAATAGATCTACAAAACAATGAGTTAAATAGTTAACGTGCTCATATCATCTCTCTTGTAAATATTCAATATAAAGTAAATATTTTAATTTTCTTTAGATAGTTTTTTGTGGACTATTCAAAAGAATATTAAAGCAGAGCTGGCGATGTGAAACATTTGCAATGTAATGTCTCCATTACCCTTCAAAAGTAGAAAAGAGAATAATGAAATCGCTGCCTACATTTATTGGAAACGCAAGGCCGTTATTTCCTGTTTCTTGCTACAAGCCACTTTTCAGTTGCGACTCGTCTAACTAACGAGAGACATCGACTTCAATTTTCAAAAGTCCTCTTATTAAATAGAAGACAGAAATATATTGTACAGTCGTACGCATATATAATACATAGATTACTAAACATCTAAAATCTTAGGAATCAATGAAAAGCACATGAATGCATCTGACATTGAAAGTTTCACAAGTCCTAATCAATTCAGAGACTTCATTTTAAAGCTCTAGTTTATGAAAAATTTCATCTAATCTGTTGAACTAATGCCATCTAGGTTATGATAGTAGAAATGCTCGATTTTAATTTCCTAGAGGTTGCGATCAAAGAGTTACTACAGACATGAAAAAATAGACTAGACGAAAATTAATTATGTAGTCGAATAGGAACTCCGAAAAAAAAAACAAATGAGGACTCGCTTCCCATTATTCTGAGTGAGTCTTCACTCAGAATTACAATTCACCCGGCTTATAACTTCAGTGTATTAAATCAATAATTAAAGTGTTCGAGTGTTAAATGTAATTCAATAAGTTTCAAGTTATGAACTCATTCAGTAAAGCCTTTTTCTTTCAAGACTAAATATCAGTTTAAGTCGTGTTAATGACTTCATAACTAGAAACATTGCAATACATATATTTTGTTTTTCAACAATTCAATCATTTGAATACATGCCGTTCCATTTTAATTTGAAATTTCTCCACGATGTTTTTCAACTGACTTGGTGCACTTTCATCAACTGTCTCTCCAAAATTCAATTTCAGATGTATATTTATATTAGAAAGTGTGTTTTTGACTGTTTAATGAGTATATAGATCATACTATTCGAAAAATGTCTAGACAAAGACAAATGTTCGAGAAAGAATTCGACGAATGCAAAATGATTTTACAATTGGAGAATAAAAAGTGAATGGTGAAGTTTAAGCTGTGTGAATTGAATATTATACTCTCTGGTTATTGTTTCATATTTTATGTAAAGATTCATCTCGACCCTAAATTTTCAGGGTTTTTCAAGAAGGAGCTTAACATTTGAGCTTAAACAAAATTAAATTTTTTTTATAAAAACGAAAACTTCCCTTTTTGCAAAAAAATATTCCATCCAATACATATTCAATCTATACTTTGTCAATTGCATAAAACAAATAATTGATTCAATAGTTCCGAAACGTAGTCATGACTGTGATGAGACTTATACCAAAATTATTGAAAATGGATACTTTCGAAAAAATAGATATGGCAGGTTTGAAAACAATTGTGAGAAATGTGAAAAACACAGGTAAATGTGAATGATATATAACTGTTAAGATATCAAAAGATTCTTTTGACATTTTCGGAAATAGATTTTTAGATTTGGTGAACACATCACTGACTCATGGAATCTTTCTAAATGAATGGAAATGTTCATTGATAATACCAGTGCCCAAAATTTGTCAAAATTTTCAAAAAATTGTCAAAAAAATACTGTCAAATTGTAAAACTTCTTCCACCATATGATAAAAATTCTAGTAATAGTTGTTGAAATTAAGTTCTAGAATTATGCGAAAAATATTCGGTTATTCCTGACTTACAATCAGGTTTCAAGAGAAATTCCTCCTGTGAGACAGCACTGTTGAGCATATGCGAGGAACGGTATAGAGCTATCGATAAAGGAGAGGTAGTGATTGTAGTATTATTGGACTTCAAAAGAGCATTTCAAACTTTATGTAGATCATTGCTGTTGAAGAAACTGAATAAAATTGGTTTTGAAGATTTACTAAACAAATTGTTTAATTCTTATTTACATTCGTAATCTCAAAAAGTTAAGTTCAATGATGGTCTTTCTGACAGCATTGGTAAGGTGTTAGGACCTGCTATTCTCCTTATACGTTAATGATATTGTTTTACATGTTGAAAAATGCTCTATACGATTGTTCGCAGATGATACAATGATTTATGTTAGTGGTAAAAATATCCAGACAATGACAGAATGGATCAATAGAAACTTGGCAGCAATAAATGAATGGCTAAGCGTTAACAGTTTATCGCTGAATGTAACGAAGTCTAAATTTATAGTTTTTGGTACAAGTAAAATTCTTAAAGTGAATAGTAACAAAAATATAAGTGTTAAAATTGAAAACCAGAACCTTGAATGGGTAAAACTTGTTAAATACTTGGGCGTTATGTTACATGAGAAATTGAGTTTCAATGATCATGTCGACTTCATATCGTCTGAAATCTCCAAGAAAATCAACTCTCTCAGAAGAATTGGAAAAAATCTGACGACATATATGAAATTATTCCTCTATCACTCAATAATAATGGCACACTTTGAATATTGTTCCACTCTGTTATTGGGAGTGATTAAAGAATTATCTCAACAGCTGCAAAAGTTACAGAATAGAGCTATGCGAACAATTTTGAAATGTTATATATATACTCCAATCGAAAGCATGCTCAAATGTTTAGAGCTATTGTCAGTTGAACAGAGAATACTTTTTGCTACATGTATTTTTATATTCAAAGTTAAAAACAAATTGTTTCCATATAGAGTAATAAAAAATGTAACATGTGTCAGTGATGTGCACGGTTAAATACAAGAAATGCTGACAATTTGTACATGCAAGTTTTTAAGCTTTCTAAACAGAGGAATAGTAAATTTTATGAAGGATTCAACACATTCAATGAATTGTCTAGCTCCATAAAAACAATTAGTGACCTTAAGGTATTCAAGCGTAAATTAGCTAAGTTCGTTTGAAACAAACAATTGTAAATAATATATTTTGAACCTAAATGTATATATTTTGTAATAGCTTTTGCTTAATAAATATTAAAATCAATTAATTAAATCATGAATGAAGGAAAAATACATTAGAAATACATTACTAGCGGTACTACTCGAATGACAGAACACACATACCATTCCTATATGGTCTAACTGTAGGTAATTCCTTTGTATGGGCTTCAATTATTCCATTATCTTCGGTATTATTAGTTTTCAGAATTTTGCTCTATTTATTTGTTACCACTGGGAAATCCCTAGTTCTTAATGATATCCTCTTGTATATATACTAAGCGATCAATAAACTCCTCATACATCAAATCAACTAGTGAAACCGTTATTCCAACAGCATTGAATTTTCCAACAAAACATTAAATTCTTGGGAATTATTGGTTAAATTCTGCGGCCGCGGCACAGAAAAAGATGTCGAGTCGGGAAATTTGAAAAAAACTTTTAATTGATCAGTTCGACTCGACTGAATATCGCAATTGTTAAGTTTGAACTTCATCTAAAAGCCATCTTTTTGTCGTGTTATTTCTGTCTATAACTCGAAGTTACCAAAATGAAAAAGTTGACTGGTTTTGTTGAGAACAAAATGCGGTCAGAGTTAAACTTGTTGTTAGCAAAACTTGATCAATAATCGAAGAAATTCTGTGACCTTCGAAAGTTGAGAAATGTTAGAACACCTCATCAACCAACGCTGTTCCAACAAGAGTTCTCAAACGTTTTTTCAACATCCTCTGAAATTCAGAGAAGGCAATCTCAGCCTACTTATTCTTTTTTACCAGCGACTCTGTGTTTGATATATTCTTTTCGAAATTGATGAGAGGTAACGCCAATAGTCGGTCTGTTCAGTTATAGAAGTGGTTCCCAAACTGTTTTTATAGAGCCCTTTTCGAATTTGATTTACACTTTTACTGTCATAACTTGACGCGTTGTGTGAGGTTACCGAGCTCTTTAGTTCTTCAGACGTTATGAGAACATGATTCAACAAAAAATTTTACTGTACAAGTTGTTATAAACAACAATAGAATTCATAGTGAATTCTATGAAGAGCAGCCATATGGTTATTCTCAAAGGCCTTTCATACTGAACTCAGAAAGAGTAGCCTATGAGAAGGGAGATACGTGTTGAAATTCTATGTCAACTTATTGACAAATTCATCATATTTTTAAAATTTTAAAAATATTTCATATATTGTCCACTACAATAATGTTTCGGTATACAATAACTGCATCAGGTGGTTGAAAACTGAGTACAGAAATGAATTTAATTAGTTAATATACTTCCACTAAACCTAAGGTTCAGTTAAGTTGCACAGGGTTGACGAACTTCCAATTCGTATACTTCCCAATATATATAACTTCCCAATTTGTATTAGCAATGGGAAGAATGAAATGCAATTAATCACTTAATGAACGTATTTTGTTGTTGTTGTTGTTGCATCTGCATCAGCACCTGTAGTCCCTCACTGTTGCGTGTTTAATGATGTATTTCAAGTAATTACGGGTTAAAATAACCTGGCCTTGAATAGCTGGGAGTGTGCCCTCAGTTTCGGGAAACATTCTACCTGAAACCAACCAGTAGTTTGACGCTTTCTTGTCGACATTTTCCTTCGTGGTCTCATCAATGTGCCCCCCGTGCAGTGGTTTTCCCTTCCAACACTGTGGTTCCTCGTTGTTAGATTGATGATTACTTCAACCTGGCCTTCACTCAGTTTCAGAGGAGTAGAGTTATCATGTTATTAGATCACTATGAGCAGATGCCATCTTTGCTGATCCAAGAAATTACCGATGTCTGCCAATCCTCTACTGCCCTCTAGTCTTGGTAAAGAAAAACATTAAATTCTTGGGAATTATTGGTTAAATTCTGCGGCCGCGGCACAGAAAAAGATGTCGAGTCGGGAAATTTGAAAAAAACTTTTAATTGATCAGTTCGACTCGACTGAATATCGCAATTGTTAAGTTTGAACTTCATCTAAAAGCCATCTTTTTGTCGTGTTATTTCTGTCTATAACTCGAAGTTACCAAAATGAAAAAGTTGACTGGTTTTGTTGAGAACAAAATGCGGTGTTGTTAGCAAAACTTGATCAATAATCGAAGAAATTCTGTGACCTTCGAAAGTTGAGAAATGTTAGAACACCTCAATCAACCAACGCTGTTCCAACAAGAGTTCTCAAACGTTTTTTCAACATCCTCTGAAATTCACAGAAGGCAATCTTAGCCTATTTATTCTTTTTTACCAGCGACTCTGTGTTTGATATATTCTTTTCGAAATTGATGAGAGGTAACGCCAATAGTCGGTCTGTTCAGTTATAGAAGTGGTTCCCAAACTGTTTTTGTAGAGCCCTTTTCGAATTTGATTTACACTTTTACTGTCATAACTTGACGCGTTGTGTGAGGTTACCGAGCTCTTTAGTTCTTCAGACGATGAGAACATGATTCAACAAAAAATTTGACTGTACAAGTTGTTATAAACAACAATAGAATTCATAGTGAATTCTATGAAGAGCAGCCATATGGTTATTCTCAAAGGCCTTTCATACTGAACTCAGAAACACTAGCCTATGAGAAGGGAAATATGTGTTGAAATACCATGTCAACTTATTGACAAATTCATCATATTTTTAAAATTTTAAAAATATTTCATATATTGTCCACTACAATATTGTTTCGGTATACAATAACTCCATCAGGTGGTTGAAAACTGAGTACAGAAATGAATTTAATTAGTTAATATACTCCCACTAAACCTAAGGTTCAGTTAAGTTGCACAGGGTTGAAGAACTTCCAATTCGTATACTTCCCAATATATATAACTTCCCAATTTGTATTAGCAATGGGAAGAATGAAATGCAATTAATCACTTAATAAACGTATTTTGTTGTTGTTGTTGTTGCATCTGCATCAGCACCTGTAGTCCCTCACTGTTGCGTGTTTAATGATGTATTTCAAGTAATTACGGGTTAAAATAACCTGGCCTTGAATAGCTGGGAGTGTGCCCTCAGTTTCGGGAAACATTCTACCTGAAACCAACCAGTAGTTTGACGCTTTCTTGTCGACATTTTCCTTCGTGGTCTCATCAATGTGCCTCCCGTGCAGTGGTTTTCCCTTCCAACTCTGTGGCTCCTCGTTGTTAGATTGATGATTACTTCAACCTGGCCTTCACTCAGTTTCAGAGGAGTAGAGTTATCAATTTGTTAGATCACTATGAGCAGATGCCATCTTTGCTGATCCAATAAATTACCGATGTCTGCCAATCCTCTACTGCCCTCTTGTCTTGGTAAAGAAGTTCTTTCAACTGCACTTTTTGGGTGGTGGTTATTAAACATCATGTGCAATGTTCTGATCTTTCGCTGCTGCTTGTCAACATTCGTTCTGCTCCACTCTACTATTCCGAATAAGTACACAAGAACTGAACAAGCGTAAGTTTTAATTGCCTTGAAGATATGTTTGCTGTCAACTTTTGTTTTCAGCTAGTCTCTCACTCTCTTGATTCTTTAGGATTGCTTAATTCCCAAGTATTTATAGGTGTTTCCCTTTTGCATTGACTCGATGTGGTCTCCATTTCGCATTTGAAATTCCTCCTGCTGTATTTTGCCTCTTCTTACACTTGGTACCATAAGGTGCAACCAAAATCTTCCAATCGCTGGAAAATTCATCCACAATATCAAGCATTTGATCCAATTGTTGCTTGATGCTGGTCATTAGCTTCAAGTCGTCCATATATAATAGATAATTGACTTTGATGGCATGCGTGTTGTTATATTTGATGAAGAATCCATTATTATTATTATTATTCTGTTAACGTTTATTTTTTTTATTTTACATACTTGTACAGTCAGATTTTTTTTGAATCACATTCTGTTAACGTCTGAAATAATCGTTTATCGTTTAAGACGAAACCCTTCACGTTATCACAATGTGTGAATCAAATTCAAGTGTTTGTCCTATCCTTTAGCAATAGAAATACTGTGATTTGCACAGTCTGCTCCCGGCTGCACGTAGACTATGTTCATTTATTGTGTGATATATGTGAAAATCTGCATCTGACCGAAGATTGCTTTTTTTTTCGTTTATGACAACAAATTAATCATTCGTGAATATAAAGATAAGGACAACTATCCTATGGTAGTTGTTATGGATTTGCACCAATTAAATGCTATTCAACCCTAGAAATACTATTTCTAGGGCATAATATTGCCCTTGTTATTAAGAAGGGCAATCCCACATAATTTTTAATTACACAAACAAAAATCTGCACTTCACCTGAAACCAATATCAATTTTTTCATGGAAATAATATATAAAATACTCGATCTATTAAATGTCAATGTATTGAAAAATGGAAAAATTATGTTTAGCAAATAAATCAAAACATTTACACTATATACACTAATAGGAGTATTTCCTTCAACTTGCTAGATATTGATTACTACGAAAATACAAAAACAACAATAACAAATCAAAAAGTTTCCGAATAAAATAATTCAAGGGCCCTTTCGTACCTGATTTAGGGGAACGTCATGGCCAACCATACAACGTAGGCAATAAATCAATGCTGAAAGAGTGACTGCCTTTGGTGCATTACAATTTCCATAAACTTCAACACCTGTTCCACTGAAAAAAAAACAAATATAATAATAATAAAAATAATAAATTATCTTAGTTGCCTTTAAGTTACCTTAATAAAGGCAACTTTATTAATGTAAGTTTACCGCTATAAAATGATAATCTTAATCCAAAAAAACATTAATTCGTTCCTTACTGAATGAAATTGAAAGAAGAGATATAGGATGGAAAATATGATACAAGATATAAAATAACAATGAATTTTCGATGGTATGGCACTTACTTAGGTATTTGCGTATTAATGACCTCCGGCCAGTTTTTATAATGTTTGAACGATGTAAGCTTTCTTGTAATTTTTTATTGTTTTTTCATTTTTTTGATTGTGAACAGTCGACTTTTACAAGTTTATTTGATTCCAATATTTCTATACGAATTCGAAATTATCGGTGAAGAAACGGAATTGTTTTCATTCAAATGGTTTTTTGTTGAAAATAAAAAATTTTGAAATTCGAGAATCATATTTTCATCCTGTTTTAATTGTGTTAGACATGACGAGATTATTTCAATCATTTCTCCTTTCTAAATTTGGGAATAGTGACTTACTTCTTCAATTTATCGTTCTTTGGGTATTGATTCATTTTACATAAACTGAATAAAATGAGAAAAAATGCAATATTTTCTCGCAACGCTCCGATCTATAGGTATCTCTACAAAAACTTGCAAATGGTTTGATGTTTATCTCACTGATCGATACCAAATCACACATAGAGTTCCGCAGGGCAGTATTCTAAGTCCCAACCTTCTAAATATAGAAATCTGAAGACGGAAGATCGTATTCAGTCTTGATAATGCCGTAAAAGGCGAAACTAGTCGAATAGAGAGCTGTTCAGTTTGTGATTTTTAGACAAGTATTTCTCATTACCTCTCATTTTAATAAAGAAACTCAATTCGAAATTTTCAGCGAAATTTTCAAAAATCGAAGCGACCATTAACGACATCCCCCACGTTCGAGTTGACAATGGTCGACTACGTACGTTCGCCCCTACCACATGCAGCACCGCGGCCCCCTGGATAGAAGAGTTTCGACAGTTTCGAATCCGATATTTTAAACTCTGAGTGGGAATATAATTTTATTGATCTAACCCTTAAAGTGGATATATATTTTTAATCGATCTATATTTTTATTAATCTCTATTTTTACTATTGATCTACCCGCATCTTAATCTAACCAGTTATTACATATTCTCTATCATTGACGGGACAGCATAGACGACTTAAGTTAATCTATATTTTCAATGATTTGGCTACATAGGCGACTTCTATAGTTTCAATGATCTGGCTACATAGCCTATTAGGAATCTATTTTTCTATCGATCTATATTTTAATTATTGATCTACCCGCACTAGCACCTCTCTACTACCCGCTTAGGGATTGAATTCCCAAAAAAGGATATCAGCAATAATCATTATTAGGAATTTATAACCCAAATACAACATTTCATTGAAATAACTTTCGAAATCATAACTTTCATAATAAATTTGCATCCCCTTGTACACTCTTAAGGGATGATTTCGAAAAATATTCTACGCGTGTTTCATAACTTTTAATGAAGAACTTCCATACAGAATTTTATTCGAATAACTTCAAAATGACAAAGTTTCATACTTATTTTGCACCCCCGTTTTACTACCTTTGAGGGTAAATGTTCAAAAATCCCTACGTTGTAAAAGGAACCCCTGTGCAAAATTCCAAGTTTTTAACTCTTAGATAGTTTAGGTCCTCTGTTGATATATCAAAGTTCAAATAGACTTTTCAATATTATTACGAATTATTTGTATGGGAGTATAGAAAAGTGTTGTTTTCAGACGTTTTCAAGCAATTTTTTACGTTTTTCTCTGCGTAAGAACCATCAGCAATTCATTTTTATATTATAAGTAGATATTCTGTTGCATGTTATATATTAGAATGTTATGCATTCATGGGAGAATGGAAGTAAGCTTCGGCGAATCCTTTCCCTTCGTGTATTTAAATGTTCTACATTACACAATAAATTATTTATTATTATTATAAAAACCTAGTGTATTGAAAAATGGCGAATGCGCTGCACAACTCAAAAGGCATTTGTAAGAAATTTTATTTTAGGTCAAACTGCTCGTATTTTAGGTAGTAAAATTGATTCCAATTTTCAATCTTATACCCTTAGAACCATTTAAATAAAATCAAACAATCCCTATCACACTTCACTTCCAGACAGTTGAAACATTGAGATTATTACGTCGAAGAAGCGTATTCAAAGGCATTGAATTAGGTTAAACGCCGACTGTAAGCTCTTATGATCTAAGTTACTTACTAAAACTCACGTCGAAGTTAGTGAAACCACTGATTAAGTTATCACACATTGTTCCTCGTGACTGTTAAGACTTCTTGCGCATTAATCTAAATCGACCGACGTCAATATAATTTGTAATATGCTGCACGTCATGTTTCCATAATTTAGGGGATATCTGAGGTCCTATTTCCCGACGAATCTCTTCCCTACTCAGCGAGAGGATCGTACGTGCCACAAAACGTCGAATCTGAGAAGAAACTATCAATTTATCTAGCTGAGGATCCAAACTATCGTTAATCATACTGTGGAGATTATTTCGATGTTCCTACTCAGTTTGTGTTCATTATGAGGGGGGTAGTTTGAAACTTTACGTATAGACGCAAAGATATGAGATAGAACCCCGCAACTCATGTGAATTACGAGTCTCTCTTAGTGAAGTTTTTATTGTTAGAGTTAAGAGGCACGTAAAGCGAACAAGTTGTATGAAGAATCTCCATTGTAGGCGAATAGAAGGATGATGTCAATAATAATAATAATAAACTGATGGTGAATTTTTCGAAAACAGAGAGTATTTTTTTTTGTTCTGATAGATCTTGACAGCTTTATCCTAAATATGTTGATGATCCGGAAAACCAAATTCCGGTAAAGGATGATGTGAGTTTTCTGGGTATTAGTTTGGATAAACATCTGAAATGGGATATACATATTTTGAAACTTAGAAAGAGGCTTAACTCAGTCTCTTACAGCTTTTTTATGCTTAGGGAGCAGATTGATTTATGTACGTATCCTGAAGATTATTTACTATGCTAATTATCAGTCGATCTTATCGTATGGAATACAATTTTGGGAAGGTTCTATTCATCTAGGTAGTGTATTTATATCCCAGAAATGGACCTTGAGAACATTACTGCGACTCGATTATAGACAGTCTTGCCGGTGTCATTTCAGGAAGCACAAGATTTTCACGTTATATCGGCTCTATATTTGCAAATTACTTGTTTTTTTTCACAAGAATCAGCATTACTTTGAGGAAGATAAGAATACTAACAGAACCAGGCAATTAATTCCATATTTTCTTCCAATGCATTCATCTTCTCTTCGCGAGAAAGGTACAGAGTACATGGCAATCAAGCTCTTTAGTGGTTTGATTTCTGCAGGATATTTCGGGTCATAAACGTTTTAAGGAAGAGGTTCAGTCACTTATAATGACGTGTGAACCGTACACGGTTGAGGAGTTTAGAGCTTATTGCCTCAGATAAATTCTGTTTGTATTTTATGACTTATTTCATTTTTATTTGTACAATTAATTGTGTAGATAATTTGTGAGATTAATAAATCTATTCTATTCTATTCTAATAGAATAATATTCTAATAATAATAACACGAGTTAGAGAGAAGCACATTAATGATACTTTAAAATTACATCTCCTTCAGAAGGAAAAGGTGCCTTATTACAAATACATATCCATAATATAAAAATGAATCGGTAAATGTCTTGGTAACTGCATAACTCAACAACGCCTGGATCAATTTTGCCAATTCTTTTTATTTAATGTACGATGAAGTCCAATGATGTTTTTTACGGCGAGAAAAATTCAAATGATAGCCGGGAAAACCTCAAAAACAGACCATTTTTTTCCATACAAACGTTTTCTAACTTAAATGTAGAGTCAACGGCTGGACCGTTTTCACTTTTTTTATTGTGTTTGTTATTGTCACGGAAAAATTTCGAAAATTGCGTGTAAAATTAGAAAATTTGAAAATAATTAATTATATAAGTAAGAAATAATTATTAATTGTCAAACAGAGGATGTAATAAAACCGAATATCTTATCACACATCACGGTTAGTTCAGAGCTATCACTAATAATATCAAAACTTCAATTTAATATAAAATGTTGGTAAGTTTGAATAGACTTACATACACGTTACTAACATAGCACGTGGTTTATTTGATTATAAAGAAGAATATATAGTTTTCTTTAATTTACAGTTGAAATGTCATTTTTAAAAATGATAGCTATTATATGTACAAACTTAAATCGCGGAACTCGCAATGCAGCAAGTCAAAGATATAAAAGGGCAAGTCAACGTGACGAGCAACGTGAAACTCGGAATGAAGTTTCACGGAACGGAATTGTGGAATCAAAATTAACAATATGAAAAGGTTGCGTTTAACTGCTATCGACCCGCATTCAATTATAACGTTGAAATAGATTACATTTCACAGCAAATCGTCGCTATTGGACCAAAGAACGTTGTGCGTCAATATTGCAAGGCAAAGTTTAATTGTTATTGATAAGAAAATAGTACCAATGATGCGACAAAATATTGTTTGAAGAGTCAATTCAAATACACACTATAGGTACAACATGAGCCACTATATTCATTGTGTTCCGGGAATAGACTAAATTCTGAACATTTTTTGATTTATATCCAGCAAATATCTCATATAACTAATGATGAGATATATGAGAGAAGTACTTGATACGAAATTAGGAATGCCGTTCTACTATAAAAAGGACAGGTTAATAACTTTCACTACATCAAACGTGTTTAAAAATTCTTTGAGAATTCGACTGATTTGCAATAACAGGAATTATTGCAGTTTCTTCGTAACTGAGTAAGTCCCTGGCTCCACACGGAATAAATATTGAAAACAAGGTAGTGTAGCACAAATAGTAGAACATGTCTTTCGCGCTTTTTGAAAAATATTCAGAGAAAAATAAATGATCGTACAAAGTTCGCCGAGTCAGCTAGTATAACAATAATAATGATAATAATAATCTTTATTTAATTTTTCTTAATGAAATTATATAGGTGAAACAATAGTATTCTAATTTTTGAATAATAATTTTTTTCCATCGAATAGAATCTAACATTCTATTCGATAGAAATCAAAAAACCAATGCATGCTTCACAATACTAAAATGAAAACTTACAACGCTTCTTAACGTACGCCACTGTTTCAAAAATTCTCTTCCTTGCGTTATAAGAAAGTAAGTGAACGTTATCAGAAAAAGAATTCTTGATGAGAAGTCTTCATTAGGAAATATTTTCGATGGAATCCTTCCACTGATTTCAATTTTGTAGATACAACGATGTTATTTCTAATATTCTCATAGCAATATATTTTTAATTTTCTTCAAAGCAAAAATGTACGAGAAGATTTTGAAGTATATGAAACAAGATAATAGAATCTCTTCAGGTCCGAAGATGTTGTGATTTCTTTTCTCAATTCAATATCTGAGGATCCTTTCACGCATTTACATATAGATAGATCATTTCAGCACTTGCATTACGTGTATAATCACTTCTGACGAAAGAATATTGAAAAGCATCATTTTTGATTTTGTTTTTGAAAAATGGTTCAGATTTGGTTAACAGTCTGAAATATGAAGACAATAATTTTTATTGAGACAATTATTGCCAACAATTATTGAGAAAGCAATAATAATAAGATCATTATTCCCAACAGGTATAATACCCAACTACAGAAGATAACGTTGAATATTAACTTGATGAAAAAAAATGAAAGATATATAAAAAAGAACTCAAACTAATCTGAAAAAAACTGAAAAAGTAACTATTAACTGAATAGTTACTGAAATGATAGAATTGAATGAAATATTACAAAGGACTCAATCTATATCAATTCATTTTCGCATAACTCCTAATAATAACTTCTATGGTGTCAAAGTGAATGTCACTATTATTAGCAACTGTATTGAATGTAGAGTGCATGAACCAAATGGGGGTTTTTATTAATGAGTTGGTCCTTGGAGTCTCAAGGTGGAATAATTCTGTAGAACGAGAATTTTGCCTAGGAACACGAAATTTCAAAGCGGAAAAGAGAGAAGGACAATCAATACTGTTGTGCAGTAATTTGTACAAAAATTTGAGTGATAAAGCTTCCATCCTGCTCTACAATGAGATTAAACGAAATAGATAATTCGTTATGATTAACTCCTCTCTGTGGATAAGCTTTATCCTCCCTCCAAATTAAAATTTCAAGAACCTTCTCTGAATAGCCTTAAGATGGCATTGATTGCAAGTGTAAATAGGATGGCAGATAATGCTGCCATACTCCAACTTGCTACGGATAGGGCATCAAATAGTCCTATGAATGTTGAGGAATTATTGAAATATTTGCCATTACGTATATCGAATCCATTAATTTTGGGACAAATGAAATAAGTTGGGTAAAGCAATGAACCGATAAATTACAACCATGTCTTAACAAACACGTTACTTACTTGCTTACTCATTTTGAATTTTTATTTCCCACGTTTCTCAACATTTCTCAAATTTCATATTCCGAAAAATACTCAAAGAAAACAATTTGCTATTTAATTGTTATTGAAATAAAATATTTCTTTCTACTTTTTCATTCAATTCTACGAAGAATTTCTATTTTCAAGAATTTCAAAAGATTGGATAGATAAAGTCAACTGATTATATATTGAAATAAAAACATTCAGCTCAGTTTTTCATTGCTATTACTATTGATTAACTAATTAATTGAAACCTTTCATTGAATATATCAAACGATGTTTCTTTTCCAACTGATTTTTCATAGAGTATTTTTCTAGACATTTTGCGAAAACATAATAATTTAGTACAGTTGGCTGAGTACTAATGAATAAATTATCATTTCATCGTACAATTAGGCTCACTCATCGACGGAAAAAAACTCTTCAACCCAGTAGTAGCCCGAATGAAATGCTAAGCAAAAGAATCATTTTGGAGAAATCTAAGCAAGTTTGTTATAAACAGATGTCAACTTGGAAACATCAGAAATTGCACAGAATTAACAAGTACTAAAGCACTTGTCAAACCGAGAGAAGACATAAAATCTGAACATCAACTTCCAGAGTTCGGTGTACTCGACATAACATACAAAGAAACAAAAAAATTCACAATGTACCGACAAAACATAATAAAGAAAAATAGACCAAATAAATTTTACTAAGCTCTTACAAACTTTTATCTAAGCAGTAAGGGTTTCGGATTCACATCCACCTTCAGCAAATACGAATGATGCACTAAACTAGCCAAACAAGAACAGAGCCAATGTCGTCGTTCTTGAGTAAAGAGCAAAATATACATCACAGTGCATAAGGACGAAGATGTTTCTCTGATTTTCGTTGTGGTGTTCCAAAGACTCCGAAAAACAAACGTAAAAATCAAGTTGTTACGGTTTGGTTATTCAAAACTCGCTGAATTTTATCCAGAGGAAGAATGGTATGTTTCATTGCTCTCTAAATAATTTGCGATTGAATTATTTCCAGCAGGTGAAAGGCCAAAAAGAGAAAGCTAATTCTCCGTTTTTGTTTCCTTTTTTGGAATCTATCAAACTTTCGTAAACATAAAATAAGAAAATTTTGAAACCTAGTCAATGAATTTACAACAAATTTTTCTAGTTAAAAACAGAATTTGGCCCGGTGAAAAATTTATAAACTTGTTTTAGTACCTGAATATCTACATCATCAGATATTAAACGTAGTAGATCATTAATCCAGTTATGGACCAGTTTCGTAGATAGCTACGAAGCTTTATATTCATATAATGTACTCTGAAAGCAATTAACATGAATGGATTACTAAATCTCGTAATAAATACCGCTGAGCTTCACGGCTATAACTAACATCTATTGCGAGACCTTTTTTCATTTATTCATTGTTTCAGTATTACTCGAATTTCTGGCTTTATCTGGGGTTAAAATTGCACTAAATTTTAACTTCGTTGAATGAACAATTTTAAACTGCTCATATGTCCGCATCTGTTCTATTCAAAGAGATAATAAATGGGTTAATTTTGAAATCTAAGTCGACAACATAACAAAATGTTACAAAGATTAACCTTGGGTTTAGAGTAACATTCCGAATTTGCTACCCTTAATGACGTCTCTTATGAACAATAAGTAGATCAAAAGAATTTGCTTCATGGAGTTTATCAAAAGAAAAGCTTTGGAGTTTTCAAAAAAATCAGGTCACTCTCTTTCACTGGGCATTCATGGTACATGGCCAGGTTCCCATCATCGATAGAGGCCCCCTAGTTCCTGCATATCATCAAATGATAATTGAAAAACTAATTAATTATGAGGAAATCATATGATGATGAAAGACTACAATACTACTTGCTATTTATATTATACCTCATTATTAGATACTCCCTCATGATCATTCATGAGATCTATTATGCAGATGTAAATGAAAAAAAGTTACAAATAGAATGTCAGCATTGAACACAATACTTAGAAACTGTTCTGGATGAAAATGAAAGGACTAACATTATACAGAAAATATATTACTGATGATACAGCAGTTTCCTACGAGTCCGACTCGAGTGAACTGGATCGAGTACATTTTAGAAAGTTTGTTTATTTCCTTAACCTTTACTGCTCACTCTCCTCTGAGAAAAAACGTAATTTCTATTTGAAAAAATTCAGGAACCCCAAGAGATATTGTAGCGAGCAACATTCAAGGCCGTATATTTAGTACTGGTACAACCAGTTTTAGTTTTGGGTTGGAGATGTGTATCGGATAATTTTTTGGAAAAATTGGAAGTTACATGAAAATGGATTTCGAATGTAAAATACAGTTTACTTTTTTTCCTTTTACCTTTTTTCAATAGAAAATGTGGTACCACCCCTAAAAAATTGTCAAGCAATTAACATACTTCTGTAAAACAAATCCAAGTCTTCTTTATTCAATTCATATCAAACAGCGTTTCGCCAAGAGATTAGAAAATCATCAATCAACAATTTGTTACCTATCATCTTCTGGATAGTCTAGAGTATCCCCTAAACGATTGAGCAAAATTTTTCATTTCGTTATACAAAAAAAAACATTTAGAGACTGACCTGAAGTCACAGATAGCCGTTCCTTCTTTAGGGTCCAAGGTAACCGTTAACTTAATCAATGATCCATCATCCATTCTATCCTCGGCTTCTAGTACGGTACTACCAGTCCGAGCCAATGCACCAGCTGCAACTTCTTTCAACATTTCTCTCACTGCCAGCTCGGCATTGTTTTGTATATGGTCCATGTAGGCTTGCACCACGTCCAGACCGTACTGGTCTATCAACTCGTTAACCAATAATATACCTGAAAGTGCAGAGATCTGTAAAAATCATTTTTTCCAATTCTTCAGTACATTACCTTTTTGGTTAGCTGCTACTTGAGCCCTCAAATCTGAGATATTGTCATTGAGGTTGCGACCTCCTGCTGCAATCAATTCTTTTCTCAGCTCATCTTCCATGAATTTACCACCGTCTACCAAAAGGAAAGATCTGAAGGCTGCTCCCTCATCTGCTAAGGTCTTAGAATGCGGAGGCATAGAGCCAGGTGTTATGCCACCGATATCAGCATGGTGTCCTCTAGATGCTACGAAGAACACCGGAGTTTTGGACCCCCTAGGAAATATATCATCAATAATTATCTTGTCCTTATATTTTGGCGATTGATGTTGATAGTAAGTATGAGATTCTTCAAGGTAGGGTGTTGGGATCATTGTTATTCATATTGTACATGAATGATATTATTGACTTTCATTATAGCTGTGCTTTTATGAATCTCTTTGCAAATGATTCTCTCATGACGTTTTGAAAGCTGCTATTTATATAAAGAAAACAGCTCTTCAAAATATATCCTCCTAATTGAGTGCAAATATATTGCAGTTAGTTCGGAGTTATTATCTCATCTTATTCTAGAAAATTGCTATGGTCCTTCAATACCTTCAAGTGAAATTATTTCAGACTATGACCTTTGTTCTAAACTCACTTATTGAACACTGGAGTTATCACAGTGAAATCCGGAAGATGTGATCCTCCAGCTGCTGGATGATTAGTTAAAATGACATCCTGATCGTGAAATTCATTTCTGGTGTTAATCTGATATCTCACTGCTTCTTGCATGGAGCCGAGGTGTACAGGAATGTGTGGAGCGTTAGAAACTAATCCACCATCAGGACCAAATAGAGCACAAGAGAAATCCAGACGCTCCTTTATATTCGTGGATATTGAAGTCCTCTGGAGTATCCTGTAGGAATTAGATACACCCTATAACATTGATATTGACGGTTTGACATTTCAGCAACCAGATAGGACAAACCATGTCTCATCTCAAGGGAATATAGGAACTACTTTCAATAACACTCACATCTGCCTTTTTCAGGAGCAATTTCTTCAAATCAGAACTTTAAGATTATCAAACTAGAGTTGGATGTCTTAAGTTTTATAGAAGATACTATAAGTTTTAGAAAATGTCTAGACATCGAATAAACTGAGAGTAATTCTGAGTACGTAATCTTGAAGCGTAAGATTTGAGAAAGAGCCAATTCGCCAAATTTGACGCTAAAAGAACTCATTCTATCATTATCTTATTTCATGAAACATCCAATGGGAAAAAGATCTTCGAAGTTATAAACCGCAAAAAAACATCGGAATTGCTAGTTTTTGACAAAAAAGGATTAGGTATCACTTTTAGATGGGAACAAATGATGTAAATAAACAGTAACAATAATAAGTAACAATAAACCATGAGTTTCTGATCAAAGTTTTGCCGTCTTATGGAATTAGGGAAACCATTTTCAATGTTTCAATTTTCAATTTGCAACAGAAAACAATGTGTATGGCAAGCACAGCGAGCCTTCTCAAACAGGGTATTCCTCAAGGTCCAATATTTGGGGCTTTACTATTGCTTTTGTACGTGAATGGTCCAGTTAACATGTTTCCATCGGGTGTCATATAAATAGGTAACGACCTCACTGGCCGTTAGCTGTGATTCTCTGAATCCTTTGCCTAGAATTCACGTGCTGCTAATGTAATAGTTGAGTGAACTAAGGGTCAGAATCTGATATTGAATACTGAAGAAACTTGTCATATACGAGTATTTGCTGATTAAACTGAGTGGTACCTCAGTTCCCCTGCTGACAATGGGATGATGTTGGGGCTGCATATGAACCAGTCAATGAACTTGGAACTTCGTACTTACGTTTGCAATGTAGGTTGACCAAGTAGTCATAGTATAAGACTTCGAGAGGTTCATCAACGAATTCCTGGAGACAGTTCTATTCTGGGCAATTTCAGACCATTTTTTTTATGATAATCTTCTGTGGAATAAAAGTCTTTACGTACTACAGGAAAAAGTACTCTAGTGCATTATTGCGCTATTTAGTGGAAAGACTTTCAGATCAGTGTTTTACCAACTCAACGTTTTGTTAGCCCTTTACTGTATTTTTCAGCAGTGGTGATGTTTGCTGAAAAACATCCATCACTGCGCCAAATAGAGATGACTATGCGGAAAATATAACCATGGTCATTAGAGATAGAACCAACTTGACTATTACACAACATGAAATGAAATAATTTGAAAAAACATATATTACAGATCAATCAAACTCATCAAATGTAACCCTCTTCTCTTAAAGAACATGACAATTATTATTAAATTAATATTATTAAATTCAAAGAGTAGCTAATCAATGGTTGAACCTAAAATGTATTAATTATAAAAAATTAATGTATTAATTATAAAATGTGTAATTACTCTATCATTCTATTAATTTTTGTAAGCTAATTAAACATATCAGACTTTTTCTACATATTTAGCGGCCACAGGCAAAATGTGTCTAGTGTTTGCAGGGTAGTTTTGCAGGTTGCCAGTTATTAGTCAATCCCACTCCGAATCAATATTATTCAGTTATTAATCTTACCTTCCCATCTGCTCTGCTATGCTCATAAACCTGTGTCCGAAGATACTGAGTTGGATAGAATCAAATTCAGGTCCGACTTTCCTTCTCTCTCCAGCTCCAATAGTGATCCTAATGTCACCCTTTCCGTGATTACCCCAGTACAATCAGGTTCGATTAGAATTGTACTCAGCTGATCCATCACAATAGCAGGCCCATTGATTTTGTCACCAGCCAAAAGATTCTGCAATTTGTATATCTTCGTTTCGAAGTATTTACTCTCAAAGAATACCTTGGTAGTCTTTTCGAACTTTGGCTCGCCTGATGTACGAGGGATGGAAGGTTCTTCGGCAACAAAGCTTTTTCCAACTCCTGTACAAAAAAACGATTTGGTAAGCAATATATAGGATGATGGGCACCACTACGATGATTTTCAGAAATGTTAATCAACTTCTACACATTCTATCAATCAATTTACAACATAGAATTATAAATTAATTGCAAGTGGATAAATAAATGGAAAACAATTAAAATGGAAAATATTAAATTCAAATCACGCGTTTACTTAATTAAATATACTCTCACTCATAGGAAAAGTAAGCAATTGCACCTTGCATTCAGCAAGAACATTTTTTCGCAATAACATTAACTTTAATAGCTTCAAGTATTCAGAGAAATGTTTCTGTTCCACCATTGGCTTTGGAAGTTTATTAGTCTTCTTCACCATGAGGAAACCTTTGTAAAACTAATGGTAAGTCAGGCGATTCAAATGAGTGTCAAATATTATTTAAAATTGATTTCACCTAGCATAATGCTAATAATAATATGCTAATCCAGAAAATTTAAATTTGAATATTCCTTTTCGATTTATGTATGAAACTGATGTTGAATTGATTATTGACGTTTCTATTACTATGTCCATGATAATTTTGAAAATGTAATTAATTATTCATCAGTTTTGACAAAGTTGTAATCAACAACAAAACGTCAACAGAAATAAATTGTTGCATTAAAAAGAAGGCTGTTATATATTATCAAAAGTATACTATAACTTTCTTTCGATAATTTCAGGACAAATTAATCAAATCAACATTATAGCAGAGCTGGCTATGTGAAACATGAACAATGCGATGTCTCCATTATTTCGTAAGACAGTTAACTGTTTCGTACTGCAAGGTACTCATCAGTTACGCACGTTCAACAAATGAATGCAACTACTTCAATCCTCACATACCCTCCTATCGATCATAAGACAGATATATATATATATATATATATATATATATATATATATATATATATATATATATATATATATATATATATATATACTGTTACGTCGTATACATATATAATGCATAGATTAATGTACATGCATCTCCAATCTTGGGAGTCAATGAAAAGTACATGAATAGATCTTGCATTGAAAGTTTCGCGCGTTTACATCAATTGATATGGAAGTAGGAATCTTGAACGCTAGAGAGAGTTTATACGTCCGATAGAGGGAGCCTACGTGAATATTTCACTAGGAAACATTCCCCTCAATTTGGTATAGGACCTATGTTCGTTTTGAAAGTCATCGAGATGCTTGATTGATAGATTGAATATGGACTGATGATTCATAATAATGATGAAACAATTGTATCCTATTATCATTCAACAAGATCGATGAATTTTTCGAAACGCTTTTAATATTCACTCTCCAAAGTGATGGGTTCGTTCTCGTTGACAACATTTGTGTAGACTGCTCCCTTTTGCTGAGTTTTATTTGAAATATTTCGATATTTCGAAGAGTTTCAGTATTTACTAGTATTGAATGACCTGTGAATTTTGAAATTATATGTATATATATATATATATATATATATATATATATATATATATATATATATATATATGTGTGTGTGTGTGTGTGTGTGTGTGTGTAATTGGTTCATTTGTATCTCAAAACATTTGAAAAAGCTGGACATATCGATTTTAATCTCGTTTCTTAGAGTATTGCGTTCAATAATATATTTGACGCAAGAATGTTCATTAGGCCGCAGTCCCATTCGGCCGTAGCGGCAATAAACGGATTATACGCTAAAACAGGCAAAACACTAAATCCGTTCCCGCAATAACCTAAATTTCAAACTCACCCCTTATCCTGATATCATCCACTATGATCGGTCTGCCTTCGATAAGAAACCCGAATTCGAACTTATACCGCCTCAAAAAGCCATTCAGAAAGGCTTCGAAGCTCATCTCGTCCACCCCTATCATGATGGCGCAATCCGTGCCCTCGTATCTCATGTGCAGGTACGGCTCGAGCGCAATTGAATCCTCGGAGAAACCTTGCTCGGTGAGCCTGATACGGGCCTGCTGTTTAAGATGCTCGAAGCGTTCCTCAAAATAGAAGAATTCTTCGCGTGTAAAAGTTTTGGCGGATGGTTCTTGTGCTTCGTGTACCACGTCTGCTAATGCCATTCCGTAAGCAGAAAGTATACCTACACCAAAAAGTACCTTTTCAATAAAATGAATCAAAATATGTTGAACTTAGAAAATATATACATAAATAAATAATTATTGATGCAGTCTAAATTGTTACATTTTCAGCATATGTACAAAAGGAGTTGAAATTAGGAAAAACAGAAGAGAAAAACAGAACAAGAAAAGAAGCAGGTAATTGAATATCCAGTACAGAATTTGTTGAAAATCCACCACTATCTTTCGCAATAAAAACCCTTCAATATTTTTCTCAAATTTGTTATGATCACATGAAGAGGTTACTTGTTATAAAATTCAAAACAAAAAATTCTGACCATTCTGTGATATGCCAAGTTTGTAATAGACTGCAGGTAGATCTTGTTTATTTCTAGTGTCATATACGTAAAAATCTGCATTTGACCTTACATTGTTATATTTTCAGTCTGTGGCAATAAATTAGGCGTTCGTAAATATAGAGACAAGGTAAACTCAGGACTTATAGCTATGAAAATGCGCTCCTGCAGCAAAATCTATCATCTAGATTTCCTAATAATCTAATACAAGTTCTTTGAAGTAAAAAATACTCTTTGATCCAGAAGAGCAACCCATAGAAGAATACCATTTCTTATGTGTAACTCAATTAACAAGAAGTACGATGTTCTCAAAATATGGCGACAGCGAGCCAGATAAACTGCGGATGACAAATAAAGTCTGCACGAGCTTGTCGGACAATTCACTCACATGTGTCTTCCATGTTGAACCAACATCAATAGAAAAATCAAAAAATTTTATATAATCACTATGATCAATATTCCCAATATTATGTCTCAAAGAAAATAAACGTGCTATCGCTGTGTTCGCATTCAACGTTAATTTATTCGAAGATAAATATTCAGCCACACTAAAATCTAACTTATCACTCAACTTCGCTAACCAAGACATATCAGTATCCGACACAGAAAAGTTGAGTCATCAGCAGAGAACAGTTGTACCGAGCAACCCAGGAAAAATCGGGGAGATCGTTGATGAAGACCAGGAAAAGCAGAGGGCCCAGCACTGAGTCCTGTGGAACCCCGATCTCCACCAACGCACACCCCAAATACTCTCCGTTTACTGCCACTCAGAAGAGTTCATCTGCTAAATACGACTGAATTAACCTTAAAATGCTATCAGTCACATCAAACTTCAACAGCTGATAAAAAATATCTCATGTGAAGAAGGATGTTAGATATATCAATACGTAAATATTTCATTTTATTTTATTCATCAAAATAAAAGAAAATGTAGATGAATTTAACCTGAGAACAATATAAAAGATTTTTTTCATCAGCAGGGAATTTTGATACAATTAAAATGAAAGGAAATTTTTATTGAACAAAAATTTCAACTACCAAAACGACTAACAAATACGACTACCAAATTTTGGAAGTCGTATTCAAATATGATTTCAGGCATGAAGTCAACATGACTGAAAAGTACATACCCAAATGTTGAGGTACAATTTCCACAAACTCCCTGCAGAAACCTTGGTTGTATTTAAACAACAACCACTCTTAACTACTCGAATGTGATTCTCTAACTCTCATTGATCTAGTCTATTATACACTTCACTTAAATCCAAGAAAGTAATCTAAGGATGTCAGGTCTCCCAAACTAGGTGGCCAATTAACAGGTCCATATGGTGAAAGTATTCTTTCCCCAAATATTTCCTTCAATAAAATAATTGTGTCGTGACCTGTGAGGTATGTAGTGCCCTACTATTGAAAAACATTGCCTTAAGTATCAACTCATGGACACAATGTTATTCCTCGAGCACAAAAACAAATCGACACAGTTGGATCATCTTCAACACCAGGCTGTAGTTCACCAAGAACTTGATTTGTGAGTACTAAACAATGGTCTCACCTTGTGCGTCTTCGACTCGACATATTTTTCATTTTGAGTATTTTGAGATAATTTAGAACCTCATAATATATATGTAGTTACAAATCAAAATTTGACGTATTAGATACTTTAAAGGTGTCATACAACTGGCTTAATTGTATGAGAAAACTCAAGCTAAAATACTAGTATACTTCAACTTGTCTTGAAAACTAATACTGGTCATCTATAAGCACCAATCTAGACCTCTTGTGTTTTCATCGAGGATGAAACCAATTAAATGTGGCTGACACGATTCTACTGAGGTAATAAACTTATCCCAAATGTAAATGACGAAAATTGTCAAATAAATGTCCTTCTTGTTCTAAGAGTTTCTCACATACCAGGGCGCGTCAAAGGGCATCTGTTGTGACTTATTCTCCACAACCTGAAGCTTCTGAATGTGGCCTCTTGACTGCATAGCCCCATACTATTAGGGCATATGTCATTGTGGATCTATGTGGCAGCGCTGCGTCTGTTGATTTGTGTATAAAACTGGCTCTGTGGACCTTGCTAGCTTTGCAGTAATCACTATGGGACTTCCAGGTTAACTTCCGACCGATGATCTCTGCAAGACTAAGGGTGTATTATCTCCTTTATCGTGAAGTTATTCGAAAAGGATTGATTGTTTTCCGAATTAATCTATCCATTGAACAAATATAAGCAGCACAATATAAAAAAATGCTCGATAGATTCCACAAGCAGAACTATGTTTGCATGATGAATTTGAACAATTTGTAAACGTTGCACAGAAGTGAGCCTATTCGTTATGGATTACCAAACTAATCTAACTGAAAAACAACCGATAACTGTCCAATCAGCGATTACGGAAGCTGAAATCCTAAGCTTGAGACTAATCCATCGGTACCATCAATACGAGTGCAGTTGCTCTGATAGTCTCCAAAACACTCGGTACTCCAAGGTCTCTGTGGACCTGCAGGATTATCATATACCAGAAGTCATCGTTGACCATCCGTGGTGACTTATTTTCCACAACCTGAAGTTTCTGACTGTGGCTCTTGGCATTATAGCATTAAGGCATATGTCATTATAGATATGACAAAAGGCTATCTTTGTAGCAGCGCTGGGCTTGTTTCGCTGTAAGCCGTCTCTGGGAAGCTTTCAAGTCGTGCTGGTCAGTATGGTACCTCCATGTTAACTTTCGAACGATAATGACTCCAAGACTGAGTGATTATTATCGTTGAAAGTAAAGGTTTTCTAAAAGGATTCATTGCTTCCGAACTAATCTATACGTTAAACAAATTTGAAGAACAAAAAATAAAGGAAAATTTCGATAAATTCCTCGACCTGAACCATACTTTTCAAAATAAATTTTAACAATTTGTGATGAATTGCAAACCGATATAAGTGAAAAGCAACCAAGTACTGTCGAATCAGTAATAACGGGAAGAAGTTGAGCCAATTTAAATTTCTCCACCTTCACAAACACTCCCCTCTGTGTTCAGATATTATTTGATCGATAAAAAAGGAACATTTCAGAGAAAAAAAGACTTCTGCAACTTAGATATTTCTCCATTCTCTTGTAATAATGTTTCCGGGTCAGTTAACAAAGCTCCACAAATGGTTTATCCTAAATAGCAACGAACGATGATGTTGAAATTCCTACCTCGTCGGCAATCAAAAATTAATTAACTGTCATACCTCTGCTTCGTGCTGTTATTATAAACGTCTCTTACCTGCGTATTTGTGAACGAAAACGGTAGACATTCCTAAGCTTCTAGCTATCGCACACGCGTGCTGACCTCCAGCCCCCCCAAAGCACGCTAATGCGTGCATTGCAGTGTCGTATCCTTTCGCTTGGGTGAGAGCTCTTATAGGTCTACACATGGCTTCATTTGCCACTCTGACGAAACCCATAGCCACTTCTTCCAACGTCATTTTCTCCTGAAAATATACATATAATTTTGGTAATAATTTTTTGAGATTAATAATAAAAGGTCTATATTTTTAAGATCCTTTGAGAAATCCAACATTGCTGATCTACCTTACCAAGTTCCAAATAACAATAAGAAAATTACAATAACTCGAAATTACAACTAGAAATTAAGAATTAAAAAGAGACCATCAAAAATATAGACCATGATGAAATGAGTATTCAAAATATCAAAAACAAACAAAAAATTTAAACTACAACAGAATATTTGCATATCAATTAAAACATCAGAATTACGAAAAGTTGGTTCGAAAAAGGAAAAATACATAAAACCTAAGTAGCAAACATTCTTTCAATAATATTTCAAAACTTTGGATAGCATTACTTCTAATATCTAGAGGAAGAGAATTAAATTTTTCTGCGCTATACGAGAAGCTTCTCTGAAACCATTTTTTCTTGACTTAAGATATCACGACAAGATCTCTGTTTCTGGTGAAACTGTTATGAATCAGTGAAAAAACCTAATGCGTTCGAATATATAAGATTTGAAACTTGATTTACCATACAAGGGATATGCAATTTTCAACTTTGAAACATCTTAAGATGAGTTAACCTTACTTAACATAGTGAGTACCAGAACAGTATTCAAGATATAAAAAACAAACAAAAAATTTGAATTACAACAGAATATTTGCATATCAATTAAAACATCAGAATTAAAACAAACAAAAAGTTGGCTCGAAAAAAGAAAAATACGTAAAACCTAAGTAGCAAACATTCTTTCAATAATATTTCAAAACTTTGGATAGCTTTACTTCTAAGAATGAGTGAAAAAGAATTAAATTTTTGCTACGCTATACGAGAAGCTTCTCTGAAACCATTTTTTCTGGAGTTTAGATATCACGACAAGATCTGTGTTTCTGGTGAAACGGTTTTGAGTCTGTGAAAAAACCTGATGCATTCGAATATATAAGATTTGAAACTTGATTTGCCATAGAAGGGAATTTTCAACTTTTAAACATATTCAATTCCTGCAGCCGATGAGAGATCTTATTCCTAATATTCAGATGAAAGCTGAATCTCATACAAAAAATTTTAATTATTACTGAGGAAGCTAGATCTCAAGAAGCATGACCTATATATTACTCCTGCAATTTCTGCAATTTGCATTATCGAGCACTAATTAATCTCTCTTTTAATGAAAGATTAATAAATGTCCTGCTGCAATATAGATTTTTTCAATGGGTAGTAACATTTTTTACGACGGAAATAACCTGAAAACCTAGATTTCTAACTTTGCCAAAAGTCTGGAAAGTCACATTGTTAATTAACCATACTTGAATTAATTTTCGAGTCTTCCAGTTCTTCACTGAAATATATCGCTTGAGTCTCATTTGGGTTGATTTTCAGACCATGTTTACCGGAACATTCAAGTATATTTGCCAATGTCTCATTTATGTATTCACAAACTTCACAATTGTTCTAAATGTTTATATATCTGGTAATCATCAGCAAATTGATCTATTGTTCATCTAACTCCGTTCCTACTCATATTCATGGTATAAATCACAAAAAGAAGAGCTCCAAGAGTTGAGCCTTGCGGCACACCTTTAGGTAGAATCTTTAATCTTGAAACACCACTAGATAGAATAATCTCTACATATTGGTACATACCGAAAGATAGCTTTGTAGGAACTGTTATAAATCTTAGATATTTGAGTTAACCTTACTTAATATAGTGAGTATCAAAAAATTATTTCACGTCATTTAATTTAGGCGACTTGCTCGTAAAAAAAATTGTCTGACAAGAAAATTTTTTGTTTTCAATTCAAAGATATTCACTCTTTTTACTCAAATACTTTAAAAGTCATACCTTATCACCTTGAGCACCCAAAAAAATGTTTATCTGATTCGTAATCTTCTCGAACTCCTCTATCGTTGCGTCCTTGTCAAGGGGTTCGTCTTCATTTTTCCCGAAAATTTTTGGGAAGTACTCGGGTAGAAGACGACCTAGTGCTAGATTCGCGTCTGTGACCGTTAAAGAACCTCCTTTTTTGTAGCACACAGGACCGGGATGAGCACCCGCTGATTCTGGACCAACTACAAACATTCCGGACCTGAAAATAGAATTGCCAAAGAGATAAACGAAAATTTATTGAAAATATTTATACATATTTTTTGGCAATTTATGTTAATTTTTCTGTACTCAAAGTTTTCAAATCTGTCAATTACAAGAAGGTATTCGACAAACATTGAATTGACTAAAGATTTGCGATGAACAACGGATATATAAAGATAATTTACAATTTTGAAATGCAATTCAGCCGTAAAGAACCCAAAAGTTATAATTGTATGTAGTCAATTAAAATATTTGCTCATTCTCAAAATAACCCATTCAATCGTGGAAAATTAGTGAAATTTCAACATCAGAGGTGGGATTTAAAGATGTCAAAATACCATCTTTATTCCTTCATATCTACATAGATTTGTTTCGTTTATTTTCATCATGCTCATTATTCTAGATTAAAATTGAAAATATTGTGCTTTTTCCATTTATTTGATATATTCGTTCATAAAATAATTTTGATTCTTTCAAATATAATTGAATAATTACTTCCACTAGAAAATTTCATTCACAAATTATTCATTTTCGATATAGACCGAGATATTTGAAAATTGATAGCGAATATATGATATACAACAAATATCAGTACGTATTCAGGAAATTTGTTTTCTTCGGTAGTTAATAACATATATAGACAATCATTCAAAAATTGGAAATTAAGAAGTTGACATTTTCTTTTGTGATGCAGTATAAGTTTCATCATAATATGAAATATATAATAAACAAGCCGAGAAGTATCAGGACCGAATCACTACTGAAAATAAGAACTCCAGAAAAATATCTGATCGCTAAATAAAATAGCCACTTTATGGACCTTGAAAGACCAAATTTCATTGAGATTAGAAGAAAAGGTAGCCTGATTAGAGCCAGTGAGGATAAATGGTTTTGATAGTTACTAGCAGAGTTGTTCTCTTTTTGCAAAGATATTAACAAACTTAGAGCACGTTTAATTTTCGATTTAGGAGTATATTGTTGCGCCTTGACTATCCACTGCTAATGTCCAAAAACCGCCGCTGGTGCTGATTGTGTATAGGACACATAACATTCTATCAAAAAGAGAAAACTTTAGTGTTTCACTAAGAAACAGAGACATATTCCGAAACAATTGACGAATATTTCATTCAAGTAAAAGATCAAGTGAAATGTTCAAATTAAAACACTCATAGTATAATCGTGGTATCAGTTCAAACAAACGAACCTAAAGAATAGTTTCGATCCTCCTCCTGCAGCTACGGTATTCACATCCAGCTGCGGTGCTTGGATTGTAACACCAGCTGTGGTAGATTCATGAACATGTTCGTAATTGCCTGCGAATCTCGAAACGTCCGTGGAAGTACCACCCATGTCGAACCCAATGACTGGTAGATCGGTTTCCTTCTGCCATGTGGTCTTTGCGTAACCAACCACCCCGCCAGCAGGGCCAGAAAGTATGGCTCTAGCTCCGTTGAAGTTCTGCATAGGAGTTAAACCCCCATCGCTCTGCATGAAGAGTACTCTGGTACCTATGTAGAATAACTACGATGTAAAAGCTATAGTCTTTCACTTAAGTGTTATCTCATTATTTCAGAAGCGAACAAGACTCCCCAGTATTAAGAGCATAGAAATAAAGATTGAATTAATAACGCCATCTATAGTCGATCAAATGAATCATAAAGTTAAGTTGCACAAACTGAAAGCCAAGTCAGGTTTATCCAAAGATCTTGTTTCCCTAATTCAGTCTTATTTAAATAATCGAACACAAGTTGTACAATTTGAGGGTCATAAGTCATATGCATATACAGCCATTTCGGGTGTACCACAAGGATCTAATTTAGGCCCACTGTTGTTTCCTCTTTTTGTAAACGATCTTATAGACTGTCCAGCAGTTCATAGTCTCACGTATGCTGATGATTCAAAAATATATCGCAAAATCGAAACATTTGAGGACTGCGAAAGCTTACAGGATGGTTTCACCGCCGTTTCTGATTGGTGTTACCACAATAAACTCAATATTAATGTAAATAAATGTAACGTTGTCACATTCACTGAAAAGAAACGGCCCCTACAATTTAATTACACGATTAACGAAACAATTTTGACCAGGGTATCCGAAATTCGAGACCTCGGTATAATATTTGATCAGAAATTTACTTTTGTACCTCATATAAATAAAACAATTTCAACAGCATTGAAATTTTATGGATTTATTGTGCGTAATGCTGGACACTTTTCGAATATAAAAACACTTATACAATTATTTAATGCCCTTGTAAAGAGCAAATGAGATTTATTTACAATTCTCATAAAAATCATTTAGAGTCGATACAAAGAAAATTTCTCAAATATCTAATTTGTAAGGAAGATTAGGTTTATCCGGACCAGAGGATATAGCCAAACTGATCTGTTAAACAGGTTTGGAGCTGAATCACTCCAAGTTGGCAGGGACTTTTTGTTTCTGAAGTTTCTGTATAACCTCTTACATGGTTATATAGACTAGTGTTGCAACAGAACTCTGTTTCCGTTTCCGCAACTGCGGAAGCTTCGCATGATTTTTCACTTCCGTTTCTGCTTCTGGTTACGCAAACTTTATAACAGAACTCAGAACGGAAGCGGAAGAGAGCGATGACGAGCGGTGCAGCAGATGCGACGGCGGCACGGCGCACGGGGGCGGTTGCAAGGTCATGCGTGGACGAAATACGAATACACGATCGGCCAGGCGCGCATGCTGCCGATAATTGCCGAATCCCTTCCGGGGTGGGGCGCGCGCGGTAAACAAACGACAAACATATCACAACGAGTTCGTTTACTTAGTTATTGTTTTTATTTCACTATGCGCATCTCCGCGCCCCGTAACTTTGAGTAGTGACATTTTCAGTTGTTTTTTCTTCTGTTATTGTTTGCATGATACCTAGTTGTATTTAGTGCAATAAGAGTGCAATCATGAAACCAAAATCAAGTCCCATTTGGAACTATTTTGATGAAATCGACGACTCGAATGCCAAATGCAAACTTTGTGAAAAAGTGTATTCGCGAAAAGGCCGCACAACTACTGCTTTGAAGAGTCACCTAAAAGCAATTCATGCCGAACGGTTTGCAGAGTTTGAGAAGTTAAATGATGCTGCCAAGAAATAGGCTTAAAGGCGAAAAAGCGGCCAAGTTACTCTTCATAAAATATAACTTGCCACTTTTTAATTTTGAATATTAAATATTATTAAACTAAGTATTAAAGTACAAATTTAATAAAAAAAATTAAAATGCGAAATTGTGATTTTTTTTTCATAGTGTTAACGCTTCCGTTTCCGTTTCCGTTTCCGCTTCCGCTTCTGTTAAGATTTACTTTTGACATCTGTTTCCGTTTCTGCTTCCGTCATGCCAGTTCCGTTGCAACACTAATATAGACTGTCCTACCCTTTATTGGCTCCATTTAATTTCAGGTTCCTAGGCAATGTTCACGTTCAAGTCAATTTTTTTCATTGGGTACTCCGAAAACTAATTCCGTCGTACAATCACCCATTAGATATATGTTGTTCGCTATTCGATGATGTGTCTGACAAATGCGATATGAACAGTGACTGATTTGCTTTCATTAGTCGGGTTTACTTGAACTCTTTTCATGTATAGTGAATTTTAAAGTAAGCCATATTCTTATTGTCTATTATTTATTATAATTACTTTTTTATTGATAATGATTTTTTAAACATTTGTCATTATATCATTAGGCCTTAATACTGTATATATTTTTTTGAATATTTCCTGTAACTGGATGTTTTTACCTGTAGGTAAATAAAAACTTATTATTTTAAAGACTTATTATTATAGTTCGTAACCAATGGAACTACCCAAATTTTACTAATAATATTAACTGCCCAAAAATTAAATACCTTTAAATCTCATCGAATACCCACCTTGAAGATTATTTTTGAAACCTTTGCAGAATCCTTCGACGTATCGCTTGACATGTGGCGTCAAATAAGCATCTGCACAAGCTGTAAACCCTCTGGGTACTAACCTCACCATGGGCATAACACTGTGTGATAGTGAAATGTGAGAAAATCCTGAAAAGAATACGGGTAACAAAAATTACGAGAATGATTTCTAAACCATAAGACCTTATTCATTATCTTCGTTAAGATCATTTCTGAGATATTTCTACTCTATGAACTAACGGGTGATTTTTTAAGAGTAATGTTTTTCAGGTTGGCGGCACTGGTTGGTAATGGCATCCAAACGTCATCGGTCAAAGTGAAAAGTTTTCAGTATACTCTGCCATTTCATCATGGAAAGACTTACAAACGAGCAACGATTGCAAATTGTTGAAATTTACTACCAAAATTCGTGCCCTGTGATAAATGTGTATCGTTTGTTACGACCATATTATGGTCGTCATAATCGACCTGGTGAATCAAGAGTTCGTGCTGTTATCACCAAATTTCGCACCAACTTAACTTTGTTGGACATTAAAAACCATTGTCTCGCATGCGTACAGTGCGTACTGAAGAGAATATTGCAGCCGTAGCGTACAGTGTTAATGAGGATCGTGAAATGTCAATTCGTCGCCGTTCTCAGTAATTGGGCATGAGTTACTCAATTACATGGAAAATTTTACGTGTTGATTTGGGTTTGAAATCCTATTTTCGAACGACATCGAGTCATGATACGCAACTTTTTTGCCCCAGTTGGCCGAGTTGAACTTGGTTGACATGTGGTTTCATCAAGACGGTGCCACATGCCACACAGCTCGTGAAACAATGGACATTTCGAAGGATGAATTTGGTGAGCAGCTCATCTCTCGAAATGGCCCTGTGAATTGGTCGCCAAGATCAGGCGATTTGACGCCTCTGGATTATTTCTTGTAGGGTTAAAATGTGAATGGCAAATTTTTAATATATGATGCAAATTAAGTGTTTTATTCGATTTAAGAAAAAAAGTACCCTTAAAAAATCACCCATTATATGCAACTCTGTCCCAGAAAACACAGAACTTTTCTATAGTTATTGATTCCATGTTCACTATGAATTAATTTTTCTGATAAATAAATAAATTTCATATTTTTCATGATGGTTTAATTAACACAAAAGTTCAGAATGATTACAGGTGGGGATCACTGAAATTATAATATGAAACTTCCATTAGAATACATTCAACCCCATGAAATTCAATTACCTAATTAGTTTTGCTAGGAACAATTTAAATAATTAATTACCCCACTAAATCAATGATATTCGTTTGTTTGTTAAATTTTGTGGCCATTGGCCGGCCGGAAATTCCGATACGTAATTTATCAAATGAGGGTTGAAGATTTTAACGTGTTCAATTTGAAGCATTGTTCTATAATATCAGATTTAAATGAAAATTTAATCGACATAGTTATTATGTTATTGAGATTAAAATATGTTTTTCCGATTTATCATTCGTAAATATTTATAGTGGCATTATAGTTTCATTAAATTAATTGAAATGCAATGTTTTCGTCCAGAATTTAAATTTTGTAACGATTTCTTAATCAAGCACGTTATTATTAACATCAATCTTAAACAAATTAAATATTATGAAACAATATTTCGAATTTTCTCATGATATAATACAAATACGCATGACGACGTTTCGAAGTACTACTTGTTTATCAAATGCTGAATTAATACTAGTACTATAAAATAATTATAAAGAAGTAGTACTTCGAAACGTCGTCATGCGTATTTGTATTATATTATGAGAAAATTCTAATTATTGTTTCACTATGGATATTAATTTTCTCCATGTATCGTCCTAAACAATCATCAAATTAAATATTGTTTCATTTCATCAAATTTGTTATTAATTTTTGCTTTTTTTTCAAGTTTAATTAAGTCGCCATTTAGTGAATTATTTTATGTTTCAGTTTCGATTTTAATTGATGAAGTTTTCATTCAACTCTAAATTTAGTTCGTTGTATATTTTTAATTCTTCAAAAATTGTCCAATTTTCAATACTGCCTATTAAATTTTTTTTCACTCATTTATCGTACTTATTTCGAATCTTAATTTCTAATTCATTCCAATTTGTTCATTTTCTTCTCTTTTTCAACTTTTCATTCGAAAATGTTTATGTAAAAACTGTATGTATAATTTTCTGTAATTTTCCATGTTTGTCATACTCACCGAGTTCTTTGGCGACTTTTCCTATTTCCACTTCATGTTCAAAAACCGTGTAACTATGAGCCAACGATACAGCTAAACTGTTAATTCCCATCCTTTGTACATCTTCTAAACTGCGACGGACTTCTCCTATGTTCAATTCTTTAACGACGAAAAATTCTTCACCAGTGGTACCAACTATCCTCCTGTAATTCTTCGTTGTCTTCAATTCGCAGGTGCCATTTTGTGCGGGTATTACCCTACAGTCGATTTCCACTACGGCTGAATAAAGAACCTCCGGTCTCTTGATGTCCTGTTGAGTATATACGAATATATTTGATCAAATAACGTGTTCTATAGGTGAATTTACTGGGGTTTTCTTTATTAGGGAGAAAGGAAAAGAAACTCAACTTCTCATTTTTTTCTCAATTATGTTTGAGCAATTACTGAGGTTGAGATTAACTCATTCAACCATATCATCGTAAACAAGTATGAATGAACTTTAAAAGCAGTGGCCTCTTTGCTAGTAACACCAAGAAAAACCTCTTAAACAAATCTGCCTGGGATTTATACTCCAGGTCTCTCGAATATTAGCCAGACTTTTCTTGACATGTTTCTGCAAATATCTAGTGCAATACTGCTCGAAAACCATGTTTGTAACCATGATGCTAAAAATCTCAAAGAGCAATACTTTGCTTTTCGTGAAAAGAAGGTGTGAAAACATCAGAAATTATTCGGCGTTTGCAAGGAGTAATTGAAGGGTCTACAGAATTCAAAAGTACTGTATATCGGTAGATAGATGATTGAAACACAAGTAGAACATTACTAGAAGACCATCCACGCTATGGACGCCTAAACACGCCTTTAAACGAAAGAAACAAGACTGCCGTCCATGACCTTCTAAATAGGAACAGGGAAAAAACATTTCCCCAAAGTATTGTGCGCTTATAGATAGTTACACACAAGTTCATGGCATCCAACATCATTGTTTGAGTTTTAATGAGGTTGCAGAGTGCTGGGTGGCAGGGCTGTTGGAATCAGAATAGGTTCGATAATTGTCAAGTTAAAAGCTGCTACACAGTTAGTGTAATGAATTCGGGTAAGAAAGACTAGCATGAAAAATGCTCAGGTGGCAAGATTTTGACGAAAAACTCACTAGCAGTGAATTACATACGCTCAAATGCATTATTTCTAAAGAGTGTTTTTTTTTAGAGGTATAGAACTTTAAATTGCAATAAAACAACGATGGATCATTCGATTGATAAGGATTTTATTTTATTCGAAAGATAATCTTGTGGCATTACATTTTAAATATGATTTCTGGCATATGACCGTCACGGCTGGCTAGGATGTTGCCCAACAGAAAGTAGTCTAGCGGTGTTAAATCACAAGATCTTGGAGGCCAATTCACAGGTCCAAAACGTGAAATTAGGAGGTCACCAATCATGTCTTTCAATAAATCTATTGTGGCACGAGCTGTGTGACATGTTGCGCCGTATTGTTGAAACCACAGGTCCTGAACATCATGGTTGTTCAATTCAGGAATGAAAAAGCTAGTAATCATGGCTCTGTACCGATCACCATTGAGTGTAACGTTCTGGCCATCATCGTTTTTGAAGAACTAGGGACCAATGATTCCATAAAGCGCACCAAACAGTCAGTTTTTCTGGATGTAACGTGTTTTGACATACACTTGAGGATTATCTTCACTCCAAATGCGGCACTTTTGTTTGTTGACGTAGCTATTCAACTAGTAGTGCGCTTCATCGCTAAACAAAATTCGCTTATGAAAATCGGGAACAACGGCAATTTCGTTTTGGGCCTATTCGACGAATCTACGCCTTGCTTGATGATCGTTTGGCTTCAACTCTTGCACGAGTTGGATTTTGTAAGCACGCAAACCAAGATCCTTCCGCAAAATCTATCATAAAGTGGATGGACACAGCAGGTCCAATTCCTGTGCTCGATGACGAATGGACTCATTCGGGTCTTCCTCAATGCTACGCTCTACAGTAGCAATAGCTTCTTTTACACGCACCGTACGGCGTATCTGGGGATACGAGATATCAATAAGAGTAAACGTGGTGCGAAAACCATGGTTAGTTACATGGTTAATCGAATTAACTACTCTGATGGACGATTTAGACGACGCGACGATAAAATGGACGTAGTGCTTGATACGTATTCACACAACCATTATTTTCGAAATAAAATTACACTATTTGCAAGCGTTGTTCAGGCGTGAGTCTATTCATGATGAATTGCCAAACCAAACTGAGAATAAATCACTACTCAGCTGTTAAATCGGTCGCCATCTTCAACAGTAATGTAAACTTAAAGTTCTCTACCTCTAAAAAAAACATCCTTTATAAAATAATGAATTTTTTCCCACAATAGGAACACCACTTCAAAATAATCTAGCTGTATTGTAAACGTATAAGTAATATGTAGAAAGTGGACTGTATTTGTAATTTTAAGGAGAAGCTAATTCGTAAAACAACTTACTGAGAATAAATATGTTTGAATGCAAAGTAATATGGAATATAACTTAAATTCAAACACTTGAACTTATGATTTACACTTTATTGACTACATTGCATGATGCGTTTCGTCGTTACAAACGACTTCTTCAGATGCTTACAGAATCCGGTGAGAATCCGGTGAATCCGGAATCAGATGCTTCAGATGCTTACAGAATGGATTCTGTAAGCATCTGAAGAAGTCGTTTGTAACGACGAAACGCGTCATGCAATGTAGTCAATAAAGTGTAAATCATAAGTTCAAGTGTTTGAATTTAAGTTATATTCAATTATAATAGATTTACATCAAGTAAACGCCAACACTATTAAATATTTGCAAAGTAATATAATGAATAAAACAAAGTAAAGTAATCAATCAATGTAATTCATGTACATACGACACTCCACTTACCCCGGGGTAGTCCAGGAAAGGGATAGAGACTTGCAAGGCAACTAGGACGATGTGGAATTGTCCTTCGGAGTCACTTGCCGTAATAAGTCTGTAAGGCACTATGTATTTTGTAGTAAAAAATGTACGTATTGAATTAATAGTATTCACTATCAAATATCCGTCACTCACGACGTCTTGTATCAGAATGTCTCTCTTATTTTCGGTTTCATCACATCTGGTCAAAAGGAGGTATTCAGGATGGTCGTATGGTAAACAATGGAACGGTTTAAGTATAATGCGTATGCATGGTTTAATTTAATAAATGGAAATGAAGTAAAATAACATATTATATTCCGTCCATCATCAACTAGCATTCATATTAATTTAGTAAAGACGAACCACTAGCTCTTCTGCAAATGTATCGACGCCATTCAACAGAACTTTGGTCCAAATGCATAACTATGCGGTGGTTCTTTTGGGCAATGAAATGTTTCACCAATCGACATGTTAAAATATGACTGTGCTGCGAAAAAGTTTAGAACTTTCAGAAATGTCCAAGAATATCCGAACTGAAACGAAGTTTTGAAAAGAGAAAACCGATTCTCATTATACCAACCACTTGATGAGGGAGAGTCACACATTTAGTTCAGAGTTTAAAATATCAAAAAGAGAACAAATAGTAAATAGATAGTAAAAATAGTAGAAACTAGTAAATTTATTTTGGAACTTTTGTATAGATAAATAGTATCGTTACAAATCAATAAATTAAAAAATTCAGGACTTTTATATATTATTCTATCAGGTGTTAGTAATAACTAGATTTTCCTCCTTCACTTTTTTATACCTACCTTTTATTTTTTTTTATATGTGCTAGTGTAATTTTGATTGTCTGAGATTGAATTCTCGCTTAACTCTTGATGAAACATAATTAAATATTAAATTAAATTAAACTCTTGGCTTAATGTTTCACGATTATATTTAACGATATAATGTGTCAACATGTTTCCAGCTTGAGCTTCATTCAGTCTTGAAAATGAGCTAACGCTCGAAACATGTTGACAAATTCAAATTGTTAAATATAATCGTGAAACATTAAGCCAAGAGTTTAATTTAATTTTGATTGTATTTGTGCCCTTTATTACCCGGTTTCTTATTTCAATTTTAATTTTACTCCTAATATTCTATTATTTTTCTTTATTATTTTATGTTCTGGCACTCTACAAAAGGACTAAACATACGTATTAGTACCAATGTTATTTTAGCATATGAAGAGGAACTTGTACTTCGAAACGCTTCGAAAACTTATGAGAAGATTTAAATGAGTATTTCATCAAAATGTGATATACATTAATTATTCCCATAAAGGTACACTCACCAATTCAAATATTTTCGGTCTTGCTTGGTTGCCTATCAAGAGAATGTCGTGAAAACCTTTGTTCGTTACAAGAGCCATTCTCTCTCCTTTTCTTTCCAATAGTGCATTCGTAGCAACTGTTGTTCCCATCCTGATTGATTCTATCTGAGAATTATCGATCTGCTGTGAACGGTCGAAATGTTGTCCCGTTTCCTGAACACCAAAAAAAAATTTGTGAGTGTAACTGTTACACGCGTTTGGAGAGAAACTTCTTTGACATTGTTATAGATGACGACTAAGTTGAAAAATTGATTGAATATTTACTGATCTGTTGATGAAACACAGTTTAATATATTGAGTAGAAAGCACTTTTCTTGCCAATTATTTCAGTGTGTCACTTCATTTTCAAAAGTTAAAGTGAACACTTATTCTCTAGATTAACATTTTTATATTTTACATACTCATTTGGTATAGACTGATTTTGGGAGAGAAAATAAGGATGAAGGATATGAAAGTTTTTGACATCGATGTCTTCGAAAGAAGGGAACAGGCTTGTATTTAGAAAAAGGAAGTATAAAACATATAAAGAAAAGGTAGACTTATAAAATAACTTCAATCATTGGTGGTGTTTTATCTTTATTTTTATTTAGACGGCTCATTTTGACGTCTACTACTTAGAATATGTTCCGATATGAACTGCGAGCACTGTGAGCTTTTACTGTTAAGAAATTCGTTTTGTTTTGAACTAACAGTAAATCGTAGCCATTTTGTAATGTGAGCACTAGCGTTTTCAAGGTGAGATGCTCTCATTGCTTGGATCACGTTATCGACAGCATCAAATCCAGAGCCGGCAAATCCAGAGAATTGCCGGTTTGCACTATTGATAATAATCATTACACAGGCCTACAACTATTTTGGTGCCGGGGATTTTAGACCTGATTTTAAGTATATTCTATATGGCGATATCAAAAATGTTACCGGTTTTTTCTATCAGCTCTAGTTCCTAAAATTAAAAAAAATACACTTTTCATAAAGCCATTTATGTTTGATAGCCATTCAAAGCAGACAACCTCGTGAATTTTTACGAAAATGGAAAAAAGTGAATTTCGTGTGCTGATTAAGCATTACTTTTTACGTAAAGAAACCATCACTGAAACTACGGAAAAGGTTGATAAATACTCCGGGTACTCGGCACCATCAATTTCAATGGTAAAGAAGTGGTTTACAGAGTACCGTTGTGGTCGTACCAGCACTAGTGACGCCGAACGTTCATGTCACCCAAATGAAGTGATCACGCCGGAAATCGTCGATAAAATCCATGAAATAATAATGGATGATCGGAGAATGAAAGTACGTGAGTTGGCTCATGCTGTAGGTATCTCAACTGAACGGGTACAATATTTTACACGAATATTTGGACATGAGAAAACTCTGCGCGAGATGGGTGCCGCGATTGCCCACACTCGACCATAAGCGCAATCGTGTGACAACTTCAAAAGAGTGTTTAGCGATGTTCAGCCGTAATCCGGACGAATTTTTGCGCCGTTTTGTTACTGTGGACGAAACATGGATCTATCACAACACGCCAGAGACCAAGGAATAATCGAAACAGTGGGTTGCTCGGGGTGAACGTGGACCAAAGAAGGCCAAACAGAGTCTGTCAGCCAACAAGGTCATGGCCACAGTTTTTTGGGATGCACGCGGTGTCATTCACATTGATTACCTCGAGAAACGTAAAACAATCACCGGCGAATATTATTCAATGCTTTTGGACAGATTCGACGTTGACTTGAATCGAAAACGGCCGTATTTGGCGAAGAAGAAAGTGCTGTTTCATCAAGACAATGCACGTGTGCACACTTGTTTAATCACGATGGCCAAAATCCGCAAATTGAGATACGAACTGCTAACCCATCCAGCATATTCTCCAGATTTAGCCCCCTGAGACTATTATCTGTTTCCAAACCTAAAGAAATGACTGGGTGGTAAGAGATTTGAGTCTAATGAAGAAGTCATTACCGAAACAAACGTGTATTTTGAGAGTCTTGAGAAAACCTATTATTTGGAGGGTATCAAAAAAATTAGAAAAATGCTGGACTAAATGTATCGAGCTGAAAGGTGATTATGTACAAAAATAAAATGTTTATTTGACGCAAAAAAATTTATTATTCAAAAAGTCAAGGACTTATCAAACCGTCCTCATATATCAACATCCTGGCGGAATCGTGGCTACCAGTATACTGGACTGAGTTCCGTTTGTTTATAACAGTAACCAGTACAGCTAACTTTAAAGAAACGGCTTCCCAGTATACGAAATTGGCGTCACACCTTACACTGCTTGCAGTGCAGAACAGAACATAGATTCTAACCGTATCCATAGTAACTACAACATTTTCATACCAACTAAAAGTCAAAGACGGCTGGTGTTATAGCGTAAACAGCTGCCTTAGGTTCGCGTTTCGTCACACAGTGTAAAAATTTTGACATGATTGTAACGCTCAAAAAACAATAACCTTCCTTTAAATTTATACACTAAAATTTTGCACCTATTCCCAAATTTTAACACGAAAAAAAATTCAGGTGTCAACACTTGGATAACATAGAGAAATTCGGTATCAGTTTTAACTCACTTCTTGAATAATCCTCCTTATACCTTCAGTGGGGGCATCAGAATAGTTCTGTGGGTCTTCAGAAAGGAGTTTCAGAACTCTCAATTTACCACCGGGACACCTAGCAAAGACGTCGGTAAAGGTACCTCCTCTGTCTATGGCGAATTCGAATTTGGTATTCATTTTCTGAAAAATTAAAAGCAAAAAAGTGTAGCAATTGTTAATTGAAAATAAAAATTAGGGCTGAATGGAAGATCAGACTCCAAACTGAATTCGGTCCTTTTGAGAGCATTTCTCTTAGTTGTAATTATTTATCAATTGAAATGAATGTAATTTTACTATGTAAGGAATGTTTCTCAATAAAATTATATTATTATTATTATTAAAGTGGGAGAAGTCATAAAACCATAGTAGATAACGATATCGTGCTCATTTGGAATCTACCCTTGACACGTGTTTCAAGTTTGTTGGTTAGAAACGAAAAACAAACGAAGATTCGCTGGAAGGAAGCCACAAATTAAAGTTGTAGAATGACCCTCCGGATTGAGAGACTCGCTCATTTTTCGCCAATGAGGCGGCTTGTACCGTTTACACAATTTCTGACCGAAAATTGAAAGGCTCAACGTGGTAGAAGTTACAAAAACAAAAAATAGTATATAATCGTTTAACCCACACCTGGAAGACGCCGTTGACATGTGTTTCGAGCTTATTAGCTTTGATCAGAACAGTGAAGACAAGTTGTGGTTTGTTTGTTTTTTGACTCCAAGTATATCGACATTTAAGGACAAATTTTCGATATTTTGTTCGAAACAGATCACTATGATGAATTAACAACATTTATCTTCAAAATATTCGGGTTCACGTATTTCAAAATGGAGTATTTCGATTATTCGTCTAGGACAGAAATTTTCTGTAAAACACGACAAACGAATAATTTTTTGTTTTATTTCGGATAAAAAAATTGATAGTGTCAATTAAATTAAACCTAAGTAAATTAAATTCAAGTTTTTTATATCTGCTTTTTATCAGATTTCATTAATTCTTTCCAATAACGCTTTAATTTTTCGTTTTCAATTTTTGAAATTATTATGCGTTCAAAATCAAAATTAGTATTTTGTTTTTATTTTTCAATTTAATCCAAGACAACTGTTCATATGTTTTATTTCTTTCAACTAAATTTCAAGAATTCGAATCATGGAATTTTATTCAAGATTGCTGTATATAAACATGACGTTAAACAATGGATGAAAATTTGTATACAAGTGGGGAAATTGTTTTTAGTAAATCTCGAAACACCTCATTAAAAATGTCCTACATACTCCATGATAAAAAATACTTTTAATTACTCTGAAATACCTGGTTTCCATATACGAACTTCCAAAACTGAAAATAACTGATAAATTTCGACATTAATTTTTCTTGCCCCAAAAATAATCAAAATATGAAAGATTCTCTCACCTATTGATAATTTGTAAACAATAACTAAACAAAAAATATAACAAATTACAAAACTTATTTGAATGATTCTTTCAGATCATAATAAATGATCTTATCAATGAAAATAATACCGTTTCAATCAAATTTCAAGTATTTTTCCACTCGCGCAGTTAGTTTAATCGTCAGCAATCGCTGCATTCCAACTGTTAATGATTATTATAATTTAACTAGTTCAATTTTCCTGGTCAGTATGTGATGTAGACAACTATTTACAATTCCAAGATAATTCCGAAAGTGAGGTATACAAAACATATATTTTATCTCATTAAATTACCCAAAATGTTGTTTTTCCTGTTTCCAAAATATATAAAGTCATTCATCAAAGTTAATCAATATCTACGTGGGCAAGTCGAAAGGTATTCAGACACAATTTCGTTATGTCGCCATATATGTCACAAAAATGTCAAATTTCACCCTTGTGATATATCTTTTTATATTAATGAATTGGAAGATAACCCTCTTAAGATCACTAAAGAAATCAAGTCAGTAATAAAAGAAGTTCATATGATTGAATCAATACTATAATACCTATTTGATATGATTTGTAGAGCCTCCATATATTTAAAATAATAATAACATCTTTAGTAGCTATGAACTGTACAATTTCTTCTGTTTACATATATTAATATTGTTGGGGTTTGGTAGGTATACCCAACTCTGTTCAGTATGAACAACTTTATTTATCATAACTAAATACAACTAAATACATTGAAGTGCACTAATAACGTTTGTTGATTACAGTCATGTTGACTGCTTGGCGACTAGCGCCGAAGTGGACGAGATCTTGTTGACTTCTCCTGAGGTTGCGTCCCGAGCATGCGCAGTCGTCTTTTCTTCTTCTTCCTTGCTGTGTCTTAGTCTATCGGTTGGTGCATCCAGTGGCAGGATGTGACTAGTCACCGCATACTCCCCCCGCAGTGTCACACATAGTTAGCATAACATGTGGGGAACGTACTAACCTCCCTGTTAATGTAGTAATGTAGTTGACAATGTAGTCCAATGTTCGATGCAATTATGGCTGATTTCAGTGGACGGTGGAATTCTTCGTTGAGGCCTTTCGATTGCGGATAGTAAGGAGTGGTCCCTATTTTTGAATCCCTTGTGCATGAGCTAATTGCTGTAAGAGATTGCTTTTGAACTGCCGTCCTTGATCCGTTGTTAATCGCGAAGGTTCTGCAATAAGTAATATCCAATTCTCGTACAATTTTGTCGCAATTGTATCTGCTGTGATATCTGTAATTAGAATAGCTTCTGGCCATTTTATGAATTCATCTGTCATTGTCAAATAATAACTTGTATCTTCTGAAGAAGGTAGAGGAACTACTATATCGAGGTGGACATGGTCAAATCTTTTCAATTGGCAGTGAGTGAATTTACTGTGTAGCGTGAATTCTGCTTTTCTACAACTTAACATTGACTCGACCATTCATTGCAGTCTTTATTGATATAAAGTCAAGTGAAAAACAATTTGATAAATTTGTTCGTAGTTCTAATTTCTATATTAGAAACGTGCGATGTTTCGAAAACCTGGCGCCGATACCCCATTGGTATATATGGCTTTACTTACCGCTTGAGTAAACCAAAGTTTTGTATTAATTGACCAGATTGGTTGAAATTTTAATGAAACACGTGCAATTGACAGGCATCGTTTTCGTTATTCATATTTTTAATAAAAGTTTATGTAGAATAACTAGAATTAATGAAAGAGTTTTTTTTTTATGTTTCTTCTTGAAATATGTTCTATAAATAAATATTACTTATTTATGTGCGAAATAAGAAATATTCTGAACCATGTGAAATGAACTACAACGAATAAAGAATCAGAATAATAAAGCAAAGACAAAATAAGATACGATAACTTCAATACCTTATTCATGTCGATGGAAAATGCAATTTCTAAAAAAAAATTTTTTTTTTTGTGAATATTTCAGTATACAAATGACCAATATAAGAAGATTTGAGTAATTGTCCTTACCTCTGTACTATAGTAGGTCGTAGCGTCGATCACGTCAGGGGTCACCAATGTTGGGGTTTGGTAGGTATACCCAAACTCTGTTCAGTATGAACAACTTTATTTATCATAACTAAATACAACTAAATACATTGAAGTGCACTAATAACGTTTGTTGATTACAGTCATGTTGACTGCTTGGCGACTAGCGCCGAAGTGGACGAGATCTTGTTGACTTCTCCTGAGGTTGCGTCCCGAGCATGCGCAGTCGTCTTTTCTTCTTCTTCCTTGCTGTGTCTTAGTCTATCGGTTGGTGCATCCAGTGGCAGGATGTGACTAGTCACCGCAATATTAATAACCAAAAATTTCACAAATATACTCGTATTCACCCTATTAAATACCAAACTAAATAAAATGTAATGACAATCTATTCAAATAATAATGAAACAATTGTTTGATAAATGATCTAATGTTAGTACAGTCTTTAATTTTCTTTGGTAAACAATTGTATTTCAATAGTGCTCCATGAAATAATAAATTCTGAGTCATTGTCTCGTTTCCGTGTCCAACAAAAAATTCATTTTATTTCTTGTTTGGAATTATGGACTTTTAAAAATGTTTAATAGTGTTGGCGTTTACTTGATGAAAATCCATTATAATTGAATATAAACTTAAATTCAAACACATGAACTTATGATTTACACTTTATTCACTACATAGCATGACGCGTTTCTTCGTTACAAACGACTTGTTCAGATGCTTACAGTATAATTCTGTACTGTGAAACTGTGTACTAAAAACTTAAAATATAGAAAAAACTGTTTAAAGTTTTGGAATCAGCATTTCAATTTACCTTTAAAACAGCCTAAAAAGCGAAATCAACAAAAATTATGTTATAAACTGTTCCCTAGTGTTACGAATGATGGTAATATTTTCTACAAAGTGAGGAATAAAATAATATGATTATAATAATAATACTCTCTATAAAGCGCATCCGCCAAAATGTATTGCTATCAATAATCTTCAAAATACTGGTAGTGTGTGCAAAAATAAAGTACATAGAAGGAAATCGATCTGGCCAAATCATTTATCTATAGAACTAAAGTATATATATAGCATATGTATGCGTATAGGCAACCATCATTGTCAGACGAATACCGTGGCCGGGCAGTCATTCATCATTTTATTTTAGGAATGGTTTACGTTGTGCCTCCTACTTTTGTATTTTACATAAATAGCCAATAAATAATTTTAGAATGAAGCCATGCCACATTTCTTGAAATTGTACTTACCTAAAACAACGTAAACTATTCTACACACTTAACAAACTTTAAAGTATTCAGAATCACCAAATTCTCAGGTTAATTTCAATGACCTTGACTTTTGTTGATACCCAATAACACTTGCTTAGTAAATAGACGACGAATCTAATCAACAAGGCGCACTAGACTCAACTGTATTTGTGTTGTATGCCTGTCAGTAAGTATCGTCAGCTCAAACAATGATTTTTAGATTATTTGGATTTTTTATCTCGTTTTCTAATAGATATTTCAGAGACAAATAGAAGAAGACAGATGAATTTCATCATCAAGAAACAAATGAAACAAATCAGGTGTTGCACTCAGCTGTTTAGGCTTTTACCTAGTCGTTCAGCTCTTAGTATTATTACTTAATAATTGCAGCGAAAAACTTGAAAATTAAGGTGTACTTAATTTCAATTCGTTAAATATTGTTTGAAATTGAGTCAAAAATTAATTATTTATCGTTAATATATTTTGGATAATTATAGAATTTATTGCGAACGGAGTAATAGAATAAGATTTCGAAATTAAAATTTATTGAAAGCAAAATTTGCAAATACCCCAACCTGTTCCGTCATTCTAAATATTTCTTTACATCAATTTGACTCAAGCCTAATAATATGAATGGTTTGCCTATATCCTAGAATATAAATTATAACCACAAAAAATTCAGGAAATTTATTCAACCAATGTCTCAAGAATGATGAAATTCGTATCAACAACATCTATATATTCATTTGTATTCATTTAATCCTATTGATAATGCTCAGAAATAAATTTTGTCCAATATATCTATCCAATATATCATGGCGTTTGTGATTGTTGTTGATTAAACACATCATCTCCATCTACGTTTCAACTGCATAACTATTATCGCTAAATTGCGATCAATAATCTGATAAGGATGTTTCCTGTTTCAGTATTTTTGTATTAATATTTCTGAGAATGTTCTTTAAAAGAAAACTTCTTTACAATTTTATAAAATATATTACGTCAATTGACTTTATAAGGTGTATTCACCATAAAAGAGGTGAAAACCATAAAACTTAAAATATTAGTTCAATGAAATTCTTTTTTTATTATTTAAGTGTTGGCGTTTATTTGATGTAAATCCATTATAATTGAATATAAACTTAAATTCAAACACTTTACACTTTATTCACTACATAGCATGACGCGTTTCGTCGTTTCAAACGACTTCTTCAGATGCTTACAGAATAATACATTATTACATTATCAATTATTATAATTCTGTAAGCATCTGAAGAAGTCATTTGTAACGACTAAACGCGTCATGCTAATTGGTGAATAAAGTGTAAATCATAAGTTCAAGTGTTTGAATTTAAGTTTATATTCAATGCAATTCTATTAACTTAATCATATTTATAGATAAACGATTATACTAACTTCAATAATCTATTTGATTATTGAAAAATAGAGCTGATCTCAAATTTTATTTCATTCAAAGACAGCAAGTATAGTGGTTTTATGACAACTAAAAATTCTCGAATAAAGAAAGTATTGTAATTTTAATTATCAATTAATATCACTATATTTTCATTCTCTAGCTTACAATATCAATTTAGATTTTCGATTCAGTCCCAACATATCAAGTCATCTGAGCTGGTAAAATGACAAAACAAACATAAATTTTATAGCTATAACTCTTTGAATTAGATATATGCAAGAAATCAACCAAATATTTAAGGAATATTGTAAGTAAATTAAATATTAAATCGAGTATACGCATGATAGATTGATAAAATATAATAAATTTCATTGAAGTTATTAGAATAACTAATTCACTTGATGAAACATTATGTTAATATTAACAACTCTACATATTACATAATTACAATTATTTATTATAGTTATTTTATTATCTTTACATAATTTAGTTAATATTGTTATTACTCTTGATAATGGACTAACTACTCGAAACATATGTAGAGTTATCAATATAGAAGAGATATATAATTGAAACTTAATCGAAGTGTTTTAATTTCAATTTATTACGTTTTAGGCATATAGAGAAACCGTACCACATATACCAAGAGTATCACATACCATTCAGAAAACTTCTGAAAAATGGTTCTCATCTTATTGTTGACTAGCTGACCCAGATAACGTCGTTTTGCCACATAAATTATTTCGAGGGAATTTCTAGTGAAAAAAAATACTCATTGTAGTGTATAGGTAAGGATGCGGTGAAAGCGTCACGGAGCGCAGTGAACGATGAGGGAATATAAAGTTAATAAAACACTAAAAATTAATTTTTTAATTTATTATAATTTATTCTTTAAAATTATATATATATATATATATATATATATATATATATATATATATATATATATATATATATATATATATACATTTAATGCTGTATTGGTTAAAATCGCGTCAAAAATTAGCCAAAAATGTAAAAAGTAAATGATAAAAAAATGTTATTGTGGGATATCCATAAGAGATAGACATATACCATAGCGGAGTTTTCTGTAGGCCTTTTCAATGTGTACAATACTTAGTACATTATTTTGAAAAATCTCGTAGGGTTCAGCCTGCGTTTGCAAAGTAAACGGAAAAAATGTAATTATTTGCGACATCACAAAAGAAACCTGAAAAATAACAGTACTTCGCCACTATTTAATGGATGTTATTATACATATACACCTTCCTCTTCAATCACTCAAACTATTTTAAAAAACCGCATCAAAATCCATTGAGTAGTTTTAAAGATGTAAGCATACATAGGGATATAGGGACGGAGAAAGCCACTTTGTTTTATACTATATAGTGATAGTGAAACTTTAATATGAATGAACAAAATATATTTTATAGTAGGAACTTGATATAAAGGTGAAAAGGTTTTATCTTTGATTTGATTTGAACAACAACTTTATATTTAAACAAATTATATATTTTATAAATAAATAATCTATCAAGACCTAAATTCGGTTTTTTTTACATTTCAATAAATTATTTGTTGCAACAATTTAAGATTCTCTTCAAACAATTGTTTTTTTTTAATTTTTCTTCTTTTGCACAAAAAAGTTTCATTACTAAAACCATCTACTGATCGCCGGCATCACCACCAGGTGGCTCTTCCTGAGCAGGAGACTCACTTGGCTCTTCGTCCACAGGTGCAGTAGGTGGCTCTTCCTGCACAGGGGCATCGGGTGGCTCCTCCGGAACAGGTGAAGCTGGTGTCTCTTCCTGACCAGCAGTTTGCTCTTCCTGCACGGCGCTTTCAGGCTCCTCAGTCTTTTTCTCCATACTTTCGTCAGTAACAAGTGCAGTCGGTTCCTCTTGCGCTGCTTCACCAGACGTCTCTTTCTGTACAGAAGTATCATCTTTGACCAAAGTAGTTGCAGCTTCACCTCCTTCTGCGGTCGAAATATCTCCACCTCCAACTGTACCTTCGGCAGTTTCCTCCACTTCTAAAGTAATAAATATTTTTTTGAAATCTTTGAAAAGAGAACAATTGATCTACACTTCTGAATTCTGAAATAATTGGTGAAGTATCTCTGGTGAAATAAAGTTGAAATATATCTGAATTCCAGTTTCAGATATATTTCAAAATGTTATATGATTTTGCCACTGAAACTTAAAGCAGTGTTAAGTGTATACATTTTTAAATAATTTATACATCTTTTCGACATAAGGTAGAATAGAAATACAGTGTACAAACTCAAGAACCTTGTGAAATTTTTACAATAAACTTAATTTCTCAAGAAGGACCTTTAGGATTTTCAACATACCTTAAGCTCTATTCAAGTTTAATATATAAGCTTTTATACAATAATCTGTAGGATGATTTGTAGATTCGATTATGAATAAATATGAAATTCTGAGAATTTCAAACTTCTATTACATGGAGGCGATTGAAAGTCAAAGACATTTCCATAAAGAATACCAATACAACTGCATACTAACAGATAGACAAGTAAAAACGTAAATGTAAAGTAATTCATATCAATTCAACTTTTTGATTGAAATTTTTGAGTAGTGTCAATCGAGAAAACATGTTTTCAATTTTTTTCGCCTGTATACTGAGCAGGTCTGACTTGAAGGGCATCAACAGGAGAGATACAACTGTTAAATAATAACTCTCCGTTTTATTTTGATTAGTTGAAGTGGAAATAGTTGAAAGCTGGTACATGATAGAGAAGATATCATTGAAAATAAATCAAATCAAAATATCAAAGAGGAATAGTCGACTACTAAACTAATATCAAATTATATTCATTCATTAATTGAGTTGAACATGAAAAACTCATACCAAAAAAAAATAACCAAGAAACAATTATGTTTCTTTTGCTCTACGCTAGTTACCCACCACTACTAAGGACACCTAAATTTCAATTGTGTTTTTGAATTATTATATCAAAAATTCAAAATTACCAGTGAAAGGAAGAATAAAAATCTACGAAATGGATTGGAGAATGTTCAACAGAAAGACATCAAATTAGAATGACAAACTCTTTATACAGAAAAACACAAACCAATACAATAAGAACCTAAACTGTTGATAACATTAAATAAATAACATCTGTAAAACAAGCATATTATATGTTGTTTGTAAACTTCATTCTTATAACCTAAAACCGAGAATTCAATATAAAACCAAAATATATAGCATCTCCAAAAAAGATAAATATGCCAAAATACTTTTTACAAAAATATGAAAAAATGACAAAAACTTTAAATGAACGAAATTTCCTAGAGTCAAACCCTAATAATATATTTTTTGTCAAAAGTAAATATCATCGTCTCATTTATCACCACCTTCTCCGGGTTTCGCAAGGTTTTCTTTTATGTAACTAATGAGAGCGTTGGTGGAAGAATCGTGGCTGGTTATCTCGTCCTCATTGGCTAGTTCCGGCTCGATCACTTTGGCTAACTGTTTGCCTAGCTCGACGCCGTATTGGTCGTACGAATTTATGTCCCAGATGATTCCTTGAACGAATATCTTATGCTCGTACATTGCTGTAAATGGAAACAAAATCATAAATTAGTAATGTTCTTATAACCGAATAAATAGTAAACTAAAATTGCGGAGTGACATGCGTTAGTAATGCTGGTAATATCACTCTGTGCCTGATGCAACATCACATCACTTCTGAGTAATATTATTTCAAGTAGAATAGCGAGTTACTGTTCTGTAACTGTAGCCATATTACATGTAATATTCGGTGATAGAATAATTTAAGCCAATAGAACCTATTGAAGGATCTGAGGGTTGTCTTCAACTATAAGCTGTCCTGTTCAGAACACATAACTTGTATCACAGCTTCTGCTTCTAGAATGCTGGACTAATTTGTCAGAAATTGGGGCAGCTTTGTTGATCTTTGTACAATGAAAATGCTGTACTACTGTTTTATTCGCAATATATTAGAATATGCGTCTATAATTTGGTCTTCTCTGTATAATAATTATATGCTCGACTTAGAGGTAATTCAGAGGAAGTGTTTGAAGTTTGTATGTGTTCTTCAGATGTTATGGGCAATATCCTTTGACAGGCTTCGACTATTCCATCCTAACAGATGGTCTGGGAAATGAATTATTGAAGTTAAGGCGTGAACGATTAGGTCTAACGTTTCGCTTCAAAATTTTGCACAATTCGATTGACTCGCCATTTCTTCTAATCAAAGTAAATATTCGCGTACCAAGGCCTGGTCTGAGGCGGAATAATACATTTGATGTCAATTAGAGCAGATCAAATGTTATGTCACGTTCTCCAATCAACTTTATGTGTAATCTTTATGATGGGTGTTGCGGTCGATGTGATATCTGTTTTGATCAGCTATCAGTGATTTTGACATGCCGTTCAGAAATGCCCAAAGAGGTCGTGATATTTTCATGAACTTCTGTTGTCTACATGTGACCTTGTAATATATAATATCAGTTTGTTTCATATGCTAATTCAAATAATTTTAATTTTATTTTCTTTGACATGTGGTTATTGTCTATATAACTAAACGAGGTCGACACTTTTTACCGGATCGAAATCGGACGAAAAGGGACCGAAAAAAATTTTTGAAAAAAAAACACCCATTTTTCGTCGAAAAAAGGTACCCTCGAACTCGGGGGGTCTACTCCTGCAAATTTTGCCGAATCGCTTCGGAATTATCTTTTTACGAAAGTCTAGGGTTCGAGAACGTACACCGTCGCATTTTCATTTCGATCGGAGCTGCCGTTCCGGAGATACCGATTTTCAAAATTTCCAAATGTTTTCGAAATGTTGAAAATTACGAAAAAGGCCCGATTCGAATAGCTGGGAAAGAGTGCTGTGTACCACTACTTTTTGGATTTTACGTATTGCCGTATTCCCCTATCTTACCTTATTGGCTAAATTTGTCACGTGACCGTGATCAAAACCTCCATAGGCGTAGACTATGTTCGAACATAGTTTGACAATTCGACGGACATTTCGAAATTTTCAATTCGCAATTAATTTCCTGAAATTTATGGATGGAAAAATACATTTGCGGCTCTACAGGTAAGTTTTATTCATTTAAAATGTGTGGACAAATACTTCCGTTCATCGATAATGTCTTTTTTCTTTTCAGATAATTACTTCTTATTGCGATAGTGTACACGGCGGACGCCGCTGCATGGTCACGAGCGATGTAGGTCCCGACCGACGACCGTTCTTCGAACCGCGTTCGAACAAATTTCGACGGGAAAATAATTTGACATTTCGACGGACATTTTGAAATTTTCAATTCTCAATTAATTTCGTGCAATTTATGGATGAAATAATACATTTGCGGCACTACAGGTAAGTTTTATTCATTTAAAATGTGTGTATAAATACTTTCGTTTATCGATAATGTAATTTTTCTTCTCAGATAATTAATTTTCATTGCGATACTGTACACGGCGGACGCCGCAGCATTACCAATTTTCAACCTCTAATGGAATGGAATGAAAAATCGTATTGTTGCACACTTTTCTACTGAAATTATTTCAAAATGTATATCAAAATAGCTATTTATCAAGATTACGAATTAGATAAACGAGTATTTTTTTTGGATTGGCGTAATTAGATGTGTTTGAATAGATCGCGTTCAGAGGTCATAACCTTTACAGGTAGGTTCGGAAAAATACGTAAAAATAACCTTTAATCAATATTATTGATTTCAGGATTAATTCTTTTGATTCAAATTCACTGTAAAATGAATTTCAATTTAATTCAATGCTCTCGATGGAAGAACAGAAAATGCTACCTAGGACAATTTGGATGGAATGATTCTCACAAATCAAACATATTACCCCAATTTCAATCAATAATATTGAGAAATCACAGGATATAATTCAGCAGTATAGTGAGACACCTTACAATGTACAAGTTATAATGGGGCCAAGTAATAACATCTTAAGCAGCTTTGGGCAATATTAAAAAAGGTAGGTACACCTATATTCGTTCAATAGAAACGGTGATAATCATGCTCCACGTGTTTTGCGTATTTAATGTAAAAAAACTGTGTTAAACAACGACATTTCTGTTGTATTCCAGTATTTTCAAGAATTACTATACATTCAATAAGATTCTGAGGATAACCGTAACCACCAGGGTCCATACCAAGTTCTCGCTATTCCAATATTGAGAATGGAAAGAAGTTCTTATGCAGTAAACATAATATTAAACGATTTTAAGCTGCTCTGGTGGACAAGAATGAACAATTTGTGATTTGGTTGGATACATATATAGCTAATTGCAATGGGAAAAGGATTACTGAATCAAAGTATGTATAATAATTTTGAGATTATGAAATCAATGTATTAAATTTTCTAAATTTTTGAATATTCATAAATACCATTGTAACAGACATTGAGTTTTGCATATTACATGTATTAAAAGTATGCTAAACAACATTTCTGTTGTATTTCAGGATTCTCAAGAATTATTATACATTCAATGAGGATCTGAGGATAAACGTAACCACCAGGATCCATACTAAGTTCTCGCTATTTCAAGATTGAGCATGAAAAGAAGTTTTTTCTGAAGTAAATGTAATATTAGATGGTTTTGAGCTGTTCTGGTGGACAAGAATGAGTGATATTTGATATTGTTGGATCCATATATATCTATTTTCAATTGGAAAAGAATTACTGAAGCAAAGTATGTACAATAATTTGGACTAACAAGTTCAATGTATTAAAAATTTCACGTTTTCTATTTTCATAAATATTTGCAAAATGTCACAGTGGTTCTGAGCTTAAATTATTGAGTACAGTTAACTAAAGCTTAATACTTGATACAAACAATAATTAAAGCCCATGGTAACAATTAGTAGTTAGTGTAGAATTCAACGATAATTTACAAAATGTGTAATTTCCAACATATTCCCTCTCAATTATAAATGCATGAAGAATATATCAATATATTCACATGTAGAATGATAATACAGCCATAATAATGTACATTTATATTTTATTGCAGGTAGAAGTAGCTACACCTTTTCAGTGATCGATCTACAAGTTTTCATGATTTTTCACGAGCCATTCAAGTAATTCAACGGCTTTGTGTGACAATTTGGAGCTGTTCTGGTGGACGAGAATGACCAATTTTTGATTAAATTGGATTCATATATTGATTATTGCAATTGGCAAAGGATAAATGAATCTAAGTATGTACTATAATTTAGAGTAACAAATTCTTGAAATTATTAAATTGTACCTGTACAATGCTACAGATATTGCAGACAATGCTCAAATTATCGAATACTGCTTATTAAAGCTTAATAATTAATAGAAACAATAATTAAAGCCCATGTACATGTAAATACATGTACCAAGTATTTAGTGCATGTAATTTTATGTAATTTATAAATAATGAAATACAAAATTACTTACAAAATTAAATACCCATAATAATGTATATTTCTATTTTTCTTTAGGATACACTTAAGTTTTTCATGGTTCTCCTTGGACCTTTCAACTGTGCTATCTTTCCCACTACCCCAAGGTGCAATGAAGAAATGAGATCAATTGGTTTTAACTAAATAGGACAATAGATGACAATTTGCAGCTGCTCTGTTGGATAAGAATGAGCAATTTTGGTTACATTGGATCCATATACTGCTAATTGCAATTGGTGAAGGATTGTTGAACAAAAGTAAATAGAATAATTTGTACATTATGAATTCAATGCATTCAATTAGTTGAAGATTGCTATTTTCATGAATATCTAGACAATGCTACAGAGATTCTGGGCTCAAATTATTGAGTACTGTTTTGTAAAGCCTATTTGGTAGAAATAATAATTAGATCTTAGGTATAAAATCTAATTGCTGTAATTACTGTAGAATTTGACTTCAATTGACAAAATTTGAAATATTTAACATATTCCTTTTCAATTCTAAATGCATGGTTATTTATGTGAATATGTCTTCATGTAAATAATATGATTTACAAGTTGAAAAAGCCATTATTAATGTATATTTTCATATAACTCAATCTAAGTATGTACTATAATTTAGAGTAACAAATTCAATGCTTAAAATTACTTGAATTTTTATATTTTCATAAATACCTGTACAATGCTACAGACATTCTGGGCTAAAATTATTGAATACTGTTTATTGAAGCTCAATAATTAATAGAAACAATAATTAAAGCTCATGTACACAAAAAGTATTTAGTGCATGTAAATTTATGTAATTTATAAATAATGAAATACAAAATTACTTACAAAATGAAATACCCATAATAATGTATATTTCTATTTTTCTTTAGGATATGCTCAAGTTTTTCATGGTTTTCCTTGGGCCTTTCAACTGTGCTATCTTTCCCACTACCCCAAGGTGCAATGAAGAAATGAGATTAATTGGTTTTAACTAAATAGGACAATAGATGACAATTTGCAGCTGCTCTGGTGGATAAGAATGAGCAATTTTGGCTACATTGGATCCATATACTGCTAATTGCAATTGGTAAAGGATTGTTAAACAAGTACATTATGAATTCAATGCATTAAATTAGTTGAAGATTGCTATTTTCATGAATATCTAGACTATGCTACAGAGATTCTGGGCTCAAATGATTGAGTACTGTTTTGTAAAGCCTATTTGGTATAAAGAATAATTAGATCTTAGGAAAATCAGTAATTACTGTAGAATTTGACTTCAATTCACAAAAATTTGTTATATTTGACATACTCCTTTTCAATTCTCAATGCATGGTTATCTAAATGGAAAGAATAGTTCAAAGTTAGATTACATGCAGATACCATTTCATTTATTAGTAATTAAACTTTATATGTAGTAGTAATTAAACTTTATATGCAAAACAATTATTGGTAACTGTTTCTGATTTTGAAAAAATGCTCATATTTTTTTTTCAGATATGGTAGAAGATTTTCAATTGCATTTTTATGATTACCAATTACAATCAACAATTTTGGTACAAAATTCAATGGACCAAGAAACATGCTGAACCTACACAAGAATATGGATTTTTCAATTCAAAATTTTTTATATCTATTTACTTGCATTTTCAAAATAATAGCTTTTTGTTTATAACTGAAGGTATTTCCTAAATTGCCCAATATATTAACTACTACAATGAAGAAAATGTAAGATCCATGCTATTGTAAAATTTTTAAGAAACATTATTTTGCTTATTTAATTTGTGAATTTAAGAATGATACAAATTTCTAAAGATCTATGAATTACTGCTCAAAAATTTGATACATATGCAGTATATGTTACATTTTCTTCTGTATTGGATCATCAATATCAATACAAAGGAAAGTGTATGCAGAATTCATTTGTTGTATTTGTTACTTGAATAATTTATTCGGAAACTTTTCCAAAAATACTTTTAGTAAAAATTCATTTGTTACTTGGAAAATTTAAACATAGTTATAAAATGCATAACATTTTTCAATAGCAATTCTCCAAATGAAGTGTACATTAAACTATATAAAAGATTTTGCTGAATATTTGTATTTTCATATGTACGATTTGCAACATGTTCATTTACTAATAATTCAGAATGAAATTATTATATATTATTTATTGCATATATATATATATATATATATATATATATATATATATATATATATATATAAACCCTATAATCTCTATCGTAGGTGTAATACTGTAATGCAGTACAAAAGCGTTGGTCACGGTGTGATGAAAACATTCGAATGATTTTGGTTTTTTACAGTTTGAACTTCAAATTGAACCACAGATTATTGTCACTTTTTATGGTGCTTCATAGACGATCTGGATTATTTCTGTGGATCTATATTTTCAGTGATCTGGCTACATTGCCGATTTGGCCGGTTAGATGGATCTATATTTTTATTGATCAACTGATTTATTGATCAACTGATTCATTGATCAACTGATTTATGAATCTACTTATCTACTAATCAACTGATTCACTAGTATATTACTATTTTAAATAATTGTAATTTAATTTCCGTTGTATATATTCGCTTATATGCTTTCTTTTCTTTAATTTTTTTCTGGGTAATTGGATGTATGTTGGAAATGTTGGGAATATTATTATCATTATTGAATTGGCAAATATTAGCCGAAGATCAAGATTAAGCGATATGTGTTTGCATTTAGACAACGCGGCTTCTTGATTTTGGATAATATTGCTAGATATGTAGATATTCCAAAAGAATAATCTTGTGTAAATCCGAAATAATGCTTCAATCTATAATATAAAAATGAATAGCGATTAGTGTTACAAACTTAAGTCACAGAACTCGCAACGCTGCAAGTCAAGAATATAAAAGTTCAAGCGAAAGCTTGAAATGAAGTTGAACGGAATTAAACAATATGAAAAGGTTGCGATTAATCCTATAGACCTGCATTAAATTATAACGTTGAAATAGATTACAGTTCACAGCAAATTGTTGCGACAGCAATTATGCGACAAAATTTTGCGCGAAGAGTCAATTCAAAGAGACGCTATTGGTACAGCCACGAGAGCCACTACATCGATTGATTTCTTTACTTATATCCGGCAAATATCTCATCCGATTAATGATGAGATATATGAGACAAATACTTGATATGAATTTAGAATCATGAGGTTCAACTATAGAACGTACCAGTTAATAACTTTCAATACCTCAAACGTGTTAATATAGGAACTTTTTGATAATTCGACTGATTTGAAATAACAGGAAGTATTGCAGTCCCGTCGTAAGTAAGTGAGTCCCTGGCTCTACACGGGATAAATATCGAAAAAAAGATAGTGTAGCGCAGATAGTAGAATATGTCTTGCCGGTTTTTTGAAAAATATTCAGATAAACATAAATGGGCATACAAAGTTCGGCGGGTCAGCTATTGTTAATATAACTAAATAAATAGTAATTTTTTATGTTCTCGACTGATCCGGTCCAGCCGAGCAACCCCACCCCCTACCTACGCCACTTCAAATAAACTCAACCCATTTCTTACTTACCAATAAGTGCTCCAAGGGTGAAAGGAGTGATTTTTTTCACCAATATACTATTTGTAGGTCTGTTTCCCTCGAAAGTTTTATGCGGCAACAATCTTTTCAGTTCGTCCGGTCTCATTTTCGTTGCTTCCAGCTCCTTCTTTGCCTCCTCCTCTGTTTTACCCTTCATCAGCGCCTCCGTTTGAGCCAAGTAATTGGCGAGAAGAAGTTGGTGATGGTTGCCAAGTGGGTTATGTGTCTGCACTGGCATCAAGAAATCGGCAGGTACCAAACGTGTTCCTTGATGGATCAATTGGTAGAAGGCGTGTTGTCCGTTGGTACCTGGTTCGCCCCATACTATCGGTCCTGTATGGTAGTTCACCTGAATACGAAATGCCGTTAAACAGATGCTGACTTGAAAGATAAACTTTATCACAGCTATAATTTGGTAATAATAACACCAAACATAAATCATCGACTGAGGTAAATTTGACAAAACCCTATGCCAGAGGTTCAAACATCAGATTTATCTTAATTTAAAGTGGAATTCAAATTTTCATTGTTTCTAGTGGGGAAAAATTATAAATTCAAATTCATCATTGTTACCTACAGGATTTCCAGCTTTTGTTATGTGCTTTCCGTTACTCTCCATGTCACCTTGTTGGAAATAGGCGGCAAACCTGTGCAGATATTGATCATATGGCAGCAGTGCATGAGTCTCAGCACCAAAAAAGTTCAAATACCATATTCCCAAACAAGCCAATATCACAGGAGCCTGAAAACCAAAAGCTTTATCAAATGAGTGAAAAGATAGAATATTTCACAAATAAGAGAAATGGACTAAACGCTTCAAAAATTTATATATGTTTCAATTTATAGATGCCAATAGTTATAAAGACAGGTTCATTAAATTAAATAGTAATCATGAGTATTCAACAAGGAACAATGATGTGCTTCTTCACTTTCTTCCAAAGCATAAAACAGCTAAATTTGAGAACTCACTCTATTATCAGAGTATTAAAATCTTATTTAATTACCGTCGAATTTGGTAATCTTACCATTTACCGTCGAATTTTGTAGTACTAAATGCTCATTTGTTCAAGAAGAGAGTTAAGTCTTTGCTGTTAACAGATGCATACTATAGTGTTGCAAAGTACTTTGATGATTCGAATCATCATCTATCCTATTCGAATCATCAAGACTATCCTTCACAAGGTGAAATTGTGTTGAAGGATTAATATATTTAAGGTCATTTTTTCTTTTTCAAATACCGTTGTAAACTATTGTGAATTCCATGAAAAAAATTGCACCAATAATTTTGTTTGGGGCCTGAATGGAAGATCAGACTTAAAACTGAATTGAATCCTTTTGTGAGCCTTCTTCTTAGCTGTTAGTTTCGATTTATTAATCGAAATATTTTTTCTATTTATATTACTTTTATAGTTATTTTTTGAAAAGAGTAAATGTAGGATAGAACAGTTTCATTCATTGAATTATTTATTCGCAATACCAAAAAATCTAATTTGGTTGGCATAATTTTTTTATTATTATAATCTTCACCAATAATTTCAATTTCATCTAAATTCATTGTGATCTCTAAAATTCATTTAATGGTTCTTAGAATTCAATGATGGGATTCAAAAACTTTTTAGTAGCGTTAATAAGAAAATCGATATTTTCAGAAACTCAAACGAATCTTCACAAACCGGTATATATGAATTTAGGGGGTATTGACGTGTGAGCATTCAATAATCGGTATATCTATGATCTGAAAGATGTTTTGTATTGATTCCTATAGATGTAATTGAGAAGTTTCATTACGTATGTATACCAATTTATTTCACTTACATTCTTTTCGAGTGGTTCATTCAAAAAGTGCTGGTCCATGAAATATGCTCCTTCTAGCAGTTTCTCAAAGTTGTTGAAGCCAACCGCTAAACAGATACTCAGCCCGATTGCAGACCATAAGGAATAGCGTCCACCTACCCAGTCCCAAAATCCAAACATATTGGCCTCGTCTATACCAAACTCGGTCACTTTCTGCTTGTTTGTGCTAAGAGCGACGAAGTTCTTGGCAATGGCTTCTTGCTAAGAAATAGAAACTCTTAGTATACATTACTTACATGTGGATATTCTTAGTGGCTATTTCATTAATTGAATTTATTGAAAACTTGAAAAGAGCTATAGACATGCTATAATAGAGGATTTAAATATTGTAGTATGAAATTACTTGAATATGCAAGCTGCAACATTTGAGAAAAGTAATAAACTATAACAATGTGTTATTTATTATATTCCATTTAAAATGCAAAAATTTAAATGAATTTGGTTTGAATAGTTACTAGAAATGTATGTCTGTATGACTATTCACTTGAAACAAGATTCGATAAATCTTTAAAGAAAATCTATAAATCATCGATGTATTTTGTTGTTATAACCAAACATACAAACTAAAGAAAAAATAAAAATAATTACTATTGATAATCATTCATCTTTCCAATATAAAATGCAATAAAACTTAGTATAGAAACCAGAAAGCAGACATCAACAAAGAGTTAGAATGGCAGTGGTACAGGCAATACCATCAAATACAGACAAATAAAGCAATATATTGAATATATATTTATGTTGATTAATGGAAGGATGTTCATGTCTTGCATATAGCAAGACATGAACATCCTTATCATCCTCAAAAAAACAGGTATTTACTAGATTTATTCTCCCAGATATAACCTGCGGAATAGAAACAACTACACTCACAATTAGAGCAGCAAATAAACTCAGAATAACTCATATCGTCAGATAAGATGACACAAATGTACCTAAAGACAAGAAACTGCGATAGATGGAAAGAAATCGGAAGGGCTTATGTCCAGGAGTAGATATCAAAAGGCTGCTCAAGAAGAAGAAAAATGAGAATCAAGCAGATCATCAGTATATACAAAATCTATTTGGATACTAACATTTCCAGCTGACTTCATGAACCAATCCTTGGCAGTCGTTGCATTGGTGATAGTTTCCTGAGTTGTAAACGTTTTGGATGCGATGATGAATAACGTAGTTTCCGGCTGTACCTTCTTCAAAACTTCTGCTATATGAGTACCATCAATGTTAGACACAAAATGACATTTTAGGCGAGAAGCGTAAGGTTTCAGAGCTTCTGTAACCATAAGAGGTCCCAGATCTGACCCACCAATACCAATGTTTACTACATCTGTGATTTCTTTACCAGAATATCTGAGAAAAAAATTTCAGTACATAGAAAAAAAGTGAGTATTAAGCTAGATTTGTATTGTTTGAATAGAGATATCATAATATGATTATAATTGAATACCTAATTAATTTCACTGTTCTTTTACATTCATGAAATTATTAATGAAAGAAATTAATCCATACATTGATTTTTACAAATACAATTCATTCAATATAAATTAATTCAAACATGGAAATTTGATTATAACATATTCCAGATATATAAAATAATGGAACATTTAGAATTTCCTGTTAATAAAGAATAAATTGTGTGTTATATACTTTGATAACATTTTAAAAATACATTTTCAAATTTATTAATTTTTCAAAGAAAATTTTGAGATAAAAAGAATTTTATAATTACTCTGTATGTTATGTCAAATATCTGGTTTTTGGCAGATATTTTAAATTTTCAATTTGATACATTTGTAAAAATTTCCATTTTTACAAATCTAATCATCTAATCTAAGTATCGAAATAACCATTAACATTCTTAACTAACACTAATGACAAAGAAATATTCTCACATTGAACAAATGCATTATCAACTATTTGGAATTACCACATATATAAAAAATAATGGATGTTTCAAGAAAAAACAGTGGAAAAGTACTTTTTTAACTTCTAACACTCAATAAACTGAAAGACAAAAAGTTATTCTTAAAATATATAATTTATAGCTATAAAATGAGTTCATTTCTAAAATGGATGTTTGCATAAAATACATCAATTCACTAAACTGAATGACACAATAACCTGAACATTAATTAAAAGCAAGATATTCAGCCACTTTAACTATACTTTTAGAAATTTTTAAAAAATTAAAATTTTTGCCCCTACTTTCCCCACAACTTTCTTATAGATAATCATATCAATGAGAAATATTAAACTCACCCTTTCCATTCTCCACTGATGACTTGGTCAGAAAATTCTTTCATATGATTTAAAACCGAATATACTTCAGGCATGACATCTTTCCCATCAACCATAATAGGATTCTTTTCAGGCTCTCTGTTTCTTAAAGCAGTGTGAAGTACTTGTCTACCCTCCGTGAAATTCACCTTGGCTCCCTTGAATAGACATTCTCTAGCCGAAATAAAATTCCTGTCTTTACAGAGTTGAAACAAAAGTTTCAGCCCTTCTTCATCAATTCTATTTTTGGAGTAATCAATGAGAATATCTCCATCATTAGGTGTAATCAGTTTCAAGCTGAAGCATAAAAATAAAGTTGATGAAATAGTCTCATTTTAAAATTACATTCCAATAATGTAAACATAATAATTTTGTATTTTCAGTTTTTTGTTCATCATAATCAATTTACTGAATCAGAAATTATTTTTGAGTGTACCCAAAATATCAGTAGAGTATAATAGAGTGTAATAAATACTTTTCCAAAATCGTGTATATTGCAATTTTCCAATACATAATTCTCAAATCATCAATATATTTAATAAATTATGTATGTTTATTATTTTATCTCATAACAGTAGTCATGAAAGAAAGGGCAGTTATTGAAGATAGAATATTGAAACGGGTTACTATATTTGCAAAGATAGAAACACGTAATTTGAAAAATATCATAAATATTCACAAGTTAATATATAAGTAATGTCTACTTTAATTGATGGTAGGTACCTATTACCTTTATTACCATATGTGAATACATTCCTAATATTTTTATTAATGCCAATAATGTTATTTAAAATGTATCCTCAATATATACCAAATTTGTTTAAAATGCACACAAATTTTTGAGAATTCTTTTATTATTTAAGCGTAAGTACTATCAACAATTTGCAGGAAGTAATTTGGAACTTTTCATGTTTTAATGTTATTAAAAAATCGAGAGCAAACCAAGATACAGATTAAGTGAATGTATTTGAATCAAGTCACATAAGATTAATATTGCCATTAATTCATTAGAATTAAAAATTTCAAAATTTATCATCAATAACCTTCTCAAACATTCGAAAATTACGATAGAGGTCGTATGAAGGTGAATACTGACATCTAAATGTTAGGTTAACTGTTCAAACTTGCAAAACAACTGCAACTTACCTGTATTTGCTGAACCTGCAAGCATCTTTTTCGAACAAATCCCGAATGTGAAACTTACTGCCCTTTTTTTGGTGATATTCTAACAGTTTTTTCCATGTTGGTTCACCGGTTAAACAAGCTCTGGGTTCCATTCCGGCTCTATGAGGATTACACCTACCCGTGCACGTAATCAAACAAGGTTTCTTGGCCTTTGGTTTAATAGCAGGATCGTTATTTGCCATGTTGGAGTAGTGAAATTCTTATCTGTAATTCAAATTAGTCACTTAATTTTTTAAAATGAAGTAGTGATTGCGGTTTTCGAATTCTTTCGAAATCCATGTAGAGTAATTATCTATTATCTATTTATAACGATTTATTTACAATTAGAATTTTGAACAAAATGAATTCAAGTTACAAACTGCTTTTTTAATAGGAGTATCTCTTACATTTTGTCGATTAAAAATGATATATGATTCAACACATACTCACTTCTGACTAAAATTAGTAGTTATCACGTATCAATTTTGAGAATATTTTTTAATCAAATTCCTTAAGATTTTATCATTATTTCGTATTTATTTACATACAGGGAATTTTGGACAAGAAGTGACAAAATGTATTAATTGCGTGTCATTATGCCCTTTTCGAAAATATTTGTGTTCTATGTTTATGATAAATATGCAAAAACATAATATTTTTCTGAGTTCAGTAGTAAAAAAAATTATCTTTCCTTTTTCTATGTTTGTTCATTTATAAGAAATTAATAAATTTTTCAGTGATTTTATCTGTAATAAATGATTCAAACATACTTATTCGATTGTCAATAACTTGGATGTTGCTCAAATGATACTAAACTTTAAAAATGCCCCACGCCATTGCCCATTAAAAGATAAATTACTAGTACCTATGCATATATTTTATAAGATATTTTTCAGATATTTCAAGAATTTAGAGACCATCAACAGATAAAAGGACAGCTGATATGTTACGAATTTACCTTAATGTGGATTCTTATCATCATTCATTATAAAAAAAAATTCTATTAAGGTTAAAGCATTCAACCATACATTCCTCAAATTGAGTTAATTCTCATAATCAAAGTTATGAGAATTATTTGCTAACTGTATTGTTCGCAGGGACGCAGATGTCATCTCAATATTCATCTACATGCTAGTGTGGAAATACGCCTAGGCCTTCAAAGACATTTGACCCAGGGGACTACGTAATATTAAGTAAAACTGAAAATGTATGGTATTGGTGAGGTATCATGAAACCTAAATCAGTCCTATTTGAAAAATATAAAACAACAATCAGTTGATCATGATAAGAACGGACTACTGATTGAATCAGGCGTGTTTATAGTATTTTTAGATGTGTGTCTCAAGGTTCTATTTTAGGTCCTCCCACATTATACTCTATGTTAAAGAGCTGAAGAGCATTTTTCTCGACTCCATACTCGAATGACGTATCATCGTCAAGTATAGGTATGAGAAAATCGTATATGAGTGATTTGTTGCCTTCAACCTTCTTTTGAACTTCGATAATACTCATTTTACAATCAACTCTAAAATAGTGGGTAGGTATACTTACAAATCGTTCGTTTTAATATAAAATGGGGTGCCTTCCATTAGTGAGGCAATGGCTGCTTTTGGGAATACCGTGAATAATATTCTTGGCAATAGTGAGGTTTTATTGGAAAAACCACACTAAACATGTTTGTTCTGCTTGTTGTCTATGCATGTTTCAGACTTGCCTTTGAGTCTTTTTGTTATTTCTATACATGTTATCTGATAATGAATATTATTTAAACATATAACAAGTATATTGTTATATGTTGTCTATACAGGGTGATTTTTTAAGAGTTAAGTTGTTCTGGTTGGCGGCACTGGTTGCTAATGGCATCCAAGCGTAATCTGTCAAAGTGAAAAGTTTTCAGTATACTCTGCCATTTCATCATGGAAAGGCTTATAAACGAGCAACGATTGGAAATTGTTGAAATTTACTATCAAAATTCGTGCTATGTGAAAAATGTGTATCGTTTGTTACGACCATATTCGACCTGGTGAATCAACAATTCGTGCTGTTATCACCAAATTTCGCACCAACTTTACTTTGGTGGACATTAAACCATTTTCCCACATGCGAACATGGCGTACTGAAGAGAATACGTACGTACAGCCGTAGCGTACAGTGTTAATGGGGATCGTGCAATGTCAATTCGTCGCCGTTCTCAGTAATTGGGCATGTGTCAAATTGGACCTTCCAAATGGACCATTTGATAAGAAGCCGCGGACAACATTTACTTGAAGTTATCTTTAAAATGTAAATGGCAAAGGGCAAGTTAACAATTTCAATAAAAATTTTGAATATATGATGCAAATTGAGTGTTTTATTCGATTACAAAAAACTACGCTTAAAAAATCACCCTATATTTTATGTAAAAAACCCATCTTATGAATTTTAGATGAATTTAATCGAAAAAAGAGAAGATAATATACGAAAACAAAGTCAACGAAATTAAGATATTTAATGCCATAATGAATGTATATGTATAAGTATAACTTGACAATCAACTATAGAAAGTTTAACTTCCATATTGCCAACAAATCAATTGCCTAACGTTCATATTAAAATAAGTGGCATCATGATATTACTCAACATGCCTAAATGTCACTGAAACTCTAGTTTTGACATTCATAAAGACTGTCACCGTAAATTCTTTGTAAATTCTTAAACGATCCCAAACATTCCCAAATATGAAAATGAAACTGGCAATTTTTTTTTGAAACGCTTAAATAATTACTCACGATCAAAAAGAAACACCGCATTGTGCAAAAAAATGGCATCCCAAATGCGACCCAGAGACAACGAAGACCATAGTGGGGATTTAACAGTAAACCAAGAAGTCGACGCCGTTTTCAGCGTCAGTAGGACACATTCTCTTTCAATTATGACGGCAACGAAACCAACTCCTCAAATGGTGAACAAGAACACTGACATCCAGCAATCCGACTTTTACATGCGTTGGAAAAAACCCGAATATATGAAAGAATTGGATTTAAACGATCCGGATATAATTTTCGCCATCAATTTAGGTCTTCAGATTCAAGCAATCAGCGACGTAACTGGAACGATTAAACCAAAATTAAGAGCCGATTTACAGTGTTTGGTCAGTGAAGCCTGTATTAGATCTCTAGATAAGAAACAAGTTACTTTTTGTATAGACGATAGTAAATAAACACACCTCAAACCTTATTATTTAGTCTTCACAACATTTCAAATAAATACGTTCACTGCGTTAAAGATTCATAATTTTGGAGGTCCAATTGTTACATATACATTTGATAATAGTTCAAAACAGTTTTCAAAAATGGCAATGAAGACGTTTATCATTATTATTAAAATTATTAAAAATCGAAGCACATGACATGATTTTGGGTGAAAAAAATCCTTGACTTTTATAAATAATGTTTTATTATTGCTGCAGGTGGATATGTGCTGTGAGACACAAGACGGAAATCAGAATTCCACATTTTAAAAATCGTTTCAAACAGTTTTTCTACGAATACACCAGAGTCGCAAAGAAATATCATGAAGAATATCAAAATTCCAATGAAAACAATGAACTGAACTCAAGCACTAATTTTACTATAACTATATGACAACTATAATAGATTATTAAATATGAGCTTTATAACTATTTTCTTTATAATAACATTTTTTGATAATAATAATAATCCTTTATTCAACAGTCATCATACTTTTCATCTTACTTATATGTAGAGAATATTTTCTCACATGTTGAAAATAGTCAGCATAAATCTTGAGTTCAAATTTAAGTATTATTGAATATTCTCTATAAATGGGACGAATTGCATAACTTGGCATCTGTGTCTGTTTTCAATTGAACCTATACAGCTGACAGAAAACAATCAACAAGGTCAGCCACAAAGAAAAGAATGCAAAATTGATATGTCAATAGTAATTTCTATATTATGGAGTGAAAAATCCAATGTTTAACTATTTTATTACAATGATTACTCTTGAAACTCATCTGACCAGATTTTAACATTACATAGTGTTATAGATTAATAACAGAAAACGTAGGTCACATTTCTTTCAATTCAGTAATATCTTAATCTTTCTTGACCTCGTTTTTGAGCTGCATGTTTTGATTTTACTGGAACTGAACCCTCAGCAGGATATATGAATATTTCAGTAAACGAGGTTTTTTTTGGGTAAGAAGATGAGTAGCAGTCGTCAGTACCTCCAAAATTCAGAAACTGGAAATCCTACAACAAGACTAGGTGATATTGAACATCTAACACAGTTGTCTGAAAATTTATCAGCATTATGTTTAAGCCATGAATATTCTGATTTAACTTTAATAGTAGAAGATCAAAAACTTCCTGCTCATAAGGTAATTCTGTATATCACAATACACTTTAAGTTTCTTCAGACCAACAATTGATTATCACATAATAAAAAATGAATAATCAGATGTGTAAATATATATCCATAAATTTCTAATCTCAATATTTTTAGGTTATTTTAGCATCTAGGAGTGATTATTTCAGAGCTCTTCTATATGGGGGCCTCAAAGAGTCTAATCAGGTATTATTTATAGGATTTTTTTTAATCGAAATAATGTGAAAATGATTTTTTCCAGTCTGAAATTGTTTTATCAGATGCACCACTCAAAGCATTTAAAATTCTACTGAAATATATATACACTGGTAATTACAATTATAAATCACCTTTAAATATTTAATATTTTAATTTTTTTCAAACTGTTTCGTAATTGTTGTTCAAAATGTCAATAATGATTTTCCTTTTATTTTAAGATGAATTGGAAAGAAATGTATGTTTTATTAAGTATATTTTTAATTATTTTAGGTCATATGTATTTAATGACTTTAAAAGAAGATATCATTCTTGATACCTTGGGGTTGGCTAACCAGTATGGCTTTGTTGAGTTAGAGTCTGCCATCTCTGATGTTTTAAAGCAGCTTCTGTCTCTCCGTAATGTATGTGCAGTTTTGGATACCGCACATCTCTATGGACTTGAAAATTTAGTAAAAGTATGTCATTGCTTCCTTGATAGACATGCTTCTAAGATATTACAGCATGAATCATTTCTTCAGCTATCACAGGTAAACAATTTCAATGAAATTTTGATGAAACAATATACACAATATTTTAACAATTGATGACTGACATATGTTTCTTTCTTTCTGAATGCTTAATAGTGGTACATTTTTCAAATATAGATATTTATCTATAACATAAGGTGTCAAATAGTTTCATTCTAAGCCTTTATTTACATTGTTAAAAATATTAACTAAACAGTTAGATTTACCTCCTTAATGTGTATTTGCAATAGTTCAAACTCAAATGGTTTGCATAATCTTTCAATGAAAATTTCTAGTGGAAAAGGTAAAGTAGTTGAATATTTCAATAACATTTGATTTAGAGGTGAATCCACTGATTGTTGTAGATGGTTTGTTTCAATCAAAGTTATGGATGTCATACTTGACGATTTCGTTTCTTTAATTAACATATATCTTTCTGGAGTATAATGTACCCTATTCAAAACAATAGAAAACATAGAAATAAACATATATATATATATATATATATATATATATATATATATATATATATATATATATATATATATATATATATATATATATATATAAATAAAACAAAACAATAGAAAACATAGAAATAAACATATATATATATATATATATATATATATATATATATATATATATATATATATATATATATATAGTTCATAAAATTACTATACACAAAACCATTTTGAGTTATTACAATATAACTATGTACAGAAAAATCATTATGATCTTTTGGATCTGCTTGAATTTTTTTTTTAATTTTCAGTCATCACTTATTGATTTACTTCAGAGAGACTCATTTTTTGCACCTGAAGTGGAAATATTTCAAGGAGTTCTCAACTGGAGTAATGCAAACCAAGATATAGGTGATAATGTATTGAAGTGCGTCCGATTGCCTCTTATGACAGTAACCCAATTACTGTCAGTTGTTCGACCTGCTGGCCTTGTTAAACCTGATGCACTTTTAGATGCAATAGCTGAAAAAACAAATGTTAGATTGAGCAGTTTGCCATATAGAGGGCAGCTTAGTAAGTCTCCTAAAAATTCTTCCATTTATTATTTTGATATATTCTTCAATAGCATAAAGTTTAAACCATTCACATAGTCACATTGCAGTAATCTTTTAAAAAGAGTGCAAGCGAAAGTAATATTAAAATTAAATTAGTTCATATAGACCCTATATGTTTCTCTTAAACCCATACTATCTATTCCATATATTTCAAAATTCTTGCTGTATGTTTCTATAATTTTTCTCTGCTGTATATATCTTAGAATAATTATTGAATTGGTGAATCAAATATTTTGTCTATCTTTAATTATTTTATTTTTATAGTGGTCAATGAGAATGTATGTGGTCCTTGGTCTGGATCTAAGGTTATTGAAGGAGAACTAAAGGAATTTCTGCTTGATGGGGATGTTTCTACATACGATATGGAGAGAGGATTTACAAGACATGCTATAGTAGGACCTGGAGATAATGGAATAATTGTTAAGCTTGGAACTCCATCCATAGTAAATCATATCAAGATGCTTCTATGGGATAGAGATCTTAGGTTAGTAAACATATTAATACGAATGAAATATGCCTTTATGAAGATTCAAGTTACCAAATATAATTTCAAAATTTGAACGGTAAAGACAACACTGCTTTTCAGATTTACACCCATTCATTTAAGAGTTGTTATGTATGTTTCACCTTCCTCAGACTTGGGACAGTGCAAAGAAGCCATCCTAAAACAATTGAAAATTTTTTTATTTTCTATTCTATTATGATTTGGCATTGAAACATATATGCAACCCTAAGTTTTCACTCTTCCACCACCAACCCTATTTTGTATTAGCCATTGTGATATTTTAATTATTATAATATTTAATAATATAATGGTAATTATTATCAATCTTCAACTCATAATGGATCACTTGTATCTGCCAGGTGTCTTAGTGTTGTTACTTTTCACTCAGCAAACAGTACTGTATAGGGATGAGAACTACGCCATTCTCTTGTCTATCTCACGCAATGAACTTTCTCTCACTCCATATACAGTTTTCGACCATATGTGCTGTTTACCAATCATCACAGTGTTAGCTGTCATACTCCTCTGATACGTCTAAACCGATTTTGATGAAATTTTATATGTATACTCAGTATATCTGAGTATCGGTTGTTATGTATTTTTCATGTAACTTGAGAACGCCTGAACCCATTTTTATGATTTTTTGGATATGTCTTTGTCTGGAATAGGATAATGAGTATTACATATGATATTCATCAATAAAAAAAAATTGGAATCATTTAAAAAAGAACATAGAATCGGACTAGACAAAGCTCTGACATAGAGCGGTGAAGTAACAAAAATATGTATTTGCTAAAGAAGCCACCTGGTATCTTTGATCAAAGACTGTTTTGACTGGAGATGAAAGTGGAATTGTAACTCATCACTGACACTCGTGACAGGGTGAGAGATGTAATCTTTTCTTCTTCGAATTATATCTGGAATTATATCTGCATATAAAAAACAATGGCGTATTATTCACACCAATTTTCTGTCAATAAGGTTTCATTATTTTAATTACGTTGAAATCATTAATTAAGTTCAGGTAAAACGTATCAGTTCGTTCATTTACTTTCGATTATTGGGCGTTATAAATAAAAGTGGGTAAATCTAGAAAATAGTGTTTTCTTTAAGATTTTAATTCTGGAATGGTTTTCAATCAAAACGACGGCCGTAAACGTGCAAAAAAATAAACAATTCTATTGCAGGTCGTACTCGTATTTCATTGAAGTTTCCATGGAACAAAAAGACTGGGTTAGAGTGATAGATTATAGTGGTTATTCTTGTAGATCCTGGCAGTATTTATATTTCGAAAGTAGAGTAGTGCAATTCATAAAAATCGTTGGAACTCATAATACGGTCAACAAGGTGGAGTATTTATATATGTGTGTTAAAATAGAATGCTACACTGAATTGTTTTTTCAGGTATTTCACTTGGTCAACTTAGAGGCGTACCATAAGCTGGAGATACCAAAAATGATAAACGATATCATCTGTCCTACCTATAATGTGGCAACGTTGAAAAAAAGTGCTATTGTAATAGAAGGAGTAAGGTAAAATTAATTACAATTAGTGTCAGATGTTTGAAAAGTTGAAATTTTCTTATCCACAGTCGTGCTCGAAACGCTCTTCTTAATGGCGATACGAAGCACTATGATTGGGATTCTGGATATACTTGTCACCAACTTGGTTCTGGTTGCATATTAGTCCAACTAGGTGAGTTTATTACTGAAAGTAGTTGGAATATGACATATTTTTCAAATTAACATTATTAAATATCGTCAATAAAAGGTACTCTGTAAAAAGGGGCTTTTAACAATAATAAACGATATTTATATATGTAACTAATAAAGCTAACAACCTACTTAGTTCATTAAAAGCGCATTAATTGAAAAGATGATACTTAAATTGTTCCAACTTATACAAGATGCGTCAGGAGGAATTGTAGATACTCTTATGTCTGATTAAGGCCCCTAAGAGGCATATCAATTACCATTAAAAAGTCTGCCCCTATTGTTTGATAATATACGATGGCATGTGAATTTCTGTGAAATTTCTTTAAAATGGCAACTTTAAATCATAACTTTAAAATGGTAAGTTTTATTTTTCATATTTTAGCAGGATATTAAACATTAACAATAAGCATTAGCACAAAACTAAATGTATTATTCAAACTAAAACAAATCATACTTTTTTTCTCAGTAAACACTATGCATTTTTCTTGTGCAAAATGAATATTATTTTTAAAACCATGTATAAGTACCTATATGTTTGATAATAGTAAAAAGAGTGAAAAACAAACTGAGTTGAGAGGTTATTTCAAGTAGCTATATCAATACAACATGCTTCTAAATACAAATCAAATCAAACAAAAGTTATGATAATAAGCAAACAAGATATTGATGGCCAGTTTTACGCAAACGTTTTTTCAATATTAACATGGTGGAAGCTTGGATTGTGACCGACGCTGCTTGTATACGTCTGGAAGCATTTGAGATGTGGTGATACAGACGTGTGCTTAGAATATCATAAATTTACCACATAACCAACGAAACCGTACTACATCCGTATGGGAAAACAGAAGTAGGTTTTCAACGCCATCAAATAACTTTTAATATCAAATACCCTTGAACAAGTGTCTCATCACTAAAAACCACCTTCTTCCAGTCGTCCACAGTCCGCGCACGGTACATTTTTGCTAAACGTTTCTTCGTCATTTTCTGGGTAAGCAGTTGCTTTCTTCTTGGTCTTCTTGCCTTACGGCCAACCTCCAGCAGTCGTTTTCGCACAGTTGAGGTGTTTACCTCCACACCAGAAACCATTAAATCCCTTCCAAGATCAGTGCTTGTCTTTCTTGGATTAATTTTGCTATTTCTTATCAACAATTTGGCTGTTCTTGGAGTAGTTTTGCGTTTGCGGCCATAGTTTCCTTTTCTTTTTGGAGACGATGAGCCACTTTCTTCAAATGTTTTTAAAATTCTCGAAACGCTGGACTTTCCCACACCAACAGCTTCAGCTATATCTCTTACAGTCATTGATGTGTGTTCATTAAGCGCGATAATTTTGAAACGCTTCCTCGAAGTGATTGTCATCTTTGGACAAGACAATACTGCACGTATTAAAATTGAAACCACCAACTGTCGCACCGGTAGGGTCATAACTGAATTGCTGGCTAAGTAAAACCGGTCAGAATGTAAATGATGGTCAAGGTCGAACCCTCACGTCACCTCCGGTGGTAAACAAGGAGGTATAAGGGTGTTTGGGCCACCCTTATTAAATATAACAATTGTTTTAGGTCAGCCTTATGTTGTATCCAGTCTACGTTTGTTGCTATGGGATTGTGATGATCGAAGTTACAGTTATTACATCGAGACGTCTGTAGATGTTTGGAGTTGGGAAACGCTCGTTGATAATACTCGTGAAAACTGCAAATCGTGGCAAACCATCAATTTCAAGCCTAGGCCTGTACTTTTCATCAAGATCGTAGGAACGAACAACACTGCAAATGAGGTAACATTTCATGATAGCTAAATTATTAAGTAACAATTCACAATTATATAAATAATTACGTGAAGTCAGGTAACTAAGAAGTTTTGAAAATATAAAAAGGCACTTCAGTTTTTTTCTATGTGTGAATTTAATGTTTCAACTATGAATGTAGTTCTATGAAATTTAATTAAATCAAATGTTTTGCAGAATTTAATAACTTTCTATTTTCAAATTTATGTTCAAATACATTCCAAAGTGAATTTAATATTTCACAGTTTTTTTAGCGCATGAAAAGAAGAATTGTTTGTAATCATAATAGTTACTAAGGTGCTTCTACCTAAAAAATGACCATTCTGTTTCTTGCGACACAATTTGTTTCATATTCTGGCTCGTAATAATTTTTATAGACTGAATAGAAAGGGTGGTCAATCGCGACAAGACCAAAAATATAAATATGTGGTAGAGTAGCTAGGGATAACACAGTAAAATTTAGATTGCTATTGCTGATATTAGCACAACTGTGTCACGATAGGATAAAATGTGCATGTTTGGAACACATTATCACATATAGCAATAGTTCTCATTATAATAGACTGTTTCTGTTCACTTGACTATCTCTCAGTTCAATATTAACTCAGTTATATTTCTTAGTACAACTGTGGCCAAACAAAACATTGCAATTAATTGAAAGCTATAGATGAAACTTTGAGATGAGCATTTTCTTGTCCAAGTGCTTCTTTATTTTTGAGTCGTCAGTGTTGTTGAATTCAAGTGGTCAACGATAAAAGAATGCATGAGAATACACCAATCATACTCTATGCTGTATGCCGTATATAAAGTTGCATAGCAACACACTGTAGTAAATGTATATTATCTAAATTCACAAAAAGCCTACCGCAATTGTCGGTTTCATCAAGTGTCATTGTGTTTCTTTGTTTTGCTTCAACACATCTGAAACACGTAAAAAGTATCAGCACAAATGTGTGATAGTTCTATAGTACTATCAGAATTTTATCATTGGTAGATAGATTGATAGATTTTGTTTTTAATCAAGTTGACCAACCATGAAATAGAACATAACGAAAATTTCGAATTCGATGATTCTTCATAAAAATCTACCTGTCGTAAATCACTGATTGATATTACAAAAAGTTAGTACCTCAATATGCAGAAGGTTTTTAGTAATGTCACCTTATGTGATTGGTAATTTTAGAAATAATGGTCTTAAGGTATAAAATAAATCAATTTGAAATTATTTTCACATAATTTTAATCATTTGCACTCATTACATAAAACCCAACAAAAATTTCGAATCATAACTAAAAATCCAAGATAAAACAATTAAATTTCTTGTAGTTATCACATTTTATCTAAAGTATTAACTTATTAGTTACTTAAAAGTTTAGTGTAAAATCTAACCAAATTTTAACTCAAGGTGTTTCATTGTGTTCATCTCGAATGTCCATCGCAAGAAGAAAACACGGAATCACCAAAAGCGATCAAAATTGATAATTCTCCAAAAGAAAAAATTCCAGAAGATGGTCCGTCGTTGGCCCCCACAGAAACCGCTACCGAAGCTGAAGAGGAAGAGGTCCCAGTACATATGGACTTTAAGAATGGCCTTCTTTAAGTGAATAAATAAGTTTTTGTACGATTAATAATTGATTATTAATTATCAATAATTAATTATTTAATCTTACGAATATTTTAAGTATTTGCGGACATATTGGAATTCTTGTACATTAGATTGTAATTAATGTGATATGGGTATTTTAGAAGCGATTAAGTGATAATTAACAAAACATTACTTCCATCAAACCCAATCATTCTGATCGTCAGTAATTTGCTTAGTCTTTGAAAAACAGATTGTAATAGTTGGAGTACAATGTCTGAAGATGTATCGATATTTGTAGAAATTATATCAGAAAATATGAATATCATGATATATACACATTTTCAAGTATGCTGCTTAGATATCACTAGCATATATGAAATTTTTATTTAAAAATAGACTACAGAGGTTGAGATTGGGATATAATTTTGATAATAACCTTCCTTGAAATTTTATTTTCTTTATGTATTCCATAAATTGTGCTTCATTGATTTGTTTCAGAATCTCGTTTTGAATTTTAGATAAAACGGTGTGATATATAAATTATATAAGAATGCTGTTATATTTCTATCGAAAGGAGCACCTCGTAGTATATAAAATTATATGTTCAGAGAGCCTTTATATTTTTCTCAATAAATGTATTTATTGGTGTTTTTCTCATAATGGATATTCTTTTATTAACAGGAGCCGTTTTATATCCTTCATTTTTATTTTTCATATTGTGGAAAAAATAAAATATATATTTAAGAAAATACTAAAATATCCAAATTCGGAAAACTTAAATCAATCAAAATTATGTTAAAGTAAAGTATATGAACTATATGTGAACGTGTATGATGTGTTGCCTCCACTTTTATTCAAGATGTTAGAGAAATCACATCTGATGGAAGCACCAGACAGCTGTTTCGTTCTACAAGGAACTAAAGTAAAACAATGATTTCTATAATCTGCAAGTATCGGCCTCAACAATCATCACAATGATTTCTGCTAAATGACGCGGAGGTTTCGTTTATCTCTTGGTGAAACATTATGTTAAAATAAATTAAAAATTAAACCACTTGACTTACTGAATATATTATTACAAACTCCATTACTCCAAACAGATGGAATTGTCATTCACCTGATGAAGGTTTTGTATACCGAAACAATATTGTAGTGGACAATATATGAAATATTTTCGAAATTTTTAAAAATGTGTTTAATTTATTAATAAATTTCTGTCTTTCATTCTGTGGCTTTCACGGTGTGGAATAAGTGGTTCTAACCACCTATTCTTTTATTTCTTGTTTTCTATATCATGAGACATACACGATAATATTAGCGATTTGCGTATGTATTTGTACCCCTTTGCAGCTGTCTTCAGCTAACACTTGCTTTTGAAAAGACAGTATGAATTTTTTCTGTCTATAACTAATACCCACTGGAATCTGCGTTGGATTCAACATTCTCATATTTTTCCCCTTCTTACAGATAACTTTTTCCACTCCTGTGTTATTATTGTATGATAATTCACCCTTCACTAAAACATTGTTTTTTGCAGATCTCCTTAAGGTGAACCTCTTGCATTGTTTAATTTTAAAATGCAACTGGGAAGCTGACTTCACAACATCGATGGCCTCTGTCTTTCAGTCATAGGAGTGCGAGTCTTTGCCGATAATTTTAACTTGTCCTAATTGTTTGAATATCTTATGGTATTCTTCCGGTTGGATGATGCACCTCATTTTCTTTAGCTGCTTCTCAATTAGATCGAAAATGCGGTCAGCCGGCATAAAAAAGTGACCGGTCACTGGAAATACTAGTTCCACTGTTTTGACAGTTTTCGGAACTTGAAGGAGCTAGCTGGAGCACACAGTTAGCATGTTGATATTTTTATTTTGTCCCGGGTATCCGTCTGCTACTAGTCGAACTTCTGTATATGTTTTTTCTCCAATTTTTTGATTTAATTCGTCGAAGACAACAGAAGCAACTTCATTGGAAGATTTTCTTCCCTCATTTTCTGTCCACGTATATATAGCCACATTTTCTGGTCCAAGTTTTTTAGTAGATTCTCCGGTAACAACAGCTAAATTATAGCAGTATAGCTGTCTCGAATAATATGCCGATTGGTCTGTCACTTTAGGTAATGCTAAATTTTTTTGACAGTCAAATGAAATAAGTAGGCAGTCGTCGGGTTTTTTCTTTTGAATTTTTGAGTTGAAATTTTAAGTTCTTTGCAAACAAGTTCGTCTTTTTCAACTTTAGGTCTTTCTTGTATTTCTAGACAAGTGCTGCATTCATCTGTGCTAGGCTTTCCAAAACTAATATTAAACTGTGTATTGAATTGCTCTCGGAAGTAACTTTCCTTTACCTTTAAGTTATCGTCGGAACTCTTGTTGTAAATTTTCCATAACTTAACAATACTCCATTCACTGTTTAAAGGCTACTCATCTTTTTCTATGTAAGTAGTCTTAACGGCAGAAACGATCTTGTATTTTTGGTTTATTATTATGTTTGACATTTTTTCAACAATACAGATTATTAATGCAACATCATCAAAGTGGCAGAAATAATTTTCTTTATCTCTTTAATATAATTTCAATAATTATTCTAGTCTGCCCAAAAATGAACTAATTTATTTTTTATATATTATAATAAAAAAAATAATTAAAACACATCATTTAGAACCTCTGCCACTACCAATATATTTTTTTTCATATTAAATACAATGTATTGAGATTATCGAAAGAAACGATAATATAGGTAGTTTGACATTTTGATAATGACATTCATCTTTTTTTAACATTTGTTTGGAATGGCTGAAAATTAATGTTTATTTTAATTAGTATTCAATATTATCAACCTCTGTCAGACGAAGAAATCATATAAAAATTACGGCAGATTGTTTAAACTTGTTGATAATTCTTGTATGCAAATAATTCATTTTCCTTTATTTCAAAAAGTGAACATATTATAGATACTGCTGAATAAGACAAAACTCAGTTTTTGCCTTCATTTTCGTAAATACTAACACCCCGTATTAAAATTCACCTAAACGATTTGGGTATATTTTGAAATGTCTTTCGCAGATCAATATAGTATAGCGAAAATTTCAAAATTCATTTATATATGAGAGTATTTTCTCCCACCCTATAGTTCATAACATTCGCGATTTCAATATGTATACGCACAATTTGAAAGAATTTTAATTTTGAAAACTTTAGAAATCTTTCAATTGAATCAGTCTACAATATTATGCTAAGTCATCGCTATACTTTTATAAATAATCAACATTTACATTTTATTCGACCTTTTCATTAGATATCTTAAATCCTTTGCAATACTTACACGGTAAACATCTGACAAAGTTAACTTCATCATATTCTTATGAATATGTACTATAAACCTGACAACGTTCTCACAGATATGCATCTAATAATTAGGCGAAATGAATATGTGGATTCTAGCAAAAATACTATCTAGCCATTAAAGTGACATTGAATATCTTTCTTCAAGATTCAATTGAAAAAAAAAATAATTAAATGAAATGAACAATTTTCTTTATTATTCAGTAAATCTAACAAAAAAGATTCCAAAGTATTTAGAAAAACCTGTAAATGCCACTACCTACTAAGTACTTATGAATTTAAATAATATAAAAAAGTTATTTTTCATCTTCTTTTACATGTTTTTGCAAAAACAACAGCGTGCAAATTTAATATTAATTTGTTAGGCTTCCCATTAAAAAAAATTTCAGTAATTGCAGCAAATGAATTTTTAACGATCTGAAAGTTTTAAAAACGTTGAATCAGGGAATGTTATTTATTTGAATGTTTGCAAATAAGTAGATCAAATCGTAATACTGAAGAATTTCAGTGGAAAAGTTTCTTGATAATTCATCACAAAATTCTGGGTAGGTATATGGAAATAATAATTTTGATGGCAATTCTGCACTAATACTCACTTTGACATCTTACAGTTAAAATTTATAATTTGATCGAATTTCGAACAGAAAATACGTTATGAAAGTGTCTAACAGGTAATTAATACACCACTTTGATTCAAATAAAAACAAATGACAGAAATGTCAGAATTGAATAAAATGTACGAGTAGATTATCACATATTTTCATCGTTTTTGCTCATTTTATGACACTTACAATATTTGTTTCTAAGGTAGCTGGTTACAAAAGAGTAATTTTTGTAGTTATTGTGCTACATAAGAGATTTCAAAAGTAAAACGTCTGGTTCTGTCAGATCTAATTATCAATTTAATCCACATCAAGAAGAATGACATCCACATCATTGAAATTAGTCAATTGAAAGGTAAAAATGCCCCACTTTTTTGGTTTGTTGTCAAATTGTTCAGTACCTTACCGAAACATAAATGTCAAACTACTTTGACATTTGACAAGCTTTGGAAGGTGATGCACATTTATTACTTAATTCATTATTGATGTAATATTATTTTAATTCATTAATTTGTTTCAACTCATCTGTTGATTTGAAATCATTAATTTATTCAGTTGATGTAGGTATTATTCGAAAAGTTATTTATATTTAATGGTAGTTATCAATTATTGATTCAAGTTTTTAAAATCCTTAACTCATTAATGAATCTGATAAATGGAACACTTCATTATTATTATTATTATCATTGTTCTAAGAGCGGAGGTCAGAGACCTAAAAATAGCTCCCTTGGAGCTACAGTTTAACGCCGATTCCGAACAACCCAAGATTACGGTGGGAATCGAACCTACCAGCACGCCGAAAGCGTTAGCTATAGTTACAATGGCATTTGATTGGTCTGAGCCCATACTCGTATATCTAACTGGTTAGTTTAGTGTTTTTAATAATTTATTAGTAGCTAATTTTAAAGATAGTAGAAGTATCATCTTTATTCAATTTTTTTTCAAATTAATAATTTTCATGATTCAACAAAAATTTTATTTGACCCAATAGATACATAACTTTTAACTCTACGAAAAGTTTCATGGAAATAGAGAGCAGTTTATATTTTAAACAAAATAGATGTGAAGACCGCAAACATGATAAAATTTCCAGCCGCTCTTTACACGTATAGAAAGTATTTTTCGTTCCTAAATTGCTGTGAACTGCATTAATTTAGCAATGACGTAATGTGAACCGACATTTCCTACAGTTATCTTCAAAATGATTATAGAAATTTTATGTGATTGAAACGTCGCAAAAATTTTACACGTGTTGAATATCTGTATCTTCCTCCTCGTTCATGTACTTTAATCATTGTAACAAAACTTGAACGTCAGGAAATTTTTTGTGCAAAGTTGATAAAAATGCAATATTCCAACCTTTTCCATGCTATTCGAAAAAAATGTTAAGTGGCAGTAACCCGGCAACAATCGTAGAACGTTCATTCATTGCTTCAGTATTCGGCGATGTTGCTATATTGACAAATTTTCTGTAAATTTCGGAAATATTACGAATTTATTTGAATTTTTGAATTATTTCGTATTTCTACTCATCCTCAATTACTAAAAGATTTGTTGAACATTGAGCCCTGAAACAGTCATTGACCTGTACTAGAGGTCATACCAGTACTGTATTATATGCTATCGGTGAATAATTTTTCTCTCGAAAATAAAAATTCAGAAAATTTCGGCAAATTTTCCTACGTGTAAGGCCGCACCTAAAAGAAATTTCTTCATCTTAACAAGCTTATATAAAAGCGCATATATTGTTACATATTTCAATTCTGCGCTATTTAAATTTAAACTAGACTTTGTGTGCCAAAGTCCTACTGTAGTCCTACTGTTTGTGACATATTTAAGTTTTGATGTCTAACGTGACGGACACTGAAATAATAATTAATTTTTCCTGAAAGCAAAGGTTCATTAATTTCTTATTATACTGTTATCATCGAAAAAAAGACACTCTAAGAAAGTCTCAAATCGTTTTAGTAAACATTAAGTAAACGGCTTCATGAAATCAGATCAAAAATAAAATTGAGAAAAAGGCTAAGAGACTGTTTTTAAAATGGAAACTCAAATAAGATAAATTTTGAAAATTTATCTTATTCGGCAATGAAAATAAGGGTGAATTTGTAAAAGGTTGTAAAGGGTGATTTTTCAAGCGTATTTTTTTTTAATCGAATAAAACACTCAATTTGCATCATATATTCAAAATCTTTATTGAAATTGATAACTTGGCCTTTATCATTTACATTTTAATGATAACTTCATGTAAATGTTGTCCGAGGCTTCGTATCAAATGGTCCATTCGAGAGATCCAATTTTGCGTCACTTTTTCGAGCATTTCGGCCTGTATCCCACGAATTACGCGTGTTATGTTTTCGTGTAAGGCTTCAATCGTGTTCGGCTTGTCCAGATACACTAACGACTTTACATAACCCCACAAGAAATAATCCAGGGGCGTCAAATCGCATGATCTTGGCGGCCAATGCACAGGACCATTTCGAAAGATAAACTGCTCACCAAATTCATCCTTCAAGATGTCCATTGTTTCACGAGCTGTGTGGCATGTAGCACCGTCTTGATGAAGCCACATGTCAAACAAGTTCAGCTCGTCCAACTGGGGCAAAAAAAAGTTGCGTATCATGGTTCGATATCGTTCGCCGTTGACGGCAACGTTTCTTCCACGGTCGTCTTTGAAGAAAAATGGACCGATGATGCCATCAGCCCATAAACCACACCAAACTGACGTTTTTTCGGGATGCATCGGTAATTCTTGTATGCATTGTGGCTGTTCATCACTCCCTCCAGATGCTACAGTGTTGTTTATCTACATATCCGTTAAGCCAGAAATGGGCCTCATCGCTGAACACAATTTTTCGATAAAACAGCGGATTTTCATTAAGCTGTTCTAAGTCCCATTTAAAACAAAAAATAAGACGTTGTGGTAGGTCATTCGGCTTCAATTCTTGCAGAAGTTGCATTTTATAGGCTTTCAAACCCAAATCAACACGTAAAAGTTTCCATGTGGTTGAGTAACAAACGCCCAATCGGCGACGAATTGACATTTCACGATCCTCCTTAACACTGTACGCTACGGCTGCTATATTCTCTTCAGTACGCACTGTACGCATGCGAGACAATGGTTTAATGTCCAACAAAGTAAACTTGGTGCGAAATTGGGTGATAACAGCATGAATTGTTGATTCACCAGGTCGATTATGACGACCATAATATGGTCGTAGCAAACGATACACATTTTTCACAGACCACGAATTTTGATAGTAAATTTCAACAATTTGCAATCGTTGCTCGTTTGTAAGTCTTTCCAAGATGAAATGGCAGATTATACTGAAAACTTTTCACTTTGACAGATGATGTTTGTATGCCATTACCAACCAGTGCCGCCAACCTGAAAAACTTAACTTTCAAAAAATCACCTGTTATTATTATCATATAGGCCTATATCAAGACTTAACATTATCTTCGATTTGTTATTTGATTTTTGATTGAAAACAAAACTGAATAAGAATCTGTGTAAGCTTTTCGATAAAATTAATGCCTTTTATATACAATGTTTTTTTTTGCCCTTCACATTTTAATATTACAAATGAATGTACACTAAGTATCCTAAATGCTTTAAAATTGGGTGGTATTTTAATTATTCGAGCACAATTGCAAAGTATTGCGGTACTTTTCAGAGAACACATTCACAATGAGAGTATCTATTTGTTACCTAGATTTAAAGGACTTGTGAAAGTTACCTGCTACTCAAAGGAAGGACCTTATCATTAAGACATACAATATAAGTGAGAAAACAAATTAGATAACAAAATATACCGGAAAGGACAAATTACTTTAAAGCGATGGGAATTCCCTTTGCACCTGAACAACATTTTCAATTTATCTGCTCTATCTTTTACCTGAAACTTTTCAATGTGTGAAAGAAAAGTGTATTATCAGTGTCAATTTAATAGGAAAACATTTCAATTGGATAAAATTGACGTACCTACCATTTTTAAGTACATGAAATATTTGTTTATGTATATCGATTGAATATCTCCTTTATAATAGCTTTATACTATCTAGAAACATTAGAAAACGTTTCACACCTCATACTTCTTCATCGGAAGTAGTTAAAATATCAAATTTATCGCATAGTTAAATATTGTTTCTTACATCGATTTTTCACAGGGACCTGGCGAAATGAACACTTTGTTTCCTCTAAATTTCAAATTGAATATACATAATGGATTAGTGCCAAGAGAATTCTCAACTGATGTATGTCCACTCAAATCACTAACATCCAAGAATTTATCTATGTTTTCGTGAGTATCAAGTACCATGACATCACCTTTTTAAAATAGATCGAATAATATTAATATAACTTTTTGTATAACTTGAAGAAATTTTTTTTGGAAATACTCAACCTATGCCAATTTCTAAGTTGCCAATTGACCAGGAGGCAAAATATCTCTATGAAAGTTCGGTTTATTTATATATATATATATATATATATATATATATATATATATATATATATATATATATATATATATATATATATATATATAATAAACCGAACCGATGTATTTTTGCATCATCTATTTGTTTTTACGCCAAATACGAATCGAAATATTTTAAAACACTTCAATTTTTATGGATATATCTCAATGAATCAAATAACTTATTGTTGTAAATATTATTTATACTTAATTCTAAAGATTCAAGCTGGTTGTTAAACATTTCTTTTTAGGTTGAATTAATATAATCCAGATGAAAGCCATGAAAAGGTTTAGTGAGACCTTTATCAAACGTGGAAATTATCAAATGAAAATATCATAAATATCTAGAAAAGCACTATATCCAGTGGTAATCACATGAATATATTATAATTATTAAATTATTATAATTATAATTATTAAATTAGAATTATATTAGAATTAATTAATTAGAAATTAGAATTAGAACTAATTAGAAATAATTAATTGGAATTATAATTATTAAATTGAATAGTAATCATGAGTATTCAACAAGAAACAGGGATGTGCTACTTATTCCTATGCATAAAACAGCTAAATTTGAGCACTCTCTCTATTGTCAGAGCATTAAAATTCTCAACCATTTACCATCGAATTTGAAAGTACTGAAAGCTCATTTGTTTAAGAGGAGAGTTAAATCTCTGCTCTTAACAAAGGCGTACTATAGTGTGTCAGAGTACTTCGATGATTCGGATGTAGGCAATAATGTATGAATCAATTTTTTGTATTATATATTTGAATATTTTTTTAACACAAATGTTTTTCACCATGTGAAATTGTCTCAAATGGTTAATATCTCTGGGGAAATTTTATTTTCTTTTCAATCAAAATTGTATATTATTGTAAATATGAATTTAACCAAGATTTTACTACTAATACGAACTAATATTTTTGCTCGAGGGCTGAATGGAAGATCAGACTCCAAACTGAATTCGGTCCTTTTGAGAGCATTTCTCTTAGTTGTAATTATTTATCAATTGAAATGAATGTAATTTTACTATGTAAGGAATGTTTCTCAATAAAATTATATTATTATTATTGCGCTACTCATATTCTTACGCAATTCTCTGGTAACTGCCGCGAAATTGGGAAGCATGAAAGATAAGTATAAAAGATCTTTTCATCAAATGTAGATTAACTGATTCAAATAAATATAGGTAAGGAATTAGAATTAGAATAATCTTCATCAGGACTAGGGCTTGTCAGTTTTTAAAAACCGTTTTTTTGGAGAAAATTTTGAAACTCGAAAACCGGTTTTTTTAGTAGAAAATATCGGTTTTCAATGTATGAATAACACCTTGAAAAAAATTTGAAAATGACAAATGTAGCACGCTTGCAAAAAATTGCAAGCGGTTTGGTTCTTGGAATCATATCGGTCCGATAATTGTAAAATATTACATTTTAATTTTCAATTGCAGAAATTCTCCGAATATCCCCGACCCGGACTGGTAATTCATGGTTCAGCTTTCACCCGACGTCTTTTGACTAATACAGCTGACCGCCGGGGTACACTATCGAAGGGACGAGTAATAGGGTATTTGACTGTTTCCACAAAAATATCTCAAATCGCTGATGTTATAGCTGATGCATATTTCTCATTTAATTTAATCCCTCCAGAACACTTCTATGCAGGTTACTTATTGTGATGACGTCACGATGCAACAAACACAGTAACCGTCACGTTGTAATACGACTGTCGACTATTAAATTTAGTGATTGTTGACGATTTCATAACTTTACTGCGATAAAATGTCTTATAAATGGTGCGTAGTGCCACAATGTACTAACAACACATCTATTAAAACCCCGGAGAAAATGTTTGTGAACCTTCCGACAAACACTAAAATTCGGAAAAAGTGGTTAATTCTCTCTCGTAGGAACCTGAAAGATATAGCTGTAAAATCTCACGCTTTCATGTGTGAAGATCACTTTAACGTAAATAAATATTCCTACCCTATATTTCATACATAAATAATGAGTTGATTTTATTACATATTCGTTATAGTGTTCTCTGCATTCTACTATATTTTGAGGTTATTAATTACGTACGTATTTTATTGTTGATCTTGAACGGAATAAACTAGATTTTATTCCTATCTTTGTATTTTTATACTTTGGTATAATAAAAGATTTAAAATAATAAAACTTCAATACTTTATAGTATATGAGTTATATTTTTATGTTCTCACTTTGCGTTCGGGGCACATCCTACTTTACATTTTATTGTGCAAATTCCAGATTCCGAAACAGTTGAACATAACCAACAGCATCGTCTCCGTAAGTTTCTCTAGAGGAACCTGTAAAAGCAAGGAAACCATATTATATTTCTCACATGTTTAATGTAGTCAAGTAGTACTGCACTTGATTGAATTTATTATGATTATGGTTCGCAAATTGGTAAATAAATAAACTCAAAAATGTATAGGTATATTAATTTTCATGCTTCATTATCTATTTTACATTTATTTTAACTAAAGCTTGTAAGTATTGAATGGTCATTCATTTAGGTCATTTATCAAATAACCTAAAATGTTTGTGATATTAAGTAAACTTTTTAGGCATTTTCTAAAACATTCATTCATTTAGAGTATAATTTATAATATATAGAGTAACTCGTACCTACTGTGCTGTTTTTACATTCTTTAATTCTGGAGCATAAAAATCAGGATTATTTTTTAAAATTGTCCAACCATAATAGCGTCTATTCTTGGGAGATTTCTGCTATCAGCTTTAACAAAATTGCTCTCCATCGTACCTTATATAATATATATTTATATTTATTCAAAATAATTTCTCTGTTTTGTCTCTAACAAATAAAATAGCTAATAAAACCACGAAATAAATACTCAAACACACACGTACAAAGACATCAAAGAAATGAATGTTAGCCTTTGTTCGCTGTTAACTTTGTTTCCTGCACGGTGACGTCACTTGCGATTTAGCCAATCCAGTGCGTTTTCAATCATGTGATCAAATATGAAATTTTAATTATTTTATTATTGATTTCATTCAAAAATCATATATATTTCAAAAGGATGTAAGGGCTATAATGGTTTAAAATAATATTTACTACCAACCTAACAACATTTCGATCTATATTTTTATTGCAATCAAATATACTATTAAATTTATGGTAAGACTTGAACGTTAAAGAAAAAAATAATATAGTTATTATAAAAATATTGTTTTTATTTATTCGAACCATTTGTTGAATAACTCGCTTCATTATTATAAAAATATTTACGTCCTTATATGTGAAAATTATGCATAAACAACGAATAATTGTTTTCAAAGTTATTTAATCCTGGTCAACTATTATTTTTTTTTTCTACTAAACTGCTTAAAAAAATTTTACTATCAATAAAATTGAACAGTAAATAATTTCAGTCAAAAACAGCTTTTAAGCACTCTAAATTTTTTGTTAAAATTTTTTGTCCGAATTACAGAATATCCGAGCAAAAAAGATTTTTATAAAAATTTTAAACCGTTTAAAACCGGTTTTCTGGAATGTTTACTATTCGAAAATCTTTTTCTAAAATGTCGGTTTTGGTATAAACCCTAATCAGGACCAACAACTTTGTTAATTTCAATTAGATGACTGGAAATGATGCAAGAATAAAATGAAACCGTAACAGCAAGATATTAATTGAATTTAACAAGAAATTATGATAACCAGCTTATTTATAGAAGCTAGTTAAACATTGTAGCACTAAAACTGAAATTGAATATTAGGTACTTTTAGATAATGGACTTCATTTCCTGCATTAGATATTTCAGCACTGTCATATTCTGCTCATTTTCCAATACTTTTTATTATTACAATTGTTCTTCTAATTTATTTATGTAGTAGTTAGATGTGCATGACTAGATGGCCTTAATAGAGTCACTGAGGAATGAAGAATAACATAGTGGACTAACAATTTTTTTAACCTGTCCACCCACTATATCAACTGTTTAGTACTGGTTAGAACAGCATATTATAAATATTTAAAATATCCAATAATAAATTACTTTTCCAACCATATAAAACTTTTTTAAGAGTGGTGTATTCTGACTGTTATGAATTTTTAACTAGTCTTTCATTTTTAAAAATTTGTAAAGAAATTTTGTGTGAAATTCATACCTAAGTGAATAACGTATTTTAATTATTATTAGCGTATTAACGTATTTTTATACATGAAAAACTTTGTTTTTATATACCTATATAATTTTATGTAGCCTACCGATCTTAATTTAAAAGCAGTTTCATTCAAAAAACATCAGGAGTTATTCTTTCTGGCAATGAGCAACAATCAACCGAAAATTTTTCATTCATTCATTATCATAGATATGCACAATAATTATAATATATATTATAATTAATGAGCAACAATGAATTTCAATAGGTACGAGTATATTCTATAAAATACTTACGCGTTGTAATGTTATTCATTTATTTATTTATTTATTTATTCATTCATTTACAAATATACCACTCAACAGCGTGAGCCAATTACTGAGTGGGAAAATACAATATAGTTTACAACTTATAACAAATAAAACTAGAAATAAAAGCAATAATGTACAAACAATACACATGAACGAAAACTCTGTGGGCAAGCCGACATTAAAGCTCACCTACAAGCTGCAGAAAAAACTTATATCTAAAAAACTTAAAACTAAAAAACAGTAAGGCGAGAGCTCGCCTGATATCACCAGGTACACTGCAAATATGACGATGACGTCATGAAAAGGCTCAAAGTAATCACAAATTTTATGAAATGGTGAAAAAGCCAGAACATTAATACGAGCCAGAGGTGGATAAAAAATGGTCATATTTCTACAAGTTAATCTCGGAACACGGAAATTTATGAGGGAAAGAAGAAAAGAACAATCAACAGAAAACCTTATCAGCTTGTACACGAACATGATTCCCAAAATATTTCCTACGTGTTTCAAGTGATGGGACATTAAATCGTGTAGTAACTCCTGATTTATACCTCGTTCTGGATACACCCGTCGGAGCAAAACCATAAATATTTCAAAAATTCCAGATTCCTTATATAACACACGTATCCTGGATTCCAAACGACACTAGCATATTCTAGTTTTGAACATAATTGGGCATAGTTGATTCAGATTGAGAGAGCCATTTAGAATTTCTTGTTACAAAACCTAATGTTCTGTAAGAACTTGAAAGAATATCAATAATGTGAGTAGCAAGAGTTAATTTTGTGTAGAAAGTTACTCCTATATATCTGAATTCTGTACATCTATTGATTTTATTACTATTCACATTGTAATTTGAATGAATATACTTTTTTTACAAGAAAAAGACATTATGTTGCACTTAGAAATATTCAGTTCACAAAAAATGTTCAGTTCACTGCACTTCGAACAGTCGTTCACAAAAATATTGAAAAGAAGCGAACCTAAAACAGAACCCTGTGGAACCTCCGACTCCGCAATAAATGTCTGTGATTCAAAACCGTTGTAATGAAGATGTATTGAAATAAAATTGAATATGATCGTAAATCTATGAAGTATATTTATTTTTTCTAGAAAACCGTGAGTACGAAAATGGAAAATAGCTTTGGTTAGCTAATCTTAAGGCTAAGATATAGTTCAATCGTAGATAAAAGCCTTGGGTTGAAAACTGTTTTCGAATCTTGAATATTTCCTTCAGGGTGTAGATAGTTTCAAAATTGTAGCACTCTATCAATAGTTGAAAACTTTGTTGAATACTTGAAAATTTTAAATCACTCCATTTCTTCACGAGTAAATTATTCATTTTAGGAATTAATTAAAAGTAATTACCCCTCATACTGAACGATTTTAAAATATCGGATCCCAAGCGAATCTACTTTATATTTTATATCTTCATTGGAAAAATATATATAATAATATACAAAAATAGATATAGAATCGCACGAAATGTGACTTTTTCTAAAATTAAAATCAAACCATTTTAAAATTGCTCTGTAATGTTAAAGTAAAAATTACCTTTCATAGTCAAACATTACACATAAAAACTAAAGAAGTTTAAAACCTCTGAACTCCACCCTTTTATATGTCGTTGTTTTTGATTATTCCATAATTCATTTTAGGTCTAATTTTAGCCCTATTTTGACGAAATCATACACCTTAAATATTGTAGTATTAATTCATTTCATTCAATATGATTAATTAGTACGGTTTTCAATGAGGGAATTCCTTGAATAAAGATCAACTTGAGTCGAAAACCTCATGCTCTTTTTAGCCAACAAAACCTTGAATAATTACAATATTCAAAAGAGCTCAATACAACTCCAAGTACACTATAAAAAATAAACATTTGATTCTCATAAATATTATAAATTCAGTAAATTACGACGCTAAAATGTTCAATTTTATTAACGTCGTTATTTGAAAGTTTTGAATAATCATCCTGTATCTTCAAGAACGGTGAAAACATTGATTAAACCAAATTTACTGGTAAATATAGTTTGACGTTTATGAAAGTTAAATACCATAATTCACGGACAAACAATGAACCGGCAACACCGGTCGCCCCAGAGTCGCCAACTTTGCTGAACAAGGACGCGGAGGAGATTCCTGCAGAGCAAGATCGCGCTATAAAACCTGTTACATAAAGAAGGACGAATGGCAGTTCCCGAGAGAGAGAGAGAACCTAGGAGATTCCGAGCCGAACGCAGCCGGCGTAAACGTAGACAAAGAACTGCATTAGTAGGAAATTCCGTCGTGCTAAACAGAGAAAGGAGAGCGATTCCAGTAAATTCATTCTCAGAATCGAGATACAGCTGCCTTCGCCATGGGCGATCTGTGACCGTCTTATATTCTCTGATCTCCTACCACAGCCTCCTACTACCTACACAAAGATGACAATCTGGTACCGAATTTATGATGATCTCGTAGGCTGCTAAATTTAGAACGTGATATAACACACTATTACGAATTCAACTGAAATTCTTGGTAATTCCCATCCAAAACAGTACTGATTATTCAGGTGTTTCCATCAAATTTCATTTCATATCGAAATTCTATATCTATTTTACTTATCTTGCTCAGTACGATGTTCTCGACCTCTAAATTATCTTTATTAGTTTCTTCTAATAACAGTGCATTCTACAGCTCAATGAGGAATTACGTACTAAACGTAATGTAGAATTTGACGTTTATTTAAAATAGACTTTGCACTTCAATCGAATGTTTAGTGAAAAAGAAGAGTGAAAGATTTAGAAAGAGAAAGGAAGAGAGCAACAATGAATTGTAAAGGTTAGAACACTATAAACAATTTAAATGTTCGAATAAGTATGTTAATCCTAAAACCTATTGCAAATGATTGTTCTAATAAATTCTTGATGATTACCAAATAACTAGAGATAAAATTGGAATAATCAGGTTTATTAGTGTTCAGAAAGAAAATTTCAAACACATATTGAAATCATTTGTTAAAAATTTTATGTTATGTTTTACCTTGGAAATAATATTTTTAGCAAAATATTTAAAATTCTTCGATTTTACGGTTTCATGAGTTGAAAATTTCTTCTTTTTAAGATCTCATGTACTTGAACATTTATACACCAAGTTGTTTCATATGCATTCAATATTAATTCAATTTAGTATATTAAGAAATTTAAATCAGAATAAAAATCTATTATTTTTTAATTATTTGTTTCAATATTTTCAGTTCTTCTGAATGAATGAGAAATTTTTTAGTGAAATGCTATTTTTTCAAAATTGTTGATTTCGATGCATTTGCAAAAACTAAGGAAAAGGAAAACTTAATATCAAAGATCCAACCTGATTTGTACATTAACGAAAATTTTTTAAATTTTAGGCAATACCTTATTGCTAATAGAGAATATATGGAAATTCGAAAGATTTGCACATAATGAAAAACAACAGTTAAATGGTATAGCCAAATTTAATTATATATACATAATATAAATAAAGTGAGATAGATATTTTGCATTGAAATTTTTGTATGCAATAAATGACAAAGTAATTTTTTAAAAGTAATATTTACGTAGTACAATTTGACAACGTTGCTTTCCAATGCCTGCCCTAAAGACAATATTCTGACACTTGTCACAGTGTTACGGTGGGTGCCGACCCTTAAGGTGAATCCAACCAACGAGAAAGACAGAAAACGAACAGGTTTGAAAGTTAACCAGGAATGAACAGAATACAAATAGCTGGACAGAGAACGAAGATAAACAAATACGATTTTAGCAGAGCGAAACGAGATAGAGATTCGGGCAATGCTTGAACACAAGACCAGTGATGTTCTTTGTCATTAATGTTTACTAGACAGAGATGGAACGTTGAAACAAGTAAACATGGCGCCGCGATAGCCACCATATCATTTTAGTGTGTAATATACACGCAGTATCTTTTGGATTTATCTCAAATTTAGTAGAAAGTTATGAAGATAAGTGATACACTTTGATATACCTTTGTTTGTGATTATACGAAACATCAGTTGAAACTCAAGTGCCAACATTCTTTCGTGAAATTCGCGGATTTCGGAACGATAAGTGAATTTTTAAACCTATCATAACTACATACGAATATTTTCGTAGTATTTTCGTTATGTGCTGACGTTTTTTAGTCAGATTAAGTGCCATTTGAATGATTATTCTATGATGTAAACATGAAGAAGGTGTGATTTCGTGTAGGAGTTGTTTCCTACAGTGTTCAAGTAAGTAGATTTTCGTTTGTTAATCAATCCCTGTCATCTGATTTCGGTCAAATATAGTCATTCATTGTTTACGAGGGTTCAATCTGTGTTCCTCACCAGTGTTGACGATTGTTTCGCACGAATTATTACTTGGCGCCGCTTAGACTATCGCACTGGCGTCATACACTGTCTCTGATGAATCTTCCCCCTTTTCTCCTGACCCACGTCGCTGTCTGCGTACTTACGGATTCCTGCCGTATTCGATCGAGTTGGCTCTGGCTGAGGTGACGTAAAGCGTTCATTTTTCTGTTTACGTTTATAATAATTATTGGAACGAACAGAGTTTTTGCGATATTTGTTTTTTCGACAGTTTACAGTTTTGACATTGGAGCTCCCGAAATACCGCGGTTTTCGGAATGCCAACAGAATGTTGCGTAGGATTCGAAAATTAATGAATATTTATAAACATCAAATGAATAGGCCTTTTTCCATCCATGTTATAGAGGAAACGAAGTAGAGATCGTCAAATCTGCAAATTTGAAATGTAAGAAAAGATAGATATTGGAGGTTAGAATGATTTCCTGTATTAAACATTGGTCATCTGTGACAAAAGGAAGTGAGCTAGAAACTAGAAACTTCATCAAAAGTAGGTAAACGAGTTGATACGTGGAAATCTCGTAGATGTTTTTGAATTATTAGCGAATAATTGCGATCGTAATCGTAAATAGATAAATTTTAATAAAAAGAGATCCTTTTCATTGAATTTTCTTCTAATTGTGGTGAAATATTTTTTTCAAAGAACAAATAATTAAAGTAGAATAAGCTTTTTAAAAACTTAAATGGAAGCAGGATACACATAGTTTATTGGACTAGGTACTTAATTTGGTTCTCTTTGACCTATAAATACAGGTAAACATTCACTTCGAGATCGAATTAATATCCAGGTAGTTTCTTTTTTTGTGCTTCCTGGAAGTGGCTTATAAATATTCTGTGTTACAGTTACGATTTATCTCTTTTTAAATGAATTTTTGATGGTCTTTATAGGACATACTGGTCCGGATATTCAACTGGAAGTGTGTCATAGGATTTATGCCCCGAGTGTGTTTTTTATTTTTATCTAAACAAACTCCTTATTACGCAAAAATATTTAACTTTACCCAAGGAGAAAAAATTAAAGATGTGCGAAAAACTTATAGTTTTAATTAAAATTTTGTACTGATGATTTCATTTTCAAATATTTTCTATAGGTAGGTTGTTTTATAAGGCATTATGCAAATTCGCAATACTTCTTAGAATATGAGTAGTCTTTTCATGGAAATTCCCTTATTACTTGTACTGTTAAATTGTGGAGTTCCTGTAGAAATATCTGGTCATAAATAACCAATTTTATAACTATTAGAAAGTCGATATTGTAGATTTCTATCAATGTTCAAGACTCCAAAGATTATTGCTGCTATGGGACAGACAATTAACTAAATTTCAATGTTCTTATAGAACTATATTAAATGTGCATTTCAACGTTGCTGAAAAATAGTCTACATAATCAGTGATATATATATATATATATATATATATATATATATTTCATTTTTTCGAGTTTTCCCTAGTTTTTTAATATTTTTTTCAATATAATTGGGAATTTATTTATCAACAGTGATTATGTTTCACGATTATCACGATAATGCTTTTGACGTTGCTCGTTGTGTCAAGTTTCAAAAATTTTCAAATGTCAACTTGATACAAGTTTATTTAGTTTTTTCATTCATTGTATTTTGAATTCCTATGTCCTTTCGAGGAAAAATTCACACAATATTTACCAAGAGCATTAACTCCATTTCAGGCAGAGCTTTTCGAATTCATTTTCAAAGTGACTTCTCCAGAGTCATTTCTTTGAGACTCGCATATCTAGCGGGATGCTAACCAGGATCCCCCGTATATTTCATCTTTTAACCGCTACACCAAGGGATAGATACAGATAGGTAACATTTATCTTGTAGCATTGAGAGCGAATAAGATGTATAATGTCAAACTGGTCGAAGGTCCTTACATGGTATTAGTAGTTGTGATGATTCACTAATAAAAGGGGCCAGTAAAGTCAACTTAACAAGGTTAACTGAGGTTGCAAAGCTGCTCCTCTATATTCTGATTGAATGCAATTTTCGATAGATAACCCTTCACAAACACACACACACATAAATGTACTTTTATAATAAACGTCTCTTATTTTGTTGCCACTTACTTATTCACTACATGTTGCTAAACTGAATCAGTTTCATTCAGTTTAGCAACATGTAGTGAATAAGTTGGCAACAAAATAAGAGACGTTCATTATAAAAAAAATGTTAGTTAGGTTATCTTCAGTGCATAAACTCTAATTCTTGTTTTTCTCCTGAAGAAGACACAAATAAGTGTGGAATTATAGAGAATTTTGATGAATAAATGAGTTTTCAAACACTTCACAAAACTGATTATTCCCGTTACCTAAATTCTACTATATCTTTTTTTTTTGTTTGTTTGATTTGAAAACTGTGAATTACTTACTCAGAGTGAGTTCTTAAATTATCAAATAAAACAAATCTTATATTTTCAAATATACATATTTTACCTAAATATCGAATGCGAATTGAACCAATAATAACAACTTATACGTTAAAAATATTAAATAATGATAAAATAACTTATATTGAAGTACCTTTTTTAACTTAACGCATTGCAATTGTTCAAAAAAGTAAAAATGTCCGTTTAAAAAATTTAATTGAGGTACCTCTTTGCGATTGGCAGGTTATGTTAGGAAGCAAAATATGGTTTTCCTACAAATATTGTAAATATGTCAATTTGAACATTAAAAACGAGTACCTTCACTAACAATAAAATATCTAATAATATCAACATTTATATTACTTAACGTCAAATAATATTTATCTGAGTATTCTAGGTTAAAAGTCATTGATTTTATAAAATTTACATTCCGAAAATTCGTTTTTACAAGGACATTACCAGAATTATATTTAAATTAAATGACAGGATGGAGTACAATTTAACTGCATAGTAGACAATATTCGAATATATTCAACTCAGATTCTGTTGAAACTGTCGTTGATACGTGTTTCACTCTTGGCGGTTCTCTTCAGTACGACGTAAATAAGTATAAGGTGTACTAACCTGGAGATTGAAAAAACTACAGCAAAAGAACATTCCTGTATAAAGGAAGTTACCACCTTTAGGCTTCCACATGAATCTCCAACCGAGAATGTGAACATGAATGGAATCACACCTTCTCAAATGGAATTTAAGAACATTCTGTATTATGAAAATGAAAGCTGATGTAATGTTCTTTAAAAACAATATTTAGTGGAGAATTGCACAAATTTTCTTTACCTACGGTTGACATACGGCATATATATGGTTTCTTACAAATGACATTTGATCTGTCAAAAATTTCGGAAAAATTTAAAAATTCGGAAACTATCAATTTTTGGTACATGGTACCTTCATAAAATTTCATCAAAAGTTTCATGTGTAATCTGAAAATGCAACAATATAGATAGTGCCATTTAAAATATGAACGGTGTTGCCAGTTTTCGGCATAAGCGACAACGTTGCAACGCAGAAAACGTTTTAAATTGATAGATCACAGCCATGTATAGAGTATTTATTACTAATAAGAAATAATTTAACACTAGAATAATCTTGACTTTAAATTATAAAGTTTAAACCTCAAATGTGGCAACAATGTGAGTTACATTGCTGTTTTATTTCGAATTATATAAAACAATTTGTGCGAAGTAGTTTGAAACTATTTGACGTATTATACATATCGGGAACTGTACTACACAGTCCCTAATAAATCAATGTAAATAAATGTTCATAACTACTACCAGAGACGTAGGACAGGGGTAAGTGACTGCTTAACTCTTCCTTAATTCTACGCCACTGCCGGAATTGTCGTTTAAGCTCAATTTTTCGATATTCCAGTACTCCTAAGCGCCCTAATATATTCACAGGCGTTGAAACAAACATTGAAAGTATTTTTCCAATACCATATATAATGTGTACGTTATTCCCAGGAAAACACTTCGGAAAGATTTATCAATGCGTTATCATTTTAGAGTTTTGACGTTTGCCCAGACCCCCTTCCGTTTATTTCGATGTGCTAGAGCACTTTTTCATACTGCGTAGCCAAATTTGAATTTCAAATTCGAGGGTCAGTAATTTCACACTCACGGTCAGGGCCAGGAAGCACCTCTGCGACGTCGATAAGAATGCTGAACCGATTGCATCATTCAATCCAGGTAATCCACGAATTGAATTGGAATATTCCTTGGACAATGACACGAACTGTGGCGGATGTGTACATTTTAGGCTGTGCAAATTTCGTCGACCGCAGCGACCCCTACTGTTCGATAGACTAGTTGACGATAGTACTATTTTTTTATTATTGAAATTGTAGTTATTTGAGCTGTTTCTTTGTTATGTGATTCACTAATTTTCATTAGACTCGCATACATTTTAAAATCAATTCTTAGAATGAATAATAAGACAATTAAGAATAAGAATAAGTAGTTATTGGTAGTTATTAATGAAACAATATTTAGAATTTTCTCATAATTTAATACAAATACGCATGACGACGTTTTGAAGTACTACTTCTTTATCAAATGCTGGATTAATACTCAATAATACTAATAATACTCAATAATAGAATAATAATACTAAATAATTAATGAGTATTAATCTAGCATTTGATAAAGAAGTAGTACTTCGAAACGTCGTCATGCGTATTTGTATTAAATTATGAGAAAATTCTAAATATTGTTTCATTATGGATATTAATTTTCTCCAAGTATTGGCCTCTCTATGACCCTCTAAGGCAGGGGTTCCCAAACTTTTTTTTACTACACCCCCTCCTGTTAAAATGGAAACCATCCATGCCCCCTTCACAGTAAATTTTATAGGCATGTGAAAAAAACCAAGAATTACATTGAAAACAAAACATATATTTTTAATAACACAAAGAACAACATCTGAAGAGTCAATTTAAAGACATACTGTTGGAGAAAAATATAGACAAAAAGAACATAATAAACTACTAAACTAGTGAGATGAGTGCACTCATAGTGAGAGGCTTGCATTTTCTTCATTAGTAAACCTATTCTTGGTTGTGTTTTAGTAAGGGCACAACGTAAGTCACTGGTAACATCAAGTTTGTTTCTGAACTTAGTTTTAATTGCAACGAGGGTTGAAAATGCCTTTTCACACAAGTAGGTACTCGAAAAAAGCAGATAAAATCGAATAGCTGCCTTTGATACACAGGGTACACTTTGAAATATTTGATGCAAAATGATGACTCAAAGTCGATTTTGTCAAAGTCGTACTTGGCAGAGGAATCATGTTTTATCTCCAAATCTTCTTCTTTCAGTGCTTCTGGCAGAGAGTTGATATTGAATGGGTCTGTTGACAGTCTGTAAATACCCTCGTCATAAAACAGTTGAAGAAATGTATTGATTTTATTTATTTAAAAATGTTTATTTTTAACTGGTCTTGCTCACGCCCCCCCGACATATCTTCACGCCCGCTTAGGGGGCGCGCCCCCCAGTTTGGGAATCCCTGCTCTAAGGAATTGAGTTTCACTCTTTTATCTTGTATAGGAAGGATCAGTACATTGAGTCAGTATTTCTTGTACTGACTTCTTAATTTATTTGGTGTTCTTTTATTCACATAGGTTCTTTGTTCTCTTATTCATATATCAAATGATCTTATTGGCTGTCTAAAGAGATATTGTGAAACTAAAAACTCTATTCTTAACTGGTAAAACGCACAATTATAACAATTATTAATCGAATCGCTTGCCAAATTATTTCTGCACATACGAAAGTAAATATTTCAATGTTTTAGTAGTAGATATATTTCGTTTTTCAAATTACACATCTCCAATCAATTTTTGCAAGAAGAGGGTAGATATATTCGAATTCCCCTTTCTCAAAAGTCACCCCAAGTGGTGTAATGAATGAATTTCTTATGAACGTCTATCTCAATTTACCAACCAACATCTGTCAATATCCCCCCGATATCTAATTATTTCGCGAATCCAATTAGATACGCTATCATTCCATTCGATCATTAATTTCAATAATTATTAGTAGGTTTCGATATCTTACGCATACCTTCAAGTTTCTTTGGTAACATTGGAATACCGAAACAATTGGAGCGTAGAATGATTTGAATTATTAATAATTTTGCGCTTGAAAATAACACAGGGGAACAGCAATTTTGTTGTCTTTGAGCTTTGGACTTGTTTTTCACTAAATTTTTATCTCTGAATTCAAAAATGTTATCAATTTTTCTCTATCAGGTCAAGTTTTCAAACTAAGGATACCCTCCTTTTACCCTAAAAGTAATACAAAATGGGCATACATAAGAAAATAAAGTGGGTACTAACCAAACTTATTAGAATATTTTATTCATACAAAGGTTATTATAATATTAAAAGTTGAATTGTGTTTATACAAAAAATAAAAAAGATATTAGGTAAAAATTTTCCTTATAACTTTTCCTAGAATGTTCAATCTGGGGACATTCTCGCTTGATGCTCCAACAGTATTCAGCCATTATGTTGACATCCCATCTACATTGATACCTTGCCTCCATGACCTTCAAATTTTGGTGGAACTGTTCAACCTGTTCATCACTAACAGCGCCAAGATTTTCTGGAAAGTTAACAAGATGGCTATGTAAGAAATGCAGTTTGATGCTCATATTACGGCCAAGCTTTTTAAAGCTTTCTTAGAGTTGTTGAACAATTTCCACGTAATTCTAGGTTCGTGTGTTTCCAAGAAAGTTCTTGACAAATTTTTGAATACCAACCAATCATTCTTTTTAAGTTCGGCCATTGTTTCAATGAAACGTTCATCGTTAATAAGTTGCCGAATCTTGTGACCCATCAAAGACGCCAGCCTTTATCTTCACATATGACAACCTGACAAATGCCGAAATGATATACTTAAAACAGTCCCCTTCAATTGACAAAGCTTTAATAAATTACTTCATGAGACCTAGTTTTATATGCAAAGGCGGAAATATAATGTTTTTTCTGTCTACAAATGGTTGATTTAAAATGTTTGGATCACCAGGTTTCAGGCCAGATGTTGGCGGCCACCTTGACTGCAATTTTGAAAGAAAGTTTTTGGTTTATATATAAATAAGAACGAAATACTGTTAATTTTGTGTAAATACAAAATCTTGCACTACGCGTCGGAAAGCGGCTTCACTATTAATTCCATGTTATATAACATTTAATATCATATTTAAATAACATTCACATTATCCCATGTAAATTATAATTTGCATGGAATAATCCTCCAGATACTAGATATAATTTCGAAAGAACCGATTCTAGAAAATTTCTAGAAAAAGATTCTAGAAAGTCCAATTTGAGCTGTATCGTAACAAGATTGAAGAAAAAAAAAAATGAGGTTCGATTTTTGAGATAGATTATAGGGGATCATATTCAATTTATGATAAAAAAATACTTAATTGAATTTCTTATATTTATTGTAACGGGTGTTTTTTTAGAGGTATAGAACTTTAAGTTGGCATTTCTCTTGAAGATGGCGACCGATTTAACAGCTGAGAAGTGATTTATTCTCAGTTTGGTTTGGCAATTCATCATGAATGGACTCACGATCATCAGCAAGGCGTAGATTCGTCGAATGGGCCCAAAACGAGATTGCCGTTGTTCCCGATTTTCATTAGCGAATTTTGTTTAGCGATCAAGCGCACTTCTAGTTGAATGGCTACGTCAACAAACAAAACTGCCGCATTTGGAGTGAAGATAATCCTCAAGTGTATGTCAAAACAACGTTACATCCAGAAAATATGACTGTTTGGTTCGCTTTATGGGCTGGAGGAATCATTGGTCCGTACTTCTTCAAAAACGATGATGGCCAGAACGTTACAGTCAATGGTGATCGGTATAGCGCCATGAATACTAACTTTTTCATTCCCGAATTGAACAACCATGATGTCCAGGAACTGTGCTTTAAACAAGACGGCGCAACATGTCACACAGCTCGTGCCACAATCGATTTATTGAAAGACACGTTTGGTGACCGCCTAATTTCACATTTTGGACTTGCGAATTGGCCTCCAAGATCTTGTGATTTAACACCGCTAGACTATGTAAAGTCATTGGTCTATGCGGATAAGCCATTTGACCATTTGGAAGACAATATTCGCCGTGTTATTGCCGATATACGGCCACAAATGTTGGAAAAAGTCATCGAAAATTGGACGTTCAGATTGGACTACATCCGATCCAGCCGTGGCGGTCATATGCCAGAAATCATATTTAAAATGTTATGCCACAAGATTATCTTTCGAATAAAAAAATTCTTATCATTCGAATGATCCATCGTTGTTTCACTGCAATTTAAAATTCTATACCTCTAAAAAAAAACACCCTTTATAAATTTATAATTTTTTGTATAAATTCGCACTTGGGATTGTAGTGTGTTTAAATAGTTATTGAAATTGATACTTCATATGTATTTATCTGTTAATTTGAAACATATTTCTTCTCTTGTTTTTATATGTGAATATTCCATTATTTGACAAAAAACAAAGGAAGTATTTTTGAGAAGAGGAAACGTCAAATAAATAAGTGATTTTGTGTCGATCCCATGTTTATAGGCGCTATTTTCTAAATTTCTTTCACTCAACAAACATAAATTGTGTGTAGATCAACGGTTGCTAAGTTATGTACGGACTAATCGTGCGATAAAACCTATCGTCCGTCCGGACCCTAAACCCCTAGAATCAGCGCCAATTTTAATGGACTTTATCTGTTGAATTTTATTGACCCGCCTTCGAAATGCGTTCGCCATTCCCGAACGTCACAATCGCGATTTGCATTAAAGTGTGGGATGCGAATTTGCGGTAAATGCTAGCCGGTGGAGAATGAAAAATTCGCCGGGTCGAAATTGCTGCCATTTAATTTCCAGTAACGTCGCCACGTGTGGTTGGTACGCGTATTCCGTCGTCATTTTACGACTGTCGTAAAATTCAATAATCATACCCGTTATTATTACGATCAGTGGTGGATTCACCTTCATGTTTAGTAAGCTAGATAGGCAGATTTTAGGCGCAGTAAAAGTTTTCATTCCTTTTAAAATGAGTGAATTTTCACCTGTCACTTTTTGACTTTGTCATATTCTTTATTTGAGTACCAATATATTACTTATCACCTCTACATCGCAATGAACTTAAAAATGACAAGATATAATACTTGGGAACAATTTTGGATTTGAATTTGAACTTTCACTCACAAGCAGATTATATAACGAGAAAATTTTGGAAAAAAGTATCTTGTCATGAATCGGCAAATCTTTGTCTTTTTTTAGTGTTGGCGTTTACTTGAGGTAAATCCATTATAATTGAATATAAACTTAAATTCAAACACTTGAACTTATGATTTACACTTTATTTAAAGTTTAAATAAAGTGTGTTTAAATAAAATTTAAATAAAGTGTAAATCATAAGTTCAAGTGTTTGAATTTAAGTTTATATTCAAATCTTTATCTTGACAAAGTTTTATTCAATTTATGATAGGATCTCATTCAATTTATGATAAAAAAAAATACTTAATTGAATTTCTTATATTTATTGTGTATATATTTGTTATCCTGTTTATTGACATCCGAATATTTCTATTCAATTAAATTGGCACTTGGGATTGTAGTGTGTTTAAATACTTATTGAAATTGATAACTTCATACGTATTTGTCTGTTAATTTGAAACATATTTCTTCACTTGTTTTTATATGTGGATATTCCATTATTTGGCAAAAAACAAAAGAAGTATTTTTGAGAAGAGGAAACGTCAAAAAAAGAAGTGATTTTATTTTGATCCCATGTTTATAGGAGCTATTTTCTAATCTCTTTCGATTAACAAACTTAAATTGTGTGTAGATTCAACGGTTCTTATCAGGAATCGGCAAATCTTTGTCTTGACAAAGTTGTCAATTTATAAAGCCATTGCACTTCCTCATTTACAATTCTGTTGTTCCTTATTATTTAATTGTCCTCAATAACGAATAAGTCGATTAGAAAAAATATAAATTAGAGCTATGAGATTTATATTAAAATGTAATAGATATACACCTATCAAATTCATGCTTAATGTGTTAAATATGTTATCTGTTGGCCAAAGAGTTTTGTTTAATGTACAAGTGTTCATTTTTAAACTGAAAAGAAATATGTTACCAACCTACCTTAGTGATAAAGGTCGGTTATTTAAAGATGTACATAATTATAATACCAGATTCAAAACAGACCTTATACTTGGAAAATGTAACACTACACAAAAGCTAAAATCTATTTGGTATAAAGGTTTAATTGAATTTAATGGACTTCCTGCACATATAAAAAACTGTGAAGGTTTGAAGGTATTCAAAAGACTTTTGGAAACGTTCATCTTGACCAAATCCAATACAGTTTAAAGTCACTACAATTCTTTGTTTCTGCTAGTACTGTAATTGATGTTTATCATGTAATATTAGTTAGGTGCTAAGTATAACGTTTTTGTTGTTCTAACTACTATATTATGTTATTTATAGTCGTACTTTACTTAATTCACAGTATTTTACTTTTCATTATTTTAATTTTTTTAAATTAACTTGTTATTACTTACTATATTTTGTAATATGATGTAGCAATTCTGCTAAATAAATACATAATTTTAAGGACAATGATGGTGTCCTAAGTCTTGGTCAGACTTTACAATGAGGGCTTAAGTATAAAAATTAATATTTGAATATAGTTCGCCTCCTAATTAAAATTATTCCTGGGCTTCTCGAAGCACCTATCTGGCCTCTTGTGTTTCCAATTGGCGTCTTCTTCGAATCTCCTAGTGTTGCTACCAGGGGGTTCGAGTTGGTTGGAAGATGCGAACAATCTCGCTGTAGTCGCTCTGATTGTCTCAAGTATACTCCGCATTTCAAGGTCTCTGCGGATCTGGGAGTTTCTCACATACCAAGGAGCGTCAATGGCCATCCGTAGGCATTTACTCTGCACAACTTGGAGCTTGTCGATGTGACTTTTTGTTGCATAGCCCCAAAGTGTTGAGGCGTACGTCATTGTTGGTAAAATTATCGTCTTGTACAGACGGATCTTGGCGGCAGCACTGAGTTTATTTTGCCTTTTAATGAGAGGGTAAAGCTAGCTCTGGCTGTGTGATGGTCGATATGAGACTTCCATGTTAGCCTTCGGTCCATGATGACTCCAGGTATTTCTTCATTTGGTCGGTGTTTCCGCTTGATGAGGAAGAGCGCCGTACTCTTCTCGCGGGGTTCACGGAGATACACCAGTTCTCGCACTCACTCTTACACAACCGGTAACACACTTGGTGTTTTATTTCGAATTTTACCGTTACCGTTCGTATAAATGAAGCATTTTCAATCGGGGCGGTAAAATATCCGTCGCTGCAAAGAATCGCCGACTACACATTTCCAATCGGACATTTTCCGATGCACCGTAATCGCCCAAAAACTTAAAGCTTATACATACTGGGAGGAAAAGTCGGTTCAGTCAATCCTAACGGATATTTCATCGTCACCGCCCTTAAAATTAAGCATTTGCACACTGAGCGGAAAATATCAGCTTTCTACTATCAATGGTCACATACGTTCCGTATTATTTCTGAACGGATATTTTAAAATCATGGCTCTTGAAATTGGAGTTTGGTTTACTGAGCGTCGATTCACATTCAATTGCCGATTACGTATTTGCTGTTTTATATACAATCGTATGTTTCACCGCCACCTTTCTTGAAAAATGAGGGGCTTCGCTCTAGTCGGAAAAAAAACCGTCGCTTCAATAAATCGCCGCGCCGGTTACACATTGCCGTTTTATTACCGATTGAATAATTTACTGTCATCGCCCTCAAAATTGAAGTGATTTGAACACTGAGCGAAAAAATATCGGTTCGGTTCTGTCAATCCGACGGATATTTTACCGTCACCGCCCTTAAAATGAAACATTGCACACCTAGCGGAAAAATATCCGCTTATGTCTATCGATGGTTATATACTACGTTTCGTATTATTTCAGAACGGATTTCTGTCATCGCGCTTGAAATTGAAGTTTCCGATTGAATAATTTACCGTCATCGCCCTCAATCAAAATTGAAGCGTTTGAACACTGAGCGGAAAAATATCCGCTTCAGTCAATCGATGGTCAATATGGCAGTCGGAAATAACACTTTTCGTCTTATTTCCGAACGGATATTTTACCGTGATCACCCTTAAAATGGGAGAGTTTGTTGACGTTTTATATTCGATCGTATATTTTACCTTCACCTTTCTTAAAACTTATCTTTTGCACTCTTAGTGATAAATTTCTGTCGCTTCAATCAATCACTAGTTACACATTTGCCGTTTTATTTTCGATTGAATATATTACCACCATCGTCTTAAAATTTAATTTTTTTTACATGCAGAGGAAAAATATTCACTTCATGCAATCGATGTTCAAATACCTACCATTTTATTTTTACCCTTGTCGCCCTGTAATCCGTCACCTAAAACTGACGACGGAGGGGGTCGCAAAACTTGCATAATCTACTCGGAAAAATGTTTAGATACGCTACTGATCGCTCTCGTCGAAGTCTTCTATATCATGAAGTGATCGAGTGATTTTCCGGATGGAGAAATTAGTTAATTTACTGAGTATTTTTCTCCCATAATCTGAGTCACATATTTAATCTTCCACACGCTTTATCAGAAAGATTATCTCGCTCTGGCGAATCGTATTCATTCATAAATGGATTATATGCTTTGTAAATTCGTATTATTGAAATATCAGTTTGATATGATTAACATGAATTATTAATAGTAGATATTATAACGTGTTTGGAAACTACTCTGACCAGTGCTCAACGATTGTATCATTTAAATATCTCAGGGTATTTTTTAAAAAAACTGGATTTTTTTCGTGTGAAATTTTTTCCAAAAATAGGAATTCCAATTAAAGTCAGAAGATTAAAAGAGATTTGGTAAAATGCCGTTTTTATTGTGGGTATCATTCATAAACTCCATAGTTAACAAAATTTTCATTCTTTTTAGACCCCTGCTCCTTATTGAGTAACTCTCAATTTCATAAAACTCCCCCTGTCATGGTATTGTAATTTCAAACTTTTCTTCTAATTCAAGTATTAACTTGAATTAGAAGAAAAATATTTGAATAATAGAAAGAAAATATTTGAATAATTATGAAAGATAGAAGTTAATCATTGTCTATAGAGTTCAGAGGAAAATTTTTTAAGGATTTTCATTTGAATTTTGCATTTGATATGAGTTTGAAGATATTTTTATAATCTAATTAGACGTGGACCATAAGTAAACAAAAGTAATACTCTCTTTTCTGGTATTCCTTCCGAGAATTACCAAAAATATTAATGGTTTTCTCCACCTAAACTCATCTCTTCAAGTCGGTTCGAAGTCAATTCAGTGGCGTTCGACACATATTTAAAAAAAAGTAATGGTTTTAACTCATTTGAAGGCAATCTTCAGCATCTGGTCAAACTTTGAAGATATTTTTCTAATCAAATTTCACGTGGATCATAAGTAAACAAAGATGAACTATTTCATTGGTTCTTTCTTCTGGGAATTATCAAAAATGTTCATGAGTTTTTACTCATTTGAATATTGCTTTTCAGTCAATCTTCAGAGACAACTGGTCAAACTTTGAAGATATTTTTCTAATCGAATTTCACGTGAATCATAAGTAAACAAATATGAACTCTCTCGTTGGTTCTTCCTTCTGAGAATTACCAAAAATGTTCATCGTTTTCTTCACCTCAACTCATCCCTCCAAATCGATCCTTAAATTCAGTGGCGTTCGACACATAGTAAGTGAGTTTTTACTCATTTGAATATTGCTTTTCAGTCAATCTTTAGAAACAACTGGTCAAACTTGGAAGATATTTTTCTAATCAAATTTCACGTGGATCATAAGTAAACAAAGATGATCTCTATCCATGGTTCTTCCTTCTGAAAATTACCAAAAGTGTTCATATCTTCACCGCAACTCATCCCCCCAAATCGATTCGTAAATTCAGTGGCGTTCGATACATTAAAAAAAAGTAAGAGTTTTTACTGATTTGAACCTTGTTTTTCATTCAATCTTTAGAAACAACTGGTCATACTTGGAAGATATTTTTCTAATAAAATTTCACGTAGATCATAAGTAAACATAATTCATCTCGGTCTTCTCGTGTTCCTTCTCAGAATTACCAAAAATGTTAATCGTTTTCTTCACCTCTCCAAATCAATCCGAAATCAATTCAGTCGCGTTCGAAATCACTGTTACGGATTCCCGGAACTCTGTGTACACCTAACCGATGCTGCTGCGTTCGGATTAACCGCTTTTAGATCACGGTGCAAACAAATAAATCGTTCCGAGAAATTGCGCAACCGCAAATTTGATGTTTGGTCGACGACGACGACGCTACCGGGTCTGTTTGTATACCAATTATTGCCTTCTAAGTATTTGACAACGAGGTATTTGATGAATAACATCAGGATTCCCAGAAGAGTTTAAAGGCCTTGAGGATTCGATCTCGTCACTTTTTTGCACTGCCGGGGGCCGACGGTGACGACCACCGTAACGCATTTGGGAAAACGACCTGTAGAAGTTGATATACCTACCTAGTTTGCAATTGAAAGGAAACAATAATAATAACATTTTTTCCCAAGAGATATACATACATCCAATTCCAAAAATTATAATTTGAATACAAATAAGTAAAATTTTTGAAAAAGAAGTTATATAAGCTAATAGATACAACGAAAATATAAAAAATTAATTAAAATAGTAATATACAATAGCTAAATGAAAAAACTAATCATAAAATATTATGTATCAATAAAAGTTAATGATATATAGTTAATGAAGTCAACGAAAATAAAATTAAAATTAATTGAAATAGAAATTAATAGATAGTAAAACTAAAATATTATCTGAGTCATATGCTGATCAAAATAGATATCACATCATATAGATTACACATAGAGTTGATAGGGGAACGTGACATAACATTTGATCTGCTTCAACATAAAATATATGATTCTGCCTCATACCAGACCTTGGTACGCGAATATTCATTTTGCTGAGATTCGATGGCGTGTCCATCGAATTGTGCAACATTTTGAAGAGAAACGTAAGACCAAACCGTTCACGTCTCCACTTTAATAATTCAATTTCAGGCTATCGGTTAGGGTGGAATGGTCGAAGGATATTGCCATAATTTTTGAAATTTATTTATTTTATTTTATTTATTTAACATACACTGTTTTACAGGACAAGTCCTAATTACAAAACAGGAAATACAACATATACAAAAAACAAAATTGGTAGTACAAAAAATTCAATTTTGTTTCATTTTAAATGAAAGAGTTTGTGATATCAATCACAACTGATGGTATGAAATAAAATAATTATAGAAGTAAAAAAACTCAAATGCTGACCAAACTTATACATACATATAAATTTAAACACACAAATACATATACATGCACATATTAACACTTATACAAACATAATTATATGAGTAAAGAATTCTATTCGTGAATACATATAGATAATTGTTTTATCATAGATTATGTATATCAAGGAAACTTGCCTTAATATCTGTAACAGAACAGTTGAAAATATCCACCTTAGCTCCTAAAATATTACATTGTTCACACATCGTGTGCAATGGCGAAAATTTTAGAACATTCGTTCTAGCTGCTGGAAGGTAGAAAGTGAATGCGCTTCGGGAAGAAACTCTTGGGACAATAAAATTAAGCTTTTGCAATAATTCCTGACATTTCACCTTATTGTTGATTATTTTATGCAAGAATATTATTGCATGGCATTTCCTTCGCGTACTGAGTGTGTCCACATTATGTCGACTTGTAAGTTTTTCATGTTGTACGCCTATAGGTGGATATATTCCATCAATTCTGAAGCTCAAAAGTTTCAGGAACTTTCGTTGTATAGACTCTAGTTGATCAATGTGTAATTGATAACCAGGATTCCAGACTGTTGATCCGTATTCGAGTTTAGATCTTACGAAAGCACAATACAATGTTTTCAGAGTTGATATATTGCTAAATTCCTTTCCAACACGAACAATGAAACCATATACTCTACAGGCAGCGGTTACTGTAGCATTGATATGTGGCACGAAAGTTAGTTGAGAAATAATGATTTAGTATATTATTCAATAATGAATTGAAAAAAATCATAAAACTAGTAAATAGACAAAGTAAAGTATATTCAAAGAAACATACTATAGGTAATAGTATCGTACTCGGCAAACTTCGTAACGTCCAACAGTCGACAGTCGAGGAATAAAATGGTACATTTTAGCTAAAACTAATTGATGCTTTTAATTAACGTAATGAAATGAATACAACCTTATAATCATAAAATTGGTGTATATAGCACACCTTTGTTTTATATATTTAGATATAATTCGAAGGAGAAAATATTAACGCTCGCATATTGTCACGAGTGCCAGTGATGAGTCATCATTCCACATTCATCTCCAGTCAAAACAGTCGACGCTCTATAGCAGAGCTTTGCCTAGTCGCGTGAATGTTTTTTCAAAGATTTCATTCGTGAATATCTTTTAATAATTAAAATCCTATTCCGGATAAAGGCAAATCTTAAAATATATAGAATCATATAGAAATCATAAAAATTGGTCCAGCAGTTCTTAACTTATAAATAGTGCAATGTGTAAGTAATACAACATTGTTATATCTAGAATATATAGAATATGCTTATACATACGATAAGTTCACTTATTTTGACCAGAATATATAATTACGGGGGTTGAAAATTCTTAAATTACCTACTAATATCTCTATTTAAAAATAGGGATTGGTGGTAGAAAGGTGAAAAGACTGAACAGAGACATTTTCAGTCTTGAAAATGAGCTAACGCACGAAACATGTTGACTATTTCATATTGTTAAATAAACCGTGAAACATTAAGCCGAGAGTTTAATTTAATTTAATAGTCATTTTTAGTAATATTTATTTGGGTATGGTAGTCTTTCATAGAATATTATAGTTCAGATACAAATCTGTACAATTCAATACCGTACGTACATTCATAACATATGTAGTTTCTTTAACTACATATGTTATGAATGTTTAATAAAAAAAGATTATAATTCGTTATTTCATTGGGGAATAGTACTGGAATGTTTTTGCGAATCGGTTCATCTGAATTGGAATATACTCTTTTGTGCATTTAATATTCATATGAATTCGTTGGTCTATATGCCCTCTAGTATTGGTCAGAATAAAGTTGGCAATTCTGTTGTTGATGATTGGATTCTAAGAAGGAACTGTTTGTTTTTAATTGTTGACACATCTTCTATATGCTCATTTCCAAGAAGCCACCTGTTACAATAAACATGTGCACGTGATGATTACGAGAGTCGCTTTCTATTCGACAATATTGGAGGTGTGGCTTTGTTGTGTATGTATAGATTCAAACTGCGGTTTGGATGTGCTTGGGATTTACCGCCCTGTTTCTATCAACTCCTTCGAATTTATAATATTACTGAAGTTTTCATTTTCGTCTGTTAAAGTGGTACGTGTTATTAGTTTTCACTTAATTGTTTTTTAATACTATATCTGATTTCTTTGTCACAAACTTGGTAAAGTTATCTTCTTTAATATACAGACCGTACCTTAGTTGAACTCAAAACGAATTAAATGAACAGTAAGTGCATGAAATGAACAGAATATAGCTAATTAGCATGAAAATATTGAATTAACTTTAATATGACTATTTTTTCAAATGACTGACTCTTGTTTCAAATTGTCTTTCACCATCAGCAAGGGTGGTTAAAACAAAATATGTATATAGTTATATTTTTGGTTGTGCTGAATTCGTAAATAAACTTTCATTTTGTCATAGAACGTTTTGTTTTCTGACAATGTTATTCTAAGTTAAAATAATCATCTTAAAATAAAAGGTAAAATACAAAAAAAAAAATTTATTTGTAATTGCGTAATAAAACTTTTTTCTGAAATGCATCAGTGAGCAAGTGAGCACTAAAAACATTGTACGCTATACTAGTAGTAAATAGTGAGACTCTTGATCGAAATATTTCAAATAAAACTCTAAGGGAGATGTTTACACAAATGTTGTTAACGAGAACGAACCCATCACTTTCGAGAGTGAATATTAAGTGCGCTTCGAAAAATCATCGAACTTGTTGAATTTAAATAGGATATAATTGTTTCATCGTTATTATGAATCACTCCTTATTTAATCAATCAATCAATCAAGAATCGATGACTTTCAAAACTCCCACAGGCTCTATATCCGAATGAGTAGAACATCAGTTAGTGAAGCTTTACGTGAACTCCCTCTATCGAAGAAAAGACGTATAAACTCTCCCCAGCATTATAGCTTTCTACTCCTGACAACATTAGTTAGAGTACTTAGAGGTTTTGTAGACACATTTGAACATTTTGAACAAACCAGAACTGTGTCTGCAATGTGTAAGAATGCCTAATCGCTCCAGATCACGCCCAAGCGGTTGAAAAGACAGCTGGTTTTAAGATTCACAAATCATTCATACTTGTAAATACGGAGACTCTTAATTGAAATATTTCAAATAAAACTCTCAGGGAGCTGTCTACATAAACGTTTTCAACGAGAACGAACCTATCACTTTTACAGGTTCGATATTCGAATGTAGGACCTGTGGGCGTTTTGAAAGTCATCGATTCTTGATTGATTGATTAAGTAAGGACTGATGATTCATAATGATGTTGAAACAATTGTATTCTATTATCATTCAACAAGATCGATGTTTGTTTCGAAGCGCACTTAATATTACTTTCGAAAGTGATATAGGTTCGTTCTCGTTGACAACATTTTTGTTGTCAACGAGAACGAGTTTAGTTTTTAGTGAAATATGTTTAGTTTAGTTTTATTTGATATATGTATTTTGATTACGAGTCTCAGTATTCACCAATAGGAATGATTGTGAATCTTGAAACTATAATTCTTGAGACTATAATTCTTCGTGAATACATATTGCATAGAATATATAGTACCACACTGTGTTTCATATGTGTTATTTCCATGTTATCGTGAGATTATGACAATTGACAATAAAATCATTCTTAAAATTCTAAGAATTTTGCTTTATCTCGTTTGGCGCAACCGTATAACTCTTAGTGGTTGACAAAACGACACGCGTCATCTTCCTTGTTTCGCTGGAAAGATCGAGAATACCCGGATAAGAGAGGGGATTTCCTCGAACGACCAGGTACCACTTCACAAATTGTGCCATTTCCGAGAATCCGTGTTTGCCCAGGCACCCGGTACCAGGAATTTCAGCTCGTTACCAGGCGTAGCTTCAAAACACGATAAAGAAAGTTCGAGGTCATTGAAAAGTATGAGTTATCGATAGGAACAAGTCTGTGGGATAACATTTTTGAAAGGGTGTGATGTCCCGGATCCCTTCAAGTCTTTCAGATGCCTTCGACTGTCTTTCAACAATGTTGACTCAACATCTCCCAAAATTTGTTCAAGATATTTTCTCGCAAAACGTAACTGACTGCCTAAGTCTTGATGTCACTGAAACGGGTTGATCCATTACTGGCTCTAAACAAAAAAGTTTATTACGGTAAAGTCCCATAAGAAATATTTTATTCGGTATTTTCTCATTTCATATGGTTTCATTATTCGCATTGGTAAGGAATTTAGCAATATATCAACTCTGAAAACATTGTATTGTGCTTGGGTAAGATCTAAACTTGAATACTACGGATCAACAGTCTGGAATCCTGGTTATCAGTTACATATTGATCAACTGGAGTCTATAGAACGAAAGATCCTGAAACTTTTGAGCTTCAGAATTGATGGAATATATCCACCTATAGGCATACAACATGAAACACTTACAAGTCGACATAATGTGGACACACTCAGTGCGCGAAGGAATGCCATGCAATAATCTTGCATAAAATAATTAACAATGAAGTGAAATGTCAGCAATTATTGCAAAAGCTCCATTTTATTGTCCCAAGAGTTTCTTCCAGAAGCGCATTCACGTTCTCTACCTTCCAGCAGCTAGAACGAATGTTCTAAAATTTTCTCCATTGCAAACGATATTAAGACAAGTTTCCTTGATATGCATAATCTCTGCTAGAACAATCAGTTATGTGTATTCACGTACATGATTCATATTCAATCATATACTTGTTATATGTGTTGATATGTGAATGTATATATGTACATATTAAGTTTTTTATTCCCTATAATTTTATTTCATTTTATCAAATGTAATTCGTATCACAAACTCAATCTTTTAAAATGCAACTTTAAAATTTGAAAGTACAAAATTGGAACTTTTGAACTTTTGTACTACCAATTTTGTTGTTAGTATCTGTTGTGTTCCTGTTTTTTACTTAGAACCTGCCCTGTAAAGCAGTGTACCTATGTTAAATAAACAAATAAATAAATTTCTGGCGATTCGATAAGACTACTCCCTTATATTTCAACGAGAACGTGTAAGAAACATAGGTAAAATTATATGAAGGTTAAATAACGTATTTTCGTTACGTGACGCGTTTCTAATTTACATCTCACAAGCTTTTTTTGAAATTTCACTCCATGAACTATGAAGTCGTCTTTCGATAACTTGAAATGTATTCTGCTTCTTTCTCTCAACTTAGTAATAATAATAATAATATTTATTGCGTAATAATGATATACATAAATATTACACAAAGGTAAGAGTTCGGCTTTGCCGGTATTCCACTTTACCTGAAAATACATACATCGTTATAGAAAAGAAACAGAAGAAATTTACACCCAACATATCATACTTCAAGTAAAACATTGAAACAAAGAAGAACACAAAAATAAAGTAACATCATGAGATCACTGATTTAATAGTGACATCCTAACACCCTTCCTGAATGAACTCAACGGCAACGAGAGGAAATCAATCCACCTATTCAAAATATTCGGTGCAACGTATGCAAAGCTACCCTTAAATTTACTTGTGTGATGTTGAGGTATAGTAAAGCCATTTACTCTTATATTAACACCATGAACATCAGACCTTAAGTTAAGTATTTCGTGCAAATACTTTGGTCACATCTCACTAATTTCCACAACAACACAGCAAACATATACATAAACATTTTATTCAACTTGAGTTCCCTCCTAAGTCGAAAAAAAAAATTTCTTTGAATGCTGGGCGTAAATAACGACTTTATTATAATTTGGAACTTTTTAAGGGTTGCAAACTACAAAAAAGATTTTTGCGTAGGGTGTTATTCAGAACATTTTCATATTGAAATTGCAGTCCCTCAACTAATCTGAAAAGAATTATATTGAAGAAATTTGAAACCTAAAGCTATTTTTGAAAAATTAAAAAAAAAAATTAATGAATTATTAAACTATTAACGTTTTCTTTGTATTTCCAGCAGAAAATTGTATAGATTTCTATTTTTTCTGAAAATATTTTCTCTCTATTGCATGTGTTATCCTATCTCGAACTATTCAAATTTATAAAATAATTTTGATTAATGTGCTAAAATACCGGACAAGATATTTTAAATAAACTACGATCCACTTACTTAAACATTGTGGCATTATTATGAACCCACGTCAATGATTTATTACGCTCGGTATAATGCCAAATTTACAGGGCAGGCTTAGAAATTTTGTTGGTTTCTCTAATCAATATAATAATTAATTATACTTCATTTCTCATCAGTAGCGAAATGTACCAAAGTAAGAAGCACTTTATCATCCTTTCAGTAGAATACTTTGTATTTGAAGTGCTTTTACGAAGAACTATTACAAGTAGTATCGAACGATAATTGTACAATTCAATGATCACGTTGACTTCATACCTTCTAAAATCTCAAAAAAATCAACTTTCCGAAAATAATTTGAGTAAATATTACGATATGTTCGAATTTATTGTGTGTGTGTTGTTTTAATTCAGTGGATCTACAGTCTTGACGGCGGTTCCGAGCAGCCATTGGGCTTGTAATCAATATACATTACCCAGCATATATCATTATTTAAACTATTCAAATCAAAGACAAAAACAAACTCCCATGCCTTCAGCGGGGCTCGAACCCGAGTTCTACCGCACCATAGTCGGGTGTTAGCCATGGACACCGCCAAATTTAGTGAGGTTTACATGAATGAGAATGCCACATTTCCAATATTGTTCCATTATGTTTTTCGGTTTTATCAGAAACATATCAACATCTACTATGCAAACCAAGAAATATAATTGGTATACTCGAATCGAAATAATGTTTAAGTAATCAAAAATGTAACATGTGTCGTGATGTGCACCCTTCTGACACTAGAAATTCTTGCAGTTTTTATATGCTTAATCAGTTGAATTTATATACGGCTCCCCAATTGCAGAGCTAGCCGGTATTATTACTAACATATTACAGGGGAGTACGTTATGTAAAAATGGCTGTATTATTATCCAATTTGAAACTTTACGGCTTTCACAGTGTTACTTTCAATTATCTCATATATTATATATCAAAGGCATTAAGCTATGTGGGGTCCCTTTGGTAAATTATCAGGCACGTGGCAGCGGTCCCCATGGCGGCAACCTTCATGGCTGTGGTCTTCCTGTGGGCATTTCCTGGCTGTTCTTGCTCTGGTCAGCAGCACCGATTGCTGTAATTTCTTATAGAGATATGAGTGAAGTCCCTCTGATCTTTGACAGGAGATTTTTTTGGGATTATAGCAATAAACCCTAAGATGACTAGTCTTCATGGATTAGTCTTGACGACGTTCATGTGCCACATTAATAATAATAATAATAATATTTATTAAATTGTCATCCAAAAGCAAAGATTTCAAGCCTTACACCTTCACGACTGTATGAACCTTCACAGTGGAACTTCCACTTATCCCATGATTAGTTTAATATATATCAAAGTTGTATTATGCCTTGGATAGATTAAGTCTCTGTCGATGAAATAATGTTTATGCCAAAAAATGAAAACAAGAAAAAAGGATTTTTGTCAGTGGAATTTCTACTTATCTCAGTTATTTTTCAGAGGGATTAAAAGCTACGGTTTGTTTTTTAAAAAACTGGAGAAAATTATGAAATTCGAAAACCGGTTTTTAGTAGAAAATATCGGTTTTCAATGTATGAATAACGTGTATAATTTGTTAATTTATATAATACATTATTAATTTGTTAATTAATAATGTATAATTTACATTATATGATACACAGTTATATATTTTCTAATTGTTTTTAATAAGTATGAATCTGTATATAATAACATTGTTTTTTAAAAAATAATATGGTTATTATAAAAATATGAAAATATATTGTTTTTATTTATTCGAACCCTTTGCGGAATAACTCGTTTCACTATTATAAAGATATTTACATCATTATAATTGAATATAAACTTAAATTCAAACACTTGAACTCATGATTTACACTTTATTGACTACATAGCATGACGCGTTTCGTCGTTACAAACGACTTCTTCAGATGCTTACAGAATAATGAATTACAGAATTATTCTGTAAGCATCGAAACGCGTCATGCTATGTAGTCAATAAAGGGTAAATCATAAGTTCATGTGTTTGAATTTATCTTTATATTCAATTATAATGGATTTATTTCAAGTAAACGCCAACACTATTAAATACATCATTATATGTGAAAATTATGCATAAACAACGAATAATTGTTTTTAAAATTTAATCCTGGTAAACTTTTATTTCTTTGTTCTACTAAATTGCATAAAAAAATTTTACTATCAGTGAAATTGAACTGCTTTTAATCACTCTAAATTTTTTGTTCGAATAACAGAATATTCGAGCAAAAAATTTTTTCATAAAAATTCGAAAGCGGTTAAAACCGGTTTTCTGGAAAAATTACTATTGGAAAACCGGTTTTCTAATATGTCGGTTTTTGTATAAACCCTAGTACGAGCCCTTTCCAAGTTATCAGGCTCGTGGCGGGGGTCCCCATGGCTGTGATCTTCAAGGCGGTGGCAAGTAGCACTGATTTTTGTAATTCCTTATATAGATGTTTGCTGAGTCCTAGTTCTCTGATATTTTTCAGGAGATTATTCGGGATCATACTAGTGGATCCCAAGATAATTGGAACAGTCCTGACCACGTTCATGTTCCACTGTCTGCCCTCGCATTTCAAGTTCTCGGTATTTTTGGAATTTTTCAGCATTCTTCTCAATTAGGTTGTTCGCATTTGGAATGGCCACCTCGATAAATGGTTTACTCGGATAAATGTAGTTTCCTCGCTCTTTTGTCAACCAGGGCCAGGTCAGGTCTATTGTGGGAAACTATTTATATATAGTGCGGTCCCATTAGAGTCTAAAGTGGTAATTCTCCAAAATTTATTTATTTATTAATACGTTTATTCAATATTTTTCGCAATTACATTATTTTTACAAATATAAAAATTGAAAGTAGAGGGATGTTATAAGGTTGTTTAACCTTCTTCAACCCTAGACTAATACATAATTTTCGATTGAGTTATACATTTACATTTTAGTTGAATGAATTTTAATTTTTCCCATATTTATTGCGGCTGTGGCCGACTTGTTGATTACGTGCCATCTGGTCAAATGTCCGATTTTCAATTCATCTGCCATTTGATGGTAAAGGAAACCACAGTTTAAACTTTACCCACGTAATTTCTCCAAAATTGCCCCTGAAATGTATTTATAGGAAGGCACCTTTTTTTCTGTATACGATGTACATTATTATTATTATAGAATAGAAACTTTCGATGTAATGAAAAACGTTGATTACTGGTTTGAAATTTCAACAAATTAATGAAGAAATGGGGATGTTAGAGCTTTTAAATTGAATATGATGTACGTTTCTAGCCCTCTCATACTTTATAAGACAATATCAAGTGAACCAAGGGAGCTTCTACCACATTTTAAAATTTTTCATCAATAGAATTGGGTTTCAAATTAACAGAAATATATCTAAATAATTCATAGATGCCCTCAAACGATGTATGATGACACCCCGAAAATTTTTCTTCCGTCACGTCTCACGCTCGCGCAATCAATTTCATTTGGTCCGTTTGCGCAGAAACGGCAACACCGCCGTCATCGTCCCGCCAATAAACGTGACGGATTTCTCGCGGAAACCGCTATAAATAAAACGCTCGACGATAATTACCTCTGCAATTTGTTATGATAAAAAGCGACAACGGACGACTCGAATTGTGTTATGAGAACGGTTTACGTTAATGATTATTTTTATTATGATAATTTTCTTGGAAGAAATAAAATTGAAATGAATCGTTTGCCTCGATTTAGCGGAACCGTCTGAATGAGTAACGCCAACTCTTCTGGCTTCACTTCGCCAACTTTGCTTGTTTGGGAATTAAGCGAGGTGGAATTTGTTAATAAAACAAACAGTGTGGAATTTTCGCAATAATAATTTTAGGAGAAGGTTAAAATTTCAGATGTGAGAAGTTGTTTTGCATAACAAATTCCACCTCGCGAGAGGTGAAATTTGTCGATTGTCGATGGAATTTTCTGTTGTCGACTTGGAGGCAGTTCAGAGGACATGTCTGAAGTAATGGGTGATTTTTTAAGAGTATTTTTTTTAAATTGAATAAAACACAATTTGAGTCGTATATTCAAAATTTTTATTGAAATTGATAACTTAGTGTTTGCCATCTACATTTTGAAAATAACTTCATGTAAATGTTATCCGCGGCTCCGTATCAAATGGTCCATTCGGAAGGTCCAATTTTGCGTCACTTTTTCGAGCATTTCGGCCTGTATCCCACGAATTACGCGTGTTATGTTATCCTGTAAGGCTTCAATCGTGTTCGGCTTGTCCACATAAACTAACGACTTTATATAACCCCACAAGAAATAATCCATAGGCGCCAAATCGCATGATCTTGGCGGCCAATTCACAGGGAGTTCGAGAGATAAACTGCTCACCAAATTCAACCTTCAACATGTCCATTGTTTCACGAGCTGTGTGGCATGTGTCATAGTCTTGATGAAACCACATGTCAACCAAGTTCAATTCGGCCAACTGGGGCAAAAAAAGTTGCGTTTCATGACTCGATATCGTTCACCATTGACGGTAACGTTTCTTCCACGGTCGTCGTTGAAGAAAAATGGACCGATGATGCCACCAGCCCATAAACTACACCAAACTGTCGTTTTTTCGGGATGCATCGGTAATACTTGTATGGCAAGTGGCTGTTCATCACTCCAGCTACGACAGTTTTGTTTATTTATATATCCGTTAAGCAAGAAATGAGCCTCATCGCTGAACACAATTTTTCGATAAAACAGCAGATTTTCATTAAGCTATTTAAGGCTCATTCACCAAAAATTAGACGTTGTGGTAAGTCAAACGGCTTCATTTCTTGCAGAAGTTGGACTTTATAGGCTTTCAAACCCAAATCAACACGTTAAATTTCCCATGTGGTTGAATAACAGATGCCCAATTGCTGAGAACGGCGACAAATTGACATCTCACGATCCTCATTAACACTGTACGGCTGCAATATTCTAATTATTGTAAATTTATGATTCGCACCGAACGAAAAAGGCAATAATGAATGATATCTAAATATCCTTCAGTTTGTCGCCATTATTACTTTTTTCGTCCTCAATGTCTTAATCGAAACCCCCTTTTTTCTCACCAGATGTCTTTAACAGGTGTTGTGAAAATATATGAATATGTTAGTCGAAATAACGAGTGTTCAGTTTAGCTTTTGAGAATGGTTAACACCCCGTAAATCAATAATTCAATAAAATTTTTGTGAAACAAAGCCAAGTGTTATTTGTGTTTCATCAAGAGTTTCAACTTCATTTTGAAACAATATATTTTTAAAATAAAACTAAATGTTTTGTGATTTTTACTTTATTTTGTCGAACATCACTAATTTCGAACCATACTTGTGTACATAGAAAATAAACTGAAAAAAAAAAGAATATGAAACATATGAAATATGAACTCAAATGAAGATCACCTAAACAACTACCTATAGAATTCATTTAGAGGTACTTTCTGTGGTAGGCATTTAATTGTAGATTGCGCAAGCCTCTTTTCAACTCAAGTGACATTCTTGTTCAGTAGTGTTTGACATTTTATAATGGAAAGACTTAGCCTGGCGCAGCGTCTACAAGTTGTTCAGCAAGACCGTGAAGTGTCAATTCATCGCAGTTTTCAACATCCTGTCTGTCGTATTCAACAATTTGGTATATTTTTTGTAAGCCGAACGACCTTCCGAATAGTTTTCGTTTGGTCCTTAAGACTTTAGAATCTTGAAGAAGATCCACTGTTTTCGACAGATGTGCATCGATGAGGAACATGTTTAACTTAATGGGTCTGTAAATAATCAAAATGTCCGTATTTGGTTTGATGAACAACCCGAATAAGTTCAAGAACTGCCTTTAAATGATGACAAAACACCTGTTTGGTATAGTTTTTAATAGACCGGTAGAATAATCGGCCCGTATTTCTTCAAAACAGAGACCGGCAGGAATGTTACTGTGAATTTATTCTCACAGCATAATAACACACCATTTGATGCCCGAAATTCAAGCTCATTATGCCTACAAAATTTGATTCTAACAAGAATCACTGTGCGCCACTTGCCATACAGCCCATGAAACCATGGCTCTACTGCAAGAGCAATTTGTCTACCAGATCATTTCACACTTTGGACCAGTGGATTCATCTGATACATCATGTGACGTCACAACTCCCGACTTTTTCCTTCCTTCAAATTGTACACGGGCAAATCGGCTACGATTGAGGCTTTGGATGCCAATATTTCTCGAGTCATTGCCCAAATGCTACTCGAAATACTCACGCGTTAATTGCCTTGTCTTGTAATTAATTTTATCTTCAAATTGGACAATAATTTAGAGTTAATTGCAAAATTTAAATACACCTTCATAATTGTCTTTCTTCTAATCATCAATGTGCTTCCAAAATCTTTTCCATTTCGTTTAATGAGAAATCTGTACAAACATACACATCGTTCATTTGCGAATAGGAATAAAAAAGTGAAAATATGCCAATATTCGCATATTGTTGAGTGCTACTGATTCTACATCCAACCGGCAACGCTGTTTATGGATACCGCTATAACGCGTCGACGGGAAATCCCCCACTTTACGAGCGCCAAACACGTGTTTAGTACATTGAACATATGTGATTGTATTATGTACGCTTATGCCTCGAGCTATCAATCGGATGCTTCATGCTTATTTTTAGATAGATGTTCTCATGTATCGTTATCATTTAGTTATTTATTCACAGTTTTTAATATTTCGTTCAATCTGTGATATATTCTGATATCAAACATGAAAAACTTAGCGAGTATATGAAAAAGCTAGAGGAGATAGAAACGAAAGTCCCATATAAATTTCAACACTCGAAATATTTGAAAACGTCTTTTCATTTTTTCAGAATCCATTTGAAATTAATATAATTACTTAAAGGAGAACTTTCCATTTTGAGTAATTATGACTCATTAAGCATCTAGAAAATTATATATAGAAATGCAAAAAATAAGCTCTTCAAATTAAAATATAAGTCAAGTCGATGACTGAATTTTTAACATTTTCAGGAGGGTTTTTTGCATACCTTTTGAAATCTATCCCGAATTAAAAAAACTGCTTCCCGAATTATTTGAATATTCGGAACAACGTACTTCGTGTATTATTTTATTCCATTTTAAAATTCGTGTAATCCAGGCACTAATCAGTGTTAATGTTAAATAACCAGATGCAAAGTGCTGTAACCAAATTTCAAAGAATTATTAAGAATTATAAAGAAATGTGTATAATTTTCATTATTCGAAATCAACACCCGTATTTTGTAGTTATTTGTGTTTTCAATGAATGTAATTTCTATAAAAAAAAAATTCGAACACTTTTTTCTGCATACATTTCAAATACGTATTTAATTGTGACCCCCAAAAATTTCCAATTTTGAAGAATGTTTAATAATAACAATAAGCATATATTTTCAACAGGTAACTACCGAATTATAGGAAAATACATAATGAATTATGAAATACAAAATATGGTGATTAAAGATCTCAATAACAACATAAATATACAATATTAAAAAATCTAAATATAAATCTATAGCTAAAAGAATATCTAAACAATGAGTAATAGTCAATAAAGAAAACAAATCACTCAGAACGCAAACCGGAAGAAATCAAGATACATCAGATGATACCTTAAGATGTAAATACACATCATTAATGATGGAAACAAGTAAGTCCAAGTGCAAATCACAGCAGCTTGGTACCTGGTGTGCAATAGAACATGCAAAGCTAAGGAGCGATTGCGAGAGAATATTGGTTCTGTAGGTTTTTAAGTAAAATGTCTGGCTTATTACAGTACACCTCTGAGGAACAAAGAAATGAAGTTTACCCAGAAGGTCAGGACAATCGAGATTATCATGAGCAAATTGAATAAAAATTTCAATGCCTTCAAACTTCTGGTGTGGAGGCTCCTTGTGTCAAACCTCGTCAGCAAACAAGCGTGATAACAACACCTAGGTGGATATACTCCATCCTCTCGAAATGAGAGGCATTTCAAGAACTTCCTGTGCAGTGCCTCCAGGAAGTTTACAAGGAGTGACAATTATATATTGGTCGCCAAATAAGACAGCCGTACCACGGCCACCTTTAATTGGTGGCTTTAATTTTATTGAAGGTGGCCGTGGCCGTACTCAAGCTTGCTTTTCATTAGGGCATTACATAAATGGACCAGTGTTGAGGAATTCGAGAACAATCTTGTATTGCGGACGATTGAAGCATAAACTTTGCGACATGATTGAGTTAATTGGTTGATATGAGGTATGAATGAAAATTTTTGATAATAAAAAGAGTACTCAAATTTAGCTGTTTTATGCTTGGTAATAAGTAGAACATCACTGTTCCTTGTTGAATACTCATGACTACTGTTCGATTTAATAAACCTATCTTCTTTTTCTTTAGCATATAATAAACGTCTATATACGTATATAAACAAGCAAGTGGGCGAGTAGGTAATTGAAGATAGTTTTAAAAGATGTTCGTCGATGAATAACGAATATTGAACGAAATATTCCATTCTGTGTAATAGAAACTTTATTTATTTCTGTATAGCAGCCCTAGAGCAGAATATTAACACAGTTTCATTATTTTGCATAACGTAGTTTCTAGGTACAATATTCTTAATTCTAGATATTGCAAACAATGAGTTACTCAATTTTTTACATAAAACATCAATGTTTCAACCACAATATAACACATTCAATTTGATCTAAACATCCTGAAAAAGAACAGTATTTAAACTAGTGAATTGGCCTTATTATCAAGCATAAATAGAAAGCATTGAAAGATAAGAACGAAAGTCATCTTCAAAGAATACCCCCTCTTTAAGCGCCACTAGTGATGTAATGTAACACATAAATTCGCCATTCTTCTTGATTTCATAGAAAATATATTGTCTTTGAGCGTCCTTCCAAGTTGTGGCGATTATCCATAATTGATAACTTTTGAGAGATTCGCGGAACAATTACTTGTAATGATGCACAATTCGCAGAAGCTACGACCTTGATTGACCAGTTTCAATTTATTTTTTTTTCATTTCAATAATTGATAATCTAACCTCAAGTTGAACGAATACCGGGAAACTCCATACAATATCAACGATTACCAGTGGTGTTATGATGAACTCTGTTATGAACTTCGGTTTGTGTTTATTTTTTATTGAATTCATTGAATATTAATAATAGAATTTATTTCCAGGTATCGGGCTAGTAGATATATCGACTTTCATCTTTGATTTTCATCGAGTGTTATTTGAAAGAGAGAAATAAAATTCTGTAAACTACAAAATGACAATAAAACAAGTACAAAATGATGATAGAAGTAGTTGCACAACTTATAATTAATTTTACATATTTCATAACAATATTGAGTTTATTGTGTAAGTACTACGTTGAATTAAAATACTCTAAAAGTATTTTACTATTTCATAAACACATTGAAAGATTGAATAACATCTTAAATTCAAACACTTGAACTTATGATTTACACTTTATTGACTACATAGCATGACGCGTTTCGTCGTTACAAACGACTTCTTCAGATGCTTACAGAATAATCTAATACAGAATAACAGAGCGAAACGCGTCATGCTATGTAGTCAATAAAGTGTAAATCATAAGTTCAAGTGTTTGAATTCAAGTTTATATTCAATTATAATGGATTTACATCAAGTAAACGCCAACACTATTAAACATTGAAAGATATAAAATATAAGAGCAAAAAATTAGTTATTGTATTTTGTATATGAAAATATACAGAAAAAACAATAAAATATTCGCAAGTTATATAATCAAACTAAGAAATTTCAATTTGCAATGTCAAAATTTTCAATTTGAAAAAACAAAATTTCTCCACATCACAAATGAATAATGAAAACTTTTTACGTAATATAATTAAAATTGAAAATATCATTTTTTAATGAGAAAACCAAATTTTTATACACTTTTACAGAAAAGAACAATAAAAAATAGCTCATAATGAAATTATAACGGTTTGTGATACGCTAAGCAAAACAAAGATTTTCAAGAGCATTTTCCATATTATAGAAATTTGGAAAGTTGAAAGTTTAGCAAACTAAATATAATTAATCTTTCAAACAAAAAAGATTTCAGCATTTGGTTTTAAGTATAAATATTATCTTGTGTTTAAACATTTACATCGTTATTAATAGCCTCTAATTTAATCAGGTTATCAGTTTCGCTCCATTATAAATATGAACGTATATAAATTGAACATAATAGTGTACCTAAGAGTCCACTAGTGACGAATCGATTGTAACTTAGAATTTATAATCGATTTCATTTTAATACAAATTTCATTAAAATCAGGCACTTCTTCATCTACAGAAAGTTGCCAAAAGGCCACACCATCATTCTTGATTTCTTGGCGAATATACGATAAGTTTTATTTATCTGTGCAACTGCAGGTCGTGCTTTTGCATTGTTTTTGGTCATATACTCTTTAATGCGTGTTTAAAAATCGTATTGTCAAGGAAACCTTTATAGTTATTTTTATCTACATGTACCTTTTGGCAGAAAAATGATAGGCCCAACACGGTACCTTGTAGAACACCGCAGTTTAGAGTTAATATATTTAAAACACCGTTTTTATACATACTTTTCTGGACAAATAGTCATATACGTGTTTAATATTTTATTTCGAAAAAGAATATACCATACTACTAAAAACTAGAATACTCTGAAGCTAGCATATTTTTTTAGTAAAAGTTATGTTAATACCTACCCCAAGAATTCATTCTAATCTTTGAAATTTTTCTCATAACACAACTTGCAATAATTTTCTTCTGGTCTAAGACAGAAAATTACTTCAAATATTTTCCTTAGACGAAAAATATTTAGTTTTCAGAACAGCTGACGAATTCTGTTAATTAGATTCTTAGATTTCCCTTGCGAAACAGACACTTTGGTGTTGTTCGACCTTCGGCGGAAGAATTGTCAACTTCCTCATGTGTTCGATCGTAAAACGTGTTCCTTCGTAATCGTTACTCAAGACTTAGTCACGATTGGTGTTACTCAACAAAATCCGATTCAATTTTATGAATATACATGTAATCAAGTCTTAGAAAAGGAGTAGGCATGTGGAGATCGTGGAGGTATGACTCAAATTGAATTAGCATTAAATGTCATGATGTCGCAGAAAATGTAGGTGAGATATGCGGTTAATGCTGATTATTTCACGAAGTAAATCGTTAATTTATAGGTCTAATTCTAAGCTTGTTAATTTGATGTTTGAATTTTAATCGAATGTTTTCAACATGAACTCGTCGTTTATTTTTAAGAGTTACAATTACCTGATGTCCCCTTGAATTTGTACCGTAGATTAATTAAACATTGTAGCTTTGTCAATTTATTGTTTTGATTGAAATGGATATTTTTATTCAAATGCAAAGGGTCAAATAGTTTATCTTCATGAAGTGAATTTAATTGTGTGGTCATTTTGAAAATCAGTCAGTTCTTCTTCAATGCAGCACTGTCATCAAAATGTTACATTAGAAAAGTGGACAGAATTCTTAAACATCAATATCTACAGAAGGATTTGTCACGAACTGTGAAACAAATTGAAATATTTTTGCCACTCCGAATTTGATAACTGATCTGATTTTGCAGGTCTGAAAGATCTGCTGTTTGTTCTTTGGTATTGTACGGAGGTAAAAGGCTTTGCCCATTGAGTGCATGCTTCTAACTTCAAACTCCTTGCCTGGGTATGGAGTTACTTACTTCCCAGATCTACAATTTTCTATGATGAAAACCGAATCTGAATTTGTTCCACAAATATCTTTCTCTTTACTTTACAGCTGCAAGATTTATACTCCTATATTCGGCTCTTGAGATACGTCTGTAAGAAAAGCAAATCTTGCAGCCAAATCGGATTTTTCAACTTAGGGAAAAATCCATATAGTCCTTTAGAAAATTCTACTCTGAAATGTTTCAGAACCCTGTCACTGCTTAGTCAACGAACTTTTGTAAGAAGCAGTAGATCACCATACTGGCATTCCAAATATTCAATTCCTGAGCACACAGATTTCAAGAGTATACAATATTACTCTACTAGTAATATTGTATACTATTGATAATGGGTTAACCACCCAAAACATATGTAGAGTTTGTAATAATATATTCAGTGAAACTTAAGTCAAATGGTTTAATTTTCAATTTATAATCGATTCTTATATAAAAACTAATGTGAAGAATGAATCTGATGCTGTTTAAAAAGTTTTTTGATATCAGGTTCCAATTTACTAAAGAACAGTCGCAAGTCGCCACATGACAAACATGCATAAACTCGTTTATTTCATTCGACGCTCAATTGTACTCAACAAGTAAGAACAAGTATTTTATGAAGAAGCAGATTGATACAGGAGTGCACAAATCGGGTTATTCAACAAAAACTTGTTAAAACATGATTGTCCGCAGTCTATTATCTACTTCGTAGATAATAGACTGCGGACAAATCTACAGTCTATTAGCTATCTAGGAATACTAGAGGGTGTTTTTTTAGGGGTATAAAACTTTAAATTGCAATTAAACAACGATGGATCATTCGATTGACAAGAATTTTATTTTATTCGAAAGATAATCTTGTGGCATAACATTTTAAATATGATTTCTGGCATATGACCGCCACGGCTGGCTCGGATGGGCCCAAAACGAGATTGCCGTTGTTCTCGATTTTCATAAGTGAATTTTGTTTAGCGATGAAGCGCACTTCTGGTTGAATGGCTACGTGAACAAACAAAACTGCCGCATTTGGAGTGAATATAATACTCAAGTGTATGTCAAAACACCGTCACATCCAGAAAAACTGACTGTTTGGTGCGCCAGAACATTACAGTCAATGGTGATCGGTATAGAGCCATGATTACTAACTTTTTCATTACTGAATTGAACAACCATGGTGTCCAGGAGCTGTGGTTTCAACAAGACGGCGCAACATGTCACTCAGCTCGTGCCACAATCGATTTATTGAAAGACACGTTTGGTGACCGCCTATTTTCACGTTTTGGACCTGTGAATTGGCCTCCAAGATCTTGTGATTTAACACCGCTAGACTACTTTCTGTGGGGCTATGTGAAGTCATTGGTCTATGCGGATAAGTCACAAACGCTTGACCATTTGGAAGACAATATTCGCCGTGTTATTGTCGATATACGGCGACAAATGTTGGAAAAAGTCATCGAAAATTTGATGTCCAGGTTGGACTACATCCGAGCCAACCGTGACGGTCATATGCCAGAAATCATATTTAAAATGTAATGCCACAAGATTATCTTTCGATTAAAAAAAATTCTTGTCAATCGAATGATCCATCGTTGTTTTATTGCAATTTAAAGTTCTATACCTCTAAAAAAAAACACGCTTTAATATCTATTAAAATGCGAAAGTGTGTCTATTGCCTTTTTATTTGTTCGTTTGTGTCTACTTTCATTTCGAAACGGAGCAACCGATTGACATGATTTTTCTTTTCTTTATTGAATAAAACTCGACATATACATGAACTACGCGGAGAGAAATATCGAACCTAATTTGAGCAATCTATTAATTAATATTAGTTGATGTTCACAAGTTGTAGTCGAGAGCTCAGTCGGTGTCTAAGAGTCTTCCTAGCTAGATGAAATTACAAATCACCCCCAAGCCTCTACACAACGCCCCCATTTTTTTCTGGGTCTCTTAACGTCCCCCATTAAGCCTGCAGCGCCCACAAGGTGGCGTTATCGCCCACTTTGGGAAAGGCTGGTATACAATATTACTGAGATTATTATTACTTAGTAATATGTATTGTATACTTGATAATGGGTTAACCACCCGAAACATATGTAGAATTTTTAATATAATTTTTAAATTTCTATTTAGTGAAACTTAAGCTTAAGTGTGTTAATTTCAATTTATTGTTTTTATGATTCTATGTATTTTATGATTCAATAAAAAACTTATAACCAAAAGACCAAAAACCGTGTTTTCTATAAAATTCAAATTTATATTAAAATAAATTGAACTCTTGGCTTAATGTTTCACGATTTATTTAACAATATGTATAGTCAACATGTTTCGAGCGTTAGCTCTTAGTCTTGCGTTAGCGTTAGTCTTGAAAATGAGCTAACGCTCGAAACATGTTGACTATACATATTGTTAAATAAATCGTGAAACATTAAGCCAAGAGTTTAATTTATTTAAATATTCAATTATGTTTCACCAAGAGTTAAGCGAGAATTCAATCTCATTCATTAAAAATTCAAATTATGATTTAATTTTGGGACACCTTTTACTATTGACGATAATCAACTAAATATTTTTATATACAAAGGGTCAAATAGTTAAGCTTCATGAAGTGAATTTAATTGTCAGTTCCATCTTCAATGCAGCACTGTCTTCGAAATGTTGCCACAGAGAAGTGGACAGAATTCTTCATTATGAATGTCTACAGAAGCCAGAAGGATATGTCACAAACTGAGAAACAAATTAAAATATTTTTGCCAATCCGAATCTGATAACTGGTCCGATTTTGCAGGTCTGAAAAATCTGCTGTTTGTTCTTGGGTATCGTATGGAGGTGAAAAGCTTTTTACTATTAACGATAACCAACGAAGTAATAAAAATTAAAGCTAGTATTGGTAGAAGCGTATTCAACCGGTTACTTTCTGCAAGGGGTTTGTGTTCAGGGCAGCGCAGCGGGCAGCGCGACTACATGTAAATATTCTTTCGTTACTATTTATGCGGAGAATGAGTCCTCGCACAACAGTACCATTCTTGGAACGAAGTACGGCTAACTCGAATCGAAGAAGGAAGAAAGCGCGAGGAAATACCAAGGCTCGACAGGTGTGACTCAGACAAGGTTGACGTCGGTCGAGAACGTTTCGAATTAAACGAGTTTTGTAACAACTATGTAGACGTGGTTCTAATTGCAAAATGAACAATTTAAACGAAGGCGTTCACTTTTTACAAGTTGTTAATTATTCCTCCAATTTGAAACGATGGATTCTTATTTTTTCTTCCTTTGTCGTGTAAAGTAAAGGCTTCTGTTTATTCTATTTTGTCAATTTTGTTTCAGTTGGAAAAAATTTGCATTTAAATGAACTTCTCTTAGGTTTAGTTTTATCTTCTGTTGATTTCTTATACAGTTTTAATATTTTTAATCGTTGACGGGTAAAATTTGAAGGAAATGTTCTTACCATACGGATGTTTCTTTTCTTTTTGTATCTCGAATAAAAACTATTCAATTCATTGTTTTATTCATTATCGAAATATTATTTGCTCAATTTTCAATTTGAACGTAGCTATTTCACAAGTGTTTGATCATTCTTTCAAACTGAAGTGTTTGATTCGTTTAACGTTTTCATTTTACGTTCAAAATAAAAATTTTGCTTCTTGCTGTTATCATCGGTGTTTTGATAGACAAATTAGAAATCTGTGCGAAATGCAGAATATTAGAAGATGTCCTTCTTGAATTCTTGAAGATTTATTTTCACTGAAACGATAACTTATTGTAAGTTTTCCAAATAATTACAAGTCCAATACATTTGTGCAAGTAAATAATAATCTAACTAATGATAACTCCATACAGATTTCCCTTTTGTAGGTAACTGATCGACTCATGAAAAAAATGAGGAAAAGTTGAATTTACTCTAGACTGCATTGAATTTAATTTGATCGATCAGTTAAATAATCAATATAGAGTTTGAAGATTGCGGTATAAAGGAAGAAAGCTAGAGGTTAATGAGCGGGTAAAAACGGGTTGGGTTGCGACAATGGTTGAGCAATACAAATGCAAATTATCGACAAGAGGACGAGCTTCAAAGCGTAAATCAGGCCCACAAAAAACACATCGTACGTATCTCGACTTGTTACTCAAAAGACTAAAAATCGTGTCAACTTTGAATATGAGAAGTACAAATGCATTAGAAAATCACGCTTTGTCAACCAGGCTTTTTTTCATTGTATAGGGTAGGAACACCACTTATTTCCAATGTTAATTAAGTGGGTATATTTTTGCCTTTAACATCGAATGTCTGATGAACTGAAAATCGGACATTTGATCAAATGGCACGTAATAAAGAAGTCGGCCACAGACGCAAAACAATTTATGTAAACTCGAAATGAGTATATAAAAAAAAATTTTTTTTTTTCCTTTTTTTTCACATAATATTTTAAAAATATAGAGTTGAAGACGGTCGCGAGACCTTATAACTTGCCACTTGTAATTGTTTATGAATTCCATGAAATGTACATTACTAAAGATACAATAAACGTTTTTTATTTGATTTGACCACTTTAAGATTTTTTCTATCTTCATTCTAATATAAAAATGCAGGATTTAGAGAACACATTTGTGCTGAATGTCATTTATGTTTCAAGATCTGCCTTTTTAGAAGATCAAGTGTCGATACAGATTCCATATTTAATGAAATTATTCAGAAATTTTTGGCATAAACTTCAAAATTTCTCACTTTTGGCCATTTTATTCTACTTTTAGCTTTGCATTTTCCTTAGGTTTGGACAATCAAATATCGATACATATTAATATTTATCGAAATTATTTCATCAGTTAGAATGGAGTGGCCATAGGTGAAGTAAGGGCATTAGTGGTGCCTCTGTTCTAACTGAAAAATGGCGAAATTTCTTAAACTTTCTTCATACACTTCTTATATATTTATACACTTGATATATATTTCGGGCTTCTAAACCAATATCGAGAGTTCAATACAACTTATAGTTGTAGTTTGAGACAATAATTATTCAGTTGACTACGTTAGTGGTTTCTGTTGATAATTCTATCACCTTTTTCTAGAATAAGCAAATTTCTCAGAATTTATGATTCGATTGAATACTGCAGTAGTCTGTTTATTCAAGATAAGATCTATCAATTAGATAAGATTTAAATAGATTGTTGCTTGTTAAATCTTTTTTAAATCAGTTAAAACTCTGGAGTATATGTCGAGCAGATATAATAATTTCTTCAATGGAAAATGAAAATTAATGAGGTGTGTTACATGGCTATAGAACTAGATACATTTTGCCTACGTTTAAGGAGTGCAAGGTGTTTTGCGATACTAATCATTTGAGACCAATTTATTTTGCACTTATTTAGTCTCTGTTATTTTATTGCAATTTTGTTTCAGGCGGAGCATTTGATGCCCATCTGAAAAAGCTGGAAATTTTCAAGATTCATTATTCAAAAATAATGGAATATAAACTTAAATTCAAACACTTGAACTTATGATTTACACTTTATTGACTACATAGCATGACGCGTTTCGTCGTTACAAACGACTTCTGATACTAAATAATTATTCTGTTAGCATTTTGCGTTGAAATTTGAAGTATTTGTAATATGGAAGATTAATAGAAACGTCACGTTGTACGTATCTGTGTAGTCAGTTTTTCATGTTTGACTTTCGAAATTAGGGTGTTTTTTTTAGAGATATATGACTTTAAATTGCAATAAAACAACGATGGATCATTTGATTGACAATAATTTTTTTTATTCGAAAGATAATCTTGTGGCATTACATTTTGAATATGATTTCTGGCATATGACCGACACGGCTGGCTCGGATGTAGTCCAATCTAGACGTCCAATTTTCGATGACTTTTTCCAACATTTGTGGCCGTATGTCGGGAATAACACGGCGAATATTGTCTTCCAAATGGTCAAGCGTTTGTGGCTTATCGGCATAGACCAATGACTTTATATAGCCCCACAGAAAGTAGTCTAGCGGTGTTAAATCACAAGATCTTGGAGGCCAATTCACAGGTCCAAAACGTGAAATTACTCGGTCACCAAACGTGTCTTTCAATAAATCGATTGTGGCACGAGCTGTGTGACATGTTGCGCCGTCTTGTTGAAACCACAGATCCTGGACATCATGGTTGTTCAATTCAGGAATGAAAACGTCACCATTGACTATACCGATCACCATTGACTGTAACGTTCTGGCCATCATAGTTTTTGAAGAAGTACGGACCAATTATTCTACCAGCCCAAAAAGCGCACCAAACAGTCAGTTTTTCTGGATGTAACAGTGTTTTGACATACACTTGAGGATTATCTTCATTCCAAATGCGGCAGTTTTGTTTGTTGACGTAGCCATCCAACCAGAAGTGCTACGTCGATAAAATGGACGTAGTGCGCGATACGTATTCCGCACAGAACCATTATTTTCGAAATAAAATTGCAAGTGTTGTTCAGGCATGAGTCTATTCATGATGAATTGCCAAACCAAACTGAGAATAAATCACTTCTCAGCTGTTAAATCGGTCGCCATCTTCAACAGTAATGCCAACTTAAAGTTCTATACCTCTAAAAAAAAACACCTGTTAAATATTGTGGAATTTTTTCCTTTATAATACTGGCGAAGGAAATATTCTAATACTTCTAATTTTATATTAGACATTTAAAAAGTTCGTTGAAAATTGTGTTGTATAGTTAATACACGATGTGGAATTGGAATTTCTACATTATTAACGGATAGCATTGAATAAATTAATTTTTTCTTTCAATATCCAGACCACTAATGGCGAAATTATAGCCTCGCCACTAAATAAATTCTTTGGGTGTTAAGTCATTAGTTTTTAGAATATTAATTATATTATTTCGCTATAATTTCAGCAGGTGTGAAGGTTTCGTAGTCCCTCAAACTAATATTATGTGTAGCTAGAGAGAATTTCAGTAATGACCATCGTTTTATCCCGATTTAATCGCTGTAGTTTTTGGGAACGTTTTAAGCGAGAAAAAGTTGTGCGTTTGATATCGTTTCGTAGATTAATATTTGGTTTTATTAATTTTTTTTATTATATGTTTGTTTATTTTTTTACTATGACTATCCCTCACAATGTAAAATTGTCTGGAAGGATTAATATTCGCTACATATTCTTCTTTTTCAAACGTCGTTGTATAATATGGCGAGTTCCACGTAATATTGAAGCAATATTTTTGTTCGAGGACTGAATGGAAGATTAGACTCAAAACTGAATTCAATTCTTTTGTGAGTATTCTTAATAGTATAATGTAGGCGATATTTCACAATGAATAGTATTTCTATTGAAAAATTCGAACACTTGAACCTTTAATGACAACATAGCATGACGCGTTTCGTCGTTACAAACGACTATTGACATTGGCAGCATCTGACGAAGTCGTTTGTAACGACGAAACGCGTCATGCTGTTGTCAATAAAAGTGTTAATAAAAAGTTAAAGTGTTCGAATTTTAGCTTATATTCAATTATAATGAATTTATATCAAGTAAACACCAGCATTATTCAAAATATTTCTTATTATATTGAATAAAACAATATTAAATTAAATTGAACTCTTGCTTAATGTTTCACGATTATATCTAACAATATGAATTTGTCAACATGTTTCGAGCGTGTGCTCATTTTCAAGACTGAAATTCTTGAAAATGAGCTCACGCTCGAAACATGTTGACAAATTCATATTGTTAAATATAATCGTGAAACATTAAGCCAAGAGTTTAATTTAATTCAATATTTAATTATGTTTCATCAAAAGTTAAGCGAGAATTCAATCTCAGTCATGAATAAAACAAGTTTGAATTTAAGTATTTTTAATTGTTTCGAAGTTCTTGAATCAATAACAAGTAATAATGATAATAATTTAAATCCCTAAAACCTACTGAAAAATTTCTTGATACAAAGAATCTAAATTTTTGTAGTGATCATAATAATAATCATTAAAAACGTTGAAATATTTTTTGTGCTTTTAATTATAATTCCGATTCAATTTGCATATCATGTAAAGAAATATCAACAGTAATATCGATTGTGCTGAGTCATTTCTTGTGAAATCTGCATGTTATTGTAATTTCACGACGGAATGTTTCTTCCTTATTTTCAATAAAATGACTAATACAAGTCATTCAAGCTGTTCTCAATTTTTCGCTTCGCAAGTCTACGAAAATGTGTATCAGTCAAGTTTTTATAAACGTAACTTTGGCATTTAGAAAGTTTAACATTGAACAAACAAAGGCTTTGATGGCAACCAAAATATTCGTTATAGACGCCTATAAATAATTTTTCATCAGAAGTCCTCAAACTTTTTTCAAACTTCAAAAATTTTGAAGACCTCTGTTCTAAATTTTTATTTGTGGAAGTGACTTGAGAACTTATGATGACTTTCAAAAGCCCCACTACAAATTCGTAAAACGTTTGCGTATTAGTCAGCGATAAATTATGTTTTATCGATAAAATTCGATTTTCGTTCTGAGGTCCAAAGGGTAAAGTGATCGTTAAAAAACGTCGAGTGGATTTCGAAATTGGATATTGCGTTATCACCGATATGATTTTTATCGTATGTATGTACTCCAAGCGTGCAGCAATTTTTCGATAATACTTCAGTATAAACGTCGTAAACAATGAATGAATTAAATTACGACTGGAGTAATCTTTTTGAGTTCAGATAAACAATAAACCGTGGGGGTATATTATTTATATAAACTTACAAAGAGTAGAGGGGACTTGTGATGAACGCTTAAAATTCCAATGTCCAAATTCCAGTTATTCTTTTTTATTTAGATTGTGTATTTTTATTTCTCAAGTTCTCGAAAGGTTATTTTTCTGCGAGGTGTATGTAGGGACCTTGAAAACATTTAGTAATTATTTGTAATTCAACTCAGGGGCGTAGCTACAGCTTCTCTTTGGGGTGGGGTGTTCGGAAACAACAAATCAAGACTTTGTTTCGTTTTGTACTAATTAGTCTTGAAATGCGTTTAAGGTTGCTTGATATAATAGATATGCAACCCCTAAACTAAATTTATAATATGGTATCACGTCGGACTTTAAACAGGTCATGAAGAGCGTAGTCGGGCGGTGTTGCCAAAATTGAGTTAGTGGTCTACTCGCCTAGTCGGTTGTTCCCAAAGTTTCAAGCATTATTTCAACTCTTTTTGTAGATTGCGAACGAATAAGAAACATTATTCGTATTTATAACATAGAATATTATATTATATCAATTAGATTTATATATATATATATATATATATATATATATATATATATTCATATTCATTGCTATCTTGAACCATTTTATTTATATTTTCAGAAAGAAAATTATTGGGTTTTCTGGTTCTCAAAAATATTTATTAAACATCTATATCACATAACGTTTCGGTCCTTTTCTTGGGCCTTTTTCAAATGAAATTTCATCAAATATATTGTCATCAACACACAAACAAACACAATATTTATTATTATATTATGAACCAATATTCAAATGAAGAAAGGTTTTCGAATTTGTTATATTTCTATATATATTTATCTCAATTTACACACGATGCGTTGTTGTTCACGTTCAGACAAAGACTTCAGACAAAGTCTTTGTCTGAACGTGAACAACAACGCATCGTGTGTAAATTGAGATAAATATATATAGAAATATAACAAATTCGAAAACCTTTCTTCATTTGAATATTGGTTCATAATATAATAATAAATATTGTGTTTGTTTGTGTGTTGATGACAATATATTTGATGAAATTTCATTTGAAAAAGGCCCAAGAAAAGGACCGAAACGTTATGTGATATAGATGTTTAATAAATATTTTTGAGAACCAGAAAACCCAATAATTTTCTTTCTGAATATATATATATATATATATATATATATATATATATATATATATATATATATATATATGTATATAAATATTATACCTATCAATTTAAGTTTTAGAGGTGTGTTTCTGAATTGGTTACGTAGTTATCTTGAAGAAAGAACAATGATAGTGAAAATAGGCGAGAGTTATTCTCGGAGACATGATATTGCTCTTGGGGTGCCGCAAGGCTCTGTACTCGGACTTCCTCTATTCATATTGTTCATAAACGATCTGCCTGCGAAGTTGTCCCGGTATTTGGTGACACTATTTGCCGATGATTCATCGGTGGTTGTTTCTGGCAGGACTTCTGAAGAACTTCTGGAGGCATGTGAATGCATTGTGAGGGAGTTTGTAAGTTGGTCAAATGAACAATCTGATAGTGAACGTTGACAAAACTGTATGTATTCAGTTTTGTCTGAAGGGCAATGGAATTAGTACCTTGGATGTTAAATATGGGGACAATACTATATCATCATCCTCCCAATCAACAAAGTTTCTTGGAATATATGTAGACAGAAGTTTGAGATGGACATCACACATTGAGGTCTTATGTAAAAAATTCAGTAACTCATTTTTTGCAATCTTTAGATTTAAGAACATCGTACCTAGAAACTGTGTTATGAATGTGTATTACAGTCATCTAAATTATAATATTCTGCTGTGGAGCTGCTCTACAGAAATAAATAGGGTGTTTATTACACAGAAGTGAATACTTCGATTAATATTCAATATTCATCAACGAACATCTTGTAAACCTATCTTCATTAAAAATTACATACTCACCTTACCGTGTTTATATATTTATAGATGTTTGTTATATGTTAAAAAAAATGAAGATAGGTTTATTAAATTGAATAGTAATCATGAGAATTTAACAAGGAACAGGGATGTGCTACTTATTCCTATGCATAAAACAGCTAAATTTGAGCACTCTCTCTATTGTCAGATTATTAAAATTTTCAACCATTTACGATCGTATTTGAAAGTACTGAAAGCTCATTTGTTTAAAAGGAGAGTTAAATCTCTGCTCTTAACAAAGGCATACTAAAGTGTGTCAGAGTACTTCGATGATTCGGATGTAGGCAATAATGTATGAATCAACTTTTTGTATCATATGTATGTATATTTTTTTTAACACAAATGTTCTTCACCATGTGAAATTGTCTCAAATGTTTAATATCTCTAAGGAAATTTTTTTTCTTTTTTTTTCAATCAAAGTTGTATATTATTGTAAATATGAATTTAACAAAGATTTTTGTTTGAACCAATATTTTTGCTCGAGGGCTGAGAAGATCAGATTCCAAACTGAATTCGGTCCTTTTGAGAGCATTTCTCTTAGTTGTAATTATTGTATCAATTGAAATGAATGTAATTTTACAATGTAAGGAATGTTTCTCAATAAATTTATATTATTATTATTATTATTATTATTATTATTATATTGGCTATTGAAAGCACATATTTCTGCAACAAAAAAAAAACATTTATTATTGCAAGAAAACAACGATGTTTTCGATAAATATGTGACAAATAATGCGGTAAATTTGGAAAAATTAAAGGAACCCCGTGAGAGACTGTTATTGTTCTTGTAGGTATGCTTAAAATTCCACTAGGTGAAATGAATTTCTCTTCCCTGATGGATTCCCCTAGGTGGATATAAACCATCCTCCGAAATGAGATCCATTTCAAGAACCTCCTCTGCAGTGCCCCAGGCGGTAAAAATGTAGGTCATTTCTATTGAAAAATATGAATGAAGGCTTTGCATCGATGGTAAAAAAATGGCACAGTTCTTACTTATAGCACTGCGAGTTGATTTTGGGGTGTCACAAGGAACGGTGTTAGTTCCACTGTTATTTTCATTAGGAACGATATTGTTTCTCATGTCAAAAAATGCTCTATACGATCATTCCTAGATACAATCCTTCATATCAGTTGGTAGAAATATTGAGACTATGACATCAGTAGAGACCTGGCAGCAATAATAAATGACTATGAAAAAACGATTTGTCGCTGAATACAAAAGTTTGAGTTTATAGAAGAGACTAATTCGTCAGAAAAAAAATTTCAAAGTTCAAAATGAAAATCAATATTATATTTATAGATGAACATTACAGATAGCTTTGGGGGTTTTAACCCCTGAACCGCGTCATTTATACGCAACTTTCGATTAAATTTTATTATTTTTATCCTTGATATAAATTGTAAGGACAAATTTTGTTTTATTTTGAATTTTTATCGTGAACAAATGCCAGTAGACTTGATAAAAAGAGAAAAAATTGGTCGGTAATTACGCCGTCTGTAACTACTTTCTCTTCGGATTCGTTCCGAAGTCCCTTACGTAACAGCTTCACGGTGTTAAAACCTATTCGTTGTAATTTTAATTGTTTACGTCGTGTTTGTTATAAATTAATTCGAAGGACCGTGAAATAAAAGATATGAATCGAATATGCTGTTCAATTATCTCTTTGAAGGTTACAATAATAATGATCTAACCAACGGACAATAATATTTATATTAGAACATTATTCCTCTAAAACCCTATAATTCACGTGAAAAGTTCGATCATTCCTAGGCAGTAACTTCACTTCGCGTCTTCGACGTAGGTATCAGGGGTATTCAAAAAAATATCGAATTTCGTTTTTATTTTACAGATTAGTAATTGGGAAAGGATTTCAAATGTTATTAACGGTTTGCTATGAATTTGGTTTGGGAACATCTATAGATTAAAAAATCCATTTTTACAACAGGTTGCAATGGAGAAACAAGAATTTGTTGAATATCTAAATTGTCGACAAACATTTACACCATGTGGTTTCTCCTCATACCAGGAACATTTTCTGCAGGAAAATCGTTGCATTTTTTATTTGAGAGACGATGGAATGTATTAACTGAATTTCTACCTTCTTATGCAATTTTTTCAGATTGATGATTTCTACCACCATATCTTTGGAACCGTAAAGTAGATTCAATTGAATATTAGTATATTCAATTAAAGACGAAAGTCTTTCTTATCGAGCGTAATCTTCTATGACTTGATGGCCAATTTGAACAGTAAATTTCATTGTTAAAAGTGGGTACGGAAGAGACCAGAGAACATGTTAAATCCCCTAAGATTGTGAATCGTTTATGTAAATATTACCCCTAGTTCATCGTGCATTTTTGTGCTGCGCCCAAACTGTAACAAAATGAGTTTATATTCATAATTTAGATTGAACTCTTGGCTTAATGTTTCATTAATGTATTGAAAAAGAATACAATAAAATTATAACGATGAATCATGTTTCAAGAGGAGTCCATAACCAACACAGTATTACCAATGGCAATGCTCTAAAATTTCTAACAGTCAAGGTAATAATTATGGTGTTCCCATGGGAATATTCTTTTACTCTTACTTTTTCTAATATAAATTATAGGTTTACCGACGATAAAGGGTTGTACACAATTGTTGATGTTATTAGCACTACATTCAATATAATTATTTTTGAACTGTTTTATATACTCGTGGATTGTCATACAAAGTTTCATTTTTCAGAAATATTTTTTCAGTTATGTAAGAAAATGTCTCTAAGAAATTTCCAAAACAAACTGAAAAACTTCAGTTTGTGTTGGAAAGTTTGTGAAATATGTGAATAAAGCTGCCCATTTACTAATTTTCGATTGAAAACTCGAAAGTTTTACGAATATCAAGTTCTAATACCATACACAAAACACAAACATATTCATAACAACATTCATCTGAAATCAAACACAAATTAATAGAAGACAGAATCCTGTAAAACTCACATATTCGTTCAATAGAGCCGATACATTAATACGATACAAGAACTCATTTCCAGAGGGTTTAATTTTATTATATTTTATTATATTATTTATGAACTAAATGAAGAATTGTGAGTTTTATTTTGAGTACTCTTTAAACTGTCTTTTAAGCATGTTAAATCTTAACATGTTGATATTTAACATAGATTTATGATTAATGTTTCTCTTACGTCATCATGATATTTATTTTTCTGAATACCCCTCGTACAAGACACGGCATCGAGTGGGTAGATATCGACATTTATAACGATAAAATTCTCTCGACGTAGGTGTAACTATTACGTTATAAACCAGTCTAGCATGAATTATTGAACGGAATCAATTTCTAATTGCGGATAATAATTAGTTGTATTTTTAGCGAAACACGTTGGGGTTAAGTAGATTCAGCTGCAGCTGGATTTATTACTGAACAAATCGTAATTGATCGTTGATGTTGCATTTCGAATCCTGTTTCTAAGAGCTACGTTGGGTTTTGAAAGACTCTACATGAAAGGTACTCGCTTCGATGTATTTTTCGTAGGGTGCCCAAAAGTCTTCTTCTGAAATAAATGAAAAACGTTTTGAAGCTCATTTGAAACAATTTCAAATCAGCCTTGGGACTTTCTAAATTGAGGTATTTGAAGACTTCTAAATTTTTTTGAGGTTTTAAAACTTGCAATCAATATCTTTTAAAGGTGTTGCCGGCTTTCGCAGTCCGTGAAATTTTTTTTAAGGGTTTGAAACTCACAATCGTATGTATTATTCAAGAAATGTCTTAGTTTCGTCCTTATATAGATCGATGCAAATTCTTTTGGAGTCGCCAAATTTGAGATGCGTATTTGTATGCTTTTGTGTAATGGTATTATTGTACCAGTTTCAACTATGTCGTTACAGAACGACTTTTCATTGAACTTCTGTTTGATTTTATAAAAGCTGACCTGGCGAACTTTATATTCCAAATTTTTTGTTGCGTGTTTTAGAAAATCCTGAAAAAACTGTTTTACTATTTATGCCCACTGGGCTCCACATTCGTGACCTAAGGAAACGTATGACTTCGAGTGAATTCAAATCACTCGGATTATCCATAATTCTATAAGTATATTAAAACGTTGGATGAATGGAAAGTGATTAACCTGTTGATTCTGTAATTTAAGTGGAGATCCCTGATTTGGTAGCAGTGACTTCTTCTTTTTATCTTCCCATTAATTATATGAAAAATCCTGGTCTGAAATTTCGATGAAAATCTAAAAATCTCTCTTTGTTGGAATATCAATAGTGTTTTCGTCCTCGTGATACAATACTTGACTTTGACAATATTTTTACAATTAACTTGTGGAGTTTTCTTATTAATAACAATAAATAACACGATGATAAACCTCCGAATACACATTAACATACAAGAAATATTGTTTTTTTTGTGCTAAAAGAAGCTAATTAAATATGAAATAATGTCCAAACTGTTAATATTCTAAAATTTATTAACTGCTGGCTGAAAAACTGACTTCAATCTCTCAAAATGAATAAATTGAACCCTTCTTTCAGTCTTCTTTTTATTCACTCACTCACTTTTCATGAACATAGTTGGGACAAAGCATTTTGTCAGTTCTGTTGAAAATTTGTGATATATTTCTGTTATACTTGGGTATATCATTCGTAGAAAAAATTAATAAATTAAGAGCTTTATATCTATTTATTCTTTGAAAATTGAACCTGGAGTTCTACAGGGTCGTGTTGTGGGTTCACTCTTGTACCAGCTGTACATTTATTACTTACCACAATTGAATGATAATACTATATCTACTTTTACACTGCCATACTAAGGAAGACTTTATCAATATATCGAAGCAACTCCTGGATCACTTAAATCATAAAAGACGTGTGAAGGGAACGAAACCTCAGGAGCTACTGTAGTGTTGCATAAACAAAAACCTAAGACCTGTTCGTATAGTGTGCAAGAAATGATTGGTCTTCAGAAGAAGGAGTAGATACTAAAAAGTCATCATTGTGAATCTTAAGAAAGTTACTCATTAGTTTTTTGGACTATATTGTGGTAGTAGTAAAAAACGCACTTCGATTTATTGAATACTTCAGAAAACCTACGAAATTCCAGGAATTCCAGAAAACGTTAAGCTTTGAGATAATTTGAATACCGGGATTGAAATTATCTCGGAGTTTCAATTATCTGGTAAGTGTATTCACGAAACAATTATATAATTGCTTTTACTTTTCAAACAACCGAAACAAGTGGAAAATTACATCATCGGGGACCGAGATACGCAACTGTCGTTTTTACAATTTTTTAAAGCTTTTTTTTATCATCTGAGTTCTATTCGTTCTCTATAGGAATTTCTCGGGTACCATCAATATTATGTCATAAGTGGTTATAGTTATTGGACTTCCCATCGTTTAGATAAGACCAAACACGATGAAAGATTTAAACGTGATCGTCTACCACATCAACACGAGGTATTCCCCATTTGGAACGTAAAAATAAATACATTGGTGAATTTGCCACACTCGAAATTTCCATCGTTGCGATATCTCCTCAAGACAGCGTCGTAACATGAAGGAAGGAAATTAGGTCCCCCAGGCACTTTACAAATAAACTACCCCAAGTACAAGGAGTCTAACACTATACCGTACACATGAGTTACTTTGGCCACTTTTGATTTAAGTGTACATAATTCGTAATACCAGTATCAGCAGATGGAAACCCAATTTTTCATTTAAAAATTGGGTGACTAAAGTCAGACTTAGGTGACTAAAGTCAGTTATTTTGGCACCATACAGATTTTACCACGCAAACCCAAAGAAAGTTAAGTCATGTTCGAGTTTAGTCACAAAAGTTCATTTCTAAGGATTTTTCTCTTTATTAGTTGTAATAAGAAAAACAAGAATATTCATGATACCAAAAATACAAAAGGAAAAATAACCAAAGATATGAGCAAATATTTAACATCAGTTTATAAAAACTTGTCAATTTCTGGTATTTTAAAGAAGCTTCTCTTGGATGGTTTTGGCGTTTATATTACTTGCAATATGTCGTCCTATGTTGGCCATAGATTGCAATCCACTGGGATGAAAAGTTTTGATTTTAAATACAGTAAAATTTTGTTTTATTACCAGTATTTCAGGTTGCCTGAGGTCCAACTACAACGCGTTTTCATCGCTAAAGATCATCAGGTTGTAAAGTTCTGCAGAGTAAATAATTACCAGGTGCCTAATCTCAATTTTCTATTTTGAGTTGCAAATGGTTGCTGAAATTAAAACCTTAATGTTTAAACCTCTTAATATGTTCATCCTGCTGTACCTATTTAAACATAATAAGTAAATAACTGTAAATATTGACGATATTCCACTCTTTCCAAATCACTTACAAAAGTCACCAATGGTGGCTAAAATAAGCCAAGTTTACCAATATTCAATTCAAGAGGCTAACCGTCACAAACTTACATGTGCACAAGATATATACGAGACAGTTTTCAATTCGTTAAATATTGGGGCGTCTTTGTTGCATTTGTACTGTATTGGAGTCTTGCAGACGTTTAATCTTGCATTTAGAATATTAATGAAATTGTAGATTCCATTTTTGTATGTGAAAGTCTTCTCTTAAAGTTGTTAGTTTTCACTAAATTGTGTTTGCCAAATTGTTGATTGCCAGATTGTCTAATTTTGAATCTACCCCATTGTATCAAGTCATTCGAGTTTTCAACCATCTACGGTAAGGTCATTTATTTACGGTGAAATAATTTATAAAAAATATGCTAATACCATTGGCAATTCTTCAATAAAATATCCGTGAATGGGTAATTTAATGTGGGTTTACCTCCGTATTTAGCGGTATAGTACCACCAGACATCTGGTAATCATTTTAGTAGGCTGATTTATTTTCCGATCATTATATCGAAAATCGAAAGCTTGGCTAATCTAGGCTTGGTTTCAAGAATAACATCTACAATTATCCTTTCTGATTTTTAATAAATGACACGGAGGTTTCGCTTATCTGTTGGTGAAACATTGTGTTAAAAACTATAAATTTGAGAATTAATACATGACTTAAGTTTCACTGAATATATTAAAAACTTTACATATCTTTCGGGTGGTTAACCCATTATCAAGAGTATACAATATTACATGATTACATAATGGGTTGACCACCCGAAACATATGTACAGTTTTTAATATATTCAGTGAAACTTTAGTCAAGTGTGTTAATTTTTAATTTTATAGTTTTTCCTGATTTTTTTTACAATCGTCAATTAAGGTATACAACTTTTTAAAAATGAACAGAATAAAATAAGATTGAATAAATTCAATGACGTTTAATTTTCATTAAATTAATCAGCATAAAAAAGTCTGTTTAAATTTTGAAAATGGGGTACAACCACCCCGAAACAATTATCAGTAAACAATATAATTGTGTGAAACTAAGCCAAATATGTTTTGATCAACTAGAATGTGTTATAAATAGCAAATATGGCAGTAAATATTTTTAGGAGCTTCTTTTTGGAGCTATATTTTTGAGTCTTAATTTAAATAAAACTACTTAGTTTTATTTAAATTATGTATTAAGATTTTCATTAAGTATCGGCCCAATCTATTAATGAGCTACAGTCATGTATATCATTTGTATTAAGGAGAAATTTGACCTACTAAGAACATAAATTAATTAAAATTTACTACTTACTAAATAATTCCAAATTTTAATTTCGGTAGAGGCTAAGCCAACTAAGAGGCCACTAATGGCACCCATGCTCCACAGGTGGACAATTTGATTGTCAAGGGGGACAATTTGAAAATGGATTCATCACTCGCATTTTTCAATTTTAACTTTTCCGTTATTTAAGGGGAATAAGACTTCTGGAAAAGCTGAGGTGGGGCATGGCACAAAAAGGATGGCAAACACTGGGCTAAGCCATCCGAAGGCACGTATTGTAATTGTAAATTGCCCTATAGGACGAATAAATATTATTATCTGTATATTAATACGTGAACTCTTTTCAAGAAAATTGAACGTTTGCTACGCCACTGGTTCGTGAACGCCTTCGATCTCATATGGTGGATGTTATTAAATCCCCATATTGTTTCTTTTAAGGTTATTGTTTACTTCTCGAGATATGACTTATAGGAAATGACCGGTTCGTTTCCAAGGTCTTCGCAGAAATCCAATAACTAGTTTACGTTTTTTTAATAACGACCACCAGTCGAAGCAATTAATCGAAAGCACGGTAATTTTGTGGAATTCCTCGACAACTTTGAGGAAATAATGACGAATACTCGACAAAATTTTGTAGTTAAAGGTGATGACGTATTTGAGGAAGATGTTTAAGTTAATTTGCGGTTATGATAAATTTTTAGTAGTACATGTTTATTTATTCATTTAGAAGTACAGCAAGCAACAGCTTAAGTCAATTACTGATTGGGGAATATACAGCTAAATTTGCTACTTATGTGCAATTTAAGTAAAGGGTGTTTTTTTTAGAGGTATAGAACTTTAAATTGCAATAAAAGAACGATGGATCATTCGATTGACAAGAATTTTTTTTATTCGAAAGATAATCTTGTGGTATTACATTTTAAATATGATTTCTGGCATATGACCGCTACGGCTTGCTCGGATGTAGTCCAATCTGGACGTCCATTTTTCGATGACTTTTTCCAACATTTGTGGCCGTATATCGGCAATAACACGGCGAATATTGTCTTGCAAATGGTCAAGCGTTTGTGGCTTATCCGCATAGACCAATGACTTTACATAGCCCCACAGAAAGTAGTTTAGCGGTGTTAAATCACAAGATTTTGGAGGCCAATTCACAGATCCAAAACGTGAAATCAGGCGGTCACCAAACGTGTCTTTCAATAAATCGATTGTGGCACGAGCTGTGTGACATGTTGCGCCGTCTTGTTGAAACCACAGCTCCTGGACATCATGGTTATTCAATTCAGGAATGAAAAAGTTAGTAATCATGGCTCTATACCGATCACCATTGACTGTAACGTTCTGGCCATCATCGTTTTAGAAGAAGTACGGACCATTGATTCCGCCAGCCCATTAAGCGCACCAAACAGTCAGTTTTTCTGCATGTAACGGTGTTTTGACATACACTTTTTTACAATTCTTGTCCCGAAAATAACGGACACAAAAAGAAAAGAATTATGTGTTCGAAAGTTATGTGAGTGCATGCATTGCGGTAATTCATTTTTATTTATATAGATTTTCATGCAATTTCATTTCGTCGTGAAATTCAGTTTTTTTTTAATTCAGTGGATCCACAGTTTAATCCGAACTGCCAATGGGCTTGTAATCAAAGTACATTACCCAACAATTTTCTTTTTTAAACTACTTAAATCGTAGACTAACACCCATGCCTTCACTTGGGCTCGAACCAGATTCCTACCGCACCATAGTCGAGTGTTTTCCCTACTAAGCTACGGAGGCCTGCAAAATTAAGATTAGTCACTTGAAAAAAGCTTATAGTGCTTTAAAAAAAGTGTGTACCTACCTTTTTCATCGATATAAAAGAAGTATCGGTACTCTATAGTACGATCATATTTTCAACTATCAGGCTTCAAAGTTGTTCAGTCTGTTAAAGGTAGATCTGGCCTCTCGCTGGTAAAAACTATCTGAGTTTTAAGCCCACCCTGTTTTTGACGGATACACTTCGCGTGGGTTGATATAGTCGCTTATCAACGCGGGTCCACCACAAATGTTTTCTGGTGAAGTGTGCGATATCTGCTTTTGAAAAGGGCATTCCCTCTCCGTATCCTTCGAGTCGTAGTTTCCCTAACTTCTTATCTGTCTTATTAATTGATTATGTTCAGATAAGCCGTTTTTTTCGTTTCTAAAGTGTGTACACTTCCTCGGAATGGCAAATCCAACCTATGTCAACCGGTATCGCATTGTTGATTGCGGGCAAACAAGTTGTACTTCCTATGTTAGAAGGTTCCGATGGTATCAAGGAGGAAGGGATCGCTTTTAATATATCTTAACAACAAGGATACGGTTGGATTGCGTGAAATTAATCAAATATTTAGCATAAATGCCTTGGTATTGGTATTTTAGCAATATTCCTCGGAAATAAATTATTCCAAAAAAAGATAAATAAATACATAAATAATGAACAATATTTTGAATTTTCTCCAAGTATCGGACTCATCAATTATCAAATACATAAATTCTTATCATTCTGCTTTAGTCTTTGGAATCAATCTTGCGATATGGAATGATAATATGGGATGGATTGTACAATATGTTGAAATTTACAATAAGATTAGTACAAAATAAGTTAAAAGGCCATATAATCATCTACAAATAAACTATCGAGCTAAAATTGTAGACTTCATGATTCGTTTTATTCATTTTCACTTCCTGAATCTCCAAATTACATTTTCAATTGTAATTGATTGAAATAGTGATTTCTCCACGTTTTTCTGTAAACTTTTCTTTAAGACATTATCATCGCACTTTTCTCACGATTGCCACTTAGAGCCCTAGTGAAAATTCTTTCTGAGTAAGTTGAGAATTCTTTAACCTAGAACAGTGATTCCCAACAAAATTTTCTCGAGGACCTTTGAGCCGCTTTTGTAACGAGGACCTTCATCAATTCCTAATCCTGAAATTAAAAAGTGGCCCTCTTCAACACCCCTTAATGTTAATAGATAAGTTATACATGGCTGCAAATGTAAAACGAATAATACCTTGTCTATAAATTGTATTTGTATTATTGTATCAAGTACTCAAAAAAGCCAATTTCAGAGTCTTTTTATAAGTTTTTTTATTTTTGATATTCAGAAGAAACATTGACATGTTCATTATTTGAAAAATATTGATCTTGAAACTTTTTCAATATCGCCATTATTGATTTTGTTAAATTTTTGATTATTGCTCAAAATATTTGTCATCAAATCTGAGTGTTAAGTATAACAAACTCATTTAAAACATCAAATTTTAGCTTTATTGCGTTAGAGTATGCTAGCGTCAGTTGGCTCTAGGGCAGACGCTATAGGCAAAAGTTAGTGTTCTCTAAAATTCTCCTCATCCAGGAAGCAGCCAAAACAAAAAATCTGTTATCATAGGAAATATATTTTTCCTTCTAATAGCATCTTACTGACCCCTCCGTAAGATGATAATGGGTGTTTTTTTTTTTAGAGATATAGAACTTTAAATTGCAACAAAACAACGATAGATCATTCGATTGACAAGAATTTTTTTTTATTCGAAAGATAATCTTGTAGCATTACATTTTAAATATGATTTCTGACATATGATCGCCACGGCTGGCTCGGATATAGTCCAATCTGGACGTACAATTTTCGATGACTTTTTCCAACATGTGTGGCCGTATATCGGCAATAACACGGCGAATATTGTCCTCCGAATGGTCAAGCGTTTTTGGCTTATCCACATAGACCAATGACTTTACATAGCCCCACAGAAAGTAGTCTAGCGGTATTAAATCGCAAGATCTTGGAGGCCAATTCACAGGTCCAAAACGTGAAATTAGGCGGCCACCAAACGTGTCTTTCAATAAATCGATTGTGGCACGAGCTGTGTGACATGTTGCGCCGTCTTATTGAAACCACAGCTCCTGGACATCATGGTTGTTCAATTCAGGAATATAAAAGTTAGTAATCATGGCTCTATACCGAACACCATTGATTGTAACGTTCTGGCCATCATCGTTTTTGAAGAAGTACGGAAAAATGATTCCACCAGCCCATAAAGCGCACAAAACAGTCAGTTTTTCTGGATGTAACGGTGTTTTGACATACACTTGAGGATTATCTTCGCTCCAAATGCGGCAGTTTTGTTTGTTGACGTAGCCATTCAAACAGAAGTGCGCTTTATCGCTAAACAAAATTAGTGCGTGATATGCATTCTGCACAGAACCATTATTTTCGAAATGAAATTGCACCCCCAAATTGAAATTTTTTTGAAATTTTGGACCCCCAGGGTGTCCGCGGACCACCTGTTGAGAAACACTGACCTAGAAAGACGGTCGGGGCAATTGAGCTATTACGAAGATTTAGTTTTCGATAATTTCTGAACTATTTTTTTATTCAGTGGACTTACAGTTTAAAGCAAATTACTCAACAATTATCATCATAAAACTACATAAATCATATAGACAAACACACTTATACCCATGACTTTGCAGGGGCTCGAACCCAAACTTTTCCGGACCATAGTCAGGTATCTTCCCGACTAAGCCACGGAAACATGCTCCTGAACTAATCATTTCTGTACTATACTTCTGTGACTTCAATAAAAATAGCTGAAATTTAATTATACAAATGACTTCATTTTCACAGCCTCCACATTTCATATTTGAAAAATCGCGAAAATCGACTGAGAAGACTTATCATCGTGATAATGTTTTCTCCTGCTTTTATCGGATCGTAAAGTAAAGATTAATCGCGCATATTGCATATTTCCATTTGTTATCTACATCATTCTTTCGGTGACGTTACGCATATGATGATGACTCACGATCTTGATCTGTTTGTGCATTTCGGATTTTCAGTTACATCGCGCTAGCCGTCTTTGACGTGTAAAATTCGGAAAATCTTAGGCCGACCGACGGTCCCCTGTGTACGACTGAATATTTAGTGCCGATTTGATTTGTTTTGATCGAACGTGTTTGAGTGTTGTGAGAAATAGTGTTGTTTGTTGTCGTATGAGGTTATAGGTCCAGGGTACGATACTTTATCTGGCATGTCGAGGCGATAATATGGAATATTCCTAGAAGATGACGAGGTATTGATAGCGTGATAATTTTTTTTTGCTCGAAACGGGACTGTATTGTACAAAACTTGTTCGTAATGTTAGACGAAAAATTGATTTTCAATGATCATGTTGATTTTGTATCATCTAAAATCTCTGAAGAAATTAATTTTGTGAAAGAAATAGGAAAAAATCTGTCAACATAATTGTGCAGTTATTATAATGCCACATTTTGAATATTGTTCCACTTTGTTTTTCGGGTTGAATAAAGAAAAAATTAAACAATTACAAAAATTACAGAATAGGTTTATGTGAACAATTTCAAAGTGCAATAGATATGCAGTTAAAATTATGCTGAAGTCTTTGGAACAAATATCTGTATTATAATATTCTGTAATATAATAAGTTATTATCTGTAGAATAATGAAAAAAATTATTCTCTTTCGGCAAAGAAATTTATTATTTTATTTTTAATTTTTACCTTTAATGATAATAATGTTAATTGCTCCCCAATAAACCAGATAAAATCATATTTATCGTGATTCATGGTCCAGAAGGAAACCTGAGGTTATAGAGCTGTTGGGTGTTGTAATTGAATCAATTAATTAATTAATTGTTTTAATTGTAATTGTGTCTTAGACTATTCATATTAAAATATTGTAGGAATTGCGTACTCTAAATGAATAAAGTGATATTTGCTTTAATTGTGAACCCTTTTTATGTTTATCGTAACTTTCATCATTTTTCGTAACATTTGGTGAAACGTTGATAAAGTTTAAAACACTTTGCCAAATAATACAAAAATTGTTTTATCCACTCAACATTTGTTCGATTTGTTAATTCGTTGTCAATACTTGATAAAACTGATTTAAAACAATCGCAATTTTGTGGGGAATCCTCAGTTATTTCGTACCAGATAAAATACTCGTCGAAATATTACCGGCTTAATTATTTTGGAATTTCAAGGTCCGTAATTTCTTCACCTGATCAATAGCATAAATATTAAAGAAAGATATTGTACTATGCAACGAAATTATGGTATTTCGTATTCATCATCAAGCTACGTCGTAGGATATAACACGTCGTGAAATGAGAGGTATACAAAATTACTGAACTCAAGATTCACCATAGAATTAAGTCGGTATAAGTAAATTGCTACATATTTTTATCCAGTTGTATCAACTCTTAAAAGTGAGTTACCTACCCAAAACGTATCTCGTGTGAATTGAACAATTTTTAAATTGAAATCTAAAGGATACACATTTTTCTTGCTTTACACACTATTATGCAACTCTTATTAAATAAAATTTGTTACTTAAAAGTCTGTAAATTCAGAAAACAACGTTTTCTTCACCTTTTTAATTCTGAAATCGTCTTCACCAAGTGATCTGAACTTTTTTTCAAACCTGAATATTTTTTTAGAAATTCCGAATTATATTTTTATACTAGGTACTGTAACGTTAACATTTTATAATTTAGTTGAAATCTTTGTTAAACTGTAAATATGTTTTGAATTTGTTTTTCTAAATTCATCAGAACTGCTTCGGCCTTACCGTCTTCCACAATTCGTTATTGCAAAACCATACAACTCTTTGTCTGTTGAAATTTTTTAACAATAGAGATTCATTTAATGATTCTCCGAGTTACTTTTTCTTTATATTTTATCTGGATAACAAGTAAATATTGAGATATAATAAAGTAAATATTGAAAAACTTAGTAATACTATGTTAGTTCTATAAGAAATCAGTAATTGTTTGAATGTCTAGATACAACCGAAATATTTATTCGTACCTACTTGAGTACTTCCAAAAAAAAAAAAAAAACGCTGTGATTACAAATTATATAAGCCGTATTAATAGATAGATCTTTTGAAATTATAGTTGAGTTAGTTTAACATTTAACGTGCAAGATGACTAGAAACATAATAAACGAAAAAAAAGATTATAAAAAATGTAATAATAGAAAATACCTCTCTATGATCATTTTTTATATCAGTATATGTACTGTTCTATGTCCCAGAAGACCTATTAATTTCCGTACTTGTTCAGTGTGACATTTTCATTTCCTGACGATGGATAAAAGATCCGAAATCTGTTGATATAATTTCTTAGAAAAATGTATGACAGTATCCAATTTAACTGGTAATATTGATCAAAAATGGATTCCTTAGTTCCTAAAGCAAATAAACGAAATAACAACATTCATTCAATAGATGAATAATTAGTTAAAACTTCGAAGAATCGGCCAAGCAGTTCCCGAAACACTACGGTGATACCGCACACATGTGACTTTCTCGAATTGCTCGTTTTGTTTAGTCATCACAAATAAATTTCTTATGTGATAATTACATTAGTAACTATATTCGAAGTGGAGTTTCACCGGCAAATATCATCATCGCAATTAGTATATAAATGTCATATTCGCAAATTTGGAAAACGCGCGTCAAAAATTCAAAACAAACCTATTTGGTAAATATTTAATCGATGAGATGTATATTATATTTATTCAGTATGAAAATATTAATAAATTTATGATATCAAAATTATGACAACTTGGGCAGTGAAGAAAATACAATGACGTTTCTTGAAACATAAAGTAGAAAGGAACGCATAGAGCAGAGAGGAGCATAGAATAGATGACATGTGCTGTGTTCTGGCAGATATTACAATTTCTGAACATACAAAGGAAAAAAGTTCATCAATTCTTTTTTAATTCACTGTCAAAGTCGTCACCTCAAATCAAGCGACCTGAATATATGACGACGTGATAATAAATATTTAAACTAAAGATCTATAGCAATTATGCTGTGTAAATAGCCGGAAAGTAAATTCTACTATATCTTCAGGTACCATTTAAGCAATTTGGATTAAGCAAATTATTTTGTTGGCTTTGTTATACTCAATGTTATATACTTTGTCATACTCGTCACTATATGTGGAGAGTTTGTTAGCCATTCAATTCAAACTATTGACACACAATAAACATATTCTTTGAAGAAGTATTAAAATTACTTCTCCAAGAATATTTTGTGAATCTTATTGGATGTTTTACATACCACATAAATGTGAAGATTATCAGCTGCAGTTTTTAAGTGTTATTAATTAGCCATAGAATTATTTTATTCCAAATTGTTACACAAGTTGTTACCTTTTGAATTTACAATCCATCAAAGAATCTACCTGTTTCCAGGATTTCCGGAAACTCCGTTCGCATAAAAATATCGCAGGTGGACTATTTTAAATGCGTTACGTTATATCTAATATTCGTTGAGAATCTATATGGGATGAGGTGTGAAACTTTTTCACTGTAGAAAAAACCCGTTGTTTCAATAAAATTTGATTAATATTCCTGTCCATTGACTTGACAGTATCCCTCTTTATAATTCTACTGATAGTTCTGCCATAATATGCAGCTACCTTATTAAGAACAACTCTTTCTGTTTACAGTTGTTTTATGCGTCGATAGTGTCGATAAAGCTTTATTACTACAAGCACGTGTCTCTGGTTAATGAGACTGTCAATTAATCAATGAAAGAGAGAGGACCGATTTCATCCAGAATTCCAAATATAATGTCATTATTTTTCCTTCAATTAGGATTATTGACTTTTATTTACTATATCATAACTTCTCTACTTGTTACTATATGAAAGGTAATGCGAAAAGGAATAGCAGAAATATAAGTGTTTATAAGCTACAAACAATTACGTAAAATTGTCTTCTGTCAGTTGACACTTATGGTAACTGCTAAATAGCAAATATCCCTAAAATTTGTAGTTGAGACGTGGTTTATGTATACAGTCTATTAATTTCAACTTTTCTTTTTCAGGATATACTCAGCTATGGAAAACACTGTTGACAGCTACTTACACAAAAAATTCAAGAAACAACTAAGCATTGAACCTCGGCCTTCAGCAATTCAAAGAGATAATAAAAATGGCGTCAAAACAGTGGAACCAACCCAAGATAAAACACCAGTATCCCTGGAAAACTGTCGTCAAGTGAATGATATATCTTGTCGGACAGACAATAACCACTTAGTGCCAAATACCAGTACAAATTTAGTAAACGACAGATTAAGCTTCAATAGCGAGTATACTAATTCCAGAGTTAGTAATTTGATCGTTAATTATGACAGTTCGAATGTCAGGAACGACAGTCCGAATGTCAAGAGCGACGCTCCAAGTGTCAGAAGTGATAGTTTTAATGTCAACAAGTCTTCCATATCATTAGAGAATCCTTTAGTTACTTTACAAACCCATAACATATCGCATGTTCAAAATAGTCACCGGTACGATGTTAATTTTGATACAAAGTTTAGCTCTTCTGATGTTGTTAGTAACTCCCACATACAGAAGTCTTCCATTTTAGATGCTAATTTGTACAAGTACAACTATGAAAAGTCTAACGACAAAGTATCACCTGAGAGGGAACAAACGAAACGTGAAATCGACAGGAAACAAAAAGAAACACATCAACAGCCGGAAAAGGCGTCCGGTGGTGGTAAATATGTTTGCCCGTACTGTAATTTGGCGTGCGCCAAGCCTAGTGTGCTTCAAAAGCATTTACGGGCGCACACTAACGAAAGGCCGTATCCTTGCGTCAGTTGCGGGTTCTGGTTCAAAACTAGGTCTAACTTGTACAAGCACTGCAGATCGAGAACCCACGCCAACAAACTGTCGGGAATCAAAGCTAGAGGAGAGATCCCAAACGGTGAACCAGATCTCAATGTCAACGACACCATTTCGAAGAACGAGGTTCAAGCTAACGAAAATCGCGTAGATTCCAAGTCGATCTTGTACAAGCCGCGTTTTCATACAACTTCGAAGGTGTTTTACGAACAACCATCGAAAGAGAACGTCGAAGAAGAAAACGAAATCAGCAGCGCAAATCCGGACATTCTGTCGCATCATATCAATGAACTCATCACCAAAAACAACTCGAAAGCTAATGCTACCGATACATATCTTTTAAAGAGAAAAACAGAGGATAGTTTTAACAGCGAGTATGCCAACGTTCCTCAAAGAATTATAACCAGAGACAACGATACAATTTGCCTGAAACTGGCCGATGAGCCGCTAAACTTAACCAATAAGGGCAGAAAAAGATGTATGAGCGAGGCCATCGAAACAAAGAGTTTAATTAAGGAAATACTGTTGAAGAATCTTTCGTCAGATATGCAATGTCCGCATTGCAAAATGATCTTCCAGACTGTAACCGAATTGGAGCTACATAAATTGAGGAGTTGCAAAGGTTTCGTTAAACCTGGCGCTAAATATACTAGAAGTAGTTCGGTTAATGTGGCATCCATTCTGACACAGAATAAAAACGCCTTTGACGGCATTCCCCAGATGCAAGCGGTTTTTCCACTAAAATCCCCAGGTCCTTTTCTTGGCAACACCAGGTTAGTTGAAAACGACAAGGCAAAATCATTTTCGTTCGACGACGGTCTTTCAAATGTTTCCATGTATCCGACCTCTAAAGAGACTACGACTTCTAGATATCTACTTTCTCCGTTGACGTTGCAGAGTGATACCGAGAAAAGGACAAAAATAAAATTGTTCGGAGGTGAGGTAAAAATAGCTGAAAACAACGGTGACTCGAAAAGTTTTAAGATCGATAATAAAAGCGATAGCTTCGAAAATAACGCGAATTTTATGTGTTACAGTGGAAAAATAAGCGAAAATAGAGTGATTAAATCAAGTCTGCATTCTGGTGGTACCGTTTTAACTGCTAGTTCTGCACAAAATGTAAGGGTGTACGATTCTTCAACCGCTTCTCCAACTTTCGATATGTCAAATATGGGAAAGAAGAGTTCATTCATAACAAGCAGCGGTGAAAGTACCTTCGAACGTAAAAAACCCCCAGATTTGGTAATATTTTCGACAAATGATGAAATAGCTTCGTCTCCTAGCCCTTATATGAAATATACCAATATCGTCGATTTCAGCCAAAACGCAGTGAAATTGTTGACGCCAAATTTGAAACAGCCTAATTTATTACTTCCCGGACTGCCAGTTCCTAACCAATTCACTTACAACACTCCGGAGAGTAAAATTGTTCAGCCTCTAAAGATCGAAGTTGACGTAGACAATAACAACCCCCATAATTTAACGAAAAATAATTATCAAGAAAGGATTGCGACGCCAGATAGCGGAAGGTTAATTCCTAAGAAGTTTCAATTTCCAGCGGCTCCAGAGATAGAATCCCAACCAAGCAACATGTACAATCCCATGAATATTTTAGTGAACGGAAAGGTTGTGAGGTACGTACCTGGGATGCCCGGACCTATCGTCGCCGAGGCGCCTTTGGACATGGTCTACACAAAGGGGAGATCAACACCTACCAAGGTATCACCAAATCAGAGAAAGGTTAATGTGGTATCGACACCAACTCCGATGGAGGTTGTCGTGGAGGTCGAAAGAACAACCTCGGAAAATTTGAAAAGGATGTCGTCACCTTCTATAACGAAGTTAGTGAGACCAGCTGCCACGTTCGATAAGTTGGAGTTGAAGGTAGATTCGCCGCCGAAGAACTTGGAGACACGTTCCCCCAAATTGACCGAAATGAGATCTCCGGTCATCAAGTTGAGCGAAATGAAGTCTCCCGCCAAAATTCCTTCTACTGAATGTAGGAAATTCGCAAGGCCTAATAGTTTAGCTTTGAAACCTACATCTGCTTCTTTAAAACAACACCATGGGCTTACGCCAACCATGTTCAATCAAATCCTAATATCTCCAGACACGCCTAGGGTGGCGAAGAAGTACGTTCAGCAGTATCTAAACGGTAACTATTTTAGTTACTTGGGTTTGAAATCTACCACCAAGCCGGTGTATTGTACGCTCAACAAGACTCAGCCTTTCTACGTGCCGCATTTTAAAAACTCAGCATGTACTCAGAGTGGAGACAGCAGGACACGAAGACTGATAAGTTGTACGTTGCTGGATACACCTCTAGGCAAAAATCGTCGAGATATACTGTCGCAGGTCGAACAAATTGCGATTTGGTTGCACACTCAAGCTATAAGGTGAGCTATTTAAGTAATTTCCAAAAGAAAATACTAATAAAACTACTGGTTCTAACTGTACTGACTCACTAAAAATATTTACTAGGCCGATTTCGGTCTAGTGAACTAACTTCTTCATAATCAATACTATTGATTTGGTTATTCTAATGTATAAATCTGGTATACAAGTAATTATATTCCTCTCCAACAATCATGTCCAAATTTGTTCATCCCTAGATTGCTGACAACACCCTATTAAAGTTAATAAACATTTCAATAATTTAGTTATCACGGCTTAATTAACAATGGATTTTTGTCATTTCTGTATATCAGATTTTATATAAATCGTGGTCGTTTTTTTGGTTCAAAAGTTAGTCCTATGAGGTAACAAATAGGCTGCTTGTTTATTCTGTAAAAAAAAAACACTGCACTTTGAACGAATCTGTCAAAACTCTTATCTTTTGTGTTAGAAAAATATTTGCTAACTTTGTTTGCGATCTTAAAGCTATTTTTATATTGAAATTAGAAAATAATTTTGATACAATGCTTACGTCTCCGTAATAGTTATATGTCGAAAACAGGTCATTGAATCTTCAGAACGACATGTTACGCGTATGTTTTTCATTTGGGATTTCTGCGCGACGGTGATCAATGAAATTTCTTGTCTCTCACAATTAACATAACAATTTTTTATAATAGATGTAATATCTTGAGTTTATTGAAATTGCATTAAACCATTCAGATATTGATATGCTGCGATAATTAATTATTCTCGGTTTCAATGTATATTTTGGAAAGTAATATTTATTTTTACCATTATTAAAATGGTTGTAATCCTAATCTGAATAATAAAAAAGACACAAATTTAGTATATTAACAAATTCATTAATTGTGAATGTTGAGTTCATTTGATAGAAAATACTATAAAAACAATCTTTATACAATCAACGCAAACGCCAAATATGTATTGCAAATTCAATTGATAATACAATATTATAAATAATATGTGAAAAGTTGGAAAAAAATTAATTGATATCCCTTTAATTGAATAAAAATGTGATTAGATCAAGAAAGCGCTATTATTATTCATCAATTACACAAGATTTATGAAAATTTAAAAATATGGAACTAACTCCAAAACAAAAAGATTGTTTAAGTTAATTAAAATACTTTGTAAATATTATTACACATATAATATAGTGGATGATTGTAAAATGTATCGAATAATTGAAAACACTTGGCAAAATTCCGTAAAATTCTTCATTATACTCAGACTTATAACGCATTATCAATTCAACATTATTTAATATGGAATTGTATAGAATTCATGATTGGTTGCTTAGCTCGAAACATATGTAAAGTGAATTAAAAAGTTGTGGAATTTTGCCAAATGTTTTTAATTATACTTAATTGGAAGTGCTTTTCCTCAATTTTCTTTTCATTTGAAATAATATCGATAGATGCTTATAATGAAATTAAATAATATCCAATATTATGTGGGTATATAACTGTTTGGTAGTTTTAAGGTTTTGTACTTTACATGTTTTCTCGGTTTAGTTTAGGTTTATATTTAATTCCTTAGTCGTTTTCTACATTGTTGTATATTTTTGCAGTTTACATCAGCCGATTCGCCAAAAGATAAAGAAGATAACCAGAAGTCCACTTCAATATTGGGAGGCTACGAATGCAACGACGATTACACTTATATACGAGGTCGAGGTGAGGTTCCTTCGGAATAACATATTTTGCAAATGCATTTTGCTCAAAAAGTACGTTAGTGCTGATTACTATGTCACATATATAAGTTTTATCTCAATTTCATATTGGTAGAGGAAAAACTGATGATAATTGAAATAAGCCTCTTAAGCCTCTGGCTCATATTTTCATTTCATGTACAATGTAAAGTCGACATACTTCATTTAGACCTTGGTGTGTCTCAGGGGTCAACGCTTGGTCTTTATTACCTTTGTGAACCACTTAGCTAGTTGCTATGATATATTATTAAAAACATAGTCTTTAACTGCGGATTCTAATTCTTTGGAAATAAAAACTGGGGTTTATTGTGAATTTATTATGCTAGTGGTTCATGTTAAAACAAAACTTTTCAAGAATACCAAATTTATTTATTCTAACTTAAAAAATACACTTAATGGTGGAATGATCTTACATCTTTCAATGTTTTTTTTATCTGTTTAACTTTTCAATTCAAAAAACGCCAACAAGAAGACTATTGCTACGATCTTGTGAATGTTCTAAGTTCATAAAAATAAAAATAAATTTGTTGTGATCATCTTGAACATGCCCCTCAGAAGAGAGATGAATTCCTCCACAACATTGAATCATATCAAGCCAGCCAAGTGAAGACAATGATTATATGAAACTCAAAATCAAAAGGCAGGAAATATATTTTTTTCAAATAAATGTTGTCAACTTTTCACAGAATAAAATTGTTTACAAAATTAATGTATTCTAAGAACTTAGACATAAATTACCTAATCTTTTTACAGTAAATATTTATCTATATATATTTAATCCAAGAGGTTCTCATTTAGCGGAATAAATATCCTCGAACATTTATATAAACTTATTTATATAAATTTATATATTAGTTGTATATATTATTAAAGCAGCTGTTTAACAATAGGTTGATTTACTATATTCCTTTTCAAGTTTTGTTATCTCAATTTCAGACGATTTGTCTTTGCAAGGTTAGGTATATGCTAAATACTTTTCTCATAGACAGATAGTGTCTTTTGTTCTACTACCTATGGGTATAATTAACATAATATGATATCTATCATTAAATTAATTTTTTTATTTAAATTGTTTGGATTAATGTAACCCATCTCTTTTTCTGCAGGAAGAGGACGGTATGTCTGCGAGCAATGTGGAATAAGATGCAAGAAGCCATCAATGTTGAAGAAGCACATACGAACCCATTCCAACGACAGACCTTATACTTGTAGTCATTGTAACTTCAGGTGAGTTTAAGGGGTTTTTTTTTTGACACTTTCATACTTCTCAAGTCATTATATTTGTGTACAGATGGAAACAGACGATTATAGTTTATGAATCATAAAATGGAAGTTGAAGATCTTCTAAATAACTACAGAGATAGATTTTTATGTCAATGAATAGGAAAACATTTATGTCATGAGTTAGAGAATCAACTTTCTATTTTCTATTAGGAAGTGTTCTTTGGATGTACCATTAATAATTCATGTTTCCTTAATTGGATTTTCATATATTAAACCAATTATTTCATTTATATGTATAATGTTCTTGTTAAGATACCCCAATGTAATTTGAAAGCTCAGGTCTATCATTCTATTTTTAATGAATGACACGGAGGTTTCGCTTATCTCTTGGTGAAACATTATGTTAAAAATTATAAAATTAGAAATTAACACACTTGACTTATGTTTCACTGAATATATTTAAAACTCTACATATGTTTCGGGCGGTTAACCCATTATCAAGAGTATACAATATTACTGAATTTCAAAATGTAAGCTTTCACTTATATATCCTAAACTATAGAATTCAACACTGGTGTCACAGAAAAATCCACCTGAACATTACAAATAAGTAAATTCTTCTTTTTGGCTATCGAAACCTGAGTGTACTATTTCGGACTTCCTGGCATCCAAGAAATGATTCTGTGTAATGGAGTGTTCAGAAAAACCCATATTATGTTTATTCTACACTATAAAAGATTACATAAAAATAAAAAAAAAATAATGTGAATACAATAAGAGGAAGAAATCGAACAGTTTATTAAATGATTAAGTTTTAATCAATAATTCTCCGTTATTAAAATATTCCAGTAAAAATGCAATGGAAGAAAAGTATTCTATGGTCATGCCCCACAATTCAGAATGAAGAATTTACCTATTTGTAATGACCAGGTGGATTTTTCCGTGAAACCAGTGAATAAGTGAGAGCTGTACATTTTTAAATTCAGTAATATTGTATACTCTTGATAATGTGTTAACCGCCGGAAAAATATGTAGAGATTTTAATATATTCAGTAAAACTTAAGTCAAGTGTGTGAAAATTGAAAATATAATTTTCAATTTTATATTTTCTATTTTTTTTTACAAATTAAAGTACCGAATAGTATTGTCATTTACTTGGTACAAATCCATTATAACTATAGGATAATTCAAACATTTGAACTTGATTCACGCATTTATTTCGTTGGTATAACCGAATTCTTTAGACGTTAACAAATTAATTAGAGTAACATTATTACATGTTATATTATTATTAATATGATTGTGAAATCAATTCTGTTAAATGTAAAAAATCATATTCTGATAACGTCTAAAGAAGTCGGTTATACCGACGAAACGCATCACGTTATGACAATAAAAGTGAAAATCAAATTCAAGTGTTTGAATTATCCTATAATTAAAGTGTCGCTCATATATATATATATATATATATATATATATATATATATATATATATATATATATATATATATATCTATATATAATTTTGCATTCAATCGTAATAAATAAAAGCCATTTTTCTTTCAGCTTCAAAACTAAAGGAAATCTCACGAAGCACATGAAAAGCAAAGCTCATACTAAGAACTCAACTACAAGTAGTAGCTCCAGCTCTTCTACTCAGTTAAGTGGGACTCCAAGCTCAGAGTCTGATACTGATGATAGTGGAATGGACAGCAGTGGTTAGTTATAGTTTTTTTTTCTCATTTTCAATTGTTATGAACATTTTCTTATATTATGTATATTTAATTAATCCACACCTGCAATTTATCAATTACTGATAACTGAAACGGTATTGAAATCTACAAAGATTAATGAAGTGGAAGTTTGCTTTATATTGTAACTTGAACAAATCTTCATAGAGATTTAATATTTCTTTAACACGATACATTAATTCAATTCAATGAATATAATATAACTATTTATGTGATTGAAAATTTACCCTGGCCGACCCTTTACACTTCCAATATCGATTTCAATATTTCTCTAACATTTATCCCTTGAAGGATAATGGAGACATCACATCGTACACGTTCACATATCTAGCTCTACTATAACATTCTCTTGATTAATTTCAATTTTTCGAGTGAATGTTCTAGTGTTCATTTTCTTAAATATTTCATTCAGAGCCATAAGCAAAAAAAAATTTCATTTTCTTGAAAATATCGCCGAATAGGCCCCTGAAATACGGGAATAAACGCGAGCGTACTACTAACGCAACCTATTGACATTTAAAAACATCGTTCGATGATATTTGTCAAATAGACATTGCAATTTAGTAGATACCTACGGATATAGAAGATATGTGAAATTTCGATGCTTGGTGTGTCTGTAATCTGAGAGAGGTGTTTTCTATTGATTTATATAGATGGAATTATAGAGTATTCATTACTCTACGATCTTCCACTTGAAGTCACAAGAAGATGCTTGGAGGTTGAAAGCGTTGCCTCACTTCGATGGACACGTGGTGCGACTGACGAGTTCCTTGCAGAACGAAACATATATGTCTCGCACTTCCATCAGGTGTGGCATCGATTTCAATATTTCTCTAACATTTATCCCTTGAAGGATAATGGAGACATCACATCGTACACGTTCACATATCTAGCTCTACTATAACATTCTCTTGATTAATTCAAATTTTTCGAGTGAATGTTCTAGTGTTCATTTCCTTGAATATTTCATTCAGTGCCATAAGCACAAAAAAATTTCATTTCCTTATATATATATATATATATATATATATATATATATATATATATATATATATATATATATATATATATATATATATATATATATATATATATATATATATATATATATATATATATATATATATATATATATATATATATATATATATATATATATATATATATAAGATTTATAAGGATATACAATGAAACAAAATGCGTCATAAATTTTTTTGTAGAATTAAATGATAATTGTTCGTTACTTCCAATTAAATAGGATTTGGTATTGTCGTATTATATCTGGGATTATTTTGTTCAATATTTAAGTTAAGCACAACACTTCTCTCTAATTTTAGATATCCCGGGCATTAAATAAACACGTTCTTGCGTGGTCAGGTAAATATCATTCAATATTTCATCATATCTGAGTGAAATAATTACGAAAACCAAAGTCGTGAGTAAATGTAAATTTGAAAGGATTTCCAAGAAATGCACCTTCAAACAATGCTGTAGGATAACAGTTGGCAAAGTCTTAAAAGAAAATCGTTAAAATAATTCAAACATCGGGCCTCTTTTTACTGCTTTAGAGTACAATTGTGAAACGACAGATGAGCAATTTTCTTAGAATTTCATTTATAAGTAAGCGAATAGCAGTATTTTATTCTGCATAGTTTAATTTTTATTTTGATAAACATCCAAAACAAAACATGAATAAATAAATATTTATATATGAAATTATTGACGAAAACTATTTTTATTGTAGCTTTTTAATTCATTGTTGCAAAAGGTTTATTACTAATTGTAATGGCTGATATATTGGCTATTAAGTTCAGAATGACCCTGAAAATTTTGGTTGAATTTTAAGAACTATTCTCAGTCAATTCGAAGATAAATTCAATGGAAGATGAATCTACTCTGTGATAGTTCATATTCAAATGGGAGGTAATAATAAAAACTTGTCTAAAAATCACTGACTGAACAATTCTTTATTCGACATTCTTGATAATGCTGTAAAAGGCGAAACTAGTCGAATAATACTTGAGGTAATTCTTATACATGTAGATCAAATGGTTTCACTATTTGTTTATCGTTTCATCTCGAAGCATTGAATGATGTTATGACTTCTTGTTTTTTAGGAGGGTAAATTTCGTGTTTTCTTCCACAGACAATTTCTAGTATACAAAACAACTCAAAGAAATTTTTTTTTTGGAGTAGGAGAGAAACTCCTCCTCTCTTGAAATATTGGAGAGGAATTAATTCTGAAAAGCACTATATATTAGTAACTCGTATCAAGAACTATGTACTTGTATTATTACTTGAAAGTAGCGTTAGTTTTGTTCTTGATATCTTATAGCTTTCAGTATATAAATAAGTTCTGTTTAGATCCAGAATGTAAGTAAAGTTTGAGACCTTGTGATATGGTTTAATAACTCTTGTAACTAACAAAAAGTATCTTTTCTGAACTTGTTGGTTAAATGTTAGACTCGGCAGTTAAATAAATTCACGGTTATAATAAGATTTTTCAACGAACAGTGTTTCGTCTGAAACGGCATTTTTTGACTGTATCTAGATCATATGTTTTCCAAATTTGTTTCATTTATTGGCTGTTTTTTTTCCAGATGAATCAACTCGTCAGCAAGAACACGAAGCTGCTTATGGCCTTCTATCTCTATCACAGAAGTCCACGCACAACATTACCACCAATACGTTCTCACAGATCTCCACGACGAGCCCTATAACGGAACAGTCTCCTCATCATCTCAAAATGGAGACGCACAATCGCATTATGAACACGGAAGAAATAGCCTTCGTTACTAAGACGAACTACGCCAAAAACAAATTTTTAGAGCATCCGACCACGTTGAAATTGAGCAGCATCAAAGAGATGGCCGTATCGATAGCTGAAGATAAGACACCGAACGAGGCCAACGCGATGGTAATGTTCTTGGGAAAATCCAGCGGAAATAGACCTCTCACTTATCCTTACGTAATGTCTGAAGTACAGATTGAAGAACCGATGAGTGTGAGTTCAGAAAATACAGACGCGTCCAGTAGATTTGAGGTTAGGACTCCGGAGACCTCGGAGCCAAAGTGCATCAAACAGTTCCACGTGATTCAGAGGTACGCTGTCAACGAAAACAAGGAATATACTATTGAGGAGGCGGCGCCACCTGTCGAACCACCAGTTAAAGTTTCTTATTCAGAAGATAGGTTAGTTACGTTCCAATATCCCAACGAGCGATGTGAAAGAACAGTTATAGTCACTCAGAATTTGAAGATTCCGCCTAATAATCCGGTGACTAGGGTTAATCCGCCGGTTTTAAAAGTTAACAATAACGTAGTTTACGGTGAAGCAGCAAGTGATGTGCGAAAAAGGAAATTGTCACAAGATGTCGAGTACAATGTTAAAGTACAAAAAAACGAGGAGGTTATGGACTTGTCGGTGAGCACAACCCAGAGGAACTCCGATTCCAGTATTAACCCGATGATGAACGGTGTGAGGCAGATTTACAAGTTTGGCTACGACGACAACAAAGCCTGCGGGTCGGGATCTTTCGCAGCGTCGGAGGATTTGTCGCGGCGTGAAGGTACAGCTCTGGCTGACGGAAACGAGGATAAATACATCGACACGTGCGCTAAAAACAACGGAAACCTATTGCTGCTCAATCATCAGCCAACTGCCGCAGAAGAGGTTGTCAACGTCAACTACGTCGTCGACACTCAGGATACAGATCTTTCGAGATCGCACTCGCCGAAGATGTTCCAGGATTACGATAACAGCGCTATGGAGACGCTGGCCGATATAGCGACCAAACAAGTCAAGTTGGAGAAGAACGCGATGGCGAAGAGCGTCGCTTCGGAGTACCTAAAGTTAGCCACGAAGCAAGAGTTTCCGGTAGGGGAGAACGAGAGATTTCCTTCCAAGGAGGTAAACGATCTAATTGTCAAACCGGAAGGCAGCAAGAGTTGTACGATTTGCGCGAAGAGCTTCAGCAAGCCTTCTCAACTCAGGTGAGTGTTTTGCGACAATGTGCAATGATGCTAAAAGAATTGAAGAGCTAATTATAAAGTTAAAAAAAAATCTTACTGATAATAGAACACTAAATAATAGAAATAATTACATTAATGAAGAAAATATTTTGAATCTTTGTGAATTGAATCTGTACATTCACAATTAATACGATGATATACATATACATATTTATTATCCACATTGTATACATCTTTTCAAAAACTGTTATTAGATGCTTACTTTTCATTTATAGCACAATCAGAATCTTCATTATATTACTTTAGGCACCTATTGAATAAGATATAGCCAACAAAATATTGTCAATAACTTTTTATTTCATTTGCTTTTATCCTCTGTAGTTTCTTTGGATTGAAAGAGGATAGGGGATCTCTCTTTATACAAAAAGAATTACCACTACAGTTACCATTCAGTAAAGATCACGCTGTTCCTAAACTAGGATGATTTTTCAAGGAAAAACCAAATATAGCTGTAGTTGCAACAGTCAGATTACAAAATGAAAGATATATTTGTTCTTTTGAGTTAATACATTTTGCTGCACGTGCTACTATTTATTCAATACCATTTTGTAGACATTTTTGTCTAAAGTAACTTGTTATAAAATTCAAAGCCATATCAAAATTGATAATTACACACTGCATTCAGTAAATTGTTTTTTCTTTCAGGTTACACATGAATGTTCATTATTTGGAAAGGCCATTTCGGTGTGACTCGTGTTCTGTCAGTTTCCGAACGAAAGGACATCTTCAGAAACACGAAAGAAGTGCTAGTCATCATAATAAAGTGAGTGATATTCATATTTCAAATACAGAACACGTCCAAATTCATTGCCTGCCTAATTTGTAAAATATAAAGTGAGAATCTATTATATTTTTAGGATTAAATCATTTGGTGATTTTTACTTTAATTAAATGTTTACAGTAAATGTTGGGTTACTTTTATCTATTTTGCGCATTGTCTGCAAGAAATGTCTTTGGTACACAACTTCATCTTGTTAAAGTGAGCCTTAAAAAATTGAATTTGAATATTGTGAAGTTGAACAGTTCATGATTTGCATTAACGATATAATTCTTCTCATGTTGAATGCTTTATTCACAACTCTTACAAACCAATATGTTAAAAAAAGTCGTTTTTTCAATATTCCTTTTGTTTTTTACAGTGGACTTTCTGAATAATTTGTTCATTCATTGTTTGTTATTTGGCCATGTGTAGAAGTTGTTCATTCACCTTATATGTTTTTTACGTTTCAGTTATCAACGTCGCCGGCGCTCTCATCGTCTGAACCGCGACCTTTCAAGTGCGCGGACTGCAGCATCGCCTTCCGCATTCATGGTCATTTAGCGAAACACCTTCGCTCCAAGATGCACATCATGAAGCTTGAGTGCCTGGCCAAGATACCGTTCGGCCTTTACGCCGAATTAGAACGGTCGAACAGCCTTCTCACGGAGATCAATACGGCTGACGGGGACCAGTGCCTGGAGAGTTTGAAGGTAAGAATAAGCATCTTATTCTTAACATCTATAAACCCAAATTTAAAATTTGGGATTTTCATTCATTCACTCCAAAATATACAACAGTTTCACATATTAAGAAAGAATACATGAATGAATAAATGAACCTGAAGTTAACTGATAATTTTAAAATTGCGTACTAAAATAATTGAATACTACACATTTTCAAATGTTTTACATTAGCAAAATTGTTTAACATACGAAGAAGTACACAAATAAATAATTAAACCTGAAGGTAACTGGTAGGTGCTTAGCACCTGAGAATATGAATCAGTGACAACAACAACATTTCAAAATATCTTGAACACCAAAGTACCTACTATACACCGCATAATGTCCTCTCCAAATTCATCTTACACTCAAAGTTATTTATACAGCTATGCTGACATCGCAGAATTCCCTTTGCTGTCTTAACATAAACGCCTTTAGTCTACTTTTAAGTAAAGTGGTATTTCTTATTTCTTTAATTTCGATTGGTACACAATTGTACTTTCTAGGACCCAATAGTGCAAAAGATCTTGAGAGATTTAAACATTCTGGTAGGATTGTGCATAAGTCTCTATCTAGTGTCATAACTGCAAGGTGGAAGTATGAACACTTGTTTTGAATAGTGGTATTTGATAGAAGAAGATGAAAAGTATATATTTGGTTTAGAGAGAGAAAGAACATTTATTGGATACTTCCAAAAGGCTATCGACCTAAGTCTTCCAGCCAGTTATAGAAATTTTACAGTGGTATCTAAATAATATATACACTTATATATAATACACACATATTACCATAGGTGTTTGAATAAGGGAGTTACAGGCAGTTTCCTCTTTGGTGGATTGTCCTTGTTGTACTCATGGAGGAGTGGTAGAATTATATTTTTATTTTCTCGAGAGTTGAACTTTTTTCTGAGTCTATTTATCCTATCGATAATAGGTTCTATCTGTGTAGCCTCATACAGCAACTCATTAGATGGAATAAATAGGGGATTTTTTGGATTGCGTATTTTTGTTACTTTAAGAAGGCTGGTTCTTTCTCCTATTCCTATGTTCGTCAGTAGACTTCCATTCAAAAAACAGTGGATGTCCATATTTTTAAAGGGGTCTACATATCATTTTATATATTTTGCTTGCCATGGCAATGCTAATTCCTTCTTTTTTGTAAGTTAGTGACCTGAAGTGTTTAGCTCTAGCGATAGTTGTTTTTTTGATTTTGTTTCGAATTTGAAATTGAGCTTATTATCTATTAGAATTCCTAGATATTTACATTTGCTTGTGGGAAATAAAGTTGTATTGTTAAGTTTGACTGTTGGAGAGTTTGCGTTTATCTTGTGATTGAATATGATGAAATTTGATTTTGCTGCGTTAGATTGAATTCTCCATTTCCGCATCCATACTGTAGTTTTGTTTGCTAGATTTTGCAGTTGATTTAATGATTCTTTCGTTGTATATTCATGGAATATTAGTGCTGTGTCATCTGCGAATTGCAGTATATATGCTTTTTTGTTTATTTGTTCGTCATTTTCGGAGAAATCCCTATATATGTCGGCACAGAAAAAGTTATAGAACCATGGAGAAAGGAGCGAGCTCTGGGGTAATCCTTGTTTTGTATAAAAAGTTTCTGAATATTCTCCTCTCACCCTCACTTGAATAATTCGATCAGATAGGAAACTGTCTACCAGCTTTATTAGATAAGTTGGACATCGAGACTGGAAAAATTTGTATTTTATCCCCTCATGCAACACACACTATCAAATGCCTTTTTTATATCCATAAATATACCGGCGGAATGATTACCATTTTTTTAACTGTTTGAATATTGGAGGTGAGCGTAATTAGTGAATGAATTATAGATGTGCTGTTTCTGAAACCAAACTGGTATGAAGGGTAACTTTTCCTAGACTATTGTTTAATCTACTTTTCAGTATCTTTTCAAAGTTTTTTCCCAACACTGGCAGCAAGGTGATTGGTCTATAGTTTTCTAAATATTTGGAGTCTGCCTTAGCTTTATGTATGGGAATTACTATTCCTCTTTTATATTCCTTGGGAAAGTATGAATTGAGTAGGCAAAAATTATAAGTTCTCATTATTTCTAGATGTATTGAATGGTCTAGTTTCTTCAGTGGTTCTCTCGGCAAGTTATCGTAACCTGGAGCACTATTTTTGCCGTGATTAAGTGCAACAAAATATTCTTCGTTTATAGGTTCGATCATATTTTCTAATTGTATGTTCTCAAATTCATTTTGTTACCGTTGATGTATATAATCTTATGGTCTGAGTCGAAATCCGACTTGCAGCTGTGTTCGAATGCATTTTTAAAATGGGATGCGAAAGCGTCGGAGATGTCTTTATCTGAGTTTAACGTCCTGCCACTCACCTGAATTGGCTCTGTTGTATTGTGCTTTCTATACTTTGATAGCTTCTTTATTGTATTCCATTAATATCTGCCTTTTTTTCTTGTATTTCTTTACATGCCTCCAGATATTTATGTGATCGGTAGTTGCGAATTAATTTATGAACATTTTTATTCAACTCATTAAATTTTCTCTTTAATGATGGGTAATTGTTAGAAAATCTAGGTATATCTGCTTTTTCACTTTTATTAGTTTCAGAATGTAAGGCGAAAGAGTCTGGCTATGAATTTTTTTTTGCATTTTGGTGTTTTGTTTGTTACTATTCTCATTATGTTGTTCTGAAAGTTTGTTTTCTTGTGATTTCTACCTCAGGATGCATCACCTGTTGCATTTCCCGGTTCACCTCCTCCATATTGCATTTACTGTATAACATCTTAGTTATTCAAGCGGTTTTTTTTTTGTTTAGATCAAGTATACTATTTTCATTGTATAATTTACTTGATGGATAAAAAAAGTATATGGTGTAGAAAAGATTATTTTGAGGAATAGTTTGGGGAAATAGGCCAAGTGTGAAACAATAGGATTTCTGAAATTTATTTATGAAAGCTTTATAACACCAGTAAGATTTTCTAATGAATTCAATAGGTGGGTGCAAAAAAGTATTCCAAATGGATCAGTCCCTTCATTTCAATTTTCACAGACGTAGCTTAGTAGACATGTCCATTAGTTTTTTAAAATTTTTTAAATCTGGAATTGTTAGTCAATTTAAATGTAAAATTTGTTCTAATTTAATTTAATTTAATTTTGTAAGCATGATCATTCTATATTCATATTCCTGATATTGGATTGTAAAAGAGAAAGTTTCAACAAAATGTTAATTTTGTTAACTAATAATTGAATACAAAAATCTTCTAATTTTACTAAAAGCTGACTAAATGTTATCTAAATTCTTATTTGAATTCTATCTAAATCAATTCAGTTTTGAGGCGGAACAAATTGCATCATTTAATTATATTTTCCATCTAAGCTGTTCATGTTCTCCAATTGAATTGTACTAACTAAATGTTTTTATTTATTTTAATGGAATATGTGGATATATTACAATTTCAAGTGATGCTTCCTTTGTTGCAGGCTTTAGCGAAGAAAGTATTCCTCAACGATCCAGGTAAATTAAAACATTTAGCAGAATCAACCGAACTTCTAGAAGCAGACTAATTTAAGCGATATAAAAATTAAATCTACTTTATAGATGAAATTCGCAAGACTGAAAACAAAAATATAGAGAAAAAGTATACATTTTATAATAATTATTTTAATGTTGCTTAATTATGCAAACGATTCAAAATCTGTATTGGACAAACTTTTATTATTCTGACGTGTCAAATATTTTATGTGATATGTAAAATTAAGTGCTTTAGTGTAAATTTTGAAGACATTTGTTTTGGTATGTTGGTATAATTTTTAATTTCTCAGTTGAAGTTTGTGGGATAGAGGTTTATCACTAAATGGGAAAAAAATTATTTTGTAAAAGGTCTAAAATGTTTTTAAATGAAAGTGCAATTTTTAAAAATTGACAGTTTCAGTTTATACCTATAAGTTTTCAGCTATTGATATTTTATGCTTATAAGGAAGTGTGTAGAAAGACTACATAAGTAATGAATAACCTGTTTAATTATCAATCAGTCTGATAGATAGACAATAAATTAACGAAGTTGCTTATTTCTTAACTTCCTTTTGTTGGCATCGTGAATTGCAGTACAAAAATGCTATTTAAACAATTGATACATTATTGGACCTATGTAAATTTTTCCCATAAATATTTAATTTTTTATTCAAGAAATTCTAGTCTGATTTTCAACAAATTTTTCAATTTGTTTGTTTGAAATATTTGTTACTTTAGATATTATTTTCTTTTATTTTCTGATGAACCTCTGTATGAATCATAATCAAATCCATATTGGTTATAACGGGAATCAAATCTATTGATCTTAATGAAGATTGTCTTTCTGTAATTATTATTTTACCTACATGTAGGTGCCTAGAATTTTAATTTCAGGTTAAGTTTCATAGAATGTGTAATGCTGTTACATTAGGTAAAATGCGTTTCGTTTTTCTGTAAATATCTGTTTATATAAGTATATTGTGCAAATGTTATTTTTTTTGTTGAAAGAAGTACAAGACTACTGTTAATAAATATTTTGTTTGATTTATAGAAGTTTTTTTCACAAATAACTCAATTGATCATCATTATGATCATTTTGATCATTGATTATTTATTCAAATAATCAAATTTTAATTTTTCGCAGTAGGACTAAAAACCAAATCGCAGAAATAATATATCCTACAATATCAATATGCAATAATTATCCTACTGCCTATCCTGCTCCTAATATATCCTTCATCAATATGCAATAATTTTATAAACTCTATATATATATATATATATAAATTAATTCAATAGTCGCAGAACTCGCAATGCTGCAAATGAAAGATATACAAGAACAAGTCAAACTGACGAGCAACGCGAAGTTAACCAGAATCCATATTCACAACCTAGAAATGTTTCGATTAACCCGTGTCGTGGTGCACTCATTTACAATATGGACATCAAATACATTTCACATCAAATTGTTACTTTTAGACCAATGAACGTTGTGTGCCAATATTGGAAGACATTCAAGTTTAAAAATGAAGCTTTGGTACCACCAGAGCCACTACTATTTAGTTTCAGGGAGTGGACCAGATTCTAAACATTTATTGGCTAATATCCTGCAATATATCTCGTATGATGAGATATATGTATTAAATACTTGCTACGAACCTCCACTTCACTATAGAATTGACCATTCGTTCGACACATCAAACGTGTTAATATATGAAATTATTGATAATCCAAGTTATGGAATTATTGGATTATTACATTTTCGGAGTCCATAGTGTTCCCTTCGTCTCCACACGGGATAAATAGTAGAGCCCGACTTTCAGGACTTTTGAAAATAAATATTAAACATCAATATGTTTATTAGTTTATTTAAAAATGTCTGTAAAGGTTCTATAACACAGGAAATTTCAGAATATTCATATTACAATGTGCAAATTGGAAATGTTATGTACAATTGTAACATGGTAATTTCCAATGCCATTTTGATCACAAAAATTATTAAATACACATTTTCAAATAACATGAAAACAGATTTGTGTGTTAACAAAAAAATAAAAACTTAATTATCGATCACTATATAGTTTGTAGACTAATCAACAAAAACAATACAAATATAACAAAACTGATTTATGGTTCTTAAAAATATAAACATACAAAAGATTAAGAAAGCTGATGAACTTGAGAAATGTAAATAGAGATACACAATAAATATGTATATTATATTCATCAACATTTTCGGTCCTACATCTTTTGATTCACTTGACTTAACATCACACATTTTTATATATCCACCACAAAGAGAAATTTTATCAGATATTCTAATAATTTTTCTTAGGAGCTCTAACTCTTTGATTAGTATATTTTAACGGAATTTTAAAGATTCAGAAATGCATTGTTCTAATAATATACCTGAATTATTCTACTTGTTTTTATTCTATTATTTCATTTAAGTAATTATATATTAACTTGAGAACACAACATGTAACAGCCCCAAAAAATCACTGGAAATAATTCATAACAAATATAGAATTTCTTCTAAAAATAAAAGTGACATGTAATTTACCATTTTCATATGCTCCATAGAGTCCAAAATAACACAAGTTGAACAATACTCCAAATCGTTTTGATTAGTTTTATTAATATACAAAATATCGAGATGTAGTTTCTTCTTAACTTACCAGATAAAATTAAATGAAGGGAATATAATATTAGGCGTAAAACGTGATAGGGCAATAAATTCGTTCAAACTCAACAAAAAGATCTAACAACTGAAGAAGTCTTTTACCCTTAGTCTTTTAATAAATCCTTCTTTATTAAAGGGTAAAAGGTTTCTTGATGACTGAGATTGAATTCTCGCTTAACTCTTGGTGAAGCATAATTAAATATTAAATTAAATGCTTTGCTTAATGTTTCACGATTACATTTAACAACATGAACTAGTCAACAAGAAAAGTGTAATAAAGCTTTATGGAGTTGAATCATGGAAATTCGACAAGGCTATGAAAAAACTTGTGGCTTTTGAAATCTAGTGTTACGACGTAAACTGAACAATATTTTAAAATAGCAGATCAAGAGATAGTACCATCAGAATACACAAAACTTCTGGTCATAACAGTAGATGAAAACTTAGTTTGGAACAAACATTGAAGACCTGATTAAAAACCTGAACTCGACCGCTTGATAACGTAGACAACGAGAGCACAATCACTCATCTAGTTTGCAAATTTTGAAATTCTTATGAGATTCAGAATAATAATTTGGAGAGTAGAGATAAAAGAGATTTCCCGTATTCAAAAGTTCAGAACAATGTTCAATCTAAAATGCACACAGGGCTGCAAAGACATATTCAAGGCGAACCGGATAATGACTATATTTGTTCTGTATATGAAATAATTATATATAAAATGTGTTGGTAAACGCATAACTCAACAACCCCTGGACCAATTTTGCCAATTATTTTTCTTTAAATGTTCGTTGAAGTCCAAGGATGGTTTTTACGGCGAGAAAAATTCGAATAATTGCCGGGAAAACCCTAGAAACAGCCCATTTCTTTTTCCCATACAAACGTTTTCTAACTAAAATCTGTCAACGGCTGGACCGATTTAAAAATTCAAATGCCGTTCAACTGAAGAACGGACAGGTTAATCACTTTCAATACATCAAACGTGTGAACATAGGAATTTTTTGATAATTCGACTGATTTGAAATAACAGGAAGTATTGCAGTCCCTTCGTACGTGCGTAAGTCCCTGATTCCACACGGGATAAATATTTAAAAAAAGATAGTGTAGCACAAATAGTAGAACATGTCTTTCCAGCTTTATGAAAAATATTCAGAGAAAAATAAGTGGGCGTCAAAGTCCGCCAGGTCAGCAGTTTATTGAGGTATGAACTATGTAATTTGGATGCTTTTCTATGATCGTTAACTTGTGCTTTGGGCAGGAGACATTGATGTTTCAAAAAGACTATCAAAAATATTTGCCAATAACCCAAAATATTTTTGAAAGTATATATATATATATATATATATATATATATATATATATATATATATATATATATATATATATATATATATATATATATATATATACTTTCAAAAATATTTTGGGTTATTGGCAAATATTTTTGAAAGTCTTTTTGAAACATCAATGTCTCCTGCCCAAAGCACAAGTTAACGATCATAGAAAAGCATCCAAATTACATAGTTCATACCTCAATAAACTACCAGAAAACATTAAAAACTCTCAAAATATATGGACGATAGGAGTTAGAAGACTCTGTCTTGAATTCATGATGCTACAACAATATTTTTATTTGAATCATGTAGTACATACCTTCAAGAATAAACATTTCCTGGATTGACATAAACGTCAATAATTAGGCTTTAGCAGAAGGAGAAGTCTTTAACCACATAGAGAAAGAAGCAGGGCATGTGAGTCAAATTATATGCAACAAACATTGATATAGAGTATTATAACTTTCTTGAAGGGTGAAGTCCTTGGAAGAAAAAGTTCAGGAACAAGAATCTTCTTATGTTTTCACAGTTTAGGAATAATTTTATCTTTAACCTACTGCTACAGGACTTCTTTAAGTAGCAACCAACAAAATTAAAATAGCCATACAGTAGTCATCATTTGAGACTTAGGAAGATGGTATAAGTGCAAATATGTCGATAAACTGCAAAGATAATTTTTTTTGGAAAACCCTTAAAATGTTTTTTCTCACATTATATTGCAAAGTAGTATACTGTTCTGGATAATCACTACTACTGTAATGTTATGTGGATCTCTGTGCAAAATAATGCCTCCTCATACGCTGCGATTTTGGTGGGTATCTAAAATATACTTCTTTTATCTGTAAGCAATATTAATGCCTAACTAATAGCCTAATATAGAAGAAATACAAGATATATGTCATTTTTGAAATTTTAAATCGTTCAACTTGTGTCGTTAAGGACTTTTAAAATTTTATATTGTGAAATATAGTTGTAATATTTCAGCTTTTAACTAAATTAACAACATTATTAAAACACCTTCTTAAACACACACTCGTTTCTATCATGATAAATTAATGATAATACTTTAAATATAAGTACCATAAAAATAAAATTAAATGTACATTTAACATCAATAAAATTCCCAAGTAAATTACAAATAAATTTTTGAACTTGTGAATATTATCCTGTCCAAAACTGAGGTTCAAAAAATATTCGATGAGCTTGGTTGCCCATTTCAGAAAAATAAATATACATATAAATAATTATGCGATATTGATATGATATAGGTGAAATTATTGAACATTATCTGGTTGACTTTGAAATAATACTGAACAAATACTTTAAAAACATTACAGGCCACTATAAGATATTTGGACTTGCACTACACTTTTAAATACTACATCGATGGCTTTGAAACACCCTGTAGAAAAGCCTTGTGGGTTTTCAGTTTCAAAAATTATAGGCCTTCATTTGTGCTACATGCAAATATTTAGAACTTTTACGAAAATATAGAAAATAAAATATCCAAATTGTCATAAACGCCTAATTCAATTCCGGCAATTTGTATGTTTCAATTCCTTCCTAGATTTCTAGCAGGCAGGTTTTCGAACATATAAAAATAAAGTTACTTTATTTTATTCTAGCAGGAAAATATTTTGTAGCCATAAGCTCATAGTAAGTACTATTTTAAATTCACTATAAGAGAGATTCTCTATGATAAATTGTATAAAACTTTCGAATACCTTTTTTATATTATGTTTTGGTTATCATTTCTATTTTTATTAACTATCGTAGTTTTACGGAAAAAGTTGAACCAAAACAATGATTATCTTTTCATCGTTGAACGCATAGATTCGCTTTAATATTACTGATACATAAGGACTAGAGTAGATCAAATTCTTTCAGATATTTCCATTGAATGCTGTCTCTGCAGTCATCGAACACCCTTTTGATGTTCTCGGTGTCAACAGCACAAGTGAAATGGGGATAACAACGATGATCTTCGTGGTTAGTATCTTTACTAATTTTCTGAAATGAAACATGGCATAATAAGCAAGATAAAACATAAAAAGTGCAAAATGAGCAAAACAGAAAAATTATTGTAAGCAGTTCAATTCAGGACTATATAATTTTTAACAAATATCATAATTTAATCAAATAATACAAATTAAGAATGAATAATATAATATTTATATTAAACTGATAATCTCAATAAGAGAAATAAAGATTTATGATATAAGGAAAAATATCACTAAAAAGCAGTAATTGATAACTAGATAAGAAATTTAATAGATTAATTACATATTGAAAACAAAGCAATATTTTCTTCAATTGAAAGTATTGTGATTTCACAGAAAAATGAATTTTCATAGTGATATTTGGTTTCAGACATTGGCATTTTCAAATATTTAATAGTGTTGGCGTTTACTTGATGTAAATCCATTATAGTTGAATATAAACTTAAATTCAAATTAATGAGATTGAATTCTCGCTTAACTCTTGGTGAAATATAATTGAATATTAAAATAAATTAAACTCTTGGCTTAATGTTTCACGATTTATTTAACAATATGTATAGTCAACATGTTTCGTTGAGTCTTGAAAATGAGCTAACGCTCGAAACATGTTGACTATACATATTGTTAAATAAAGCCAAGAGTTTAATTTATTTTAATATTAAATTCAAATACTTGAACTTATGATTTACAGTTTATTGACTACATAGTATGACGCGTTTCGACGTTACAAACGACTTCTTCAAATGCAAACAGAATAATGAGAATAATGGGCATTATTCTGTTTGCTTCTGAAGAAGTCGTTTGTAACGACGAAACGCGTCATGCTATGTAGTCAATAAAGTGTAAATCATAAGTTCAAGTGTTTGAATATAAGTTTATATTCAATTGGCATTTTTGCTAAACAAAAATTAAATTCTTATGTACATTTTTTTTAGTCATGAAATTTTTTTTGGTTTGAAAGCCTCAAGAGTGATTAACCTCTCCAAAATGTAGAATGCTGCAAGACTTTAATATATTTTGCAATCATTTCTTTCTTTAGTATAAAGCACAAATTAGTTGAGGATCTAATGCCAGATGAATGTTAAACTTTATTAGATTATTCTGATTGTAGTGTTATTGAATTTTATTGCCTTTGGCAGTCACATCACAAAATGATTAATTGTAGTGCCTGATTCGAAATTTCCCAGGATTTAATAATAGATTCTCAATTTTTATTTTGATATAAGGACACATATTATGCCACATTGTTTACTAGTTTCACTTTGAATGACAAGGGTTTGGTTCTTAAATGAGTTTTTTGGTTTTTGGATGAAATTTGGTTTTTACCTGAAATTCACTCCTGATGAAATATTTTGCCCTGGTAACTTCAGAATGCTCATTTACTCCCATTATACAATCATCTGGTGTTTTATATTCCTTGTACTCAGGAAAATACTGTTCTAGTTTTCTTCTACCTAGAAATAGAAGAACAAATGAAAATGTTCCGAGGTAACTTATTTTGATACATACTTTCAACCGAATAATGTGTTTAATTTGATAAAAATCTTTTTGAAATATTATATATAGTAACGAAGTATCGAAAATATCCATATACAAAACAAATACATTTTTTCATATTGAAAAATTATTGCTAAATTAAGACAGCTCCTTAGCTAACACTAAGAAATAATCAAGACTGAATTATATTGCACCAAAATTTTATATTCATATATTTTATACAAAGTAACAATAAATAATTTCAACAGAATGGTAAATCACTCCAATTGAGAAAAACTACACTGCTGATGCATCAAAAATTTGATAATCTTTCTGTTTTCTATTAAAAATCTATGTGTTTGAAATAAAGAAAACCTTAAAATTCTATTAAACTATGAGCTCCAAATTCAACAGTTTGCAAATGATTTTTTGATGATTTATCGATCAGATAAAAATATTTGATCTCATGTAAATAGTATATAAAATATTTATTTACCCGAGAGAATTTTTCTACTAAATATATCTTGTTTATTCAGGAAAAGTATCACAGAGATCGTTTTCAACCACCTATTGTTCCACACTACTTTGAAAAGATCCAAACTTTCCGTTAAACGATTTTTAGTTGCATCCTCCCTTAAAACCATGTCATATGAACTGCAGTCTGTTACGAATATAATTGCTGTGACGTCATTGAAACAGAGAAACCATTTACATCTTTCTTCCCGTTGACCACCCACGTCAATCATTCTGGAAAGTAGGTATTTTATTTCATTTTATTGGACATACGCTGTTTTACCGGACAAATCCTAATGACAATATAAAAAGGACAACAAGCTACTAAGAACAATATAAAAAGTACAAAGAGGCAATTAGAATGAGTTTCTTAACTGAAAATACAAATAATAATACAAAAATATAAAATAACTATACATAAAAAACTTCAACGTTATATACGATTGTGGATCAAAAATGATGCAGGTCTTGGTATGACTAAACTTGCCTTAATATTCCGAAACAGAATAGTTAAATATGTCCAGCTTGCCCAAAAAAATATTACACTTTTCACACATTGGTTGCAATGGAGAAAATTTTAGGACATTAGTTCTAGCTTTTGGAAGGTAAAGTGTGAATTCGCTCCTGGAAGAGATTCTAGGTACAATAATCTAAAGCTTCTGCAATAACTCATGACATTTCACTTTACTATTAATTATTTTATGCAAGAAAACTATTGCATAGCAATTCCTTGGCGCAATGAGGAAAAGGTTCATGTTATGCCATATACAATGGAACCATATACTCTAAAGGCAGCAGTAACTACAGCATTAATATGTGGTACAAAAGTAAGTTGAGGACTGAAGATTACTCCAAGCTATTATATTTACAGATTACAATTCGAAATTTAAAACCTCTATGCGATCACTTTATTTTTCCAGAAATAATATGTATGAAGTAAAGAAGTCTTATTTTCTAAATACATATCTGGCAGCTTGTTGTAATCATTCACAACACACACACAGTTCTCAAATAACATGTTATGAATAAGGTGAAAACACCTGTAGGTTTCCAGATTTTTCCTACCAATAGGGGAAGAGTCTGGAAGAGTTAAGGAATTTTTCTTATATTCTCAATCTTGATTTTTACATGTTAAAATTAGAGACTCTTTAGAGACTTAACTCTTTCAATAGCTTCTATGAGCAGCCAAACCAATTTTACCAGTCAAATATCCCCTAAACTCGCATTAATGCTCTATAACTATAAGATAATTCAAAAACTTGAATTTGATGTACACTTAGAACTTTATCAAAACGTTAACAGAATATGATTTTCGAAAAATCTGAAATTCTGAAAATCGTATTCTGTCCACACCTGAGAAGTCGGTTAAACGCATGTAACGAAACTCGTCACATGACAATAACAGTGTAAATCAAATTGAAGTGTTTGCATTATCCTATTGTCGAACATTCATTACTTTGTTTTACAATAATTTTTGAAATATACATATCAAATCTGAGACTTCGACAAAATTTAATCATTTAGCACCAAACATCTGTAAATTGGACATAGGCACAAGCTAGTAGGTGAACATACACTGAAAATACATACTGACACTACTTTGAACTTACTCATATATAAAATGCTAAAGAAAACACTATTTTCTAAATTTACACACTTTCATTTGGATATTTTGAATAACGTACATATGTTTCAAGATTGGTTCCACGGTGGCTTCTTTGGATATAGAAAATATTTGAATAACTACATTAATTACATAAACTCAAATTCAATTAAAGACCTTTACTGTAACTCCCGGATAAATAATACTCAGAACATTCATTTCAACAGAATAAGTTAAGTAATGGGTTAATTGTACAAAAAAGCCATCGTAATGGTGAAATAATGTCAACTATATGATGTATTAAAACATCGTATACTTGAAGTTATGAATTATATTTTGTAAAATTTTGAAGTAATAATATAGAATATAATGAAGGAATAAAATTAAACACTTCTGGTAAGTAGAAAAATATTTCAAGGAATAATAATGATGGCAAAATAGCAATATCCTGATCTCCAACTCTAATTCATTTAAAATAAGTCTTAAAACATCACATGTTATGAGCTATGTTTTACAAAAGTTATATAATAAGTAATATGTAATAAACAATTATGTGAAGGAATACATCAAACACTGCTAGTAAGCAAACACATATTTTAAAAAAATCAATAATAATGGCATAATAGCAAGATTTACCTGAATTTAACATTTTTAACTTGAAATACCAATTCGTAGATTTCCCGAGTCAGTACCCGGCACCTCAACATATCTTGTTCCGTTGGAATGTAATCAGGTTTGCGAATTTCTTCCAGTCTTTCAATAAAATATTGTGCGCTGTCTATTAGTTGGTATTCGTTGCTACGTTCAAATGCAGCCTACAAACAAATGAAGAATGAAATATTTCTACAATTTAGACAACAAAATACAATATATGCCCACATACAAAGAAACAAGCAAAACAGAGATAAAATAATAAAAAACAACATAACTTAACTAAGAAATACCCAAATATTCAAACAATTTGGCTGATTTATTTATTTATTACTGAAATATTGAACATCGTACAAAGATTAAAACATTAATTCTTACCTGCACTCCTTTATCTTTCCAGAGCGATGAACAGAAATCGTAAAATTTTTCTGGTAAATTTTCCAGTTGGTGAACCTGAGATAAAATCCAAACAGCCTTCTCTTTATTCTCGGAGTTATCGATTTCAACAGGGGGGTTCAGTTTTGGCATTGCTTCTAAGATGCTCTGTAAAATAATTAAGTAGATCAATTGACAATCTGTAATTGATTAATTGATCTAGTTAGATTTTTCACCCAAAACGCTCATTTACTCATAAAATTAAGTACAAAATATTCTTCAGTCAATCTATTCACTAAAATCATTTTACTTAATTTGAAAAACTTTAAAAAGAATTTTTTTCAACACATAATTTTGAAGAAAAAATGTTTCATCAGTGATATCATTTTGCCTATCACCTGGATTTCAAGAATTTTATTGGTTTATTTAACGTGTGATGTATTAAATTTTTTTTATTTTATAAAGTGTACCTCACTTCAATTCAAAAATTATTAATACTCTTTGACGTCTTGAAATTCCTTGAGTAATGAGTCAATCAGTTCAAATAAATTTGAATAATGAGACATCATTGCAGATGTAATAATACTATATCACATATTAGATTAAAAGATTAGTGCTCATTGACATAAAATTGAATGAATTTCACAGAATTGCTACAAACAGATGACTCATTTATATAAAATTAAAATTCTTTCTTCATTCATGAATATTGTATTCCCATATCTTTGATAAATATATTGCAGTTCAGTATAATATTCTTGCACTTTACTAATTAAACATTTTTTAGTTTATATATTATATAATTCAAATAACAAAAAATATATTTGAGTATTTTACTTCAATTTAAATTCAACATGCATGATAAGTTTTGCATTAAATAAGGTATTTTGGTAAAAGTTATATAGTGTCTTATTATAAGAATCTATATTCTCTACCCTATTTAATACACAAGTTAATTTGAATAAGAAATATTTGAATATCCATATTTTCACCAAGTATTAAGCATAAATCAATTGCTATTAGCCCTATTCAAGTTGATAAATACTCAGGGTTTGTAATTAAGAATTTTGAACACTAATGCAGTTTGTCTCACATAATTTTTTTTTTTTAATCAACTTTTCAAATAAAATTTTTTTTCAGGAAAAATTTGTTTGAAGTATGATTCTAAAAGTGATACATTTAAAAATTCGAAATTTTACCATACTATAAGTATGGTAAGATGAAAAAGCCTGTCATTATCAATGAATTTTTAAAAATATATCAAATATTTTCATGATGAAACAACAGACAGTGATATAAAAAGCAAATTAGATTACAAGATGAATTACACTGAATTACACAATATTTCACTAAATATAGAAAAGGAAAACACTAGAATAAACTTTGTGAATTTTCAAAAGCTATTAAAATGAAGTTTTAATAGCTATTGAAACAAAGGACCAAATTATTACTTTATAACAAAAACAATATGTGAATGAAAAGTTTCTTACCAAGTTAATTTAATAATAATTCAACTTATATTAATAATCAGAAGAACCTATTGTTATGATATAAAGTACAACATTGTAATACAAAAATGTTTTCAATTTTAAGACTTCCTAACTTTTATTTCAATTAAATGCAAAATTTATACTTACAAAAATTGCTTCCACTAAGTTCCCTCTTATATCAGACCTTTTTTCAGTTTTCATTTTGTCAGAGAAATTTCTCACATGAATCAAGTGCATTTGCTTAATAATAGTTGATTTTCCTGACTCACCAGCCCCTAAAAGAAGCAAACGATGAGCCTTTTGGAATTCCTTCCTCTCTTTTCCCAGCTGTCTGTCTATTTCATCACTTCTCTGCTTCCCCATACGATCATCTGCAGATGGTGTATAGAAACATGGTAATAGAGGCAACATACACCCACAATCCAATATTCTTTCTGTCATGTTACATTATGTCCCTTTGTTTTGGTATATAAATTTACATCTCTCCTTTCACATCTAGCCACTTCATTTGTTTCTGATACTCAAATAGAAGGTTTGTTTACTCAAGTACATATTATCTCATTATTTAAATAAACAGTGAATATAAACACAAGGTTATTTTGATACTCTTATTTATGAACGCGAAAAAGGGGAGGTGCACTTGGTTTTTCACGCTAATAATGCGTGATTCATTTTAGTTTCGCTAGGGAGCAGAAAAGGATTTATCGCAAAATAATGCTAATTTGATGGAGCGCTTCAACTTCCATATTTGAAAATTTAAATTTTGTACATACACTGACAAGAACTACAGATTTCACTGCGTTTATTGAGGTTATGTACCATTTTATGTGACAGGAAGTCAATCAAGCCATAAAAATTGAAAACCTACCATAATAATTAGATTATTCTATACTTCAGTAGTCGTAAAAGCATAGAATCAAAAAACATTCAAAGACAAATCATATAGAAAACATCGATATCTTACTTGTTCACTATAGTTGATATTAATTCATTATTTAACCAGTTGTTCCTTTTTAGTTAATCTTACCTCATTATGACAAAGCATCGTTTGTAAAAAATTGTTTCCTCACTAAATAAGAAGTTTAAAATATTCCTAGAGAAAATATAAAAAGCAAATAATATATTACTGTCAACCATCATAATGTAAGCAGTTTCAATATTTGAAACGAGGAAATTTATTTCAAATTGGAACGGGAATATAAACTTCTTTTCAAAATGTAATATAATGTATATTTCGAGAATTAAACATTTTTAGCTATACTAGATAGAAACAATGATAATTTAAGTACAGACTAGACAGAATTGACGCATGGCATCATAACTAACAGCAGTCCATTAAATGGTCATTAAAAATTTTCCATACATGCAATAATCACTTTCAATATATAACACACAAATCACACATCTAAAATCACTTTAATAAAGAAAAGCGTAAAATTAAAAGATATTTACTGAAATAATCAATGTAAAATGAGTTATTTTTTTTTGATATGGAAGGACATCATTCTGGAAGAACTTCTAGGGAAATTAATAGACATTATTATTCAAACTCATCAATAGAATTTGATGAATTCGTATGCAAGAATAAAATAATTTTTGAAAAAAATGATGAAGTATCAATTGAATCAATACTTATCCAGAGAAGAACAAAAATGCTACAATCCATTTTGAGGCAGTTTTTAGAGAACAAAATTGAAAAAGAAATTTATTATGAGAAATGATTTAAAAAATAAAGTTTCTAATACTCTTAACTATCAGTTTTACAGAAATAAGTTTTCCTGTGCGTTAAATGATAAATAAAAAGACTAATAATAAAGCACCAATTGAATTAATCAACAAAATAATTTCAACGAAGTTAAATGTTCCAATACACAACACATTCACATGTTCTACAACAGTTCATAATCACCACTGGAAAAAAGTAATATGATAATTTTTCAACAACGTTACATATAAATACACTAACAGTTACTTTTACACGACAATATATAACATATTTGAGAACGAAAATCAGAATAATGTTTAAACATTTATTACAGGTATTCGTACAAGAAATTTGAATGAGATATGAAAAAGGAATGCTTTCAGTCTTTCTGAAATAATACTTATATCAATTTAAATAATCTGGTGTGAGATCAGTCTCAAATCAAATTTGGGTGTTTGAACAAATTTAAAAAATCAAATCGAATTAGTTTCATGTTGAATTTTATTGAATATTTCAAAATACTCATATGTTTTGAAAAACTATTTTCAAGTAATGTGCGTAGAATAGTTATCAAAAGGAAATTTTTTGAAAGAAATTAGTTTATAAAATATATGTGGCCATGTTATTTAATAAAATCAATCAAAATTCTTCATTAAAATTAAAACAAAATAACAAATATCAAAATAAATTAAACTCTTGGCTTAATGTTTCACGATTTATTTAACAATGTGTATAGTCAATATGTTTCGAGCGTTAGCTCATTTTCAAGACTCGCTCGAAACATGTTGACTATACATATTGTTAAATAAATCGTGAAACATTAAGCCAAGAGTTTAATTTATTTTGATATTCAATTATGTTTCACCAAGAGTTAAGCGAGAATTCAATCTCATTAATTAAAACAAAATAAATTGAACAATGAAAGAATTTTCGCAGAAACATTATTAAAATATCTTTTACTATTTAACAAACTTAACAGAAGAATATTCAATGGCTTACAATTATTTAATATTGCTTGGTAGGGCAAGTAAGAAATTTTTGATTTGAAATTGTAAATTTAAATAGATAATAATTTTGATAACAATGCAGGTACATTTTAGGTATATTCAATTAACACCGATTCACAGAAATCATGAAATTGTTTATATTTAGTTCTTCTAAAACACATGACAAAATGCTGAGAATAAATGTTGAAAGATAAATAAAAAAAAACACTCAATTAGTAACGAAAATAATATTCGAAATTCTTCGGAAAATGAATTGAACGTCGCCAAACTATTAGTATTGCAATGAAAATTGCGGATGAAACTTAAATGAACTTTAAGATTAAAATTTGATGAAAGAATATACAAAATGAAATAGAAATTCTATAAAAATTCGTTAATTTCTCGATACACTGAACCTACTAGTATATCACCATGTAAATATAGGTAATATATATATATATATATATATATATATATATATATATATATATATATATATATATATATATATATATATATATATATATATATATATATATATATATATATATATATATATATATATATATATATAATATTAGCTTATGTTTAAATAACACGATATGGACATGAATTGGTCAAATAAATGGAGTAAAATGGCCTTCATATTCATTGAACGTTTCCATAATGTGAAAAAAATGATTGAAGCGAATCCAATATGTATTATACAGTGGTCTTCTTCATTTTGATGTTCTATCTCTCTTTAAAAGTGATATATTTAAAAGCAGTATTGCATTATTTAATTTGCAATTCACAAGAAGGCATATTTTATTGATGAACATAATGTTCATCAATACTGTTGAAAATAAAGAACTTATTATTATTATTATTATGAACACCTCGACGTGAATTAACATGTGAATTAAAGTAAGGTCAATTATGGCTAATTTATATAATTTTGCAAGTTGATATTTTGTGCAATCATTTTGTTAATATACTTTCAATAAAATTGTTGAAAAAATCTCACACTAGAACGTTAAGAGTGATTATATAAGCATTTTAGAATAAAACATTTTTTTCTATAACATTATAACGAAAATGAAAAAATGAAAGTATTTCTTAGAGAATTACTATACTTTTATGCTGTTCACAAGTAGGTGATGTTCCAAAAAATAAGTATGTACTTCTTGAATAAAAATGTACATTAACAACATGATGCCATATTTTGTTGAACCAATCTTTGAATATGGTCCAAACTCACAAATAAACTGAAGTTCAAGAAAAAGTAATTAAATGTATAAAACTTCAAATATGAACTATGAAATTTTGGATTTATATCAAAATATGAACTTTGCAATTTCCCAAGCTACATAAAAGTGTCAAATATTATCCACAACAGACTTTGTGTTAATTTCACATGTTAAAATAGCCAGATGAATCAAATTAGAATTATATAAATACTTCGTTGACGTTAGTAATTTTTTTTGTAAATAATTGTGTATCATCACTCTTCACAACCTCGAAAATAAAAATTTATTTTACTTGTTATTATAAACCAATTCACGTCCCGCGACCTAACCTCACTCTCACGTCGATCGGTTCACGTCAGTTGCGACTTTCGACAATTGCACAGCCACTTTATGATGCGCGCGTTCCTCTCTACGATCGACGGCGGCTCGCTAGGTCTGAACGCCGCCGGACAGTAGTCCACGCCATCTATCGGCCTACTCGAGTCGACGGACGATACGTCCGAAAAGAATACGGGACTGTCCGACGACCTGCTGTCGCTCAGCATCTCTTCGTACGAGTCGGTCGTCAGGCCCAGGTGTTCAAAGAATTGCTCAAGGTGGCTGGTGGGAGGTTCGGGAGGTCTCCAATATCTAATAGGAAAAACACGATAGTAACATTAAATTGAAGAAAACTAATCAAGTAAAACTGTCATGTATTATTCACTAGAAATATATTTTGGACTATTAACACATATATTTAAGATCTTCACCACTAATTTTTTAACAGATGTATGGACAAATTGTCACTTTGGAAATTGGGTAGGAGCTCGAAACATGTTGAACTCGAACAGTAACAACAAACGATTGTACTCATAAATGTTATCAATGTTGTACAAAAGACAAAGCAAAGATCTGAAATCATTTTTACTTATTGTTGACAATGTTTTAATAGCACGAAATATGAGTACAGTGAATTAAATAATCACAGAATTCAGCAGAGTAATTTCAATTATAATACTATTATACTTTTCAATCCATATGGTATCTTATTTCTTACCAAGATAGATATATAGATATTTATTGATGCAATTCAAAGTGTTACAATTTTAGAATACATACAAAAGACGTTAAAATTACGTTAAAAGTTACGTTAGTTAAAAGTCGAAATAAAACGGATAAATAAATATCCAGTACAAAATCTGTTAAAAATTCAGCACATGAGTAGTAGATCTTTCGCAGTAAAAACGCTTTAATATAATGAAACAATATTTCTCATAATTTTAATACAAATACGCATGACGACGTTTCGAAATACTACTTCTTTATCAAATGCTGGATTAAGCTTTAATATGCCTCTTAAATTTGGTTTGATCAGCGTTACTCACATAAAGAATAACTTGTAATAAAATTTACAATAGAAATTCTGACCATCCTGTGATTTGCAGTCTGTACTAGCATGAACGTAGATCTTTTTATTTTTCATGTCCTATATGTGAAAATCTGCATTTGACCTAACATTGTTATTTTTTTCTCATTTTATGGCAATAAATTAGGCATTCGTCATATAAAGACAAGGAAAATCAAGATCTAGCTGTAAAAATGCATTTCTGCAGCAGGATTGATTAGTCTACAGATCATAATAATCTAAAACTCATTCTTTGACGTCCAAAAATACTCATTGCTCCAAAAGAGCAGATCCATAGAAGTATACCATATCTTATGTGTGACTCAGTTAAAGCGAAGTACGTTGTTCTCAAAGAATGGAGCGATAACGAGCCAGATAAATTGTGAATGACAAATATACTCTTCATAAGCTTGTCAGACAATTGACTCACATGTGTCTTCCATGTTAGAGCATCGGAGAGCAAATGAGTTCAAGGTTACAGAGGTAACAATTCTTATAAATAATACTTATGAGGTTGTTATTAGTTGTCACGTATTTTGTTCATCTGACAAAGCATTGATCCACATTTGAACTTCATTGAGTTACTAAAATTTCAGTTCTGCGATTGGTCATTTTATGCAACATGGTTTACATCAGATGTTGATGCAAAACCTTTTAGATTTTAAATTCTTACTAAAAAAATTATGAGTGAAATTTTATGTTTCATGCACAACCAAATCTAAATTGACACCACAAAATTGGTAAGTAAATATATCAAAGAATTTTATAGAGAAAACTACTAAATGAGTTTACTTAAAGACACCTGACATGCATATTCATAATAATTGATAGGTAGTAAATTGAAGGTAGTTATTCAAATAAATCCAAATCTCCAGAACATATTTCATATGAACATGGATAAAATACATTTATTTACAAATATATAACCTGTTTCATCTTCAAAATATATTTGAAGTAGGTAATAAGTAACATATACAAAGATTTTCAATTTGTTTATTTCAATTCATTATTAATTTTCATATATATTCTACTACTTTTTGTTGTCCATTGTCCAATGTGTTAAGACTTTCTATATTATGATCTACATTGACACCACAAAATTGGTTAGTAAATATCTCACAAGTTTTGTAGAGAACACTACTGAACGAATTGAAGTTATTTTTGTCCATAAGAATTGGCAGGCAGTAATTGAAGGTAGTTGTTCAAATATTTCCGAATCTCCAACACATGTTCCATATGAGTATGAATGAATTACATTTATGTACAAATATTCAATGCGTTTCATCTTCAAAAAACGTATTCGAAGTAGACTATAGGCTAATATTGACTAAGATTTTCAATTTGGTTGGATATTTCATTGCATTATTAATTTTCATAAATATTTTACTGCTTTTTCTGTATTCATTCATCTATTTTTATATTTTATCTCTGTGTTTTTAGTTAAACAATGAAGTACACCTTCAAAATGCTCTTTTAATGCTCCATCATATATCTAATTACAGATTAATTAAACAACTAATTTGATAATGAAGCAATTAAATATGTAAAAGTATGTTGAAGTACCTGTCACTGATATCCGATTTCGATCGAAGTATAGGCCTATCCCTCTTGTAGCGTAGACATTTCTGACGTTTGAAGACAGGAGGTGGAGGATAGACTTGCTGTTGACGATTACGACACTCTGGTTCCTGGCAACAGTAATATGAACTACCCCCGCTGTGTTGAGTACTGGAACCGGAGTCCCTTCGAGATTCCTATAAATAAAAAATACAAATGTAACTTGTAAGCTTAATGTCTGATTGTGATATTTGAACAATAAAATAAATATAAATACAATATGCCAAATTAAAATTATCGCTTCATGGATTTAATGTAAATATATGGTGCCAGAATTTAAAATGAAATTTCTGAAACAGGAGATTGTAAAAATATTGAAATTTTTAAACAAATTGAATTCAAGTTTAAATTCGAAGTGATAAGTATATAATTTTTTTTTCGAATGCATTGTTGTAAATTTAGATTATTCTAGATTTTCAGTTATTTTAGAATCATATGGCAACGATTTTTGACAGTTCTACAAGTAGTTTTCAATCAGAACATGGCAAAAGCAGCTTGATAATTGATTAAAAGCCATGTCCTTAAGCTTTAGACCATAAGGATATATCGAACACCTATAAACAGACATTTTTCTTGTCTAAGGTTCTCATTATTGGGCCAGGAACATAACAGGCAATCCTTGTATGTACATTATTTCCAATAGATTCCAATAGGGATAGTGGCCACTTATTATAGTTCAGAAAATTAATATGACTCAATAGTGTCAATCAAATTCAAGCATTTGAATTATCCTATAGTTATTATAATATGTAATAATATTATTATTATATAATGGATTTTCACCAACTAAACGCCAATAGTTTTTAATAATGAAAAATTCACAAATAAAAGCATAATACACACAAATTAAGATCAATCTAGGAATTAGATCAATTATCATCTTCATAAATGACATGTACACCACATTTTATGAAACAACTACCAAAATAATAAGTTACGTAGACGACACCATGTTTGCTGTTGTAGCAAAAACATTTTCAGAAACGTGTAAAATGAACTCTAATGCCGGCTAATGAATGGTTTGAAGAAAATGGTTTATAATTAACTCGATAAAATCATTAGAACCAACATATCTCCAATATTTGAAGCCAAATCTCGGATCTCCAAACACCATTCAACATTCAGCTGTCGGAGTCCACTCTGAATCTAATCAAATCCTGTCGTTTCTTATGTCTCAAGATATAAGACACTTTCAATTGGAACGAACATATTTCCAACAGTTGTAGACAAGTAAGCTCCATGTGCTAAACCCTGGAAGTCCTCCATAAATATCTACAGCACACATCACTAAAATTATTTATCAAGCAGTCTTCAAATCAAAAATAACATATGGTATATTGTATAATTTCTGAAATAACTTGGAAAAAGTACTAAAAATGCAAAAGATAGCTGTATGCATGATTTGGAAAATGAAGAGGGTGGGGCCATGTAGAGGATTGTTCAGGAAAAATGGACTATTCACTGCACCTACTATACATATTCAAGAATCCATTGGTCTTCACTTATAAAAATATGAACTACTTTGAAGAAAAAGAATGTACCCAATTATAACACAATAACTATGACTCTAAAATTCTCACTACACAAAGTGAGTCTACTAAATAAGAACCAGAATACCAGCATTAAATATCACGATAAAATAAAGCATACATTAGGAGGAGAATCGGTGCTACAATATTATAAGAATTCATCTTCAAAATCTTACTAAACATCAAACCATACAATACAGAAGACTTCTTAACATACACCATTTGAAGTTCTATCTCAATTGAAATTAAAGTCTGACCTAATTCACTCCAGTGTTTCAATCTCAATGTGCTTTATTATTGAGTATAATTATCTTTGGGTATTCATGTTTTAGATCAAGGAAGATTGTAGCAACTCCTTTAACCATAATTCAAATAATTAAATTATAATCAGTTCTTTAGGACCACAGCAATGTGGTCATAAATGGAATTTCTTCCTACCTTCTGGAAGTAGACACTTCCAGAATCAGAAATGGAACGGTCTCTGAAGAAGCTCGCCACTCGTGCTAGCGAAACGTTAGGAAGAAATTCCAACCGACGACGGCCCTTAGACTCGAACCAGGACAACACTAGTTCATTATCTCTACTCTCCAAAGATAGTAATTCAATCTGAATCTGCTTAATTATTCAGTATAATTATCTTTGAGTATTCATGTTTTAGATCAAGGAAGATTGTAGCCACTCCTTTAACCATAATTCAAATAATTGAATTATATTCAGTTTTTTAGGACCACAGCAATGTGGTCTTCATTTGTCATTATCTCTACTCTCCGAAGATACTAATTCAATCTCGATCTGCTTAATTATTCAGTATAATTATCTTTGAGTATTCATGTTTTAGATCAAGGAAGATTGTAGCAACTCCTTTAACCATAATTCAAATAATTGAATTATATTCAGTTTTTTAGGACCACAGCAATGTGGTCTTCATTTGTCATTATCTCTACTCTCTGAAGATACTAATTCAATCTCAATCTGCTTTATTATTAAGTATAATTATCTTTGAGTATTCATGTTTTAGATCAAGAAGATTGTAGCAACTCCTTTAACCATAATTCAAATAATTAAATTATATTCAGTTCTTTAGGACCACAGCAATGTGGTCTTCATGTGTCATTATCTCTACTCTCGGAAGATACTAATACAGAAGACTTGTTGACATACACCAATTGAAATTCTATCCAAATTAAACCAAATAAAACCCTAACCTTATTTTATATGTCAAATTTCTCACTTACATACATGTGTACACTTAACTCGAAATGCAGATCATTATTATTATTATCATGAATATATATTTACTTGTCTTAGCTGTGGGGCGGGTTCGCTTCTCTGCGTGTAGTGACCACTTGAACCGCCGCTATCCCTATTTGAGAGGCTCTTGTTGCTACTCTTATTCGAACCCTGTAGCTCTGTCCGGTAGTGCAGATCCGGGAGGCTCTTGTGACATCGTTGAGCGTACTCGGCGGGAGGACTCAGTGGAGCGATTTGTTCCACGCTGAGCTCTTCTGCACTGTCACATACCAACAACTGACGAAGCTTGTTCTGAAGAAGGTCGCTGGTGCCGGAATTGACGGAGCGTCTGTGAGTTATAGGCGGTAAGGATCTTGAAGGTGAAACGGCCATATCTGCAAGCATGGAATCATGGAGTTTTACTCTCGAATAACATCTCTTACATAGTAGCAAAATTATGTGAATAAAGTATATTAGAAGACACCCAATTAACAAATAAGTTGAATACTTCCAAAATAATTCATACTTGTAATGAACTAACAAAGAAAAGTATTCACATCTGGCAGCAAAGCAAATTGCGAACATAGAAGTTTTTTTAATTATTATTGTCATGACTCATGTCAAAGGTAATGTAGATTGTACTTACAAATTCAAAATATAGTACTACATTCGGAGTTCTTTCTGGAATTATTAGCGACTTTCTTTTATTCTATTTTTTCATCTAACGTAAGGTTGATTCTGGTTCGTTCTGTATACTTTCGAAAAATGCTTTATTTCAAGTTATCAGTCGAGAGATTCCAACAACGTTTTTTCGAGGGAGACTTTTTCTTCAGTCATTTCAAGTTCATGTTTTTCGGACTTTTTTGGCAGATTGAAAAATAAAGATATCCTATAAAAGTGTAATAGCTGAAACCGTTATGTCGAAAGTGCAGTAGCTTATTGTCGAAAATATGGAATCATAAGCGATTGCACGTGAAAATGGTTGTGTATTAAACATGTCATTACTACTTAATTGAAGCCTATTTTCACGTGAAACTCTCCCATAAAGACTTTGCATGTGTACGAAAGCACGCCAAATAATTCATATAGCGTGTCATTAATAGATGGCGATAATAGATAATAAAATATGAAAGCTGCAATGAAAAATATTTGCGGCTTGGGATTTTGAATATAAAATGCCAGGATTTTCAACACTAACGGATCACCTAAAGCTCATATAAAATTGGTTGTGTTTAAATAACGCCATAATAGGTTCTCTTTATATAATACCGCACAATAATACTTCAAGGTTTCTTTGTCTAACTTTACGTGTTGAAAATATTGAAGTAAATTAAAGATTTTCATACAATTGAATTGTGATAATGATTAAAAGTCGAGACAATTAGTAAATCAGCACAGACATAGAGACAAAATATTGGTGATTTTAGAAGAAACGCATCTTCGCAATTCGTATAAAAAAAATCTTAATGAAAACCCGCTGTTTTATCGAAAAATTGTGTTCAGCGATGAGGCTAATTCTGGCTTAACGGATATGTAAATGAAGAAAACTGTCGCATCTGGATTGATGAACATGCCATACAAGAATTACCGATGCATCCCGAAAAACGACAGTTTGGTGTGGTTTATGGGCTGGTGGAATCATCGGTCCATTTTTCTTCAGAGACGATCATCAACGGCGAACAATATCGAGCCATGATTTGAACTTTTTTTGCCCAAGTTGGACGAGTTGAACTTAGTTGACATGTGGTTTCATCAAAACGGTGCCACATGCTACACAGCTAGTGAAACAATGGACATGTTGAAGGATGAATTTGGTGAGCAGCTTTGGCAAATGGCCCTGTGAATTGGCCGCCAAGACCACGCGATTTGACGCCTCTGGATTATTCGTGTGGGTTTATGTAAAATCGTTAATGTATGTGGACAAGCTGAACACAATTGAAGCCTTACAGGATGACATAACACGCGTAATTCGTTGGATACAAGCCGAAAAGCTCGAAAAAGTGACGCAAAATTGGACCTTCCGAATAGACCATTTGAATAGATCATTTTACATAAAGTTATATTTAAAATGTAAATGGCAAAAGCCAAGTTATCAATTTCAATAAAAATTTCGAATATATGCAAATTGAGTGTTTTATTCGATTTTAAAAAAACTACGCTTAAAAAATCACCCATTATAAAGTTTTTTTTTTAACATTAAGTTTATCAATATTTACTGGTCTAAATATTGGTTTTTCATTTTTCAGTCTATAAGTTTTAATTCTCCTTGTTATTGTTTTAAATCCTACTGTTTCTTAAGTTGTAAAATACGTTGCTTTCACTTTAAGAAAAAACTAAAGTGACTATTGAATCAATAAAAAAAGACCAGAGAGTGAAAAAACCTCATTTAAATAAAATAAATCCGATTTGAATGAAATTGATTTGATTATTATGTTTTATTTAAAATATCATGATTTTTATCAAAACAGTTGCAGTTGGTTGACTAACGATCCGTGATGCCACCTCGACGAGTTCAAAACTTGACTCAGCTATCGATTTTAACACTTCTGTACTCAATCCATAAACATTGCGGATCCTACAAAGTATCACTATGTGATACAGTCTGATATATAGGTATTAACTATCTACCAATGGAGCGATACATGGCTTATTCCTCTGAACATCAGCAAATGTAGTGGGCTTCATATAGGCAAGAATAACCCAAATCTGCCTTACTCTATCAACGACTCAGAAGTCGTTTCGGTCGTTACAGGAGGATCTCGATGTTGTGATTTCGAACGATTTGTCGTGGTCTCATATAATTGCGAAGTGCAAAAAAGCAAACTCATCTCTATATCTATTCAGAGGAGTTTTTAAACGGTCTTCGGTTCAGACTGCATCTACAATTTATAAGACATATATTCGACTGTTTCTGGAGTTTGGTTCCTCTATTTGATACCCAGTGTTAATGCATAACCAAAATCGTATCGAAAGTATTCAGAGAAGGTCTACTAGAATGCTTTATGGTGTCAATAGACCTAATTACGAGCAGCGTTTACTACTCTTTGGCCTCATTACCCAAATTGACAAACTGAAGCGTCGGGTATAATATATAACCACCTTTATAGAGTTTTGAAGCTCTTTTGAATTAATTTGAGTGATATATTCACTTTAAATGAGGAAAATCGCCAACGAGATCATTCGATGAAACGGAAGCGCGAAAACTTTAAAACTACCATAAAGGCGGGTTTAGACGGCGCGCACCAGCCTCACTTTTGGCCCCACGCACATAGTAAAAATCTCCCTCCCCTCAAGGCCACTTACAGTGAGGTCAACTAGGGCAGAGCCGTCGTCGGTTTTTGGTCGCGCATCAAAGGACACTAACCTCGCGGTGCGCGAGTGGATGCCAGTCGTCTATATAGAAAGGCGAGGATGAGTTTATTGCCGGGCGAGTTGAAGGCGAGTCGGATGCGAGGCTGGTGCGCGCGGTCTAAACCCGCATTTAGACAGTCGTTTTTAACTAAACGAGTTTTTGGTGTGTAGAACTCTCTAGACTCTTCGGTTGTTCGTGTACCATCAATAAACTCCTTCAAAAAGGGCATAGGAGTATCTATTTTTAACGTCACTTAGAGAAACTACAAAAGTTGTCTTACCCACATATTGTGTCCCCCGTGAAAACATTTAATTTTTGTATTTTTATTTAGTAGCTTTATTAGACGTAATTTGTTTAGTTATAATTTTATATATGATATTCGATTTTATATGTTTAATGTATGAGATACACTTCCTTCAGAAGTTTTCTAATTGAGGCATAGGATATTTATCCTCACTGTAATCATGTTTTTAATAACAATAATAAATAATGCACGAGTATATGTAGCACAGTCGTCTGGAACGAATTAATCATAGAAACAATTGAGAAAATATTCAAATAATATCAAGGCCGACGTATATCGGCTAACGAAATTACATTCGCCAAAACTCGTCAATTATGCGGAGATTCTCTGGACCGTGAAGCTTAATTATCCGTCGGACTGGCGGAAAAAAAATCGTTACAATATGTGTTATGTTCGCGTGATGTTGCAACGTGAAACAATGCATTGCAAACTCATCTTCCTGTGTTCCGATATTGAAAATGATTTATGAACCGAGAATGTGGGATGCGGGTACAATTAAATCGAAATAAAAAATTATAACGATCCGCAAATTGCGAAAGTTGAACGAGAACGTACGAGGTGTGATCATAAAATGGCCAAACTTGTATCTTAATCTGAGTATTCATTAAACTCAGTAATATCTGCTCTGATCTCTGAATGACCTGCTCTGTGTACTGACCAATATGACCCCAAGAATTCGCCAATTGGTTGATAAAATGTCGGCACAACGTTCTCACTGATTATTCATAGTATGCTGTAGTACATTGTGGATATATAACGTTCTTCTAGAAATACATAAGGATGCAGACATTGATAAAACAATAATTGATGAGGCCGATACTTGATGTAAATCGATAAACATAATAAAACAATTTGTTAAACTGATTTACACATATATTAAAAAGAATACTGCATGACGTACGTTTCGATGAGATTCACCTTTTTCAAATGCTAAGTCTGCACGAGCATTTGAAAAAAGGGAATCTCATCGAAACGTACGTCATGCAGTATTCTTTTTAAATATGTGTAAATAAGTTTAACAAATTGTTTTATTATTGATAAAACAGTCTGATGAATATGTTGTACCTACATTGTGGATATTTAACGTTCTTCTAAGGTTTGTAAAAGTACAAATATGAACTGGATGAAACAATTAAGCTACAGCCAACCAAATCTCTTATTTATCCAATTTTCGACTAATGTAGTGCAGTATATTACAATTTTTTAACTGAAATGGATAAAGAAAGATTACATAAAATTCAAAACTGGTGCCTCAGATTTGTTTGTTGTTGCCAATATAGGAATTCTATCTAGCCCTTCAGGAGAAAACTTAATGAGCTCAGATTTGGAGGAAGAGTGGAATATCTATATGTTGTTTTTTGTATAAACTTTTACGAAGGAAATCTTCATTTTATCTCTACGGTAGACTGGAATCACGAAGTACAGCACATAGTGTCAACATCAGATCTTAGAATCAGTAACTATAGTATTCCGAAGCATAGGACTGTGAAATACGAGGGTTGTTTTGATTATGTGTCGCAGAAATTACTGAACAAATACATTTCTTTAGTTGAGGATAACAGTTCTGTTGGTTCATTGAAAAGGAAACTGAAAGGTTTAATTTTTGGATGTTCAGATTCTCTTTGATAAAAAAATATGTATAACATTTTCTTTTCTTCTTACAAAAATTTTTATGTTTGATTTTTTATTCATCATCTATCCATATTTTGAGTTTAAATAATTTGTATTGTATCAGGGATCCTATATATACCTATAGTATAGTATGTTGTCAATGACTATTTGGTGGAATGGAAGATTGGCATGCCAAACTCTTACCATTTGTATAATGAAGTTTATGCAATAAATATTATTATTATTATTATTCTAGAAATACATAAGGATGCAGATACATTGATAAAACAGTCTGATGAACATGCTGTACCTACATTGTGGATATATAACGTTCTTCTAGAAATACATAAGGATGCAGATACATTGATAAAACAGTCTGATCTACATAATTATAATACAAGAGGCGCAAATAATATCCGAACAACTAAGTATCGTCTGAATAAGTCAAAAAAACTCGATAGATTATAATTTATACAATATCTTACCTTCCCATTTCAAAGATCTTTCTTTCAATAAATTCAAAATAAACATCAAGAAATATCTTTTGAGATTTTGCTTCTATTCTGTCAGCAAGTATTCGGAGAACTTCAAGGCAAAGTCCTTAATATGAACATGCTCACCACATCTTTTATGTGTTACTTTTTATGACTTATTTTTTTGTGTATTATATAAATTTGTTTTTTTTTCAGTCTTTATGGTGAATTAATCACTAAGTTTACGAAGTTTACTCTTATTAGACTTCAATCATTAGTTTCATCTTGGTTTAGTTTTGTATCTTCATCTACTATTTTTGTATTATTCTCTAATTTATGTTCATTTTATTTGCGGAGGAGTGGAAGAATGATTCGTCAAACTCCTACCATTTATAAGAAATTTCTTTTCTCTACAATAAAGATTACTATTGATACTTAGATTATTTGATTTTATGCCTATATATATATATATATATATATATATATATATATATATATATATATATATATATATATATATATATACTTATGATTCATAAAATTCCTTTATTTTCATCGTTTGTTTTATTTCAATTGTAGTTGAGTTGGGACAAGGAGAGGTAGTAATGCAGCGTTAACTTGAGGGTTGTCGCACAGAATAATAGACTGAGAACCCCTGACCTAAATACTCCTCCAATTCGATATTTTTAATAGTTACACCACAAGTACCTTTGTTGTGTAAAGTATAAATGTGTAAAGTTGACTTTTCGCGATATCTATGATTGGATGTAATATATGTTGACACAATGAGTGTTTCTGGAATTAACAACCCAATACAAGAAAGAAATTCTAACATAATAACTAATAATAATAATACATTTATTCCCAACAGATATACATCCAATTACAGGGAAAAATAACACTTTTTACACCGAAAATAATAAATAAGAAAAAATTTGAAAAAAAAACAAAAAAAAGAGAGTATAAGCGAATATATACAATAGAATTTAATACGAAATAGAATTTGAATAAATTGAAATAGAAATAAACAATAACTAAATGGAACAAAATGAAATAAGTATCTATTACAATGTCACACGTAATCAACAACATAACATAAACAGAAGTTAATGAAATGTAGTTGAAGTCAACGAAAATAAAATTAAAATTAATTGCAATAGTAACATAAAGTAACCGAATAAAACAAAACTAAAATTAAAATATTATATATTACGAAGTTATATGTAGACGATGCCAAAATATTTGAAAGCAGATCAAAATAGATATCACATCGACCCATCATAAAGATTACATATAAAGTTGATAGGAGAACGTGACATACATATTGATCTGCTGTAATTGACATACAATGTATTATTCCGCTTCACACCAGGTTTTGGTACGCGAATATTTATTTTGCTCAGAAAAAATGACGAGTCTATCGAATTGTGCAACATTTTGAAGAGAAACGTTAGACCAAACCATTCACGTCTCAACTTCAATAATTGAATTCCCAGAATATCGGTTAGGATGGAATGGCCGAAGCCTCTGTAAGAATATTGCCCATAACATCTGTAGTACGTATACTTCAGACATTTCCTCTGAAATGCTTCCAAGTCGATAATAGAATTATTGTACAAAGGAGTCAAATTATAGACTCATGTTCCAGTTTTCTGCGAACAAGGGAGTGCATTGTTTTCATTGTGCAAAGATTAAAAAGCTGTCCCAATTTCTGACCAAATAACCCAGCATTCTAGAAGCAGAAGCCGTGAGGATAGCTTATAATCCAAAAGGACTCTGTCCTTAAACATCACATCTACCTAGAATTTGACCTTCCAATGTATGGCTGTGGTGAATTAGAGTTAACTTTCGAGAAAATGATTAAACTTTACATTTACTGATATTCAGTTTCAGTACATTGTTATTACACAACAAATTAACAGCATCAAAGGAAGACTGTAATCTGACGCAATCATGACGATCGTGAATAGCCGCAAATATTTTTAATGACATATTTAATTTAATAAGACAGTTATGAAAAATTTGAAGATTTGCGTTGCCAATGGACGCAAGATGATTAAATTTCATAATTATATTAATGGTTTTTTGTTTTGTTAATTTCTTAAAATGTTTGATTTCATGTAAATTTTCATTCAAAAGTAATTCAAATCGAAATAAATCTAATTCCGGATCTACTGTTCCAATTCAATTATTTCTAGATGTAAAATTGCAAAATATGTGACGTCACATTAGAGGGGTCCCAAAAATGTGTCAAGCTATGACAAGAACGGGGAAGGGGTCGAAATGTCATGAAATTCTTGTGGGGTAGTCAATGGATGGCACGTTACATCGAGCCACACTTAGGACCCTATCAGTCTACCCAATTCCACCACAATAATTTCGAGTTCATGACGATCAAGCGGTTAAAAATTGTGAATTTGGTACTTAAAATAAAGAATAAGTCGAAGTCACAAGGTCTGAACAATCTTATTTACATCTCCTTTATAAATAAACGTACAATAAAATGACAAACTCTAACTCAATCTAATATCAAACACAGAATATTCGAAATTGAATAGAACTCCAATTTCGAACGAGTTTTAAGATAAGAACAAATAGGTGTTGATATATATCCGATGTAAAATTCTCGATATTCAATTAGAAGTAAAAATTGTTCCTTGTTGTTTAATCGTCCGTCAATCAGGCAGACTTGATCAAGTGCGTGTTTATTAGACTAATTTGTTGGGTTAGAAAAGCATATATAAATACGGGTGCAGTTTTTACTTCGCTTACGTAATATTGTATGCATCGGTATGTATTAAATTGCACTTCCTACTGTCATTTGAGAGACATTTCTGGTGTCGATATTTAACATGTTTGAAAACAAAATTGATAATAATTTGTCTTACGTTTAGGCTAGGTTAATGACTCGTATCGTGTAATGCTGAGGGGAACGTTGGACATTATTTTTCTTCTCAACAATACTTTTTGTATATAAAACGATTTATTCTGTCATTTGTTTTATAGGTTATACGTTCACTCAGCTGTCACTGTTATGTAATAATAAGAATAAATCAAAAGAGATAAACTAAAATATGAAAGTAACAATAAAATTATATGCATGTGGAATGCACAGAATTGAAAAATTCAACCTAGGCGAAGTTATAAAGTTTTTATCCGTTCATAATTGTTTTATTATATTCTTCGGGATAGTGTACATAAGCTGCAAGTTATTTTTTATCATATGTTTTGAGTGGAAGAATGTATAATCAAACTTCTAAAGTCTTCCTAAATATCTTACTATATTCTAAAAATAGTATATAGTATGAACGATTTAATGGTTTCAATAATTTGCCTAGTTTTTTAAAAACTAGTACTAAAGTGAAGATATTCAAGCGTAAGTTGAAAAAGTATATAGATACATAATGAGAAACATTTTTTTAATAGGTTTGATTTTACAAAAAAATTTTTAAAAGGTTTGATTTTACAAAATAATTCTTTTGTAATAGCTTGGGCTGAAAAAATATCATTACCAATTTGTCATTATAATTTTGATCAATTTTATGCAATAGATTAGCTGACCCGGCGAACTTAGTAAGCCCATTTATTTTTCTCTGAATATTTTTCAAAATGCCTGAAACACATGTTCTAATATCTTGTTTTTAATATTTATCCCGTGTGGAGCCAGGGACTTACTCACTTACGAAGGGACTGCAATAGGTACTTCATGTTATTTCAAATCATCCGAATTATAAAAAATTCCTATATTCACACGTTTGATGTATTGAAAGTGATTAACCTGTCCATCCTTTAGTTGAACGACATTAATTGTATGATATATTTGCTGGATATAAGTCAAAAAATGTTCAGAATTTAGTCCCTTCTCGGAAACCAATGAATATAGTGGCTCTGGTGGCTGTACCAATAGCGTCTATTTGAATTGACTTTTCGCGCAATATTTTGTCGCATCATTGGTAGTATTTTATTATCAATAACAATTAAACCTTGCCTTGCAATATTGACACACAACTTTCATTGGTCCAATATCGATGATTTGCTGTGAATTGTAATCTATTTCAACGTTATAATTGAATGCAGGTCGATAGGAGTTAAACGCAACCTTTTCATATTGTTAAATTCGAATCCATCGATTCCGTTCAACTTAATTTCGCGTTGCTCGTCAGTTTGACTTGCTCTTTTATATCTTCGACTTGCTGCATTGCAACTTAAGTTTGTACATCTACTAGCTAGCATTTTTAAAATCGAAATTTCAATTGTAAATTAAAGAAAACTATGTATTCTTCTTTATAATCAAAAATACCACGTGCTATGTTAGTAACGATTATGTTAATGTTTCACGATTTATTTAACAATTTGTATAGTCAACATGTTTCGAGCGTTAGCTCATTTCAAATGAGCTAACGCTCGAAACATGTTGACTATACAAACGATTATGTTAGTCTATTCAAACTTAACAAAATTTTATATTAAATTGAAGTTAATATTAGTCGTGATAGCTCTGAACTAACCGAGATGTGTGATAAGATGATATTCAGTTTTTTTACATCCTCTTTTTGTGAATAGATAATTACTTCTTACTTATATTATTAATTAAGTATTCTAAAAAAAAATAGTGAAATTGGTCCAGCCGTTGACTCTAGATTTTAGTTAGAAAACGTTTGTAAGGGAAAAAGAAATGGTCTGTGTTCAGGGTTTCCCAGCAATTATTCGAATTTTTCTCGCCGTAAAAACCATACCTGGACTTCAACGAACATTTTTAAAAAAGAATTGGCAAAATTGGTCCAGGCGTTGTTGAGTTATGCGCTTACCAACACATTTTGCGATTCATTTTTATATTATAGATTCATTTAAAAAATATTTAAGTCAAGCTAATCGTTAGAAGATATGTAAATTAAATATTAATATATCCTTATTGAAAATTAAATATTATTAATATTCAAAACTTCATATTATTTGAATATTAATAATATTAATATTAAAAAAAAATTTGAATATTAATATTATTAATGTTCAAAACGACGAACTATCTTTGAATCCCCTAACCCATCGAAAATTTATAGCTACGCTCCTGTTTACTCTATCTTTCTTCAATATCACGTAACAAGATTCGAAGAATTGAAATAGTATCAACATTTCAAATATCAATATATTATCTTGTCCCTCGTCAAATACATAATTCCCAGATTTCAGGAAATACGGAATCAATATCTATTTTACCACACTTTCATTATCAGATAGAAAACTAGGTGCTTCTGTATGCCTGAGGAAGCTCACGTCAAAAAAAGAAGATGATAACAATTACCTGATGAATCGATGATAACACGCAGATAGTTCATATTGAAAATCATATTTGCTACTTGATACTATCATAAATGAACTTGAGTGAAAAACATTGAATGAATTTATGAAGTTGTTAAACAGCTTTTTATTTATTAATTGAACAAGAAAAAACGTTAATCGTAAACGCTTCGGTTCAGAAGCAAAGGTCGATAATATAAAAACTGCATAAAGAAATCGTAATTATAGATGCATATTTATTTAATCACGACTGTATTTATATCAGAAATACCTTGATTTAATATATGGACATAGATTTCCTTTTTAATAAATAACCTAATAATATCAATATTCAATATATTAATATTATTATTATAGGGTTTATTTCCCATCATTTTTAGGGCTTTTAATTCAGCTTTTTTGCCCATCATTTTCCGTTCATCTGTCTACGCAATGCCAGATTGTTCTCGAATTCCTCAACACTGGTCCATTTATGTAATGCCCAAGTGAAAAGCAAACTTGAGTATGGCTGTCTTGTTTGGCGACCAATATAAAGGGTGTTTTTTTAGAGATATAGAACTTTGAATTGCAATAAAACAACGATTGACAAGAATTTGTTTTTATTCGAAACATAATCTTGTGGCATTACATTTTGAATATTTCTGGCATATGACCGCCACGGCTGACTCGGATGTAATCCAATCTGGACGTCCAATTTTCGATGACTTTTTCCAAAACTTGTGGCCGTATATGGGCAAAAACACAGCGAATATTGTCTTCCAAATGATCAAGCGTTTGTGGCTTATCCGCATAGACCAATGACTTTTTTTACCTAGCCCCACAGAAAGTAGTCTAGCGGTGTTAAATCACAAGATCTTGGAGGCCAATTCACAGGTCCAAAACGTGAAATTAGGCGGTCACCAAACGTGTCTTCCAATAAATCGATTCTGGAACGAGCTGTGTGACATGTTGCGCCGTCTTGTTGAAACCACAGCTCCTGGACATCATGGTTGTTTAATTCAGGAATGAAAAAGTTAGTAATCATGGCTCTATACCGATCACCACTGACTGTAACGTTCTGGCCATCATCGTTTTTGAATAAGTACGGACCAATGGTACCAGCCCATAAAGCGCACCAAACAGTCAGTTTTTCTGGATGTAACGGTGTTTCGACATACACTTGAGGATTATCTTCACTACAAATGCGGCAGTTTTGTTTGTTGACGTAGCCATTCAACCAAAAGTGCTACGTCGATAAAATGGACGTAGTGCGCGATACGTATTCCGCACAGAACCATTATTTGCACTATTTGCAAGCGTTGTTCAGGTGTGAGTCTATTCATGATGAATTGCCAAACCAAACTGCGAATAAATCACTTTTCAGCTGTTAAATGGGTCGCCATCTTCAACAGTAATGCCAACTTAAAGTTCTATACCTCTAAAAAAACACCCATTATAATTGTCACATAAACCGCCTGGAGGCACTGCAGAGGAAGTTCTTGAAATGGCTCTCATTTCGAGAGGATGGTGTATATCGACCTAGGGGTTGTAATCACGCTTGTTTGCTCGAGGTTTGACACTAGGAGCCTCCACGCCAGGAGAAGTTTTAATGCATTGAAATTTTATTCAATTTGCTCAATCTTGACTGTCCTGAGCTTCTGGGTAAACTTAATTTCTTTGTTTCTCAGGGGTGTACTAGAATAAGCCAAATATTTTACTCAAAAACCCACAGACCATCTTCTCTCGCAATCGCCGCTTAGCTTTGCATGTTCTATAGTAAACCAGGTATAAATCTGGTGTGATTTGCACTGGGACTCAATTGTTTCCATCTTTAATGTGTATTTAAATCTTAACCATTGGGTATCTTGATTTCTTCCGATTTGAGTTCAGAGTGATTTGTTTTCTTGATTATTACTCATTGTTTAGAGATTCAGTAAAATAATTGAATATTTAGATATTGATGATTATAGATTTAGATTATTATATTTGATAATGTTTTTTATTATTATAATAATTCTTTAATATTATTATATTTGATAATGTTTTTTATTATTATAATAATTCTTTAATATTGTATATCTATGTTGTTATTGATATTTTCAGTTACAATATTTTCTATTTTATAATTCATTATGTATTTTCCTGTAATTGGGTAGTTACTTGTTTGAAATATGTATATGTTATTTTTATGATATATGCTTATTATTATTATATATTATTATTATCATTTTATTCCAAGTCGGCGCGATGATTCTTGGTTTAACTTCACTTGTGCGATTTTATAACGACAATCCGTGTGATCTTCGAGATTTTTTATATTGGTCTGTTGTTGGACCTCTTTTAGCCACTCTATGCCGCATTTACTCTTTGTTATTGCATCGAATCCTTCGATATCTGTTTCATACTGTAGATATTTGCATAAAACCGTGCTCGTCGTTTTCTGATATTTCTGATTATTCCATTATTGTATTTGTCTTCTGATAAATTTGTACTGAGATCTTTTCATCTAAATGCCATATCTATTGATTGTCCCGTAAATCTTTCTGAGAGTTTTTCGTTTTGATTTTTCCATTTCTCTAATAACAGAGAAATTACAGAACATCGAACTTGTGAAAATACCATACAGCGCCGTTCAATCCTAATATGGATTCATCACTGTCATGCATCCAAACAAGAGACGTAGTTTTTCCAAACGCGAGATCTTGCGTCTTCAAAAGGCGGGATAAAGCCAGTAGTATACTCACTTGATCTCCCTCTAACAAAAAAAAACAAGAGATAAGTCTTTGATGTGATTGGAAAAAACAACGAAACTCGATAGTTTGAATACATGCCACTGATGATTTCCACAATAGGATGAAACAGACCTGTATGATATTTCCAACAAGTTCTATGTTCTTCTGAATGCACTAAATATTCACACTCGAAACTTTTGCAACATTTTTGTAGACAACTCCGCAAAAGTTTTATTAGAATTATTTCGCTATTTCGAGTAAAAATTTCAAGATATATCAAGTAGGAGTTAAGCATTATATGCAGCAATTTCTAAAGTGTATTCAACTGTAGAAAACAAATTGATAGATAAATATGCATTTACCCTGTAGCTTTTTTGTTAGAATACGGAAAAAAGTTTTTTATGTACTCTCAAGAAAAACAGCCATTTGATTAGGCACAATTTAAAAAGAAAATGTTTTATTTTGTTAATTAGCCAGCAACCATAAACGCAAACTATGAATAAGTACTATTATTTAAAATTTTTCCTTTTTATCATACTTAATAATTTATTCATATTTATATTCTTCTCTTAATTTTGTCCCTTGCGATGCACCATTTTGAGGAGAATTAATGCCACTTTCATAAATAGATACGATTCATTCGAAGCATCATTTAGAATTTCATAATTTTTTCAAATATCAACACTAAGATTATTTTTTTAAATTATAAATTTCAATGTTCAATACATAAGAAAGGTGATATTGCCATTTTAGTGTAAACGTACACCATGCATTTATAGTCACTTGAAAACGATCCCTATTCTCAAAAAGTTATCAAACTTTCTGTTCTCAAACAATCTACTAATTTTGATCACCGTGGGAAAACTTCAAAGTTAACAAGACGATTTGAATATTTGAAATCACAGTCAAATATAAATATGTACATGTGATTATGCCTAACTTTAGTTTAGGTATGTGATATTTCCATAATTCATATAACAATTATCAGTTACAAGATTACAAGTTACAATATATTTATTCGTTTGATAATACATAAGGAAAATATGAATTTTAAGGACTGATGTTTGTTGATAGTGATATATTCTTTTGATTCTCCGCAACCTGATGTAATTAAATAATATGCTGATAGAAAATGTTAGTTTTACAGAGTTTTTTCTTTAGACTTTTCCTAGTATACTAACTTCTAACTTATCCTATCTAACTTGTTCTTCCGTTGATTAGGCGGCATAGATATTCATATTTTTCATTAACTGTATTTTATACTAGGACTTGTGTGAAAATAGTTATTCATGTTATATTGCACCAATAAACCTACTTACTTATTGATGTAGTTTATTAAATTTATTAAATAAATATATAATCAATAATTAGCCTCAGAATGCCTTGCACTGAATACGGCCAGACAATTAGAAGAGGTGGAAAAAAAGAAAGAAAAATTATACGGAAAATCCTGGGACCAAAGTATGAAGATGGAAAATGGAAACTGAGAAGCAATAGAGAGATACACGAAGACAGAGAAGATAACTGAAACAGTGAGGAGAAGAAAAATGACTTTCTACGGACACATTAAAAGAATGAATGAAGGAAGACTGAGAGCAAAATGAGACAAGAGACTGTTTAATTACTTTGACAGAAACCCCAAGACTCAGATAACATGGATCAAGGAGGTCAGAAAAGACATGGAAGAAATGGAAATAGATGGAGAGGATGTGAAGAAGAGAGAAGAATTCAGGAAGGAGAGCAAGGGATTCGGGAGTTTTCAAAAAAAGGAAAAAAAGAAGACTGGAGCAAAATGGACAGAAGAAAAAAAAAGCATGGAGAACAAATGAAGGAGTAATAGAGGACAAGAAATAATGGAGAAAAATATTCATGAAAAGTTATTTCACGTGGTCCATAGTTGGCCAAAATCGAAGGAAGAAAGAAGAAGGATTATTAGACATATGGGGAGATAAAGGCTGGTGTCTTTGATGGGCCACAGATTTGGCAACTTATTAAAGATGAACGTTTCATTGAAACAATGACCAAAATTGGAAAGAGTCCTTGGATGGCATTCAAAAGCATTGTCAAGGACTTTCTTGGAATAACACGAGCCCAGAATTACGTCGAAATAGTTCAACAACTCTTAGAAAGCTTTAAAAAGATTGGTTGTAACATGAGTATCAAACTGCATTTCTTACATAGCCATCTTGATAACTTTCCAGAAAATCTTGGCGCTGTTAGTGATGAACAGGGTGAGCGATTCCACCAAGATTTGAAGGTCATGGAGGCAAGGTATCAAAGTAGATGAGATGTCAGTATGATGGCTGACTACTGTTGGAGTATCAAGCGAGAATGTCCCCAGATTGAACATTCTAAGAAAAGTTATAAACGAAAATTTTTACCCAAATATCTTTTTTATTTTTTTAACACAATTTAACTTTTAATATTATAATAACCTTTGTATGAATAAAATCTAATATGTGTGGTTAGTATCCACTTTATTTTCTCCTCTATCCCCATTTTGTAAACTTTTAGGGTAAAGAGGGGGTATCATGTAGTTTAAAAACTTTCGGGATAAAGAAAAATTGACAAAATTTTCGAGACCAAAATTTAGTCAAAAACAAGTCGCAGATCTAAGACAAAATTACTGTTCCCCAGTATTATTAATCAAACTTCGATCATTTATATGTGGTGTCACTAAGCCCCCCAAGCCCCCCTTTAGCCAACACTGCCTTTATCTCATATTTTTCAGAGGGAGAATACTCACTGATGAAAATTCTTAAAATTTCTCTACATTTTTCCGGTTGTTACAATTTTTTTGTTGTTATAATTCATATTAGGCTTTTCAGTTATTTACAAATAGATAGCAAAAAAAAATTATCAGTATTTTCAACTCTTACAGCGCACAAAGACCTGTAGTTCTCTTCATCCCTTGAGAGAAAATGCTGGCTGATCATTGACAGCTTTAGTAGAACGTAGACATCTTCATAAATAATGATGTACAATTTATAATAATTGCTTAAATTCCGCGAAAATTAATCAATTGATTTACACAACATATTATTCAGGTTACTATGCCATTGTCAAGGGCCAATACAACTGATTTGAAACAGACAACGATCTATTTATGTTACAATCTTAATTAATAATTCAGGTGTAATATCAATAGATGACACGGAGGTTTCACTTATCTCTTGGTGAAACATTATGTTAAAACTATAAAATTAAAAATTAACACACTTGACTTGAGTTTCACTGAATATATTAAAAACTCTACATATCGGTATCAACAGTATACTACATGTTACTCAATATACTCAGTATACAATATTACATGTTACTCAGTAATATTTTGTACTCTTGATAATGGCTTAACCACCCGAAACATATCGAGAGTTTTTAATATATTCAGTGAAACTTAAGTCAAGTGTGTTTATTTTTAATTTTCAAGTTTTGTAATATCAGTAGATTAATATTGATAATAGGTTAGGGGGTCGAAAATATGTCGCGTGAATTAAATTATTTTTGAGGAATTTGGACAAATGGTGTCAACTATTATATTTTTTAACATTATTCCAAACAGTATTACCTAAAAGATATAAATTATTAATCGTCTATATGAAGATGTCCTCAAGAAACTTATATCAAGCCAATATAATTTTAATACAGTTTTCAAAAACCAAAGATACAAAAATATGAAAGATAACCTCGTAGTCTTCAAATATTTTCTTTTTTAGGATATTCTTTTGAAGTGCCATTTCTATTAGTAGTCCCCCAGTGGTCAGAAGTAGACTAAATTCATTTAATTTTTAAATTTGCATTTTATTACGGTTCTTTTGTCAAATAATATATCCCGATATCATACTTCCTCTATGATTTTCGCTTTTTACTGTTTCGATTAAGTTGTATTTCACAAATTATAAATAACTCTACTAATAAAAACAATTTCAATTTTCATTTTTATTCATTCACATTCAATGAGATCAAAGAAAATATAAAACATAAAAGCCCATTGACCTACATAAAATAACCTACAGTTTGAACATAGAGTAAGTATGGTATGTATGTATGTTCTGTGTCACTCAAGCAGTGTGTTTAATGTTTATTAAACAATATATCAGAAATATATTAATTAATTCAATATATTTCTGATGCATCTTATGTAAAAAAAAACTTTATGCGCTTATACCTCAACTGTATCAAATTTCATATTATTCTGTTCGAGCAATTTTCTTAAGAAGAAGTAATTACAACGTTGTTGCTTCAGGTATTAATATACAGATACTTACAACCAATGACATGAAGAAATTGTGAAAGATCTTAAATCATAACAATAAGCATAATGTCAATATACAGTAAGTATTTTTTGCTAATTCATTTTGACAATTTTCGCACAATTATTTTAGGTGAAATTTTAATAACAATATGTAAGACGAGAGTTTTCCTTACATAATAATAATATCCGGACATTTTCGAAAATCTAAATGTCGAATAATGTTCTTTAATTTCAGATGTTTTCAATGTTACAAAAGAAAAAAATAATTGTAATGAATAACTTTATAATACGTATATTAAATTCTTCTTTGTTCTTAATTTTGTTCTTGAAAGTAAACAGATGTTTGGAATATGCGATGATTAAATTTCTCCCAGAAATGTTTAACTGCGGATGTTCTCATTTGTTTAGAGATAGGTTGGCACTTGAAATTGTGTCATGATATTTAGATTCAATTTGAGAACTTCTCTATCTTCATATTGGACGATCGAATCGGCGGAGTAAATAACAATCGAAGGAAATATAAATATACTGCCTCCAGACACGTTAATTGAAAGTTCGTGTTTTACATTATCACTTTTCTAATTCTAAGACGACCATCATACTACACAAAAGAGAAAGAAGGTTCACAGAAAATTATTGCTAATAGGTAATGTATACACGAATCTATGAATTTTATTTAATTTGTCTATGGTTTGATAATTTTTTCTCATTATTATAATAACATTTTGACAGGAACATGAATTCTAATACATTAATTAAAAAACAGTTGGGTCAGTTTCACAGAATTATATTGTTGCTTGACAATTATTTTGGCGTAATTTATTCAATTACACCATTCTCCAAAGTTAATCTCCGCCAATTGTTTTTTTATTCAGTATATCAAACCATGTTAAACCACAAACTTAGCAAAAGCGTTCGACATTGTTGAACATACAACACTTTTGAGTCTTCTAGAAGAGATTGAAATTAATGGTGTCCACCTGAGATTATTTAAAAGCTGCTTATCAAATCGAAACCAAATCGTGAAGGTGAACAATACATTCAGTAATATAAGGATGATACCTAATAATAATACCAGTAGTATATGGGGGTACCTCAAGGAACAATATTAGGGCCAATACTACTCACAATCTATATCAATAAACTTTTGTTGTCGGAGCAAACTGGAGAGATATCAAAGCCAAAGCTGAATCTAATTATGTCAATATGTATAATTGGTTAAAGCATCACCTCTTAACTATCGATGTAGATAAAACGAAATACATTCCTTTTGCTGTAGATAAGCGCTTACTTCCACCCAGTAAACCATTGATAATTAAAATAGCAGAAAATACATTTACCATTCTTTCCACATACGAGTGTAAATACTTCAATTGAAAGGAAATATACTACAATTGCACCTTAAATGGGATTCCACGTCAGAAGCTTAATTGGTAAGCTTAGAGATTATTATCCAAATTTAAAGAACTAGCAATTATTCTAGACGTAAAACATCTAACAATAATTTACAAAGCTATGGCGGAATATCTGATACGATATGGTATTGTTGCGTGGGATGGTGCCTATGATACAGTAAAAAAGCTGAAAATTCAACAAAAATGTCTCCTGAAAATCCTTCATAAAAAATATATCAGATATCCTACTGACTTGCTGTATAAAGAAGCTGGCATACTGGATATACGCCAGCTGTTTGTTCAATTGCTGCTAAACTTCACGAAAAAAAAGATAGACAGTTGTTACGTTATTGAACATAGCGTGAATACCAGATATAGCAGGAACTCCTATATATCCTCTCTTCATAGCCGCTCCTATTTGGCACCAAGAATTTATAATGAATTTCCATTTCAATGAAAAACTATGGTGAACATAAAAAAATTCAAGTATGCCATAAAGAACTGGATGAAAACAAAGGACAGATATCTGATTCATCAACTGGTGAACATTTAAAAGCTAAAATGGTTGTAGAACAATAAATGATAGTGTTACACATTTTTGATATTCACTTCTCCCCAATATTTTTATCAACTTTTAGTATTGAATGTAGGTATTAAATACTGCAGAATATAAATAGACATTCTTCGTACTCACCACAGGCTACGGTCTTTGTGAGAAAATGTATCTTTGTTTAGGCAACAAAATTGACAAGATAGATTTTAAAATTAGAATACTATTCACCTATATAATTGTAGTACGGGATTATTATATAAATATTATCATTATTATTATTATGTTTCACCAAGAGATGGGCGAATATTCAATCAAATTTATATGTTCAGAGATACTGTTTGTATTTTGAGTACAATATACAAGATAACGTATAATATTTAATTACTTGCAACATGTTCAACTTGAACTAATACTTTAGTTACTCATCATGTGGTTGCAAAGGATAGTTTGATAATCCCATTAAAATTTCTGAAAAACGAAATACATCGAGAATTAGTAAAGAAACTAAAATATAACTCACACTGAGAAAAGTTGATAGGTTTGTAGAATGTTTGTGGGGGTCCAGTTACATTCACAGATTTACTTCTTGTGTAAGTAGCATAACCAGACGCTATGTTGGGAATAGGACGAGTAGGTATAGACTGTGTGGTATCCCTGACGATTTCAGACTTAACGTAGAATGGCTTGCTCTCTGCCAACAATTCCACAGCAGATTTCCTCTTAGTCCTCATGCTCTGGGACTTTGTGAGGGTAGGATACATAATTGTAGCCATTTCTTTAGGAATCAGGCAGTGAAATCAACGTATTCGACCATCGTTTGTTCAGCAAAAGAACTGTAAGAAAAAAAAGTTGTTATCATTAATAAATATGGTTAATAATAATCGCTCTCATATTTGAGTCCATTTCACGCTTTTATCCATTGTTTTCTATCTGTCCTACTCTGTCAAGATAATTATAACAAAGAAGTTGCAATCATTGGAATGTTATCAAAAACAATGCAATTTTTTAATGACTACTTAAATGAATGTATTCTACAATTAAAGAAAATAAAATATTGCAGAGTAAGAATTACAAATCAAATATATGAGATAAATTTTGCTATACATTAGAGAAACGTAATGAACAATTAAACACAAAAAACCAAAAATCTCATTTATATTCAATATTAAAGATAAACAACCTATAGACAAAAATAGTGGACCATATCACATGAACTCTTTGGAGGTTGAAGTTAATCAGGACAAACGGACTGAATATTTGAACATGAATGAAGAAATTGAAAACCATTGCATCTAAAATAAAATGTTTACATCAAAAATGTTTATCTCTGTGGGAATTTGCGTAGACATTTGTAACTTCTATGTAAATTTATGGTTTCAATAAATAAATAAATAAATAAAAAATGAAATCAGTCACTCTTTTTTACACGCAAGGAATTATTAATTAATCACTAATTAATTTAATGACTAATTGTTCAATTAGTCTTTAATTAATGATTAATTTGTTTACTTGATTACGGGTGTTTTTCACTTTCTCAACCTATTTATGATTAATGGTTTCAACAGCAGATAATTTGGACAAGTATTTCAAAGAAACTATCATCTTCAAGTCTACAATACAAACATGCTACAAAAGCTTTTTTATGCACGTCCTATGACGGCACAAAAATAATTAATTTTTAACTGATAGAAATTTAACGATAGCTTTCAAAACCCCGAATACCGTGGGTAGGCACATCAGAAATGCGAAAGATAAAATTTCGTCTAATGATAAATCAGATATCTATGAGTTGAGTTGCGGTACTTGTCCCAAGGTATATGTTGGTCGGTCAAACTGACTGGAATTTCAGACTTAAAATACGAGTATCTAAACACCGAAGATGCTTTAAAAAAGATAAAGCCGATTCGATGTATGCAACACATCTTATAGAAGAGAACCATGTCTTCAACAACTTCAAAATATTGCATATGGAAAGAAGAGGTTATAAACTAACCCTGTTAGAAGACATGGAAATTAATAAGAGGAAGAAATCGAATAGTTTATTAAATAATCAACTTTTAATCAAAAATTCTCCTTTATTAAATTTATTCCAGTAAAAGGTAATCGAAGAAAAGAATTCTATGGTCATTCCCCACACTTCAGAAGAAAAATGTTCTATGGTCATTTCCACACACTTCTGAATAAACACCAGCAGTCCACAATGTATTTGCTCCTCATCTACATCTGATGAAGCCACTGTGTTGGCGAAACAATATTGTTATGTTTTAACTTAATTATAGTGAAAATCAGACAACTACTCAATTTTATTCAAATTATTTAGAATAGATATAATTAGGCAAATGGCTCAAAACAAATACAATCAACATAATTAACTCCCCCAACCTTATAATCATTTAAATAAAATGTACCACCCTTCGATGTTTTAGTAATAATGATAATAAACATCTGAACCCAGCTTTTTTGTGGACAAATCAGTGCCAAATAACAAACACGTGGTAGATAAATACAAGAAAAAAATAGCAGAATACGGAGGACTAGCATTGGAAATTAAACAAATGTGGCATATTGACAAACTGGAGGTGGTACCCCTAATGCTCTCAAGCACACTCCTAATACCTGATAGCTTAATACAGAGTCTAGTCAAAATAGGGAACCGCAGAAACACAAAATACATGGAAAGATCTCTATTATTATATACTTATCACATCGTCAGGAAACTTGTAAATGAATGAAAATGTGCCTAATGCCATGATGGCACATATCTGGTATATTTAATAGTGTTGGCGTTTACTTGATGTAAATCCATTATAATTGAATATAACTTAAATTCAAACACTTGAACTTATGATTTACACTTTATTGACTACATAGCATGACGCGTTTCGTCGTTACAAACGACTTCTTCAGATGCTTACAGAATAATATTATTCTGTAACATTATTCTGTTAGCATCTGAAGAAGTCGTTTGTAACGACGAAACGCGTCATGCTATGTAGTCAATAAAGTGTAAATCATAAGTTCAAGTGTTTGAATTTAAGTTATATTCACATATCTGGTATAGATAAATTTTCAACACTCGTCGAATTAGAGATAAATAATAATAGAATAATTGATACAAAACGACAAATGGCCTTGATTTTTCGCTTACAACCCCTCCCCAAAATAAGAAAGTTATAACTACGCCCCTGATCAAAACTTTCAATAAGATTCATTGAACAATACCGATTCACAGTCTAGTTAATCAAGAGGTTAAGGTGACGATTTGAACGGATAAATAAATTTTATTAGAAATTAAAATGAAAATAAATCAACTCAAATTTCTACATCGCACTCATAACATTTCCATCAAAGCAATAAATTTAATCACATATTCATGCAATGAATTATTCATTTATTAGTTCGTTGAAACGCTTGTAACAAGTAATAACTAAAATGAGATCAATGATCCTATTTTTTACATCTCAAGAAGATCACCATTATTAAATAGTGCTTGATCAATAGCAATAAAAAATTATATCAAATTCAGCAACCGCAGTCATTGGTTTAATGAAAAAGTTTATCAAAATGGAGATCTTCATTAAAAATAACAACTTTTCAATCCTGAAATCATATAAATAGAATGATATTTGTATAATTGTTAATATGCGTGATTAATATTGTAGATCAGGCTCGGAGGATCAACACTTCTTCTATCGATCAACACTTCTATTATCCGGCTCGGAGGACCAATATTTAATACTATAGTTTTTCGCATGTAAAAAACACATCTTCTGAAAAAATTTGGGCCGTTCGAAACCGGCATTAAATTGTAGCTACATTTTTGCACAAGCACTCTTCAAGCTGCTTCTGAAAGAATAACTAGCATTTATTAGAATGCCTTAAGATGAAGATTAAATATTTTGACCTCAAGAAAATATTGCGATAGATTATATATCTAGATTTCCTAACAAATATATTAGCTAAGTTATGGATCAAGGAATAATTATAAAGGAATACATAGATTAGGTAATTAATAGTAACTCCTTATGTAAAAGACAACTGTACTTGTTACTAGATATACTTTGAAAACGTAGAAAACTTACCTGTCAAGTTGAAGTACTTTTATGATTGACTAGTACTAAAATAACGAAGTGTTATAGAGGCCTTAAGATCAAAAGCTACAATATTTACTAATGAGATATTTTTATGGCCAGGGTACCTGTGGGACTTGTCATAAATAACTAAACAGCGGAAGAAGATAAAGACTATGTAGAAGATAAGAGTTCTGTGAAAGAACCTTCCTTAAAGCAACAATAATTTCAAATAGAAATTTTACAAATCTCTAATTTCATTGTCTATGCGTGAAATTTACTTTCTTAATAAAAACATCGTTTGATTGAAAATATAATATAAAGAAAAATTTAAGTCAAAAGAAACACTGAGATAATTGTGAATCACCTTATAGAACACATTTCACAGCTATTTGGAATAACTAATGATTGAAAAATAAATTAACACCTTCCAAAAATATAAAGATGTAAACTAATTCAATATTTCCACTTTAATCATTGATTTCAATGAAAATTAAGTCTCCAATTCAGTTTACTGAACAATAACATTATGTGAAAAAATTTTTCAATAACTTCCATTCGAATCAAGTAGGGTAGAGGCACAATTCAAGGACACTTCAAGAACTTTTCAGTGATTGCTGTAATAGAAAAAATTCAGAAATTTGAGGAGACATATAAGATGTTTCAGAAAATCCATTCTTAATAAAGACTTCATATAAAACAAATTATTGCAGAACTTTATGTTACGAACTTCAAAATTCCTCACTTTTGGCTATTTTATTCTACTTTTAGCCATACATTTTCCTTACTTTTGGTGAGTCAAATAATGATTGTATCACAAATAACTGGTATTTATTATTTCAATTAGAGTGAAGAGGTCATAGGCGGAGTAAAGACCTATGTGGTCCCTCTACCCTATTAATCTCATTTTTGAAGTTTCACCATGACACTTGTTAAACTATAAGACATATAGTTTCTTATACCACCACTTCTTCCATAAAAACTTTGAGCAGATTCTACACACAGTAATCAGTCTTTATATTGTTGCTCTTTGTGATGTATTCACTTCTCTTTCGAGAGCTTGCTGAGCTGGAAACTGTTATCCCATCATGTAGGCTGATTATACAAACTTCTTAGTAAAGTCAGTTGATGTCACCTCGTGGTTGATTGAGCAGAGAGCGGGAGCAGTGCTGAAGGCTGTTGAACAGTGGTGTACAGACAATAGACTGCTGATCAGCATAAAAAACACTGAGAGTATATTTTTCAGTACCGATAGATCGAAAATTTTACACCCCAACGAAGTTTGCAGCGACCAAAATGTTATTTTTGCAGAAGAATCAGTAAAGTTTCTTGGCATTGTGATGAATAGATTTCTTAAATAGAGAAAACATATGGAGTGCCTTGACAGAGGCTTGACAAAGTTGTATTATATTTTATACTCAGAGAGCAGGTGCATACAAATATCCTGAAGGTGTTGTACTACTCAAACTTTCAGTCAATAATGTCATATGGGATTATTTTTTGGGGATGATCTTCATGTGTGGAGAGCATTTTCGTAATGCAAAAGTGGGCTTTGAGAACAATTGTCAACTGTTCTTCTGTACAGGTAATCATGTAGGGGATTTTTCAAGAAGTAATCTATCCTCACAGAGTATGGACTGTATATTTATCGACTGCCTATGTTTTTAATATTCCCACTCTCATTATTTTGAAGAACTGAAAAATGTGAATGCCACATGGAGGATGTTTCCATATTTGTATCCTATAGATTGCCCAACGTTGAGAGAAAGAGGGACCCATTACATGGAAATCTCGTAGTTTAAATCCAATTGTAAAATCCATTTTACAATTGGCTAGTGAAAAAAGGCATTATGGAAGAACGAACTGTAAATTTCTAATGGATTGTGAACCATACTCAATTAAAGAATTTTTAGAGTTTTTGTAAATTGAATAGCAGTACTGAATTTTTGAATTTTCTTTACGTTTACTTTGACCTGACTTTATTTTGATTGTGCATTGTCTTTTTGTAATGTAAAATTGATTTTTGAGTTCAATAAATATTATTGCTATTATATAATTGCACAAAAATTAAGCTTAGTTTCACAAAAACTGTATAATACACTACATATTTTTCAGCCTGTTAACTTTAGGAGTTTAACACAACTATCACTATTGCTCATATATATTAATGATAATGTGTGAGTACCCCCAAACATATGTCAAGTGAATAAAAGAATTTTCCATTTATCCAAACCATTTTTGTTAATTATATGATATATTTAGGAAAATTCCATAAAGTATTGTTCTAGAAACCAATAAGTAATCATTAATAATAAGCTTCTTTTTCCAGAACATCTGGTATCCTCCTGTTCAAAATGCAAAGAATTTCTTTAGTATAATAAGAATTCAAGTTGTCATATAAAACAAGTACGATGTGCTTCACTAGAGATCTGTATATGGCCACCTGAATAGTTTATGTAAAAAAACTTTGATTTTACTGGTCTATAAAAGTGTGCCACATGTTACAAATAATGAATAGATAAATACTTTATGTAGATATCATCTTGCACTGTTAATCAATTAAATGACTTCCTTTCTTCAGTGAGAATGAAAAAAAAAATAGAAGTGAATAATTATTATCGAATGACTTGTTCATATTATACATTACAAAAATTAGCAAACTTTTGATGCAAAACTGCCAATTTTTTAAATTTAATAAATAGGTAGATGAGTTCTTTTATGCTGAACATTAGCCATCCCGTTTTGAATTATTTTCATTGGTTATAAAGGAGCATAAAAATGGAGTTGAATTAGTCGATTCAATTGGGAAAATAAACATACTTACAACATTTATGACATATTAATTCCAATCCTATTCAGGTGTAAGATATTAGTTTGACGACAACATCAACTTACTACACATAAAATGAACACTACTGCAGCAAAATGTTCAATAGATCTTACTATTGATGATAAATAAGTACTTGACTAAACTGAAAATTCAACCTAGTGGTGGATGAACCTAAAGTTATTTCCAATTTTTATTTAGTACTTAGTAGAGGAATGGGTATACCGATGAATGTTTAGGGCGCCGGAAGTCAGGACTTACCCTGTAAATCGCTGAAGTAATTTCATATTCTAATTTTTTTATATGAATAACTCAAACGCGCGTACTCAATAAAGAAGTTAAGAGGATTTATATTAGGAAAGGCCTATTATTCCATTCACTGATCTCACATTAATTATAATAAATGTGTCTGAACACACATAAATACAGGATACACCTTGCACAAGTAAGCAATTAAAGTAATCAAAACAAAAACAATAACTTGTATACTACAAACATTAAATATCTGGTTATTTTCACTTACAAATGTTTCATATTAATGCACATCGAAGTCACAACCTTTCATGAAACCTATCTTTGCCAAACTCATTGCACATTTTTCCCATCACATACACTTCGAACGGAATTCAAACCGAACTGCAGTTGAAACACCCCGCAAGGAGAGGAACCATTTCCCATTTTTGAACAGCTGATTGCGTGTCACTTGGAGGGGCGGAGCTATTCAACTGTCAACAAACTAAAATCTCTAAAAACTCTAAGCTTTTATGTCAGAGTTAAATTTCGATTTGAATTTTATGAATTTATTTCAAATGTAGCAGAAAATTAATTTATTTTGTTTGAAATTCAAATATAAAAGAATATAACAATATAATTTCGAATGTTCACATTATATGTCACAATGCCATTCAAATATAGAATATTTATTTGAAATATTGCTTTGAAATATTCCTCATACAGGTATGGTTGAAAATTCGCATCCTTTACGCCTCACAATGCCTTGCACCTAATACAGCCAGAAAGTTAGAAGAGGTGGGAAAAAAATGGAAATTGAGAAGCAATAGAGAGATCTAGACAAAGACAGAGAAGATAGCTGACACAATGAGGAGAAGAGTGACTTTCTACGGACACATTAGAAGAATGAATGAAGGAAGACTGACCAAGAGACTATTCAATTACTTCGACAGAAACCCCAAGACTCAGATAACATGGATCAAGGAGGTCATAAAAGACATGGAAGAATCGATGGAGAAGATGTAAAGGGGACAGAAGAATTCAGGAAGAAGATCAAGCGATTCGGAGGTTTTCAAGAAAAGGAAAAAAAGAAGACTGGAGCAAAATGGAGAGAAGAAAGAAAAAACGCATGGAGAACGAATGAAGAAGTATTGGAGGAAAAGAAAGAATGGAGAATATATTCATGAAAAGCTATTTCACGTGGTCCAAAGTCGGCCAACATCGAAGGAAAAAAAATAATTTCGAATGTATTCATTCAGAAGAGTATCATTCAAATTGTATTATAATGTGACCTCAAGGAACTTAGTGCCATATTATGAGTCACAATGCCATTCAAATATAGAATTTTTATCTGAAATATTGCTTTTATTTGAAATATTCCTCATACAGGTATGGTTAAAAATTCGCATCCTTTTTGTAATTTGTTGAAATACCTAAACATTTAATAACCTTAATAATGAAAAATTGATTCAATTGAATAAAATTTTGTCTGATTTCTAGAAATCTAGTTACATAGCACATTCTCAATAAGTATAAGTGATTAAATAATAAGTATTAAAGATTAAAACGTTCGATTGCTATATCCAGATGTAATTTTAGATTGTTTCTGAGGAATGTTTCTAATCAACCAATGAATAAATTATAGCGTATTTCATTCATATTGATTTTAGCAAATTTATTTATACATCATCTGATATGTATAATCCCTAGGAGATCAGTGGTACTAAAATAATGTGAAATGTCAATTATAATGTTATCATCTATCGTTGTCACATCCAAGGCTTTTTAAGGGAACTTCTCAAAAGACACAATGTGGGTGATTATTGCAGATAAGCAAAATTCAATAAATTACATACTTGTTACCACAGAACATACCAAATAAAAATTAAAGGAATGTTCTGTGCTTGTTACTCTTCTTATAGAAGTAACAGAATGAAAGAAGAAGGAAGAGTCATATGTCTTGAAAAATTGTCTACGACGAAAATTTTGTTGAGCTGAAAAATTGGAGAGAGCTTTGAAATTATATTCAATAATAATGAAAAATAATATTTTGAAGTTTTCATTTGAATCGAAAAAATACAGAAAAATTATTTTACGGAATTCCGAATTTAGGTTACGTAAACGTTGCTCTGAATTGCATAACCAAATTTTGATCATATTGAACATTTACAGTACATAAAGATCATTTTGAAGACTTATTAAGATTTATTCAAATTTTTTATCTTATTGGGAATATTTAATATATAATATAATATATTTTCAGGGTTTAATCGAAATTGTAATTTTACAAAACAAATTACAATATTAATGAGTCCATTGAGTCTACTCTTAACGAGTACCTACATGAAGAGTACTTATTACTCTCAATGCTTTGAGAGCAGTAAGAAATAAAACTATATTAAATGCAAAACAATACAAAAAACGAATAGAATGATCGAAAAGTTTCTACAGAAGCTTGCTGGGTGGAATGATATACAAATTATGTACGTCTCAAAAAACCCTGTTATATATTTCAGTTTTGAAAGAGATGTTCATAGTTTGAGCGAAAGAAAATAAAAACATAAAAAAATGTCTAGAATTTTATTCCGGTCTAAAAACTTCTCCTGCTTTATTAAAGTAAATTTGTTCGTCTGATAAATACCAAAATATTGAAGAATATTGAATTCTCGACTGAATGCTAACGATTATATACAACAATATCAAATGTCAACATGTTTCGAGCGAAAACTCTTCAGTCTTGATAACATTAAGCCAAATATTTAATTTAATACAAAAATAACTAGTTGAAATAAAAGTAGTGTCGTGAAAGTGTTTTTAAGAATACAATGTTCCGTTTTGAGCAAAACAAAATATGACCACTTTACGTTTGGTTTACACAGATGGTTAATGGTCAGATCTTATTTTTGCATCTACATTGGATTCTTTTTTGTAAAATTTTTTTTGTGGTCTATGATAATGTAAATTTTAAATTAAACATTATTTAAATGAATAACAATCGTGAACGTCTGAATATCTTTCTCATTAGAAGATTAATAATTGCAAGGTGCATCAGAGGATACAGCATCCACAACTTACGCTCGACACTCGCTCTCGACCAACGCTCATATCGTTCAGTTACGGATTCTGTAACTCAAGTAGCTTTACGCGTTTAGTATTTTTTATATATTATATACGATTAATCTAAAATCACAAATCATGCGTGGTAGTTTTTGTTACAGATGTTCTGTATAAATTTCAGTGCATTGTTTCTTGTAACCCAACAGAGTTCCTCTCCTTTGCCCCTCTCCATAAACTGAATGTGCAACTCTTTTTACATATACCTTTTTTCTCTCTGGTATAAAAAAATACTCGGGATGCGACACAACATTGGAACAATAATCCCAAGAAGGGCCCCTGAAAAAAATGTGCAAAATCATCTTGCAACAATAACAACTTAGTTGTGGATGATTACAAGTGTTTTTGCAAATTTGTTTTATCATAATCTAATAATCATACAAATTTCCATTGACTATTTCATTAATTTCAATTCATATGTGCATTGACATGAAATGTATTAGTACCACATATGCGATATTTGAAGACAATGGCTTCTTATACTGCATAAATGCAACACTTTTTCTAACAAATAAGTAAAACGACTATTGCGGGAGAGCACGCGGGAGTTCGACATTCACACATCTGAGACCTCTTTTTTTATGAAATATTATTGATTTATAAACATACCGATCATAGCTTTCTTATCGAAAAGTGTTCATCGCTATGTTTGATTTCATTATTTTAAAAAAAAATTTCAATAAAGTCAAATAAGTATACCGGTAATAAAAATTGCTAAATAAGGTATACTAAATGAGTAAATAAAGGTACTAAAATAACAATATTGTCTTGCCAGTAAAAAACCTTTCATAGAGTATTCTTGCTTTATGCTTTAAATTAAAGTTTAAAAATCAAGGCGATTAAATATGTGCAAGAGAAAATAGATTGTCCTAGGTCCGTGTGATGGAACCATAGAGACAACACAGATCTCTATGGATGGAACACGTTGCACAATATCAGCTACGTGCGACCTTTAAAAACTTATAAGCACGGTAAGAATATTCTGGTTTTTTGCTAGGAAGTTCATGCTTTTATGTCGGTAATTAAACTTAAGACTTGGTGAAGGTGATGATCACGTGCGCGTTTATAAATCAGTAACATAGCATAAAAGGAGGTCTCATCTTGCTATCAGATGGGCGAAGGTCGAGTCCCCACAGTCTTTTACACTAGTATATTTGCTCAGTATTTATTTACGACACTTTATTAGTTGGATGAAATAACACAAACTTACTAAAAAATATCTATTATATATTATCACATTAAATGTAGCTCTGTACAAAAATACAAGCCTAATTTATACAATTGCACAATTATAAAAACAATCAGTCTAATGGAAATAAACTTCTATATTCTCTTTAGCCATAATTCTTCACATGAAGTTGATTTTCATAGAAGACAACATAAAAGAAACTTCCACAAAAAAATGAAAAATAAGTCACAAACTCAAATAAATTCAAGAAAAATGAATAGAACTATTTACAAGGTATTCATAGAACACATAAAACTTGATATTTACAAATTCTTGAATATATATAATAATCAAATATTTGACCTATGTTCTACTTTTTACAAATAGTATTTGAAACAATTTTTAAACATCTCGAGACTGTTAAATAACAATATTAAAAAGCCTATAAATTCAAACTAAATAAATCTCAATTATACTTAATTGAATTGAATAATGTTTATTATGATAGGATGAATTAATGTCAAGCTATTTAGAATAAATAACAACTGAATTCAGTATCAAATGAGCATCTTAATGACTATGTTCTTTTTCAGACTTCCATTTTCACTGTCAAATACAATTAATTATAGTAAAACATAAAAATTAAATAACATAATTAACTGCATATAATCAATTTTATACAAAATGAACATTTTTATTTTGTTGTTTCACTATATCTCGGGAGATAATAACGCAATGAATATGACAATCAACTGACAGTACAATTACACATTAATACCGAAATAATCAAACAACAATGGTGCTTTTTCTTGGTGATGGTGAATCTGTGGTTCCGAAGATCTTAACTGAACTTTCTGATAGAACAAACAGAAAATTACACCAAAATATTACGTTTAGGCAGGTATAAACAGGTAAATTGATATTAGAAATTTGGGCTGGTATGGTTATTTGGTAATGAATGGATTTTAGATTAAATGAAGATTATCTTCTCTTCAACTAACATGTTTATGTAAACATAGTTCATTTGACATGTTCAATCACTAATATCTATTCACCTGTTTATATCTGCCTAACCAAAAGTTATGACGTGAAAAAAAGTCAATCTAGCATATGCTATAAACTTCATACTTTTGATTGTATGTTATTTGTCTATTAACAAAGTCTGTGAATTGTTTAAGAAATAATTCAATATTTCCAATTAATCATATTATGGACTGAAATTTGTCCGTCTAGCCAGTTACAATATAATTATTAACGTATTTAATTTAATATTGAATACTTTTCACCCATCAACCATCTTGATCAATCAAATACTTGGTACTTAGAATGGTATAAAACCAAATGGGACACCTTTTTTTTTAGTTTGATTTTACTCAAATTGAATGTCTGACTTTTTAAAACATTGATACGTAAGAATATTCATGAATTATTTGGATTTCAATTTTCGCTTTCAACTTTCATAGCTTTCTGGTACAATCAACAGAAAATTACACCAAAATATTACCCTTGAGATTTCGTAGAAAATGGTATTTCGTATTTTGTTTTAGTCACAAGTCTTTAAATATTTAGAAAATTGTTTGATTTCACTCAAACATTTTGAACTACTCCAAATATTCATCAATTATCTCTCAGTTGTTAATGCCTTTTCTCTTTCTGTTTTTTTAATGAATTATATTGGGCATTCAACGTGGACAGCATAGAAATGGTGACAATATCATCCTGATTTGAAGATTATTGAGGCAGAGATGAACATTAAAAGGATTTCGTATTTTTTGCCCAACGATCAAGTTGGTCCATCTACTTCTGGAAATTCGGCGGTTTGGGAGGGCTGTTGGTGCCGGTATTCGGTACGCCGGGTCGGGGGATGGTTTTGACTGGGCCAACTATGAGCATCGTCGTGGCGCCCATCGCGTGCACGTTACCGGGATTGCGGGCGCTGATGATCGGAATGGCGAACGTGCCGTCAGGCTGCGACGTCGGCAACGGAATGAAATTGTGAATGCCCAACTGTCCCAATTTCTGGAGCACTCCGGGCTGTTTCATGTTCACCAACGGTATGCCCATATCCGTGATGCCACTTGAAGTTTTGTGATAATTTTGCCGGTGTTTGCTCAGCCCGAGAGCGTTGGGATACTGAGCAGGACACAAATAACAACGATAAGGCAATCCAAGATTTGTGTTGCTCTTCTGGGGGGAGTTGTTTGGACTAGAGTTGGGAGGGGCATCGTCAGTGAGATCCACGGTGAGCATATCTGAATCTGGACCCTGAAAAAAAATTGTAAATTTAGCAAAACCCTTTCAAAATGATTTCACAGGGGCTCAATCAAAAAAGGATTTTAAGTGAGTGAGCGTATTATGCGAGATAGGGAAAATAAAACGCCATGATAGTTATGTTCAAGTTTCGTATGTGTAGATATTAAATCACACATTTATAAAATTTTGTTGAACTCGTAGTGTAATTATGAACAAGTTATTTAAACTAAGCACTCATTTTGGTTTGACACAAAGATTTTCAACATAATTTAACTCTTGCAGATCGCCTTCGCTTTGATGGAACGTACCTACATAGAGACTTGAATCAACAGTTGATATTGCCTAGGTCTTTCTGGTTTGAACACAACGTCAACCCCGTTATTTCTGAAACCTGTTTTCTGTAATTTTAAACGGTTTAATTGTTTCCCATGCTACTGCAATGTCCAAAATCCCATCATGCACAGTCAATGCGTCGTTTCATATCAGGTTCCTTCCATTTCGTGAATTTATGATGCCCTGACCTATCGGTTGTAATTAGATTGTCGCTTTTGGAAGTAAACAAGTTCGATATTCTTTCGTTCAATACCTTTTGGGCGAGCGGATCATCTGCGAATGCCAATTAGCGTTCACTTTTATTCTGAAAGTGGCATCTACGGCTTTTAACCAAGTGTCGCTAATCCAAGCTCGATATTGTGCATCATGCTACAGGAAATGATCTCTCGTTTTTGAAACAACGAGGATTTTTCACCCTAACAAATCACTAGTAAACGTAACTTGCTGAACAAGATATAATACGTGTGGTACGTATTATTGGATTACGGATTGACGGATCGTATCAAGCGTTAAGAAATGTATGCAAACAAATCTCAAGTTGCAGGGACTGCCATATAAATATCAATTTTATATGTATATATGCACACATAATATATGAATATATATTATCTCATTCTAAATAAATGCAAAGTTTTCAAAACAAGTAAATAATTCTAATTACACACATACAACTAGTTTTTTCCTATTACAGCGTCGTCACATATGAGAACGCAAGAAGCAAATAACTTATTTTATAAAGACTAGAACATATAAGACAGGAATAGTAACAGAAGAAAAGATCGTTTTTTTTTTTTAGGAAAAAAGAGTGTATCTATTTTGAGTGAAATTATGTAATGATAAATAGCAACTTTCAATTGGCGTTTCACTTTACAACTTTTGTGTCTGTTAATTTCCACTAATTCTAGGAGCTTAAATTTTGAGGATTTTTGAAAGATACCAAAATGGAATGTCCTGAATATATTGAACACTCATTTAATCTCTAAGCCATTTTCAAATTTGATGCTTTCAATATATGTATTTGAATATATTAACTTCAAGTTACAAACATATGAGTATAAAAATGATATTCAACTCTTTCCAATGGAAATGGTTAACAATGAAATTTGTATAGTAATTATTTCATGTTTATACCTATGAAGAGATATTTTGAAAACTAAAATCATTCATCATCTTCAAAAAATTGATAATATTTAAAAATGTATAAAGAATAGTGAATAATATGTTATGAAACTAAGTATTTCTTAAAGCTATTTATTACTTGTTTCAAAGGCAATAGAAATGTTCTGAACTAGCATTCATATTAAATATATATGTAAACAGATAAAGACCAAATACTTTGATAACTTTTTCCTTCCATTTGACAATAATCCTATAATAATAATCATAACAAAATTAACGATTTTCTCCAATCTTAAGATACTTATATTGATATAATCACAGTTGAAATATTCAGAGATGAGAAATGAGCAGAAATGATTTTTGATAAATAACACAGAGGTTATCGCTTATCTCTTGGTGAAACATGTTAAAAACTATAAAAATAAAAATTAACACACTTGACTTAAGTTTTACTGAATATATAACTCTATATTATATTAAAACAGTATACAATATTACTGATATACAGTATACATTACAGAATACAGTAATATTGTATACTCTTGATAATTGGTTAACCACCCGAAACATATGTAGAGTTTTTAATATATTCAGTAAAACTTAAGGCAAGTGTGTTCATTTTTAATTTTATAATGATTTTTGTACTACGCTAGAACTATTCTATTGCTAGAACTTTCCGTAAGAATTATGAAAAAGATATAGAAATATAGCTTACCTTTTTGCTCTGTGGTTTAGCAGAAGGTATAATACTGACTGCGCCGTTCAAATTGAGCGGTGATTGAGCACCAGGACTCTTGAGGGGACTGTCCTGCTTGTCCTTCGGTTTCGCCGTAGGAGTGACTGTTATACCACGAGTTGCCAGAATATTCGCCACCGCTTTAGCGTCCGATTTCTTAGGACTGGCCGGTTTTGGAGGAGGGTTCCTCACAGACAGAGTGATAGAGTCAGACAGGTGCATTATACTACTTTCAGCTGGTTCCGATGTACCACCCTGAGATAAAAAACCGATAATATCTAATTAAGTTTCCATTTCAAGTTGATACAGAAATATAAATTTGAAATTCAACTAGAAAATTGGTTCAGTGCAACAACAAATACACCAAAATATTGGAAGCAATCGTAATTCGGAAACAAATGATTTAATTATCAATTGAAACTAATTATTCAATTTGATTAACTATAATACTGCTAGATTCCACATAATAAAACATGGGTACTGAATATTTCACTGACACAAAGAAATAAGTTTGCAGAAATTAATCACAATCATTCGGTTGGCGGAAAAAAACAAATTGAAATTCAATGAAACCACAGAAAAACATTTTAATAGCCACAGAACTTGATTACTTCTATTTTCCAACCGTATAATTGGAACAAGTACAAAGAACATCTACTTTGTCACAGTAAATGACAGAATTGTGAGATCTCATTATTCTCGATATTTAACGATTTTGAAAATTAAATAGTTGCTAAAGAGCAGAAACAGAACAAAATGAAAATAAGGTCGAAATACCAAGAAATCTTGAACAATTTTGCTATTTACTTGGAGAAAGTTGACATTCATAACTAAATTTTTGTGTTCTAACTGAATCTGTACATCATTTCACGCCATTAAAGAAATATATACCGAAACCCAAACAATACAACACATGGAAGTGTAAGAATGGCAAAGAAATGTTTAATTTATTGACTAAGGAATTATTTATATTACTCTAGAAATTATTATAACAAATTGCTAAATCTTTTAAAACTGTTAATTATGATCACAAAATTTTGAAAAAATCAAAATAGCACTTTACAAAAATTATAGTAGAATAGTTCAAAAAGGAGCATAGTTAACTACAAAATACCGTTTTGTTATTGTCAAAATTGTTGATGTAGAAAATGATGAAATTAGTAATTTCTAACTGTGAAAATTGAACTGAATTTAAGCTTTTGTTTATATTTTTTTTATTTTATGAAATATGAATGTAAAATAAATATATTTTTGTGCTGCATTCACTTGGGTGAGTATGGATATATTATAAACTTAGAATAATTGTATATGATGTTTTGTTTTGTATTTATTTTCCTATTTTTTCTATTTTCCATTTTTTTTAATTTTCATTGTTTTTTTTAATATATCGTAAATTTAATATATTTGTAAAAGATTGAGAATCGACTCATGTACAGGATCTTTATGCCTCTATAGGTTTTTCAAATGTTTTTTTATTATAAAAAATCATATTTTTGAAAGAATTGATAAATAAATGAATGAATAAATAAATCAATGAACACGATCATATATAAAATATTCCTTTGATTACAAGCAATTCTCCAACTATTCATGTTTATTACCTGAACACTTTCGATTTGGGGCAGACCATCGGTGTTTTTCGGTTGCATACAAATGACCTGACAGTCATCATCATCCTTATCCGGCGTTAAAACGTCGAAACGCTTCTTTTTGGGCTGCAAGTTTTGTTCCTGCTTAATCTGCTCGGGCTGCCTTTTCACAGGGGCACCCCTAAACTGAGTATTAGTTGGGCCATTTGGCATTCTCATTCTGGTGCCACGTATTGGCACCATGACGTTTCTCCTAGGAAGCGGCATCGGTCCTCTCTGAAATGAAGGAATACATTCTGGATAAGCTTTATGTTACATTCTTCAATTACAATAATAAACATTCAGGTATACATCACGAAGTAATGTATACCTGAATATAGTGAAAGTATTGGCATGATGATAGAGCATTTTAGGTTATTCCACTACTCCAATATGAAACAAATGTTCATATGAAATGTATGTTGAAAGGGTTGATTTAGCCATACTTCGTTTTCTATGATCCGCAGGGGTCTGTAACGGGCCCCCTGCTCTTCCTTGTTTATACATCTGACATTTCGAATCTGGATGTAAGTGCTCACAATACGTTGATGATGTATGCGGATCCAAAAAAGTAAAACGATATGATACAGGGTGATATATTAACTATCTCCCAATGAAGCGATACGTGGCTTATTCCTCTGAACATCAGCCAGTGTAGTGTGCTTCATATCGACAAGAATAACAAAAAGCTGCCATATTTTTCACCGAATCAGAAGTCGATCCAGTAGTTACACAGAAAGATCTCGGTGTTGTGATTTCGAAACGATTTGTTGTACTCTCCTCATATAAGTGCGATGTGCAAAAAAGCAAACACATCTCTGTAAATATTCGGACAAGTTTTTGTACGGCCTTCGGTTCAAACTGCATCTACGATTCATAAGACATTTATTGGACCCTTGTTGGAACTTGGTTCCTTTATTTGGTGCACCATGTTAGTGCGTGGCCAAAATCCTATCGAAAGTGTTCAGAGCAGGGCTGCTAGAATGCCTTATGGTATCATTAGATCTAACTACGAGCAGCGTTTACTATTTCTTTGACCTCATCACCGCAATGGACAGAGTCTGAATGAAGTGATTTGAGTGTTTTATTCATTTTAAGTGAGGGCAATCGTCTACGAGGTCATTCGTTGAAATTGAAGCCCGAAAGCTTTAAAACGACCACACGTCGTTTTTAACTAATCGAGCTGTTGGTGTGTGAAACAGATACAGTGCAACACAGATACTTACAACTCTAGTAGACATCGGTGGACCTCTCGGATTCAACGGCTGCCTGACTGGCATTCTCTGTCCAGTCATCGGCTGCCGAGGACCGACGGGACGTGGCGCAGGTTGCCTGTATTGTCCCTGTTGATGCTGTTGTGCTTGTTGTTGTTGTTGCTGCTGCTGTTGTTGTTGTTGCTGTCCAATCTGTCCTTGGTTTTGGGGACCTCCTTGCGAAGACGGGGGCATTATCTGAGCCTGGCTCATTGGTTGTTGTCCCATCTGACCAGCCTGACCCATAGGTTGGCCGATTTGGGTCAACGGAGGCATCTGTGGAGGTTGTTGCATATGCTGCGGCGGAGGATATGTCGGCCCTGGGGGGTAGTACATGGGATTTGGCGGTCTGAGGAAAAGATATATGTTTCTCAAACATTTCAATAAATCTGAAGAAAAATGATGCAATAATAAACATCTGATATAATTTTAATTTGGCCCAATACGTTAAAATATTCGTAACTTTGCTTAAAACATTAATTTTCCTAGCTATTTGATTCGTGATATATTTACAGTGTTCAGAGAAATTCAGATTTTCACCTATTACACAATCTAAATATTTGACATAATCTGAAATTATTGTCTGTCTTGTGCTTATCAAGTATTGCTTCTACTTCAATAAGTTGCAGAAAGAAGAAATCTAAATTATACTTACTGGTATTGATATGGTTGATACATGGGTTGACCGGGAGGATGATACATTGGTGGAGGTTGGTAAGATGTTTGCGGTGGGGCCTGCGGAAACTGCTGTATGTTGATTAGAACATTCTGTTGGTGCATTCCATTTCCAGAAGGTGTTAAACGTGACACTTGTTGTGCCAATGCTTGCATAGGTAGCCCTGTAAGGCTGTCTAATGGATTCTGACTAACAGAAGTAGGAGGATTGTACAATTGCTGGAAACAAATTATTATATAATGTAGATATTAAAATTTCGATTTAATGAATGCATTATCGTTCAAAACAATTAGCATTATTTAAATAATTACCTTCAATATTTAATTTTATCAACTGAACAAATCACATATAGAAAGATACAAAAGCTGAATACACATAGAAAATAAATACTACTCCATACTGAACTAAATTCTTTACAGGTATACAGGTGAATATATAGGCAAAATAAGTAGCAATTTCTGTACTAGAATTAAAGAACACAAATACAGTTTTACATACAATGAAAGTAATTTTAATTCTTAAAACCATTTGTAAATAGAGAATTCTTCATTCCATTTGTAAAAGAGAATACCTTCAATTCAAATATTACATAATATTCATAAAACTCGACAAATTAGATTATTAAGATATATTGGAAATTAATAGACACACAAATTCTGAGAAAAATTTAGATACTTCTCAGGTAAAGAACTTAGTTAAGTATGGAAGGCCTTTGAGAGTAACTCTAAGGCCTTTTCAATCTGTTTTCCTGTTTCCACATTTAGTTCATAATAGAAATCCTTTATAATATGGAGTCAACACTATTCATTTGATAATTGCAAAGATTAATGAAGTTCTTAAATGCAGTAACACTAATATTGGATATAAAACAAACACTAAAGGTCGATTTTGGATTGAGGTAGTTTTTCCAGATAATTTCCAGCTTTGAATTTCAACTGAGAAAATCTTACCAAGGCACCGCTATTGTTCCTATTGTCCAGCCTATCCAACGACATATACTCGCTCTCGCTTGAAGTAAATCCGAAATCTTTCGCTCGGTCATTGTTATTAAAGAGAGACAAGATGTTGTCATCTGCATCCGGCAGTTTCAAGGGATCTTCCAGAGACGGTGTAGACCATAAGTGCCCTCCACTCGAAGAATCTGCAAGCAAATTCAATTGTAAATGTCGCCAGCAGAGTTTTCTAATATTCACAATAAAAAACCATCTCGTACACATAAGATACGCCTTAGAAGAGCAGTAACACGTTTTAACCGACAGTGGCATTAATAATTGTTAATACTTTCATATATTATCGTCTTATTTTACCATAACATAATACCATATTTTGAATAAGAATGACACAGAAAACATTTTAAGCCAGACAAATGACAGGCTGTCATTGTCAAATCATTGTTTTCATAGACAACTTGTGTATTAGTCGTATTTAATTCTAATCTATCATATTAACAAGCGATTGAAATGCTCTTTCAATGTTCGTGCCATTCGAAATCAAATTAACATCCAAAATTCACTTATATATGGCATTGTTCACAATTTATGATGGAGAAAAGAAGCATTATATCCGTATATAAAGTTTTTATGGAATAGTATTAATACAAGAGGCACTGATGTTCCAGAAAATAATTTTCAAAGAAAGCTCAAAATGTAGATTGTTGAATCATTCAGATTAAAAAAGGGAAGTGCACGTAAATCTTTTCATAAACAATTTATTTCATGCTATAGTGTGCTATCAAATTAATATCTATGATTCAGACCATAAACCATCTACAAGAATAAACATTTTTAAAGAATATCACTAGTATTACTTTTACTACTATTGAAGTTTTCATTCAATCTTGAGGTTTTTTTATTTGGAATACGCTTATTTTATGTAGAGTTTTGAAACTAATTCAAATATCAGCAAATAATGGTTAGAAAAAATTAGAATTATCAATTAAAAACTCGAACATACTCTCAAATAAAATTGATTGTTTATTTTATTCTCGAACTACTTTTATAAATATGAACTGCTTTAAAAAAAAAGAAATTTTTCCATAAATAAAACATATTTGAGTTTTTTCCAAAAATATTTGCAACTGACAAATTTTATTTACATAAATACATAAATAAAATACATAAATTAACGGTCAAATTTACAATTCTCCTAGATAAACCAGTTTTGTATAAAACCCCGCAATTGATTAAAAAAATAACAGTAAAATATAATGTAATACATACTTTTAGCAATTCCTTCCGACGCACTATTCTACTACGTAAAAAAATTTCAAGAACTGAACTGAAGATAAAAGTAAAGTTTTTACAGGAAACAGGAATCAACTCGAAAGAAGTGTAAGTTTTTACTAGCACAAATATCATCGTGAAGAAATGACGAAGTAATATAATAGTATACTCATATTTTTAACGGAGACTGAGGTCAAATGATAGGAAAATAGTGAAAAACTTGATTCAAAAACAGATAATGAAACTTTTTATTGCATTATCATAGTAAATAAATAAATCAACTTGTGCATCAGATGATTTGAATCAGGTGTGTAGTTTTTTTTCAATTCAGGAGACTACAGTTTAAGGCTGGTTAATGAATTTGTAATCCATGTACAGTCATCAATAATAAATCACTTATCAGTAAATGCCTCAAATCGAAGAAAAACGCATCCATACCTTCACCGAGAACTGGAACCACTTCGAACTAGAATCCTATCGCACCAAAGCCTGCCGTTTTCGGAACTAGGCCAGGCCAGTGAAAAACGTAATTACTTAATGTTGCTAACACCTTCCGTTCATTCAACCTTGTGAAAAAGAATCACTACACTTTGCACAATTTAAAACACAACCTGAATAAATTATTATTATATTAAATTGGTTTTGTTTCACAAAATTTATAATACTTGAAAATTGTGTGTACTCGGAGTGTTACAACAATTTCAAAAGTTAAAATGAACTACATTGTTTGGCCAACATTCTTATATACCTATACATCGTTACCTGCACTAGACTTAAGGCTCATAACGATGCCTGGGAATTAGAGTGACTATTAGATTTAATTTAATACTTTTACCTCTATGTTAACCTGTCCCTCTATTTCCGAGACATCGATATCAGCCTTTAATCTATTGCAGGTAACGATCTATAGGTATATAAGGTTGCTCGAAAAATGTTCAGTTTAACTTTTGAAAATGGCGTAACACCCAGTAACAATTGTTAGATATTCATTATAAATTTTGTGAAATCAAGGCCAAGTGTTTATTATCATCACTACATAGTATAAAACAAAGTCGCTTTTTCTGTCCCTATATCCGTATGTATGCTTAAATCTTTAAAAATACGAAAAGGATTTTGATATGTTTTTTTTAATAAAGGGTGTTTTTTTAAAGGTATAGATCTTTAAATTGCAATAAAACAACGATGGATCATTCGATTGACAAGAATTTTTTTTATTCGAAAGATAATCTTGTGGCATTACATTTTAAATATGATTTCTGGCATATGACCGCCACGGCTGGCTCGGATGTAGTCCAATCTGGACGTCCAATTTTCGATGACTTTTTCCAACATTTGTGGCCGTATATCGACAATAACACGGCGAATATTGTCTTCCAAATGGTCAAGCGTTTGTGGCTTTTCCGCATAAACCAATGACTTTACCTAGCCCCACAGAATGTAGTCTAGCGGTGTTAAATCACAAGATCTTGGAGGGCATTTCACAGGCCCAAAACGTGAAATTAGGCGGTCACCAAACGTGTCTTTCAATAATTGATTGATCAATTCAATCGATTGTGGCACGAGATGTGTGACATGTTGCGCCGTCTTGTTGAAACCACAGCTCCTGGACATCATGATTGTTCAATTCAGGAATGAAAAAGTTAGTAATCATGGCTCTATACCGATCACCATTGACTGTAACGTTCTGGCCATCATCGTTTTTGAAAAAGTACGGACCAATGATTCCACCAGCCCATAAAGCGCACCAAACAGTCAGTTTTTCTGGATGTAACAGTGTTTTGACATACACTTGAAGATTATCTTCACTCCAAATGCGGCAGTTTTGTTTGTTGACGTAGCCATTCAACCAGAAGTGCGTATAGAAAAAAAAAATAGAAAATGGACGTAGTGCGCGATACACGTATTCCGCACAGAACCATTATTTTCGAAATAAAATTGCCCCATTTGCAACGTTGTTCAGGCGTGAGTCTATTCACTATGAATTGCCAAACCAAACTAAGAATAAATCACTTCTCATCTGTTAAATCGGTCGCCATCTTCAACAGTAATGCCAACTTAAAGTTCTATACCTCTAAGAGATTTATCAAAATAATGTATTAAGTATTGCTCACATTGAAAAGGTCTACAGAAAACTCCGATATGGTATATGTCTATCTCTTATGGATATCCCACAATAACATTTTTTGTCATTTACTTTTTACGACAAATAATGGCTAATTTTCGAAGCGATTTCAACCGATACAGCATTAATCCTTGTCCAATTAAATACCTTAAATACATTGTTGATTTAATATAGATCTATATGGCCCTTTACAGCATATGATTTAAATGAATATCTTCGAAGATATTACAGATTTAAAAATTGAGGAACGTAGCGTTTGCGGCGGATCTGCAAATACCCGTGTGAAACCAGAGTAGGCCGCTAGATTAATATATTTCACCAAGAGATCAGCGAACATTCAATCAACTTCAAATTATTATTACATATTAATATTCAATTATAGCATAATAAATGTACCTAACATACCCTTTTTCTCGATTAAATTGTTATAATTATTCACAATCAATATTTTGCAAGAAAAAAAATCCTTGTATTGAATACCCAAAACAATATTCTATTTGTTGAATATTTTTAAAAGTACTCCGTGTACTCCACTCATATTTACTGTTCCACATTGATCACTTTTATTATTTTATAAGCTATGAAAAAAATTTCTTGGCGTTAAGAATTTTCAGAATCATTATATAACATAAAACATATTTGTCAGTGGAACGGTAAATAAATATAAGTGATTTATTTCAAACAATGTTCAGTAACTTCAATGTTTGGTAACTAATTTTATTTAATATTTTTGCTTATGCTGTATGAGTTATTATTTTCAAATCTTACAGTGTGTTATATATACTGTGTCCATAAACACAGAATAAGAAGACGGAAAATCAGTGAAACCGAATGTAAAATAAATTTGTAATTTCTAAATTGATTGAACCTGTCGCGGTCAGTTAATAAACAATTTATCTCATAAAAACAACTTGTCGTTTTCGAACTGCATAAACATTTCATTATCTACAATGTAGGATTGATTGAATAAAGACACTTTTTACTGGTGTTCAATAGTAAAGCATCAGATTGATACAACTTTTTGAATTCTCCTAATTACAGAGGTTATCCAAGAGCCCCCAGAGTTAAAATTCATCCAAGAGTCCCCCAGGAGTCCGTGCTGTAATAGCAAAAATAATCATTTTAACTGCTTTCACATAACAGGGCAAACCATGAATAAACTAATGAATAAAAGAAACAGAAGAGAAACTAGCACGGAGTCTTGTCGGACTCCCAAATCAGTACTTTTTCCTTAGACCGATTCTAACCCTCATGTACCTTTCAAAAATATATATAAATCAAAAACATAACAAAAAAAATAGCAGTGGTTCAATTGGTAATTTTCTGCACTCACCATGTAATGCATCTCCGTTAGGATTATCTTCCGTAATCTCGGTAATGGTACACGTCGATTCCAGAGGGTCCTTTAGAAGTCCGGTGGTCTTGATCCTGATTTTGGGGTAGACTTCCGGAGACGGCTCCGGAGGTGGAGTTGGCTCGGCACCCGGAATGGTGTCATAATTGTTATTATCCGTTGTTGGTTTTTTTAGTGAAGCAGATGTGCCTGTAAAAAAATGTTATGTAAAACTAAACGCTGATTAAAAAACATTGAGTTTACAAATACACCTATTTAGTATCTTGTATGTTATAATCGGAATATTTTATCAAAAACTCGAAAGAATTTTGTCGTAAGACGTGAAGATCTATTTCTCTTCAGTTTCCTCCCATCCACATTCTGTGGGAGATAATTGGGAAGGATCTTGAGGGTTGAGAATGCCTTAAAATGCACTATGTGCAAAGTGCACAGTGAATGCTGGCTTAACCTTGGATTTACACAATGGGGATCAACATGTCGTTGCGATTATCGCTTGGAATCCTGTATGGATAACAAATTCAACAATTGTAACGATTCAACAAATTTCTCAATTGGCAATTCAACAAATCCCGTTCAATTAGCCTAGCTTTTCGCATATAGGATTTGGATATACACAACTTAAAAGGTTTAAAGACCTTTCCTGAATAATGCAGTCTTGAAATCACAATGCTATTTTGGCGATTGCTAGCTAAATCGTATATCCAAATACTTGTATGGATATATCCATATCCATTTCAGTTTTATTGCAATTTATTGTGGTTAAATATGAATATTTTTGTTTCCAAATGGCGTCAAGATAAACCATGCTATTGTATCCTACCCATAATAGGTATTAGGAAATTTGATGAAATGAGAGGGTATCCAAGCAAGATAAAGTTAATTCAATGATCGAAGATTTCCAGGAATGTATTAAAAGACTTTCAACAGGCACTAAAGTTTCATGTCATTTTAGGTTCTTTGTTTCATTGTCTAGGCCAATGCGGGGTAAGTGGACCTGGTAGAAAAAAGGAGAATAATAGCTAATTGAGAAAATACAATGAAGGCTTCAGAAACATTATAATTGAGCTCAATAAACCACCTAATGATCCTTCCACTTAGTCTACGGAACAGCTAGTTATTAGTCTATTTAACCTAAGAGAATTCAGGTAATTCAACAATGCTCACATAGTATAAGAATATTCAATTGAGGGTATACCTCCAAGTGCATATGAACAGGTATTAAAGGTACCTATTAGGTAAAAGGTACCTTAAGGTAAAGGTATATAAGGTACCCTATAGATATAGGTAGATATGTACCTATATCTATATACTTCATGTTTTAAGATATAAAATACCTCTCAATTTTGGTTAGTAAGAGAACCAACACCAATAATAATTATCTTGTGTCTGCAAGTATTCTTAATAAAGTTGACATAATAAACTTGGCTACGCCGTTCTGAGAAGAGCCAACAAGCTCGAAATACTTGTCAACGGCTGCTTCCAATTGCTGGCTTTACCGAAACTTTTGTTTATGCTTTCTTCTGCGTTAAGCTACTTGCATTCATATTCTTAATAAGTTCTTAGATTTCCGTTACCATTTTAGGTGAATATGAACTTTTGTTCTTATTGTTGAAATTTTTTCTTAATCTTACTTTTCCATTCGAAAGTTGTCAACAATATTTACAGTGAATCTATTTCAGATATTATCAATAATTCGTACAATTTAATTGATTGGTACAATTAATTGTCTTATTATTAGTTATAATTATATATTTTTTCCACTTAAAAATTTGAATGCATCATTGAGCGGAAACACAATTCAGTATTTCCACTTCATGTAATAATACAAAGCGTGACGATGATAGCGTGACGCCTACCTATCAAACTAATTTTACTTCTAGAGAAGTTTTTACCTAAAAATTTGTCTAGATCTTACCTCCCCCGACTGATTCGTCGGTGATTTCCGTGATGATTGGCCCGGTCACCATGCTGTCTACCGTGTTACCGTCGATGCTCGAGCTTCCCGTTTCGCTCTCGATTATACCGTTGATATCTTCCAAAGTTGCGGCGTCGAAACCGTCCAGATCCGATTCCGAACCGTCCTGCAGTGGATCGGAAGCTTCTGACTGACACTGACCGCTCTCCGACTCCTGATAAACGTTAGAGGTATCTTCGTCAATGGCGGAATCTACAAGCTGATAAAAAATAGGAAGTGAACAAATTGTCGTGATATCTCAATGAAATAGATTGCGATAATGATAATAATTTGGCCGATACATATGCCAAACATTTTGCCACAATCTATAACAGGTCAAATGTCAACAACAAATTCTGTTGGTTTTGCTGTTGGTTGACCAATATTCGCAAAAACAGAATACAAAGAGAGACATGACGCCGTAGCGATGATTGTGTATCAAAAACTTGCATTAACATTATATCTGCTACAGAAGGAAAAGACGCCTTACTACAAATACATTCAGGGCCGAATTTTGGAAAATTAGCAATTTAGACTTTACTGGGGCCTTGAAGAATAAAGTAGTTCCCCACGATACGTCTGAGTTTGTCCTTGATGATAAAAGCGCCAGAGAAACTACATTTATCGAGGTAGCTATTTCAAATACGAACAATCTAGTTGAAAGGAATGCCGATAAAATCTCCAAATATTGAGAACTTGAAGTGCGAGTTCGGAGGCACATGAACGTGGTCAAGACGTCCCTATCATATAGTTATAATCCCGAAAAATATCAGAACCAAGACTTGTCGAACATCTCTATAAGGTGTTACTGGCCACAACCAGAAGTGCCAGAAAGTATTCGAGACATGGTATGCAAACACTAGGAAATGAAGATCATCGGCGTGAAGATTTCCGCCATGGGGACCGCCGCCACGGGCTTGATTTGGAAAGGGTCCCCAAATAGCTGAATCCCTCTGATATATACTACCTGGGATAATTTAAATGAAACTAAGTAATGTTCACTTCAATGCAGTCAAACATGAGAATATTGTTTCGCCAACACAATGGCTTCATCAGATGTAGATGATAAACTAAGCTCATACAATGTGAACTGCAAATATTTATGGTGAAGTGTGATGAAAGGACCATAGAATACTTTTGTTATTCTTCTTTTACTGAAATAAAGTCAACAATGGATAATTATTCATTGAAGGTTGGTCGTTTAATAAACTTTTCGATTTTTGCTATTACGACTCCTCCATGGCTTCTAACAGAGTTAGCTTGTAACCTTTCCGTTCGTATGCAAAATTTTAAAATTGTTCTTGAAGCAATGGTTTTCTTCTATAAGGTGTGTCGCATACGTTGAATCGGTTTTTCCATTGTTGTAGCATCTTTTGTTTTCTGCTACTCTAACTCTGAAATTTTTTCGTTTGGCCAACATATATCTTTGTAGCGCAAGTTAAATTGCGGTACAAAGATAAATGTTGGCCAAAGATATAAATAAACCCAATTTATTTTCATAATATCGTTGAATTTCTGTCAGATAAGAAATATGAGATATTGGATTATCAATTACATACTTTAGGGTTACCAAATACGTTGTTGATTTTAAATTTTATTATTATCTAGTACTTTTATTATTAACTAGTACGATATAATAATTGAGAAATGGTCAAATGGGCAGATTTAAAAACAATAAATTAAAATTAACACACTTTGCTTAAGTTTCAGTAAATATATTAAAAACTCTACATATGTTTCGGGTGGTTAACCCATTATTTAGCTATTGACATAGTAACATTGTTTAGTAACATTACAATGTTACTAAATTTCAAAATATACAACTTTCACTTATATATTCTATACCTCAAAATTTAACACCTGTTTCAAGGAAATATCGACGGGGCAGTTGCAAACAGGTAAATTTTTCTTTATGGTTATCTATCTATCTAAGGATAACTAATCTTTTGCCCTTACTACCTGAGTATAATATTTCGGTTTTCTTGGAATCCCAGAAACGATTATGTTTACCGCAGTGTTCAGAAAAACCAGTATTTGGTTTATGATTAATATTCATCTTATGTGTTCATCAATTCTTTTTTGTATAGAATGTCCAGTATAACTTATGTAGAAACTATCACATTCACTGCAAAATATTTTGTAAACGTCACTTTTCGAAAATGAGTCAAGTTTGTCCTTGTTAATTACCAACAATGAACCCAAATTCTTTTCATTAATGCAGATTGTATTCGCGTTATTTTCATCTTTTACAAATTGTATTGATCAAGTTAGGTATATAATTAATGAATGGAATATTTCTTGCTGTTTTTTTGAAGGAATGAATTGTATTTTTTCTAAATGAATTAAGTGTGTTAATTTTAATTTAATGTTTTCAACATATTTCACCAAGAGATAAGCGAAACTTCGAATAATAAAAAGAGAAAGGCATATTTATTAATCTATGTAAGCTTGTAACTACTGTTGTAAGATTTATCAAACTTGTAATCTGTGATAAATGAAAGTTCTCTGTGAGAGAGTGTGAAAGCCGTAAGACCTGAAATCGGGGATGATAATAAAGTGGATTGAGTCAAAATCATTGGACAGTGGGATGAATTTTGTAAGTTAGAAATACTTTTTTGTCTGTGATAAAATTTTGTAGAAATTATCCTCGAATATTTCTATTTCTAATTCATTTTCTATGCCTAAAATTGAATCTATTTCCATCTGAACGTCATCGGATACGTTGGTCAAAAGTTCAATTTGTTGCAACCTGCTAATTAATTCCAAATTATCAGAAGTATTAAAGTTATCTAAGTAATTTTTTAACCTAGTAAGCTTACTTTTGATAGTATGACGTTTTATTTCTAAATCTCTCAGTCTCAATCTATTTTCTTTGTTAAGAGCCATTTTTTTATCACGTGCGAATGTAGCAATGAATTCAAAACATTGAAGGGAGTAAAGGTGATAAAATGAGAAGTATTTGACTTACTTTTCAATGCTGTAATTGCACTAGTACCTCGTAAGTTGTCTTTAAATGTCTCGAGCCTTGGCAAATTCTCTTCTCAAAGTTAATAAGTTTGCATGTGTATTTTTTCTTGAATATATTCCACACTAGTAGAGAATGTGTTTGTTTTCTTCACTGGTTTTTTTCGGTTTGAAAGGCCGGAATAATTTTGTGGAACTTTTGTGTTTGAGTAAAGTAAAAGTATTAGAGTGGAACTGTATAATATTTTAATGGTAGGTAAGATAACTTGTAAATACCGTATCTAAATCTTAACTAAAATCGAATTCTAACAGGTATTTATACTATTTCTATCTATGCTGAACTACCTGGTAACAGGTATAAAATGTAGAAATAAGGGAATGGCTTCCCTCAAGTCAAACACTGAACACCTTTTTTCATGCTGTTATCGATTTATAAACAAGCCTATGATAGCTTGCTTATCGAAAAGTGTTCATGACTATTTTCAATCAATTGTTTTTTCATCAGCTCCTCTGGTTAAGTTGAAGTTTAGGTAACTTCACCGATATGATTACCAATAAAAACAGCTCAGAATATCAGAATAAAGATAATTTAATTACCAAAATAAAAGTATAGGCCTGCCAACAAAAAACCCTTCGTAAAATATTATTGCCTTGATTTATTTCATGCACATACTTATTCCCTTCGATTTTGAACTTTAAAGCATGGCTAGAATACTCCACGAAGGGTTTTTTACTGGCAAGAATATATTGTTATTTTGGTAATTAAATTATCTTTCTTCTGATAGCAATCTTTATTAGTTATCATATCGGTAGAGTTATCTAAATTGTTTGTAAATACCAAACTTGATTATTTCCGAAAAGTGTCGTTTTCAAAATATTTTGCAGTGAATGTGATAGTTTTTACATATAGGTCAAATTGGACGTTCCATACAAAAAAGAATTGAAAAACACAAAAGATCAATGCTATTGAATAAACCAAATATTGGTTTTTCTAAACACTGCGTTAAATATAATCATTTCTTGGATCCCAGGAAGACCGAAATAGTACACTCAGGTAGTAAGGGCAAAAGATTATGCACGGCCACCTTTAATACTTATTTATTGAAGGTGGCCGAGGATTAGGCCTTGAAAGTCTTGGAAATTTCGAAAGCCATAAGAAAAATTTTTCTGTTTGCAACGACTCGGTGGATATTTCTTTGAAACCGGTGTTAAATTCTGTGGTCTAGGATATACAAGTGAAAGTTGTACATTTTGAAATTTAGTAACATTGCATACTCTTGATAATGGGTTAACCAACCGAAACATTTGTAGAGTTTTTAATATATTTACTGAAACTTAAGCCAAGTGTGTTAATTTTAATTTGTTATTTTCATCTGAATTGGCTAAATGAAGACGATGAAAAGGTTTGATTAAAAATAATTTTATTGAAAATAGCCATGGACACTTTTCGATAGGCAAGCTCTCATAGGTGTGTTTATAAATAAATAATATTTATATACCTGATGAAAGTGTCGTTTTCAAAATATTTTGCAGTGAATGTGAGTTTTTACATAGTTCAAACTGGACGTTCTATTCAAAAAAGAATCGATAAACTGATGATTTTTCTGAACACTTGCGGTAAACATAATCGTTTCTTGGATTTCAACCAAACTGAAATATTACACACAGGTAGTAAGGGCAGAAGATTAGATACCCTTGAAGTTTTTGAAATTTTGACAGCGATAAAAAAATTTACCTGTTTGCAACGACCCGGTGGATTTTTCCTTGAAACCGGTGTGAATTCTGTGGTCTAGGATATACAAGTGAAAGTTGTACATTTTGAAATTTAGTAACATTGTATACTCTTGATAATGGGTTAACCACCCGAAACTTATGTAGAGTTTTTAATATATTTACTGAAAATTAAGCAAAGTGTGTTAATTTTAATTTGTTGTTTTAAGATAAAGATCTTTACGTTCATCTTTATCTTTATCTTAATTTAATTATTTTATTATCATCTTATTTCAATTGAAAATAGCTATGGACACTTTTCGATACGCAAGCTGTCATAAGTGTGTTTGTAAATAAATAATATTTATATACCCGATTATAAGGTGGACGAAGGTTGATCTCTCACGAATAGGATCGAATTAATTGCCAAGAAACAATAGAATTTTTTGTATCTATGTCAAGTGTTTTATTCAATAGATCAAACGATGATTCACCAAGAGATTATCGAACATTCAATCAGCTTTAGTTTCTCAACTAAGACTCCTCGGCTTCGACAACACAAGTAATTATTATCGTTCAATTGACCAAATTTCATTCCTTTAATTCCTCCTAGAAAGTTTCATGAAGCTTACCTCGTCCCTTTTAGCGGTATGTTCCTCCGGCTCCTCCAGCTTGTTGCTCTCCAAGTCCGCGCCTTTTGTAGGCGCCGTCGTTGTCGTCGGGGAATGAACTATTTCGAAGCTATTACCCCTAGTGTTTTTCAGAGTGATCCTCAACGGGGGCAGTGAGGTTCTAACCAACTCTACTCTCGGCTGCTTGATGTGGTGAAAGAGGTGGTTGTACAGGTAACTTCTGGAAGTGAAATTCACGCTACAATCGAGACATCGCAGAGGAAAGCCATCGTCGCCGTCGCTATCTGATTCGTTTGGTGATTTTTCTGGAAATAAGACGATGGAAATGTGAAATTGATTGTATACTCCGGTCAATTTAAACATAAACTAGTGATTAAGTAAAAAAAATTTCCGAAAAGCCAAATATTGGTGAAGAACTGGGGTTTGCCATTACAAATACTGTTTCAAAAATCCCCATCGATCATATGTGTGCTACGGGGGTCAAATGTCAAAATTTGAGGTTTTTTGGATTGTTTTCGAAAACGGTAAGTTTTATCAAAACAAACCTCAAACCAAAGTTGTAGATCTTGAAATTATCTACAAAAATGGTTTTTATGATTTTTTTTAAAGAGTTATCATTCGTAAAATATCACGATTCTAAAAGTGACATTATACAAGATGTGCAAATATAAGCCACTTATATACATACCAAGCACTTAAGACAAGAGCAAAACTAGAAGATTTGTTTATGAAACAAGAATTAAGTACAACTACCATGTCTTCCTCCAACATCTGCATCTGCTAGTCAATACTTGTATCGAGTATACTATCAAGTTCAAACATGGCTAGGCAATCAACTAAACCCAGAAGACCCAGAAAACCCAGAAGACTAAAACCCAGAAGAGTTGAAAATTGATAGATAATACTCTGGAATAAAACTGTACTACCACCTGTTCCAGAAAAACCCTTCAACACTATTTTTTTGCAATTCCAAAAAAGGGTGTTGTGCCAAATGTTGCTTTAAAAAAAAAATCGGGTTGCTGTGTTCTCCAGCGTGTACCAATTGCCAAGGTCAGTCTTGCTCAAATATCCAGTTGAGTTCAATAGAAGAAGATTCCTGTGATTTTAATTAAGAGAGCAATGACTCAGACACATTTGAACAATTTATGTACATCTAGCAAGAGGAAGAGGAAGAAATCGAAGAAGACAGGACGGTTGTTTTAGACTTTCACGAGTATGAATCTGATTAAAATATCTAAAAAGTCAAAACAATAGCTAACCCAATAATCAATAGCAATATCAATAACAAGGTAATATATAGAACTTGGCGGTTATGTTCCTCAAATTATCCTAAAATTGTCATGACGGTTAGTGGAGTAGGCCTACAGGGGAAACCATTGTAAAATTTTTATACGCAAATAATAAAAAACCATTTCGTTATACACAATGGCAGAATTTTTATGCCCAAATCTGTAGCAAGTTGGAGAATGGCACCATGATCTGGCATCATTTATATGTAGTTGCCATCAATAGGATCTGTAGGCTATTCAGAGAAGGTTCTTGAAATTATTAGTTTTTTCAAATTCATTTTTTAAAAAATAGACACAAATGTTATAGTTTAACGCAAGATGTCATAATTCCATGTTGTTTTCGATAATTTATATCCTCTCAGGTAGTTGTCAGTTCCAAAGAGCCTTCAAAGAAACCAAATAAGCCAGTTAGTTCTTACGACCCTTTCAGAAATCGACTTGCATCAGACTGTGTTAGATCCACGGTTGCCAGAATGTGCGAGAGTTCGCCATCGTTGGAACTTAGCTCTTATTTATGGCCTCAACCCATTGTCTTCGACAGTCTGCTCGTATTCTGATCGTCGTTGATATACTGTCTATAATATTGAACGTAATATGACTAGACGTTTCGATGCAGTGAATGTCATTTACTGGTGTACATATGTATTCATATTTTAAATTTGAAATACAGTAAAAGCTCCTTATGCGCGCTTCCTTTATTCGTGTTTTCACTATTCGCGGATCTAATAGCTATTTATTACAACTGCTTCAGGAACTTTTTGGTTTGGGAAGTTGAAACTTATTAAAAAAAAAACAATTTAGACTTTGAAGCAAATCTAGTTTCGGATAACGCACCAGGTCAACCTCGCGAACGTGAAATTATGCGTCCAAATATAAAAGTGACATTTTTTTTCTCGCAACATGACGGCTTGCTTTAACCTATGGAGCAAGGGACAATCCAGGCTCTATTGCATCAGATCAATCTTCAAAATCGTATTGGATAATATGGAATGTGATCCTGATATGAATGTTATGGATGCTGATAGTATTTTGACATAGCAAAATGCATAGTAAACATAAAAGAATCATTAGAAAAACTGAAGCCATGCTCGTACACACTGAATCCATGCTGGAAAAAACTGTGGCCTACTCTGACTGCGGAAAATGACGAAGAATCTCTGAGCATTCAAACTTTGACTGCAAACATAGCTGAAATTGCGAATGGAATAGGACGAGATGGGTTCGAACAGAAAGAATCGAGTAACATTCAGATGTTGCTTGAATCGCAAGATGAAGATTTGACTGAAAACGACTTGGAGGAAATGTTAAATTCATATCCTATTGAGAAAGAGGCGTCAACGAGCACAGGAAACGTGACATTCAATTTGAAAATTCGTGTAGAAAATGAAGGTGTAAGAATTCAAAATAAGACGAAGTCTTATTTTAAAGGCAAATTGCTACAGTAAATGCTTAATATCAGTCTGAATCAAGAACCTTAAAAACTGCCAAGTAAAAAAAAATTACAGGTCTGAATATAGTAATTGATCAATATGATCAAAAACTTCATTTAAATCAATTTTTTTATATATATTTTTCATTTTGTCAACCAGGAACGTATCCCCTATAATCTCATATAAATAACCATTCCATATTCACGGTTTCTGTATTCGCGGCATATTTTCTGAACGTATACGCCGCTAATAAAGAGTTTTTACTGTACTGCAAAGAAACGAGGCATCGGCAACAGGGTAATTATTAAGAAAAAAAGAAGTACTTGAATGTTATACGAGTACGAACTCTGCAAAAGCGGCACCAAGCAGACCGAGACTGGTAGAGACAAGACCTGAGAAACTAAAATGACGACCTAATTCAAGTCCCAACTCCTAATGGAGTTGGGACTTGAATGCAGCGATTCCAGTCAGAAATATTTATGCCAAAGACTAGTATGTAGAATTGATATTTACCATTAATCAACCTAGAGTCGAAAAGAAAAACAAACTCTAGGATGTAAAACCGCATATGTGCTTAAAATTAATAACAACGGAACCAGATTATGACTTGTCACTTCAGAAAAAATAATTTCAACTTCGACATTGATTCATATTATCTTACGCCAGAACGAATGAATTTGTATGGATGAGCTTTATCACTGATTAGAGTCTACAATACCACATCCCGAAATAATGAAAGGTTTACTTGGGATACATTAGTATTATTATTTATTTATTACGGGCAGATAACAGAAGTTGGTAACATAAAAAACTTACTTCTTACCAATTCAAAAACGAGATAACGAGAAACTAATTTATAAAAAACCTTCAAAAAAATAATATGCCTTACGAAAAAGCAGAAATGAAGCACACTAAGTAAAATAGTATTGGAACAATCAACAAATTTGAAAATTGAATTATGAAGATAATAATGAAAACTTAAAGTTACGTTATGCTAAAACAAAAATTGTGTATTAAATTTCTAAACTGGTTTACAGTTACTGAATCAATTACAGCTACATGAAGATTGCCTATTCATCAAAAATTCTGTTGCATAAGAACTGCTGTCTTATACGGAAGTGAAGAAAACATATTTTGTTTTTCTTGGGAAAAGGGGTAAACTCAATTTTTTCATTTCATATTACAAAATTGTTGGAGCGTGACGTAGACACCTTTTTGCCATGGGAACTGTACGATCTTTTGAGTGGGGCATAACGTAACGGCACCGGTTGCCGACCGGTCTCCTGTATCCGACCATTTTGGTTTTTCTACTTTAAAACATCCAAATTTCGACCAAAAGTTGTGAAATAGAAAGCATTTGATAGAATCACTCATCATTTGTCACATATCAAGACTTCTCTTTCATATGTTAACGGAAAGCGGTTTAATTCAACAAAATGTACGAGAACGTCCGTATTCGTATTATATGGATCTCAAAAAAACATAAATTAGCGAAAACAAACATCTGGATTTTTTCTAAGAATGCTGTGATAAGTTCTGAGTTTATTTACTTCAAATGATTTATTGGTTCATTAAAAGCTCAAAATTTCAACATGTAAGCAAAAATGCCATATTTTCATTGATTTATCGATCATATAATAATGGACGGAATACGGAGCTCTATAAAACATGACCATTCCTCGTTCCGACCACTCGGTCGGTAACAGGAGTTTTGGCACTTCGTAGATAATGTTAATTTTCTATTTTTCAGGTATTTTTGTAAGTGTTTTGTATTTAGTTATATATTCAGAACACTATCTCTGCATAAAACACCTGTATGCGACCGGGGCTAAGTTTAATAGATTCTCTGCAATGAGACTTTCAATTTCCACTATTTTTTTAATTTCAAACAAAATCGAAATGAGACTCCTGTTTTTTTAAACTTATATTTTTTGTTTATTACACATATTTACATACTAACGATATAGTAATATCTTTAGAAGTATATCTTTCTAACATAACATTTCAACATGTTAGCGAAAATTACATATTTTCTTTGATTTATCGATAAAATAATGATGGACGGAATGAGGAACCCTATAAAATATTAGCGTTCCTCATTCCGACCACTCGGTCGGTAACAGGAGTTTTAGCACTTTGTAGATAATGTTAATTTTCTATTTTCCAAGTTTTTTTGTAAGTGTTTTGTATTCAGTTATATATTCTGAACGGTATCTCTGCATAATATTCCTGTATGCGACCGAGGCTAACTCTAATAGATTCTCTGTAATTGGAGTGTCAACTTCTACTATTTTTCTAATTTCTAACAAATTAGAAATAAGACTCCTTTTGTTTGAAATTAATATTTTTTGTTTATCGCAAATATTTACGATATTGTAATATCTTTATGAATGTGTATGGAGCGGAAACGTACTAAAAACTACTATAAAAGTTTCAATTTGGAGGCGTTATTACACAAATAGTTATATGTTTGATTGGAATCAGCATACAATTCATTTCCCACGTTCGATTCTCTTCTGCGATTATTTCAAAATATTTCAAAGTTGTGAATTGTATCCATTTGATGAGGATGCTATACTTAGATTACCTAAGTTCGTAGAGTTTGTTTCTGATAAAGAAAATATAATGAAAAATGCAATTCAAAAATAATACATATTCTACTAACGAACATTTCACCTTCTTGAAAGAAACTCTGACATTGGACTTATTAAATGAAGTTGCACCTCGTTTTCCTAAGGAAGTTCGATACGAAAAATTCAAAAATGATTATTCAATCAATAGTATAAAATTTTAGTACAAAAAGTACAAATATTAATTTCATTTTCTTTGAGTACTTTCAAAGAATTGGCCTGATTGACATCGGAAGATATCAGGATCCAGAATTTCATGAAGAAAAGACCAACATCATAAAAGAGAGAAAAACTGTCGAGTTCATAGAGAATGTGAAAACTTTTCAATGATTCTTTTAATCCTGAATATCTTTTCCTGATTTTACGTCGTAAGAGTTATGGTATATATGAATCGATTTTTGTGTTATTTTTCTGCATATTTTGTGGCCTGTCATTGTCGATATGAATATATTCTTAAAAATAGTTAATTGTTATTTCAAATTGTCATCTTTTCACTCATTCAAACAGTATTTTGTAATCCATAAAGTTAATTTTAGAAGGTTAGAGTGCCTGGTCGGAATCATTATCCTCGGGTCGGATATAACGTAAAGACACCGCCTGTATCCGACCATTTGCGTTTTTGAATATTTTATTTAAAATATTCAAAATTTCGACTAAAAGTTGTAAAATACAGCTCCCTTCATAGAATCACCCATCCTGTGCCAGATGTCAAAATTTGTTTCTAAAATCTTAACGGAAAGCTGGTCATTTTAACAAAAGCTACGAGAGGGTGCAGTTCGTGTCAAATTTAATTTGAAAAAAACACAAATAAGTGAAAATAAAATTTGAAATTTTTCGAACAATACTCTGGTAAGTTCTTTTTTATTTATTTCAAATACTTCATGGGATTATTAAAATCTTAAAATCTAGTTTATGACATGAGCGAAATCAAATGCAAAATCGAGAGTCCAGCACTAATATCCAGTCGTGGGACCTACGATGTTCCCAAAATAAATGAGCTCCGTAAGAAAAACAATGCGTGAATTAATTTATTGGTTGTATTATAGTTAATTGAGAAAAATTTGAAAATTATTCCTGAATTATCATGAAAAATTGTAATTCAATTATTTAAATTATTTTATTATATGAGTAAATTTCGTTATTTACTCGTTTTACTCAATTCCTAACGAATATTGAACCTTTTTTCAATTTATATTTTGACTTAATTAATAATTATATTAATTAATTAATTAAATAATTATTAATGACTTAATTAAATTATGATAATATCATAATTTTTTTCACTGTATTCACAATGATTTTTTAGCCATAAAGTTTATTTTAGTAGGTGAGTATGCCCGGTCGGAATTAGGATCCTCAGGGGTCGGATACAGGGGTAGTTGTTGTCAGCCGGTCGGTAAACGGTGCTTTCGGTTAATTTCCACTCGTTTCAGTTCAACATCAAATATATAAATGATCGAATTATTATAGGATGAAATGATGTACATTTCTTAAAATAAGAGTATATAATCTTTCAGAAAAACCATTTTTCAAATTAATCCTTGAATAATTTCATTATCTTTTGAACAATTCATTTGATCATGAGCATCACTGGTCGGAATTCGGTGCCTTTACGTTATTTATATTCGTTTTTCGAAGATCAAGATTTAGGGGTTCCGATATAATTTTTGATTTCTTTTTCTTTAGTGGCAGTTGTCAGATGTCAGATAAACGCATAGAAAATTTTGTCAGGAAAAATATCACATGAAGTGTCAAAATATGATAGGGGGCCGTTCAATCATAACGTAAGATTCGTTACAATTATTTAACACCGCCTCCTTGACATCTAAAATACGTAAAACTCTTACCCTCCCACGATACAAACGTCAACATTGGTATAATAATTTTTCTTTTATTGTATTCTGTTTTTATTGATTCATGAGCACCAGTTATAATTCAAAAAATCAGAAAATAGACTTAGGCTTAAATCAAGGCAACATTAATCAAACATATGCAGAAGAAGACCACCCCCAACCCCTCTAAGACTTACTAATATTAATTCGGTTACTATATATATTTGTGAAAATTTTCGATATAACCAGATCAAATTGAATATTTTAAAATGACATTCTTCAACGTGAAAATGTGATCCCCAATCTTCAACCCCTTCAAATAGCAATCCCAATTAAGGATTTTTAAAGTATAGTTTGGAATTTTACTTCATTCTTTATTCAAAAATATTATCGTATCCAAATTTAATCGTAACCAAACAGTTGTAAAACTTGTTATTTTAGTAGTTTCCGTTGAACTAAACACTTTTCCGAATTTAATTTAAGGAAATTCAAACTAAATCTATGATACCAACATTATAATGACAACTTATAATTACAAAACAATTTTCTAGAGCATTTTAAACCAACATTACCACGTAAACTCTCAAAATGTATTTTAAATGAAAACCACATAAAAACAATGTTTTCATGGTTTTTCCTGAATTTATTATCAGATCTCTACGAAAGCTAAGATTTCGATATTATGATAAGTTTTGAGAACTAACCTACTACAAAGCACGTTTTCATTATCACATGATTTAAATTTAGTATAACCCAATTTTTGTAATAACGTTGAAAGTGAATTTTTGAATACGAAATTATGTAATCTTTAATAAACATTATCATGTAATACATAGCCATAAGATCCAATGAAAAAAATAAATGCACTAGTATATTTTGAAGGAATTGAACTGCCCTTCAAAACACCTTGTATTATAGATTGGCATTTCTGAACAAAAATAAAATAATTGATGAAAGTTTTTCAATGATACTTTATAACTTTAGAATTATTTTCTATATATAAAATTAAAATTAATTAATTCTAAATATAAAATTGAAATAAATATTAATTATTTTATAGACAATGATTTGATGTAGATGAAATTGGTAGTTTTATAAGTTATACACGCAACACATAAGGTCCATTAATGTATTGAGTGTTGCAGCTGAAGATGCGCAAGAATATCGTTATTTCAGTAGTTACTACGTTATTGTTAGCTTGCATTTACAAAAAAAAACAATGCAGGTTGTGAATTGACTTTACATTTTTCACTTGAAAGTTGTATAAAACATATTTATCACTTTAAAATTAATGAAAATTAGAAGAACGCAATAATTTAAAGTGTTATGTAGCGTTATACAAATCTCAATTTAAGGTTAGGATTCTAAAAATTGTAATTCATTCTTTTCAGATTTCCAAGAAAGGCATAAACAATAATAATATGTATAATACATTCAACAATATAATAATGATGAATGTAAACATCAATAAGCTGCCTTATTTCAGATTTTCATCACATTATATCCATTGATTTTTTTAATTTCTATTTAATCAGCATTCGAATTGATCAATAAACTCAATATTTCGAATAAATATCTGAAATGTATTCAATTAATGAAATTTAAATGTATTATCAGAATGCTATACAAAAATTAAAATTGAATGAAAATCCTTACAATGAATTGGACAGAAATGGAATGAGTATGAAACATGGGAAACACGAGTATTAGTGAAAAAAATTACTGAATATATTTAGTGAAACTCAAGTATTTTAATTTTAATTTATTCTTTTTAAAATAATGTTCAACCAAGAGATAAGCGAAACCTCCGTGTCATTTATTAAAAAAATTACAGTTTAACGATCAAACATTCATACCTCACTAATTGCAAAACAGTGTTAAAAAAACTGACATTTAAAAATAAACCCAATCTTTTAAGACATGATCACAGAGGACGGTCCTGACTACTCTAATACCTATTATACTCAAAATTAAAATATGAAAAAATCAACAGGAATCTAAAAATAATTATACAATATGAACATTTATACCTAATAAACATATACATACGTCAACAACATACCTCAGATAGTAAGTTGCCTTTCAGTAACTAATCGACATATTAAAGTAATTAACCTAAACCTCGAAGCCAATCAAAGTTATTAAAAATCCTGATACACTACAAAATTTTATTTATGAATCAACTCACCCTTGACCTGTCTTAATAATTCCTCCTTAGATACATTTTTCATTTTCATCCTAAAACGAAACGAAGATGTGAACCACTAATTTAAACATAACTAACAAACAAAAAATAATGAAATTATCACATCTACATCACAATGCGCAAAACATTTAAAGTTTTTATTCTGTAAAGCACAAAAAAACAAGACTCCGCAAAAAACAATGGGGAGGAGTCATTAACGGCATTCTTTAATTAGATATCAGACAGTGAAGAGGCAACGTCGAACTCGACTGCTTATTTCATCCAATGCGCAAGTTGTAACTTATAATCTATTTACATTTTACCGGTGTATTAGTGTATACTCACAAGCATGGCTAACATTTAAACCGGACGCTGGAGTTGTGAGCCTATTAAATTAAACAGGCACTCTATTGAAAGTACTACAACTGTCAAATTTCAACGTGATTAATAGAACGCGTCGCGACTCTATGATTTGAACAAAAGAATTTTAACCTAATAATTAATCAGGTCGTTTTCCAAATCTAGGATACCCGTGGACACTTTCTGTGCACACAGAACGGCATAGAATACAGAACTACGCAGCGAAAAGAAGGGGCCACATCGGATAGAAGGCTCGCGGGGTGTAGAGACGTAGCGGGACCGGCGAAAATACGCTGTGCTATGGTTGTTCAGAATATCGTGGAGGGGCTCATCTAGCGCAAGCGAACCAAGTCGGAACCATTTAGAACCACGGGTGGTAGGGATGGAATGAAACTCTGTGAGTGCAGTGAAACTTCCTTTGTGTTGTCAGCGATATAAAATCACACAGTTTGCCTGTACGGATGTGAAACTGTATGGCGTTGCCTGGCAACAGCACTTGGTTTTTTGGAGGGGGATGGGAGGAGAACTTGATTTATGTTAGAAATCACTAATTCAGGTTTTAAATGGATATGCTCGATCGTATGGATTGTGATTATCTTTTTTATGGCTTGACATGTATATATGGTTATTGTATATGGATTATCTCTAGTGTTCTGATAAGAACTAGAGATAATAATTTCTGGAATTCTACAATATTTATCTCTAATGAATAATATATCATTCTTTAAATATCGGTTAGATAATTATTGCTAACACTTATTTAAATGTTATAATGTATTATAAATTACAATTTCTTATAACAGCATATTGATGAATTCCATGTAATTTGTGGAGTTACATTTGGAAATTCCCCAAAAGGAATGAGTGAAAGATTAGGATTATTATCACTATTCCAATGAAAGATAACCTTTGAAAGTGAAGAAAGGATACGCTTACTTAGTCTAAATTCTGTAGGCGTGGTCCAAACGAAATTTTGATGAAACTGCATGGCCCACTTTCACTTTAAATATTCCGTTGAACATTATTCACACTTTTAACAGTAGAATTCATCTCTGTTATAAGTTTTACGCGACTGCATTGAAATAACCTCAGGAGAATATTTATTTTAATTACGTTTTTCAATTAATTTCGAATGGATTTCTTTGTTTCACTTCTAATCAATATTATATTATTCTAATAATATTATTTATTTTCCTCTGAAAAAATTGAAATAGATCAACTTTCTATTTTATAAAAAAATCAGGGATGAGTATCATATCAGTTGGAGAATTCAGTGATAAAGATTTAATAAGTATTAATTTATTTTTACAATTTATAACTGAAATAAATAACGATTAAAATACTTATAGTTAGATTCTATAATAAATGTTAAACTTTCATTATTTAAGTATTGAAAAAGTTCTTATCATTATAAATCAATTTCCTTTTTATAACTCCACTATAGGACATTTCCAAATCGAAAATTTGAAAGATTCATATACGAGGGCAAGGAAAAAATTTCTTGATCTGTTAGAGACATCTTTGTAAACAGACAGCTTATGAATATTTTAGAATTATTCTAATTGTAAATTGAATTTTTCATTTTAGCTTATCGGACAGCAACTCCAACTCAACGAAACTGATTTATGAAATGTGTTTGGTGATTAATGCGAATTATCATGAATAAATGACCTTCAGGGAGCATGACACTTTAATCATTTTAATAATTTTATAACAATTTAGACGGATCGCTATTATAATACATTTTTTTGACTGTATGATATATAAAAGTTTCTGGAAGATCAATTTTTAACGTTAATGAATATGCTTGGACGTGCCGATTTGGACAGCTCGCGGTTCGGATTCAAACTCTATTGAACGTATTAGACGGAATGAAGATATTTTTACGGAGGAATGTGCCGGCCTACAGACATTCTGTAGAAGGACGTGACATACGAAATGGGATAATCGTACGCAGATTGAGATTCAAAATATGATCCAAAGAACATTTTTTGTTTGTTGGCACTACAAGAGGGGGAATATTACCAACTGAAGTTATTTTATTCTTTTCTTATATAAAAATATGAAGACTATAAAATTAAAATTGATTTTTTTCATACTTTCAATGAACACTCCAGAAAAAAAAAACAAAATTAGTTTGTCTGAGAAGTATCGAAGAGAGGGCTGTTCTTAAAATAATTTATTGAGTTTATATCATTTTCATCAATTATTTCAACTGTTGCATTATTTTATTTAAAAAAATTATAAGTACTAAAATCACCTTTTTAAAATTAAATCAAAATGAAACTTGAAATTCTCCGTTGATGAAAAATCATTCCGAAAGTATTTGTAAATTTTTCAAAATGAGGGAAATTATAAAATACTATCGAAAGACTTTAATTATTTGAGTTATTTTTCACAGAAGATAAATAAAAAAATGCTTTGACGAATATCTGCATAAATAAAATGAATCGAGGAATAAATGTACGCACATAGCTTCTAAAGAATGGACGAAAAAAATTAATCTTTTTTTATGATCGTTATTGTCGAGTCAAAGTTCGTATAAAAGAAATTTTTGAAAACTGAACAAAAAATGACAAATTGGTTGAGGCTTTCACAGCCAGTCGTTGAACTAGTGTTGTCCTGGTTCGGGTCTAAGGGCCGTCGTCGGTTGGAATTTCTTCCTAACGTTTCGCTAGCACGAGTGGCGAGCTTCTTCAGAGGTCGTTCCCTTTATGATTCTAAGTCTACTTCTGAGTCAGAGAAGTCTTCCAGAATCAGAAATGGAACGACCTCTGAAGAAGTTCGCCACTCGTGCTAGCGAAACGTTAGGAAGAAATTCCAACCGACGACGGCCTTTGACCCGAACCAGGACAACACTAGTTGAACAGAAAATATTTGGAAATTTGGAAATTTTCAAGTGAATGAGTCAGAAGATTGTCATAAATTTTCAATATATTGACGAAACATTGAGAGTATGGTGAGGTAGGCTTCGGGTTCAAGTCCAGGTGAAGGCATGGGTGTGTGTGTTTGCCTATGGTTAAAATAGTTTAATGATGATAATTGTTGGGTAATGTACTTTGATTACAAGCATAAAAGATCAATACTTTCGAATAAACCTAATACGAGTTTTTCTTAACACTGCATTAAGCATAATCATTTCTTGAATCCCAGGAAGACCGAAATAGTACACTCAGGTGGTAAGGGCAAAAGATTAGATACTCTTGAAGTCTTGGAAATTTCGATAGCCCAAAAGGAATTACCTATTTGTAATGATCAGATGGATTTTTCCGTGAAACCAGTTTTAAATTCTGTGGTTTAGGGGATATAAGTGAAGAAGTTGTACATTTTGAAATTCAGTAATATTGTATAATCTTGATGATGGGTTAACCACCCGAAACATATGTAGAGATTTTAATATATTCAATGAAACTTAAGTCAAGTGTGTTAATTTTTAATTATTAAATTTGATATTAAACAAGATACTAATGTAATAACAAGATATTATACGTTTCATATTCATCCACTTATTTCTTCCTCAATATTTATTTCAAATTACAGAAATACCAGTTCTAGTTTTCACAAACCTCTAAGACTTACAAAACTCTTAGAAATTTCAGGTAAATTTCTCACCCTAGTATTTTTGGTTTGAGGCTGGGCTTTCCTGAATAACAATTACATTTTGGTATACAATAAAACGAACACAATCTCAACATCTGTCTATCCCTCTGTATATTATGTATTCACGACAATGCTTTTGACGGTCTTGTATATAGGGTTCGACAATGAATTTATGCCTTAGTAAAATTGAAGTAAAAGTTGTATGAATTTCAAGTTCTTCCTTCTTCGATAAAAACTCTTATTTTATATTTTCGATTGGATCACGACATATTCTATTGAATATAATAATATATTTTAGCAACATTAACTCTCAATTGAGTCTTATAATAATATAATAATAATAATAATAGGTTTTTATTATCGATATCCTCGTCGAAGGCCAGCATTGCTGGCCTTTTTCACTGGTTCTTTTTGTAGTTTAGGCGGTTTAAAATATTTGGTCTTAAATTCTTCACTAGTGACACATGACAACCTAGGTAGAAAAGGTTAAATTCGAAAACCGGTTTATAGAGCAGGTAGAAAAAATGAGGTAGGTAATTGTTAGCTGACTTCACAAAGCTTACAGATTTTCTCCATAATATCAAATTTCAATGAAGCTACCACCGAAGAAATCAAGAACTGAGGAATTCCTTTACGATGATTTGAATAATAATCAGAAATGAAAAAAATTATTATTTGAGAAGAAAAATGTTCAATATAGAGAACCTGCATAAGAACTACTAGCGCCTCTGTCGTTAACGTTGTAAGTTCATATGTGAGGACGAAGGGTTTATAAACATGCATTTTAATACTTATTCACGAAGCATGCAATTTTTTATGAATTATTTCTTGGAAATATATACGAATTGAATACATACGTATTTTACAATAACTTATTGTAATAATAAATATCGTTACAATAAATTTAATTAAGTGACTATGAGTGGGAAAATCGGTGAAAAGAAATCGAGATCTGGTAACACTGGATGTTGTGTTGTGTTGTGTCACAATACTTATAGTAAAACTGAGCCGAGTATAAAATTTTATTCCTGTCCATCAAAGAGTTCATGGAGATTTTCGAGCTTTAATTGCGTGAGCTTCACTTGCTGATATTCTTATTGCACGTTCCGCAAACCGTATCTGACTGTCTGATTGCCCTCTTGTATTCACACAAATAGAGTCCAACTCATTTAATGTGATAGTTATATTGTTTTCATAAAAAATTTCATGGAGAATTCTTTTCAATGACACACTATATATTTAAACATATATATTTAAACTATTATGGTAATTGTAGAAGTGACGGTATAAATTTAAACAATTTCGAGTGCATACTATTTCTACTAGCTCAATTAATTCTCGAATTATAAAGTTTGCTGTTTTGCTTGATTCTGTCACTCTTGCAGATTTCAGCATACTACTTAGTGAACATACAATATTTATATTATCAAATTTAACTGGCTCATACTTTTTTTGATAAGGGTTCTTAGGAAATAACTCTTTTATTTTTCGTCCTTTCGAATAAAGTTCGCTATTTTTAGGCACTGAAGGAACATTCCACTGACACCGTTGACTAGTCTTAGACTCAGCATTCTCATAATTAATAAAATTAATTACAGCAGCAATATGTTCACAGTTTTTGCCCAAACCAGCTGGACAATTGCATCGCCGATCTGTGACACTTCTGTTGACATCTATCTAAATATTTAAATATAACCTTATTATTATATTTTACAAAATGATCTTTTTGAATTATTTGAATTTTTGAATGATAATTTTCAAATGATATGCATAATTATAAGAATAATAACAAATTATTAAATCTTACTTCAAGTGTTACATCAAAATGTTGTTTAATACTAGTTTGACGTATAACTTGAGCTTTTATCAAACTAGTATCTCCAGTCTTCCATTCTTCAATATTTTTTACATGGTTACTTAGGAATAAATTTTCACCTTTTTTATCTGACGACTGCCGGAGATCCGGTACATTAATTTTTTGGAATCCACTTTTTATTATTACTATGTTAGAAATTTTTAATTTTAATAAATAATTTATTATTACTGTAGTGACAAGTATAAAATTCAATTTCTCTCACATAATAAATGTTAAATTTGGCCTCCATGAGCGCTAGTGTCTAATAATCAAAGTCAGGCAGGTTCTCTATAATCTGTTAAAACTATTGATTTAAAAAAGACTGTGCTGATAGATGAAACACATATTTTCCAAGACACTTTTTTCGGAAAGTCACCCACTTATCCAACTACCCTCGTATATAAATTATTATCGTAAATTAATTAGTAAAGGATTTATCCAAAAACTTTGCTTAATTTTCGTATGGTATTTAATTTAAATTTAATTATAATTGAAGGTACTGGAATAAGAAGAGTAGGTACAATAAGGAATACGTATACTAATATGTATATAAAAGCACAGCTAATATAAGATTTAGCAACTGGTACGAAGATAACCTGAGTGTGTTTATTTATAGACCTTAACTCGTTTATGTGCTGCCCACTTGCTGAGTTTTGTTATAAATTCATCATCATTATTTTGATTAACGTACGTGCATTGAAATCAAGTCTCAGTTATTATATTACTCTGAGATAATTCTCAGAGTAATATAATAACTCTGATGGAGAAGTGGTCTGAGTCATTTTAAAACATCAATGAACTGGTCATTCTCAAAATGTTACGACGTGAGAAGTTAATTTTATTTCCAAAAAAAATTATTTTCAGTGCTCAAATACAAACTGATGAGCTTCCTTCGAAAACTTGACTATTCCACTTTTGATGAAACTGATTTATTATTATTTTTTGTTTGGCAACATTGAAATTTACACCGTGCGAAACGAAAATTCGTCCAAATCTTGATAATTACATCAGAAAAAAGATTAAAAGGCATGATTTAGTCAATAATAGATTGTTCAACGTCAAAATGACGTTACGCATTTCAAATAGTTTTGAATTTTTGGAACACAATATGATTCAAATGAGAGGTAATAATAAATACTTGTCTAAAAATCACTGACTGAACAATTCTTCATTCGACTAGTTTCGCCTTTTACGGCATTATCAACCAAACACAACCTTAAAATATTTGCAATATGTCTCTGTAATATGTATTCATTCTTGATAATGCCGTAAAAGGCGAAACTAGTCGAATAAAGAATTGTTCAGTCAGTGATTTTTAGACAAGTATTTATTATTACCTCTCATTTAAATATGAACTATCACAGAGTTGATTCATCGTCCATTGAATTTAACAATATGATTCATTCAGAAATTTATTAACTATTTCAAAATAAATTGCAACAAAACATGTTTTATCTCTACACTTTTAAATCAGAACTTACTGTAAGTTACTTACGTAATGTTCTTTACTATCTAAAGTTCATCAGTGAATAGTAACTGATCATTAGTTAGATCGGATTGGAAGTTATACAATATCACGGAAACTGAAACAGTTCATAAAAAAATTACAGGTATACAGAATTTAAAACGAATAACTTTTGTTAAACACAGTAATAATAATAATGAATGTTATATCAAAACCAACAATTTCCAAAACGATAAAAAAGTCTTGATAACTTTAACCTATATTATATATAATAATAGCTTAACTGAAATTGCAAGACAGAAGCATCTGAATTCAAAATAGAAAAATGATGTCCGAAACTTGCTTTTTAATTAATTCGGCGAGGAGTTGGCTGAAAACTAGGAGCTCTTTCATATATAATAACTGATATCTTTATATATATATATATATATATATATATATATATATATATATATATATATATATATATATATAAGTCGTGTTAGTAACACTATTTATAACTCGAGAACGACTGTACCGATTTGGCTGAAAATTGGTGGGGAGGTAGCTTAGATCCAGGAGATGGACATAGGATACTGTTTATCCCGTTCGACAGCGTTCCCGTGTGACTTGACATGAAACGTCAGTCACTATACAACGTTGTACAAGTCGGTTGAATTTGTACTTTTTTTAGCTCAAAAGCAAGCATCAGAGGTTCAGTGGTAGAATGTACGAGTGCCAGGCGTTCCGAGTTCAGTTCCCGGCCAATGCAAATTGAGCTTTTTACTTCAATGACAACAGTTTTCACTAATTCCATTCAATACATATGTATTGAAGTAGTGTATATAAAAACAGTTCTATAAATTACCAAATACTATATATAATTATAAAGCACTCGATCAATTTTGGCGGCTTAGAATAAAAATGTAGATGACTTAAGACAACTATCCAATTGAATTTTTAAACTCCTTGGATGTGCCGGGCTTACCACCATACAATTTACGACTAAAGGTTGGCTCCGTAGTAATCATGCTTCGAAATATAAACCAACCAAAACTGTGCAACGGAACGCGTTTGGTGATAAGGAAATTGATGAACAATGTGATTTAATGAACAAGGATACTCAAGGAAGGAAAATTCGAAGTTGAGGAAGTTCTCATTCCAAGGATCCCGATGATCCCAACCGACATGCCGTTTGAGTTTAAACGACTTCAATTTCGCTCCGACTTGCATTCGCGATGACATTAAATAAATCACACGACCAATGCTTAAAAGTTTGTGATCTCAATCTAAAAAATCTATGTTTTTCCCATGATCAATTACGAGTATATGTGGCATGTTCACGGGTCGGAAGACCACCTGCGCTATTTGTCATCACAAGATGCTTGACTAAAGAGTGGAATCCATGCACTAAAATACATGACCAATCATTAAAATACAATACTTGCTTTTAATTTACATTAATTATCCAAATAAACAATTGACCTTGATAAAATCGACAGTCTGCTAATTTATTGCCTCTTAGGTGGAACAAAGTTCACAGGGTCAGCTAGTTCTGAATATATGACAACTGATATTATATATATAACACCTTAATTGAAAGTGCAATACAGAAGCAACTGAATTCAAAAAAGAAAAATGATGTCAGAAACTTGCTTTTTAATTAATTCGGCGAGGAGTGGGCTGTGGGCTGAAAACCAGGAGATCTTTTGGTATGTTCATTATTTGGATATAATAATGATAGCAATGGTGTTGAAACTGATGATGAAAATGATCATGAACATACAGAGCTTCGATCATCGAATAGCTGCGACAGTTTGAAAACCTACAGTTTTTTGTGTGTTTTATTTATTCAGAGAAGAAGATGAACCTGCGGTTATTTCAATTCAAAAATGAGATGTCTGATACCTAATTAGTTACAGCCAATCATGATTAATCCACAGTAGTTTGCATCAAAACATGACTACACTGGGCAACAATGAAATTGTTTCGGTCTCAAAATGTCGTCTAGTTTACAGAACGCAAAAACGACCATTAAAATAACCGATTAGCTCTAGTTTTCGAGATACAAGCAACTTTTCATATTTTGGATCTTCTTCAATTTGCGGGAATTTTTTTTTCGAAATTGGCAACATTGTTAATTGTCAAAATACACAAATTTTATTTTTTAAATTATAATTTTACTGCCACAAGATTACTAAGTATGATACTATTGCGGTAACGCTGCAATTTATAGTATTATGTGCATATCATCTTGTTTTGTATTGTTGTAAAGAGAGAAATCAACATGCTACGGAAATGTGTGAATTTAGTTAATAATTTTTGTTAAATTGTGGCGAAATAACATTTTGCCAAATAGCAATTCGATTCCACTTGTGAAGGCTGCATCAACGTTATTTTGGTACGAAGGCAGGAAACCAAAATACGCTGGTCTTCGTATGGATACCATGGTCTCCGCTCATACGTTGTAATTCGTGTTCAGTTACGATTTTACGAGAACGGCTGTAAAATAAAAAACCATCCATGGCTTTTGCTATGCCTACGATTTGGCGGGAGTCACTAACCACATAGACGATTTCCTAAATTGAAACTGATGCCAAGATCAAGGAATCTTTGTTGGGATACAAATACGTCAACTTGTAAAGTACATTGCATTCGATTTAGTTTTGGAAAGGAAAAAAAAAGGAAGTTTGAGAAACTCTCAAGAGGGTTATATATACATGGATTTTTAGGGAACAAAAGAGGCGATAATTACCCTCAATTGGTTACCGAACTTCAACAAAAATACCACGAACTCGTCTGTAATATGTCCCTAAAAATCCATTTTCTCCACTTCCATCTTGAATTTTTATCACCCAATTGCGGGGATGTTATTGATGAGCTGGAGAACGGTCCCATCAAGATACCTCTGTGATGGAACGAATATATCAGGACCGCTTTCTTTTACAGGAGGAAAGCTAAAAGATCGCGATCGAAGGAATCAGATGATTCTTTGTACATCTGAACTCCTTGCAAGTGTTTTCTGAAGAATTTTGAATTTAAATTTCATTAATGATAGTGTAATCATACATTAAATGTTGTTAGCATATGTAATTCCTATTTACCAATTTCTCAGATACAATGATTTCCATCATTTACATATCAAGAAATGTACACCTAATAAAGTATTTTCTTTGTCATATTCGTTTTTTTTAACCCAACATTAAACAGGTAATCAGAAATAATTAGAAACAGGTAATAGTCACTAGGGGCTAAATCTGGTAAGTAGGGAGGATGCGGCATCAATTCAAACTTCAATTCGAGGATTTTGGACATGATAACAATCGACCAATGCTGGTGCGTTTCGTGATGAAACAAAAATTTTTTCTTTGCCAAATGACGTCTTTTAAATTGCACCTCGTCCTTCAGACGTTGCAATAAGTCTGCGTAGTATTGACCAGTGATAGTCTTACCCTTTTCAAGATAATCAATGTATATTATTCCTCTCGCATCCCAAAAAACAGTAGCCATAAACTTGTTTGCCGATAAAATTGTTTGTGCCCTCTTTCTTGGTTGGAAAAGGAGTTGGTTCCCCCTTCCAACTCACTGTTTGACTATTTTCGGGAGTGTAGTGGTGAACTCAACATGTCATCAACAGTTATGAATCGACATAAAAATTCGTTTGGATTACGCCTATCGAAAGCCAAATTTTAGGTAGAAATGTTTTTTCGAATCAGTTTTTAGTACTACTTAGACTAATAGTTTACGAAAATAGAACTAGTGGCGCCAGCTCTTGGTTAGACTGGAAACTTTTCACTCCACCCTTGTAAATAGACTTAGTGAAGGCGATGAAAAACATTGATTGAAAATAAATAAAATAAATAATAGCCATGAACACTTTGATAGACAAGATATCATAGGATAGTTCATAAACCAATAATACAGCATAAAAAATGTCTTATCTGGTTATTTGTATCTGTCAAAAATTTCTCACTAAATTCTAATTCGGATTTTCAGTTCCGAAATATGCTTTGAGGGTATATTCAGAAAAATATAAACAGTATTAACACCTAATGATATAATCCAAACGTTTAAAAAATGAATATCAATAAAAGAAGTAATTATAATGAATAACAGACAATGAGTATATTCACTTCAAAATTCACTATACATGAAAAGATTCCAAGTAATCCCTACTTATGAAAGCAAATGAGTCACTGTTGATATCTCCATTGTCAGACACATTTTCGAACACATATATCTAATGGGTGATTGTACGAGGGAATTAATTTTGGGAGTACCCAATGAAAAAACTGACTTGAGCATGAACATTGTCTAGGAACATGAGAATCAATAGATACAATAGATAGAGTAAAGATTGACATTGAGAGGAAATGAATTTCGCAATCATTTGCTAATAGTAGTGCTCTTATCAAAGGACTATTAAGAGTATGATGATTGGAGCAAAAGTAATAAAAAAATTATCTCGATATAAGTATCACGGGATTGCAATTAAGTCTTAATTTGCTTTATAAATATTTAGGGTCATTAATGCTATTCACCAATTTATAGAAAACTTATATCGAAAGTTTTTAAGCGTAATTCTAAGGATCTCAAATTGATGACAATCACTATCATTTTCGGCGTACGATGATAGACCCATGTTGATGTTGAAGTTGAATGCTACCCATTCAGGAATTTCCTTTTTTCTCTCTCAGCACTTTGAATATATGTGTCGTAGGCTGGAGACCAGATCACGGATGCATTCTCACATATCCGACTCACGAGATAACGGTCTTCAATACCTCTGCGTTGCTAGAGTGGTTCATCGATCTTTTGATGAACCCCACCATTTTGAAGGCATGAGTAACGCAGCTTAGTTTCTGATCGAAGTGCACGCCTGAGTCCTTAAGATGTTAACTTTGCCCTTAATACTTAATTGCTCAAATGATATCTGCATTTGATCGGGTTTCTCCCTCTCCCAAATCTCATTACTTGACACTTCTCTACTAGTGAGAGAGCGCGACTTACACCCAGCTGATAACCAGATGAAACCTTTTTTTAAATGAAATGATATTATGGATTTATGAGCACAGTAATCATTGCATGGCTTATGTAGAAGTGTTCATGGCTATGTTCTTTTTGATTATTTTTATATAAACTGATATCAAAATAAAGATGATTTAATTATCAAATAAACAGAATAGGCCTGGCAGCAAAAAACCTTTCGTAGAGTATTCTTGTCATGCTTCAAGGCTTCAAAATCGAAGCGATTAAATATGTGCGAGAGAGAAAGTAGATCGTTCGAGGTTCGTGTGATAATAATAATAATAATGATTAACAATAAAAAAAGTAATTATAATAAATAATACACAATACTATTATGGTTCACTTCAGAAATTCACGTGAAAAGAGTCCAAGTAAACCCGACTAAACCTCAGACACATCTTCAAATAGCGAGCACATATACCTAATGGGAAATTGTACGAGCGAATTAGTTTTTGGAATACCCAATGAAAAAAATTGATTTGAACGTGAACATTGTCTAGGAACATGAAAATCAATAGCACCAATAAGGGTAGGGCAGTCTATATAACCATATAAAAGATTATACAGAAACTTCAGAGACAACAAGTCCCTGCCAACTTCGAGTGATTTAGCTCCAAAACTGTTCACCAGATCGGTTTGGCTTATAGCCGCTATATCCTTTGTCCTTTGTCTGGATAAACGTCATCCCACATCCAAATTAAATATTTGAGAAATTTTCGTTGTATCTACTCGAAAAATTATTTTTATGAGAATTGTAAATGGGACTCCAAATCATACATCCGAAATATAATTTACTCTTTACAAGTCCATTAAATAATTGTATAAGTGTTTGTGTATTCGAAAAGTGTCCAGCATTACCCAGAATAAACCCATAAGATTTGAAGCCTGTTGAAATTGTTTTATTTATATGAGTTACAAAAGTGAATTTCTGATCAAATATTATACCGAGGTGTCGAATTTCGGAGACCCTGGTCAGAGTAGTTTCGTTAATTGTGTAGTCAAATTGTTTAGGCCGTTTCTTTTTAGTGAATGTGACAACGTTACATTTAGTTACATTAATATTGAGTTTATTGTGGTAACACCAATCAGAAAAGGCGGTGAGGCCATCCTCATATGTTTCGATTTTGCGATATATTTTTAAATCATCACCATACATGATACTGTGAACTGCTACAGTCTATTAGATCGTTTACAAAAAGAAGAAACAACAGTTGGCCTAAATTAGAGCCTTGTGGTACACCCGAAATGGCTGTTTATACATATGACTTATAACCCTCAATTTGTACAAACTGTGTTCGATTATGTAAATAAGACTGAATTAGGGAAACTAGATCTTTGTAGAACTTGACTTGGCTTTCAGTTTGTTCAACATAACTTTATAATTCATTTGATCACATGCTTTCATTAAATCGGTATATACAACATCTAACTGACTTCTTTCATCAAGATTGTTTAACACAAATATAGAACAGGATGCAACATAGCAGCTGTTTTTCTTTGAAAATTTCAAAAAGAATGGCAAGACTATTCTACGAAGGGTTTTTTGCGGTCGAGTCTATACTTTCATTCTGATAATTAAATTATCTTTCCTTTTTTAGCAAATTTTTATTGGTTATCATATCCGTGATCACAGGCGAGTTTATAATAAAAAGGGTCTCATATGGATATCAGATGGTTGAAAGTCGAGCTCCACGTGTCTAAGCTGTGATAATTGTCAGAACTCCCTTTCAGCAAGTAATCGAGATCTATTTCAAGGCGGTCACTACCTTCAATCGTAGATGTATGGCCTTAGTATTTTAAGATCATCAACAAACAGTAAAAAGATCTATTTCTAATACCGTATCCTATGTCATTTATAAACAACACGAATAGATGTACTAAAAGGTGACCCTGTGGGACGCCAGATTCCATTTTAAACCCCCTGCAATTTTTTAACGTATCTTTACTCTGAATCTAATTCCTCTAATAAATACGATCACAGATGGACTCTTTGAGTGATCATTCAACTCCTTGCACTTCTAATTCAGCAATGAGTAACCAATGAGTATAAGACAGTTGATTTTGATTTTCAAAATATGATTGTAATTGAGTTTTGATGTGCATGTCCAGATAAACCTAAGTAATAATTATTAGTTACATCCTGTTTATTTAATAAATTGACTAGTTAGGAAAGTCCACTTTCGTGTAATATTGTTTGTGATTTTAATGGATTATTTAGTGTTATTTCTCAAATTTATGGAATATTTCCAGTTAAACCAAGATGCTTTCGTCTTTTTTGTCTTTTGTATCAACATTATTGAATACTCAATATTTCATAAATTATTTTATGAATTTTATATTAATATAGGTACATTTCATATTCTATTTATCCAAGTAGAATTTTTTTAATAGAACTTTTTATATTTAGAATATTTTTTAATATTTTTTATTCTATGCATATTGTTTCAACACTAAAAAAATTGAAAGAAATTCCTTAGTATAGAGAGATAAAAATACAGTTCTTGACAAAATTCGGTGAATGACAATTTCCGAAAAATATTAAAAACAAGATGTTAACGCTTATATTTAATTATACAAAATTTTTTATCTTTCGCCAAGAATCGTCGTTTAAGAGTAATGCCTTTACTACTAAGAGTTTATAAAAATTCATTCTTTAAAATTTTACAATGAAAAAAACTGAAATGAAAATAAAATGAAAAAAATTTAAAACGCAGGTTTTTTCGAAAATCTCGAAAACCGTTCGAATTGAAGAGCTGAAAATTCAGACAAGAAACCGCAGGGGCTGATTTCATATATAAATAATAATAATAAGTTCTTTATTCTCATCAGGTATAATACCAATTACAGAAATAATAACATAATGTTGAATACTAACTAAATAATTAAAATGAAAAAGATATAACAAAGAGCTCAATCTAATCTAAAAAAATAGTAACTAATAACTACATTATAGCATTCAATGAAATATTACAAAGAACCCAATCTAAATCAATTCATTTTAGTCAATTTCCTTTGTTCACATAACTCCTAATTAGTTGTCATTAGTTGTAAAATGTTATCTAACATTTTCTTGTTCAAATTATGCTCACATTTAGTATTAATACTGATAAAATGTTTAGTGAACGTCACAATACAGAAACAAAACCAAAATTATTTTTGCTTAAATATCTGTCAAAAAAATTAATTGTGTGAAGTATTTCTTTTCAATATTTGTGGTAGTGTATTATTGAGAATATTTTTCGCCACTCCTACCACTTGAAAATTATCTGATTTCAACGAAGACATCGTAGATTTTCTGCTTTATGGGGAAAACATCTGTTGACGTGATAAATTTGGCGTATTATATTGTTGGAAATTTTAATAAAATATTTCGAAATTCAAATATAATCAAGTTTATAAGAGAATGGCACATGTTATAAATGATATACAGAATATCAAAATAAATTAAACTCTTGGCTTAATGTTTCACGATTTATTTAACAATATGTATAGTCAACATGTTTCAAGCGTTAGCTCATTTTCAAGACTAAACTACTATAAGAAACGTAACAACAAATTTAATCTACAAAATGGATGTGAGTAGGGGGGATAGTTGAAAATCTACTTGTTCATTTACAATTTCTTCTTTTCTCTTCCAAGAACTGCTAATTTCAATTGCCTCCAGAAGGTCTAAACGTTTACCTTTAATACCTGAGTGTAGGCATTTAGTTTTATCAAAATCTATGAAGTGATTAAAATTGATAAAACTAAATGCCTACACTCAGGTATTAAAGGTAAACGTTTAGACCTTCTGGAGGCAATTGAAATTAGCAGTTCTTGGAAGAGAAAAGAAGAAATTGTAAATGAACAAGTAGATTTTCAACTATCCTCCCTACTCACATCCATTTTGTAGATTAAATTTGTTGTTACGTTTCTTATAGTAGTTTCGTCTTGAAAATGAGCTAACGCTCGAAACATGTTGACTATACATATTGTTAAATAAATCGTGAAACATTAAGCCAAGAGTTTAATTTTTTAATATTTTTTTTAATATTCAATTATGTTTCACCAAGAGTTAAGCGAGAATTCAATCTCATTAATACAGAATATCATTTTGTTTATATTTTGCACGATAACTTTATTTACTTATATTAACTGTCAACGGAATATCATCAGCGCGATATTTAAATGTCAAAAACCAGTAAAATGTAATTTCATGCAGAGTAAACCACATTTTTTGAATTCGATTATACTCATCTTTATAAGTATTTATGTATTCTCTGCGCAAATAAAGTGAGTAAATGTGACATTTAATCCATTTCAAAATCAGAATGGTAAGGAAAACACAGTTTTCTGGATCTTCTGACTTATTCAGCCGAGGACGTCGTAATAGTGGAACGTACGTTACAATTAATAATCATACCTATGACTGTTATTTCGAATGATAAATACGGAAAAATTTTTAAGAACCGTCTGAGGAAATATTTATCAGAAAATAAGTTAATAACGGGTGATTTTTCAAGTGCTAAGTTTTTGAGGTTGGCGGCACCGGTTTGTAATGGCATCCAAACGTCATCTGTCAAAGTGAAAAGTTTTCAGTATACTCTTCCATTTCATCATGGAAAGACTTACAAACGAGCAGTGATTGCAAATTGTTGAAATTTACTATCAAAATTCGTGCTCTGTGAAAAATGTGTATCGTTCGTTACACATATTATGGTCGTCATAATCGACCTGGTGAATTCACAATTCGTGCTATTATCAACAAATTTCTCACCAAGTTTACTTTGTTGGACATTAAACAATTGTCTCGCATGCGTACAGTGCTTACTGAAGAGAATGTTGCAGCCGTAGCGTACAGTGTTAATGAGGATCGTGTAATGTCAATTCGTCGCCGTTCTCAGCAATTGGACATGTGTTACTCAACCACACGTAAAATTTTACGTGTTGATTTGTGTTTGAAAACCTATAAAATTCAACTTCTGCAAGAATTGAAGCCGTTTGGCCTACCACAACGTCTAATTTTTGGTGAACGAGCCTTAGAACAGCTTAATGAAAATCCGCTGTTTTATCGAAAAATTATGGTCAGCGATGAGGCTCATTTCTGGCTTAACGGATATGTAAATAAACAAAACTGTCCCGCTTGGAGTGATGAACTTCATGCCATACAAGAATTACCGATGCATACCGAAAAAACGACAGTTTGATGTGGTTTATGGGCTGGTGGCATCATTGCTCCATTTTTCTTCGAAGACGACCGAAGAAGAAACGTTACCGTTAACGACGAACGATATCGAGCCATGATACGCAACTTTTTTTTGTCCCAGTTGGCCGAGTTGAACTTGGTTGACATGTGGTTTCATCAAGACGGTGCCACATGCCACACAGCTCGTGAAACAATGGACATGCTGAAGAATGAATTTGGTGAGCAGCTCATATCTCGAAATGGCCCTGTGAATTGGCCTCCAAGATCATGCGATTTGACGCCTCTGGATTATTTCTTGTGGGGTTATGTGAAGTCGTTAGTGTACGTGGACAAGCATAACACGATTGAAGCCTTACAGGATAACATAACACGCGTAATTCGTGGGATACAGGCCGAAATGCTCGAAATAGTGACGCAAATCTGGACCTTCTGAATGAGCCATTTGATACGGAGCCGCGGACAACATTTACATGAAGTTATCTTCAATAAGATAAAGTTATCAAGGTCAAGTTATCAATTTCAATAAGAATTTTGAATATATGGTGCAGATTGAGTGTTTTATCGATTTAAACAAAAACTACGGTTAAAAAATCACCCATTATAAATAAAATAAAAATTTTAATTTCATCTATAAAGACTAAAAAATGAATTTCCATTTATTCTATTTTCATAACCTACAAAGGTTATGAAAATAGAATAAATTCCACTAGCAATTCAATCTATAAAGGTTATAAAAATTAAATAAAATTTCGAGGAACATTTCATCTACGTAGATCACTGTTTATTAATACATATATTGTTAAATTCATTCAATGTTAAAAGTCACTTTCTCATATTTAAATTTTCAATAGAGTAACATTCAGATTACTACCGACTATAACAGTATAACCTTTTTTTTTAATCCTGTATAATTTTGAATTTTTTTCAAATGTGGTAGTAACATTGAAAACCTCCGCGTCGCCATATAGTAAAAGAACGTTGTACTATATTTTCTCATACTGTGATATTCTAGGTGGTTCTTTTTCTGTCTACTATTGCGCGAGTGATCCAGCAATGAAACAAATATTTTTGAGAAATATGGCAAATTGGATATTATTGGCATTCACATGGATCCAATCTTGGACCCCTACTATTTGATCTCTTAGAGTAGGTGGACTGCATGAAGGTAGCTTATGCGGACGATATTAAAATTGATAAGAGCATGTCATCTATACATGATTGTTTTAGGCTACAAAGTGACCTGAATGATATCAGCTTGTGGTGTAATAATAATTGTTTACACTTGAATGTCATGAAATATAATGTGGTGAATTTTACTCGAAAGAGAAATGTGATAACTTTTGATTACAACATAGTGTTAATCTGACTCGACTCCTGGAGGTTAAGACCTAGTATTTGATCAAAAATTCTCATTCATACCTCATATCAAGCAATTGATTTTATCATGTAGCGAAGTTTATGGTTTCATCGCCCGCAATGCAAGATTGCTCTCGAATTCCTAAACACTGGTCCATCTATTTAATGCCCTAGTGATAAGTAAACTTGAGTATGGCTGTCTTGTTTGGCGAACAAAAAACAATTGTCACATAAACCGCCTGGATTCACTGCAGAGGAAGTTCTTGAAATGGCTCTCATTTCGAGAGGATGATGTACATCCACCTAGGGGTTGTGATCAGGCTTGTTTGCTGTCGAGGTTTGAAACTAGTAGCCTCGAAACCAGGAGAAGTTTGAATGCATTGAAATTTTTATTCAATTTTCTCAATGATAATCTTGACTGTCCTTAGCTTCTGGTAAAATTAATTTCTTTGTTCCTCAGAGGTGTACTAGAATAAGCCAGACATTTTGCCCAAAACCCACAGAACCAATCTTCTCTAGCAATCGCCGCTCAGCTTTGCGTGATATACTGCAAACCAGGCATCAAGCTGCAGTGATTTGCACTGGGATTCACTGTTTTCATCATGAATATGTATTAAATCTTAACCATTGAGGTATCTTCATTTCTGCCAGTTTGAGTTCTGAGTGATTTGTTTTCTTGATTAGTTATTACTCATTATTTAGAGATTCAGTTAAATAATTGAATATTTAGATATTGATAATATAGATTTAGATTATTATATTTGATAACATTTTTTATTATTACAATTATATTTTAATATTGTATATTTATCTTGTTATTGATATTTTTAGTCAACATATTTTTCATTTAATTATTCATTATGTATTTTCCTGTAATTGTGCAGTTACCTGTTGGAAATATATCCTCATTATTATTTACTTTGCAACTCCATTACAATAACTATCGGATACTTCAGACACTTCAATTTGATTTACACTTTTATTACCATAATATGATGCTTTTCATCGGCCTACAGACTTCTTCAGAGACGCTAACAGAATATAATTTATGATATGAGGTGAAATTATATTCTGTGAACGTATGAAAAAGTCGGTAGCCCGACGAAACGCGTCACATTATGACAATAAATACGTAAATCATATTCAAGCGTTTGAATTATCCTACAGTTAAGTATGGCATATTATTTTGACAGCATAAATCTGAAGTACGCTGAGAGTACCTACGAGTACCAGTTATTAATCTTAAAATCAATCTTAGAATTTTTTAAAACTTTAAAATTCAAATTTTCGAGATGTGCATTATAAACTTTTACCCAGCCCAACATTCCATACCATATATGTTATTGCACTAGTGCATTGTACAATATGTTGAGATACTGGAAGCACAGCAGTGCCCCGCGAAGTCGAGAGAAACCGTCCTAGCATCCTTTTCTCGAAGCATTTTAGACAATTTTCGACGTCCTATAGCTTCAATGTGGATGAATCTAGGAGCATGAAAATAAGGATATTCGCATAAAAATATATCGTTATTTTTTTCGATATAATATATCGCAATGTTGTATCGATACTTTGATATATCGTAAAAATATATCAATATTATGGATATAAATTGATAAATTTCAACTATAAAATTGGTAATAATATTTTGGGAAGACGTAATACTTTTATTGACCTTGGCGCAACCTTCGGTTCTCTACTACCTTTTGTGTCACATATCAATGCTACAGTAACCGCTGCCTGTAGAGTAAATGGTTTCATTATTCGTATTGGTAAGAAATTTAGCAATATATCAACTCTGAAAACATTTTATTGTGCTTGCGTAACATCTTAACTTGACTACGGATCAACAGTCTGGAATCCTGGTTATCAGTTACATATTGATCTTTCGTTGCCGTCTATTCAACGAAAGTTCCTAAAACTTTTGAACTTCAGAATTGATGGAATATATCTACCTATAGGCAGACAACATGAAACAAGTCGACATAATGTGGACACACTAAGTGCACAAAGGAAATGCCATGCAATCTTCTTGAACAAAATAATAATAATAAAGTTAAATGTGAGAAATTATTGCAAAAGCTTAACTTTATGGTTCCAATACTTTTTTCCAGAAGCGAATTCACGTTCAATCTTCCAGCGCAGCTAGAACGAATGTTCTAAAATTTTCTTCAATGTACACGATGTGTGAACAGTGTAATATTTTGGGAGCCAAGGTGGATATTTTTAACTTGTGTGTGTGTGTTTATATGTATGCATAAGTTTAGTCAGCTTTTAAAACTCGGTTCGAGCCCTGGTGAAGGCATGGGTGTTTCTGTTTGTCTATAATTTAAGTAGTTTGATAATGATATATGCTGGGTAATGTACAATTATTACAAGCCCAATGGTCATTCGGAGTCGGCCTTAAACTGTAAGTCCACTGAATTAAAAAAAAGGCAGAGCAAAGAACTCTCACGCGCACTCTAGTGCTTATTACGTATTATATGGAAGGCCCCTTATAAATAGTCAATTCTCGCAGTAAATATAGTGAAACATTTTCATTTTTAATTACCGTGAGAATCATTAAATTTGACAGAGTATACCACTCAACAATCCAAGGTTTAATATTACCATATAATAATGATACAGAGTTTCATAAAGTTTTTTCGTGATTGGTTTTCAAAAACTTTCCTGGTGCCTGGTGTGTAAAGCAAAAAATCAAAGAAATAAAAGAGAATTTCGCTAAATATTTCGTCCCAGCTGAGTAAAAGGTAACACTTGGCTTTTAGCACATATTTATATTATTGCTTTACAAATGTTTCGTGGTGTTTTTGTCCTCATTTTCAAAAGTTAAACTGGATTGAATTTCCTTTTCATAACATTTAAATTTCAAAGTTTCTGAGTAATAAAGTTATACGAGAACGTGACAACATTTGATCTGTTGTAATCGAGATAATATGTATTATTCCGTCTATGAACAGCCCCTGATACGCGAATATTTATTTCGCAGAGAAGAGACGGCGTGTCAAGAGAAAAGTTATTAGATAAACGTTTAGTAGGCCGAACCGTTCACGCCTCAACTTCAATAATTCAATTTCCAGACTATCGGTTAGGATGGAATCGCTGAAACCTCTCGAAGAATATTGCCCATAACACCTCAAGTACATACAATTCAAAGAGTTTCTCTGCACTGTCTCCAAGTCGATAATACAATTATTGTATAGAGAAGACCGTCAGAATGAAAGAAGCATATTACAATGGTTCCCTGCGAATAAATTAACGTTGATGCAGATAAAACGGTAGCAAGTTTATCTACTACATAAAAATAAGTCGGGTTTTCCTTCCTGACGCTGTAACTCCAGAACGCACGAACCGATTTCCATGGTTTTGCATTCGTTGGAAAGGTCTCGAGCTCCGTGAGGTTTATAGCAAAGAAAATTCAGGAAAAATTTCAACAGAAAAGCGGGAAAATCATTTTTCACATACAGCGCCATCTCTGATACATAGCATGTACTACAAACCAATATTTTAAGTAGATGGCGCCGGTGCGTGATACATTGTTTGACAGCTACTCATTGTTCTCTGCTCAGTTAATTTCATGTGAAAAACCGGTATTGTGTTCACTGTGAAATTGTGAAAAAAAAAGTGAAAAAAATAAGTTATTCGTTTCCTAACATTTCAATTGAAAACCATCAAATCAATCACGTGTATTGTGCAGATTTTTATTCAATTTCAACAGTAGGCATTTGTCTTTAAGGTGGTAAATTGAACTGTGTAAATTATGTGGATCGTGAATTTGAGGTTAAATTCACCACTCTGTCCATAGTCCAAAATGCCTAGAAGACGACGTGCGAACATCGGCCGCCGCACAAGACATGCAAGCCAGCAACAAGTGTATTCACAGAACTTAAGCGAAGAAAGACAAAATATAATAAGAGAAAATTGTTCGATTGAGACAACGCGTGAGCACACGAAGATCATTGGCATCATACAATCGCTTGCCATTCCAATATGATCCCACTGCGAACTACAGTGATGATAAAAATTTAGATATTGGACCAATGACGACTATATGCCGATATTGCAATGCGTTAAAGTTTAATGCAACGTTACTCGACTTATTCGCAACGGTACTCGACTTTCGTTAAAAAGACTTATACCGAATTTGATTGAGGCAACCATTATTAACGGAAAGTACGCAGGTGAAAATGTATGTATTCCTCGAATACCAATGATTCCGACTGATCTTCCGTTTGACTTCAAACGATTGCAATTTCCAGTTCGCCTTGCGTTCGCAATGACAATTAACAAGTCGCAAGGCCAATCGCTTAGTGTTTGCGGGATAAATTCAGAAAATCATTGTTTTTCACATGAGCAGTTATACGTTGCGTGTTCACGAGTTGGGAAACCAGCCGCTTTGTTTGTGTTAACGTCAGACCAAAAAACAAAAAATGTGGTTTACCAAAGAACACTTCAATGAAACGGATAATTTGCGGACACGTATAACGCTTCGATTCAGTATTTACTTTGGATTCACTTTCATTTACTTAGTATTTATTTATTTCAACTAAATAACACTTCATTTTTGTAATCGAAATGAATTCATTACTGTTGTGAACTGAAATGAAATAAAATTTTTCCTTTTCAAATATAAAACAAAAAAAAAATTTTCTTCATCTTTTAATCACCAAACGAAATGTTACATAAAACGAAGCCATCTGGTGGCGAAACGGAGTTCGCCGGGTTTGCTAGTTTTATATGGAATTGTATATTGGGAATATCAATTCTAACGATTGTATAATATTTCTTAGTGCTTTTATTGATGTTGGTTTAACATGGAAGACACATGTTAATCAGTTGTCTGTAGTCTTCGATCAGAATCTTTCCTTCATTCCCAACTTATTTCATCTGCCTCGAAAATATATGCATTCGTTATACGCAATGGCAAATATTTCAAATAATTCCTCAACATGCATAGAACTATTTAATGCCCTAATTCGTAGCACGTTGGAGTATGGCATCATGATCTGTCATCCTATTTAAACTTGCCATCAACGCCATCTTGAAGCTATTCAGAGAAGGTTCTTGAATTTCTTAGTTTGGAGGGAGGATAAAGTTTATCCACAGGAGGAGTCAATCATAACAAATTATTGAGTCGATTTAGTTTAATCTCATTGCAGGGGAAGGAGAGAAACTTTATCACTCAAATTTTTGTACTAATTACTGCACAACAATATTGTCCTCTTCTCTTGTCCGCTTTGAAATTTCGTGTTCATAGGCAAAATTCTCGTACTACAGAATTATTCCACCTAGAGACAGCAAGAACCAACTTGCTAATAAAATCCCCCATTTGCTTTATGGAGTCCATATTCAATAGAGTAGCTAATAACTAATTGTGACTCCATAGAAGTTTTACATAGAAGTTATTAAGAGTTATGTGGACAAAGGGAATTCACTACAATGAATTGATTTAGATTGAGTTCTTTGCAATATTTCATCAAATGCTATTATTTAGTTATCAGTTACTATTTAAAATTTTTTAGATGAGATTGAGCTCTTTGTTATATCTCTTTCATTTCAATTATTTAGTTAGTATTCAACATTATATTATTATTTTCTGTAATTGGCTATTATACCTGTTGAGAATAAAGAACTTATTATTATTATTATTATTGTCCGATAAGCTTCTGAAGAGTGTATTTCTTATCCGCAATATATCTCGTTTTCGGTGTAGCTCTGTTTGAGAACAACGTACTACGCATTAATTGAGTAACACTCAATTAATGATATTGATGTGGTATACTCAATTATTGATGTGGTAATGATAATTATTGATGTGATATACTTCTATGAGGCTGCTCTTCGGGAGCAATGAGTATTTTTCGACTTTAAAGATTATTTATTGGTAAATCTAGATTATCGATCCTGCTATAGAAATGTTTTTCACAGCTAGAAATCTTGATTTACAAATGCATAATAAATATCGTCATAAACTGAAAGAAAATAGTTTTGTTAGGTCAATTGCACATTTTCACATAGTTATATGACACAAGAAATGAACAAGATCTACATGGAGACTAGTATAGACTAAAAAATCACAGAATAGACAAAATTTCTATTATTTCAAATTTTATAACAAGATACCTCTTCATGTGAGGAACGTTGATCAAGCCAAAGTTAAGAGACATATTGAAGGGTTTTTAATGAGAAAGAGCAACTACTCATGAGTTGAATTTTGAACATATTCTGTATTGAATTTTTAATCACCTTTTTTATTTTTAACTTTTATTGTTTTTGTTTATTTCAAAGTTTAACTCTTTTTGAACGTGTGCTAAAAATTTAACAATTTCAATTGCATCAATCTTCGATGATTCGGATGTAGGCAATAATGTTTGAATCAATTTTTTGTCTCATATATTTGTATAATTTTTTAACACTAATGTTCTTCACCATGTGAAATTGTCTCAAATGTTTAATATCTCTGAGGAAATTTTTATTTTCTTTTCTTTTCAATCAAAATTGTATATTACTGTAAATATGAATTTAACCAAGATTTTTGTATGAACCAATATTTTTGCTCGAGGGCTGAATGGAAGATCAGACTCCAAACTGAATTCGGTCCTTTTGAGAGCATTTCTCTTAGTTGTAATTATTTATCAATTGAAATGAATGTAATTTTACTATGTAAGGAATGTTTCTCAATAAAATTATATTATTATTAAAAAAAAAATCTAAATTGAAGATTCTTTCACTATTTCCAACTTTGTTCTTCGCATTTGCAGCAATAAAGCACAAGTACAGGTCAAAAATAGATGTAGAACATGAAATAGAATACGTAATTTTCAAAATGAATCCCCATTTTTAGGAACTATGCTTAGAAAAGCATCCTGATCCTTCACATTAACCAGTATAAATAATTCTTTTATGCTTATGTTTCGATTTCGTTTTTATCGTCTGATAAAAACTATAAATGTCCAAATAGCGTTTTTCTCATAACCAGACACTAGGCTAGTGCTTAAATTTGTAAATATTTTTGGGGCTGGATTTAAGATCTTCGAAAAAAATTGCAAATTTCCAAAGACATCACATTTCAAATGAGTTTGTAAAGCTTTTGTCTAACCAATCATTAATAAGAATTATTAAATCAGATCATTATATCATTATCTAATAAAGATTTCAGAAACTATGGAACCAAAAAATATTTTATCAATATTAAAATCGGTTTTGAAACATCACTTTTAACGTGGTACCACTTCAAACAGTATGAGAACTTACGTATTTAATTTCCTGTTGACTTGTGCAATAAGATTTTCATATCAAGATATTTCCTCGGAATTCTAATCCAATCAAAGACACGTGGTTTACTCCCAGAACCACGTCAATTTTAACCTTCCATTCATAATTTAACGTTAACTTCGAAATCCAGATAAGGTACTAATATGCAATTGAACTGATGAAGTGGCGATAACATTCATTAATATCAAAGCTCATCGTTTGTAAAAAATTATATCTCGATATCTGTTAATATCTTTTTGCAATCTCGAAAATATTTAAATATTCAACACTTGAACCTTTAAAGTGTTGAACTTTCGTTTTACCAAAACATATGAATTATTTGAAATGGTTTGAACCACTTCAAATTCATTTGAAGATAAGGAAACTGAATTGCATGCCGATAAACGTAAATTAAATTTGTACAATATTATTAATAAATTGCTCTAATGAACATAAAATTAAACTAAATTACACAAACTCATATAAGTCAAGAGTAAAAGGTGACAAAAGTAACAATTTGACTAAATAACTGTTCAATAAAATACAAGTCTTAAGACCTCAGAATCTACAACACTACTAGTTTCGTATTTTATGCCAAGTAAACGGTAACAATATTCAGTATTTTATGCCGTTATCAAGTTTGAACAAACGAAACGAAAAGCAATTTTATAGTAAGTACGTTTAGTTATTGGTTTTTACATAAACCTTAATACAAAATACAATTATTAAAAATATATATATTTAAAAATCCTTATTCTCATCAATCATTAGAAAAACGAGTTTGATCTCATACTGGGAAAAGTTTATAAGAAATAAGTCTGTAAAACTATAAATAACATATACTGTGAGAATATTCTTTAATAGTGGTCTGAACTTATTGATAGATAGGATGCGGATTTTTTGAGGGAAATGCTTTGAAGAATTTCCATCGCCAGTATTCGGACCAATGTGGGACCTACTAAATCTGATGAAATTCAGTCTAATATCAGATTTTCATCTGGTATCGTAGTGGTGAATACTACCAATCAAGGATCACTGAGCCCACGACCCACAGGTAGGCAATTTGATTCTTAAGGGGGGCAATTCGAAAATGGATTCAGCGTTTAACACACTTCTTAATTTTAACTTTCCCATCTTTTCGGGGGACATAAGACTTTTAGAAATGCTATGGTGGGGCATGGCACATAAAGGTTGGGAAGCACTGATCTAGAGCCTCTGGTTCGTAATCGTATAATAAACAACGAAATCATATAAACCTGGGTAGAATAGCATGCGCAAATGTCTGTAATTATTTTTACAACATGCTCTTCATTCTTTAGGCGAATTAATTCTAATTGTCTTCCTCTGTAGTCTAAATATGGTCTCCCTAGCAACAATGACCCCTCACCATATCGAAGCACATGCTCAAACAAAGAGAAATACGAGAAATTAAGCACTCCGCCCAACACAGATCCAAACTACCAAGCAGAAATATGCTTCTTTCTACTCAGTCTAACAGCAAACAATTCATGTGTGGAATACACGTAAGGCGGGAGTCAAAATGTATACCGAGGAAGTTGGTGTCATCAGTCGCATCATTATAGTTTAAGCTAAAAATCATGCAATTCGTCTTGTCATCATTCACACACAGAGCATTACCAGTAAACCAATGTTCAGCCCTCATAGATGTGAGAACACAGATAAGAAAGCAAGAAAACGATGTCCATAGCACAGTTTTTGTCCATTTTCTTTTGGTGCGAACATAGCGTGAGTGTTATAGCAACGATGAACATGTATGTTTGAAATATTTTGTCTTGTGTTAACTGAAACTGTTAATGTCCAATGGTTGATTTCTAACCGATCGCTTAGCATGTTCGAAAGTTAATACTCACGCTCCAAAACAGATGAAGAAACTAAGGGTATATGGGTTAGATTATGAAGAATATTATGGTAGACCAGACAGAAAAATAATAGGTACTATGGAACAACAGTATGGTTCATTGACTTGTCAGTGCTGATTTCAACAGAGAGAACAGTATAATTAAGCAACTCACTTTAAACAATAAGTAGAATCCAGATATCATCTACAATTTAATCAACAAAAAATTTTTCAAAACAGCGGTTTCCGAAGTTTTTCCATTCATTAAAAAGAAGACAATATAATGTGTGAACCAATGTTTTACATACATTGGTTCGCCTAGTAACTTTAAAATTAAAAACACAAAATGCCACGGTATAATATTTAATATTTCTTTTCGGATCGTTAATAGTATTGGTAAGATTATCAAATCATAAATTAATAACTTACAAGAACAAAATTAGTTATGGTAGCTGCGATAAATTTTATATAGGTAGAACTTTCATATAGGAGTTTTCAACTAAGAATATCCGAACACAAACGACGTTTTGAAAATAATAAAACCGATTATCATTATGTCAATCAGTTGATAGAGGAGAGTCACACATTTAGTTCGGAGTTCAAAATATTAAATAGAGACAACAAAGTTTTCGAATTAAATTTTCAAAAACAATTTAATTCAAAATTCAGCACTTCTACTTAGTAGTCAATTAAATGTTAATAATAGCCCTTTAAATAATATTTTCAATAATAGAATTCCAAGTAGCAGGAGAAAAGGATTAGGTCCAAACTTTGGTCCTACGACCCACAGGGGACAATTTGATTTTTAAGGGGGCAATTCGAGAATGAACTCTACACGAGATTAACGAACTTCATGATTTCAAGTTTTTCACCATTTTCGGAGACACAGGAAAGTTTTATAAATGTTAAGGTGGGACATGGCACAAAAATATTCAGTGTTTGATAAACATTGTTCTAGGGTGTGCGAAAATTTAAATTACTGATACATTATGGATATCAAATTTCTCCAAGAAACGGCCTCATCATTCATTAAGGTTTATTTTCATCAATATTTGATGTGTTTATAATGATTTTTAATCAGAAGACTGATACGTATGTGTCGGATCGAGATAATGACGATTTCTCAATTAAAAGTGACAATATAAATACTAAAATATTTAACTGTTGTTTAAAACCAACTACCTATATGTGTTTGAAAAACTATTACTAAATTTTTCAGGATAGTCGTATGAAAAAGAAGAAAAACAAAAAAAATTGTTGGGAATTATTCGTTGAGCGATATAACTATCAGTCATAAATCCAGAAATTCAAAACGAAGAAATGAATCATCTGAAACATGAAGTGAAATACTTGAAAATGCTGGTTAGAGGAATGAAAGACAAGAACATAATTCTAAGTATAAACAACTCATTATTACTAGATAGATAAAGAGATCATCTTACATAACCATATCTTACATAACCGTAACCATATCTTAACCATTGAGGTATCTTGATTCCTTCCGCTTTGAGATCTGAGAGATTTGTTATCTTGTTTAGTTATTTTTCATTATTTACAGATTTAGTTAAATAATTGAATATTTAGATAGATATTATGGAATTAGATTATTATATTTGATAATGTTTTATATTACTATCATTATTTTTCAATATTGCAGGTATATCTAATCTTACATAACCATATCTTAGCCATTGAGGTATCTTGATTTCTTCCGGTTTGAATTCTGAGAGATTTGTTATCTTGTTTAGTTATTTTTCATTATTTTTTACAGTTTTATTTTTTATTTATTTACAGTTTTTTACATTATTCAGTTAAATAATTGACTATTTAGATAGATATTGAATTCAATTATTATATTTGATAATGTTTTATATTTTTATCATTATTTTTTAATATTGTATATCAATTTTATTATTAATATTTTTAGTCAACAAATTTTGTATTTCATTATTCATTATTTATTTTCCTGTATTTTTGTAGTTACCTGTTGGAAATATAGGCTTATTATTATTATTATTATTATCATACGAAAAATAATGTTAATATTATTGACAAAATAGCGATTCCAAGATGTGTTATCAACAAAACTCTAACGTCAAAAACTGAAATAATGAAACACTGATTCAAATTTGCTCTTATATTAACTTCTTCAGATGTTGGATTGAAGACATTTGTGACGTATTTTTCACCAAACGATGATGAAGTCCCAAGCTGACACTGTAGAGAGGTCAACATTGTAGCTTAGTCAAAGGATGAATACACAATGTGAAAGTGTATACCTACAAAACTGGAGACCTATAACTTCATATCTCATACAAAATTTAGGATATAAGTATAAATGGATGGGTGGTAGGTATACTCTTAAGATTACCAAACAGATTTCAACTACATTGTTATAACCACTTAAATTAATATTAGCACAATCATTCATGTCTTAACCGGGATTTGAACCAAGATCCCCCCAGAACAAGAGTATCCTTCATTACGATCTAGTCATAATAATTATAATGTAATTATTCATTTAAAGTACATATTCTAATGAATGTTAGTTTCCTTTAATAAGCACTCTGTGCTTGTACGAAAGTTGGACCTACGATTTAACGCCGTATTATAAGAGCCATAATAAATTTCCATCAAGTAGATAATGATAAAAAATACAGCTTTATTGAATAGCAACTCAGTACAACGTCCTCTTGAATATTAAAGCACATAAACAACGAAAAACCATTTCTAAAGTTGGTTAATATTGACTTTCGGCAATCTTACCCCCCATATAACCAGTTATTATTCTTAAGAAATATATGTAAATATAACATAACTTTTTAATTTGTGTTTTTAAATTGAAAAATTTCACTATTTTGTTTATCGTTATTCAGTTTGTTTAAATATGTAGAGGCCAAGTACGAAAATGTGCCTCAAACTATACGATATTATGTTTTGATACAAGAGTTTAGGGAATGTTATTTATTTTTATATTTGGGGCAAGATGTTGATAAAATTTTAAATTAAAGACATAAAATTGTCACTGAAACCTGAATTGCATTGGAATATATATATATATATATATATATATATATATATATATATATATATATATATATATATATATATATATATATATATATATATATATATATATATATATATATATATATATATATATATATATATATATATATATATATATATATATATATATATATATATATATATATATAAATATATATATATATATTATTATTATTATTATTTCGATTGTTCCCCATGAGGAGAGCGACTAAACTTGAATTCGCAATCATTAGGAATTTTGCTTCATCTTTTTTGCCTCCCAAAAACGCTTCATCCTCTCTGAATGCTCTTTCTTCCGTTCATCTGTCCACTTTACTCCAGGTTGACGATTTACTTTTTGCTTAAACTTTATATGTGCGATTTTATAGCGGCATTCAGTGCGATCTTCGAGATTTTTTATATTGATCTGCATATATATATATATATATATATATATATATATATATATATATATATATATATATATATATATATATTATGTAAAATGATAAGATACTCTTCATATCATTTGTATATAGTTATTTTATAGTTGTATATAGTTACTGTAAAGAAGAATAAGAATTATATCTGTGAATGGGTATATTTCAAGTGGAAGGGAGAAACTTCATTCCAACAGACAGAATTGTATAGATCCCTTTTCAAACTAAGAGAGATATAGATAAGATGTATATGTAAAATAATAGAAATAGAGAGTGTTAAGATTGTATAGGATATAAGGCCATTAAATTGATTTTTCTTTTAGGTACCTAAGTTAAACTTTATAATGTTAATGTATATTAAAATAATAATAATGTATGTATAATAAAATATATATTTCTTTTAGAATAAATCAATCGTATGAGATATACCTGAGTACAATCTTATAAATCAATTTAATGTCCTTATATCCTATACAATCTTAACACTCTCTATTTCTATTATTTTACATATACATCTTATCTATATCTCTCTTAGTTTTAAAAGGGATCTATCCAATTCTGTCTGTTGGAATGAAGTTTCTCCCTTCCACTTGAAATATACCCATTCACAGATATAGTTCTTATTCTTCTTTACAGTAACTATATACAACTATAATATAACTATATACAAATGATATGAAGAGTATCTTATCATTTTGCATATATATATATGACTTATTTTATATGAAAATGTTTATAGTGCAGCAAAAACATATACAAGTATTTCATCAAAGTTGTAATTCGCTTTTGAGTTATACAGTTAAACTGGGAAAATATGCAGCATTAGCATAATCACACCGTGACATATTTACCTAGATAGAATATGTCATTCATACCCAAACAAAAAGTAGAATTATTTTCTTGAAAATGCTTACCCTGATTCCAGTTTTTCTTTAGCTTGCAAATCATAATTTCGAAAATATTTCTTATTCACTGATGAAAATGATTTGTAGCAGACACTATGGTACCCTATCTCTTGATCAACACATTCAGGTAAAACAACATCACTAAAACTTAATGAAAACATTTGGCGCACTTTTAACGTCTGCATACATTTATTGAAAGTTTTGAAAGTGAATGGAATAATACGTTCTTCCGCGCAAAAGTTACAGAAAACGCACTTCTTTTCTTCCATTATTTTTCAGAACAAACAATTATTGTTAATAATTTCAATTTACACTTTCTATATTGTGAAATTCTGGAATGGACTTGATTTGAAAGCCTGCTTCAACAAACTGAAAAGCTAGATCATTGTATAAAATGGTAGACAGATTCCGTGCCTGTCTCAAAGATTGTTAGAAAACCTAAACACAGGTCTGCAATTTCTACTACCTGCATTTAAGGTACGTTTGGTATCAGGTACTAGCGGTTTTACAAGGGTATATCAGGAAAAAGTTAGGCCTGTTAGGTCAAATTGTCGAATATATACATATACTTCGTATTAGATAGGAAACTATTCAATAAAGTTGAAAGTTTATGTTATAATACCCTATTATACAAATAGAAAAAAAAGCAGCATATTCACGAAAAATGATCAATTATTGTATTTTAAATACAATGATCTAGCATGAAATCATAACTCATTGTATTAAATATAATGACCGTGATTCAAGATATAAATAAACCGGTTTCACACTCAATCTTGAATGTAAATACTCCATAACTCCACAATACAAATAAAACTCTGTGATAATGGGTAGAAAAGTTGATGTGTATTTTGTATTCAGTATTCATTTACCTGAGGATGATATTTCTAGAATAATATTGTAAAGAAGAATACTTATAACATTTTTTGAAATTCTTCAGTGTGTTTTAACTTTTAACGGGACAACGCACAGGTTTATCGTGGGTAAAACCAATCCCACTGATTTTATTGTTATGGAATGTGCTCTGGTACTGTTAATAACACGAGTATTCCTTGAAAGGATCAAGGGCTCAAAGATCCTTCAATTGTTGCCTAGTCCTTTCCCAGAAATCCATCTAGGGAAACTAATAAACTGTAGGAAGTGGCAAAAACAGATGTGAAATGTGCGTGAAATCTTTGTGAAGAAAAAATGGAATTCAAATCTTCAAAATGATAACATCACTTTTGGCCAAAAAAGTTAACTCTAAATACGTGCAACTGCCTGTCACATTTATTGTCTTCGAACCAATTAAAAGGCATCTCTTGTTACATAATTCAAGTGCAGTGTTGACTATATGTGGGGAATTCGGTTGCCAGCTCCGATTGAAAAAATCCACTAGATCTGTTAGACCAAAAATTCCACTAGATTAATTTTTTCCACTAGAAAATCCACTGACGAATATTCATTTGGAAACTTAGTAAATTCACATAAGAATTGAAAATGAATCAGTGATTCATTTCAGTAATCAGTAAATTGTAGAATGCTAAAAAGGTATTCAAGGAAATTGAGGTAGATTTCATGAAAATCACAAATCACAATAATAAAGAGAAGTAGAATTATAGCAAATAACAGAACAATACATAAAAGTTAGTGTACTATGTAATCTCTTAAGCGCCATCCCTAAATTTTTGTTCGTGTTGTTTCAACACGAACAAAAAGTCTATGAGCAACAATAATTATGAATTTATGAATTCGGAATTATATCAGTTTATCTTCAATTCAATTTGTATCTTCATTTGTATTTTTATCTTCAATTTTATTTGTGAGCGGACAATCGAAGACCATTATATTCTGGGAGGTAGCGTTGCATTTACAAAAGTTCGATGGTTGATCTTATATGCCTAATAGGTGAACCGTCCGTCAGCTGCTCAAGTAGCGATAGATGCGGCCGTGGGAGGTTGAGGAAGGTGTTGAAAAAAATTAATTGAAGTACTAGTACGTCACTTGAAACTTTTTTTACCAATACTTGACATCACACTGAGCTGCAAAATAATCGTCAGCTGCATGGCGCAGGGGGGAATATGCGTCAGCTGCCCACATGAACTTGTTAGAATACACGAGAAATGAAGTTATAGTACGCCAGATGAAATTTAAGTACGTGATTATTTGAATAATCAGTTATACGAAAACAATAATCAGCTGCTTGTTGAATGGTGGAAACACTGTCAGCTGACGCAGTAAAGATTTAAAATATTGTGCTATGCTGCAAGCATCTGATGCATAATTCACTTACGTACAAAAGCACGTAAAATAAAGTTATAGTACGCCGGATGAAATTTAACTACGTGGCAAAATAATCAAAAATACAGAAACAATGATCAGCTGTATGTGTAGCGGTGGAAACACTGTCAGCTGGCAGAGAAAGGATACAGATTATTTGAGCAATGCATAGAGATTTTCAGTGTTTATTTTTATCTTGTTTCATTATTTGAAAAATGCATACTATAAAATAATATCGCGACTATATTGAAGTTGACATAAATTAATAGAAAAGTTATATAAAAATCTAGAAATATAGGGCTAGAGAGCTTTGCAGAACTCATTCGTTATCGATGGTATTGCTATAATAATAGTTCTATGATGAATCATCGTCCTATCTGTACAGTAAAAAATAATTCTCTTCATCTTTATCCAATTATTGATGCTCTTCATCAATTGTAAATGAACATAGCAACTATCAAAATTAAGCTACTAGAAATATATAAGCTCGAAAAAAGTGTCACCGACAAAAATTCCATACCATCAATATTTTCGCTGCTATCCGCTATATTGGTGACTGATGGGAACTGGATCTCCCCAGATTCATTTGAAGACCTCTTCTGTTTCCTCCTATCCCCAGTCAGTGGAAGATAAGTGAGAGGGATCTCGAAGATTGAGGCAGGCCTTAAGGGCCGCTGCATACAAAGTGCGCAGTTAATGCTGCAGCTTCGATATACATGGTCGGAAGATTGACCTATCGTTACGATTTTTCCAATTTAGGATATCGTTTTTGTCATTAGATTGATAATTTTCAATAAACGCAGCAACTTGTGTTGCGTCGACATCGTTTGTCGCTTTGAATCCAAACAGGCCACAAACAATTCCGTCAATAGTTATGAATATCCCGTTCAATTGGCCTATATGCTCGCATATAGGTTTTGGATTTTCACAACAATTGAAAAGGGTTATTATTACGATTCCTGTAAGATGCAGCCTTGAAATCACAATGCGATTTTGGTGCTTGCTAAATCGTATATAAGTTCCATACAAGTTTTATTGCAATTTATTGCCGTTGAATAGGATTTTTTTTGTTTGCAAATGGCGTCAATTTGGGAATTTAAAGAAATGAGGAAGTACTCAATCAAGATAAAGTTGTTTAAATCATCGAAGATTTCCAGGAATGTATAATCGCAAAAGTCTTCCAACAGGTACTAAAGTTTCATGTAATTTAACAGGTTTTTTGTTTTACGCTTGCAACCTTAACCCTTCTAAATCCACAAAATTCTCAGCGCTGTTGCGAAATCTTTAGTGGTATCATTTGTGGAATCATACTGAGAGGAAGCATCCATGTCCTGGAGTTTAATGCCTACAGAGTCATGCAATGTATATTGGGGTAACTACAAACTGTTCGTCGAGAATATATCTCGAAATATATGTTTGAAAGTGCAACATAGTATCAAAGCTACAATATTTTATGCATTTTTTGCTCAACCTCCAAGATTCTTCTCAATTATCTCGAGGTTGGAAGAAACAGAAGAGAAATATGTCTTCAAATGGATCTAGGGAGATCCAGTCGCCATCATTCACAAGTATAACGGATAGCAGCGATAATATTGGTAGTATGGAATTTTTGTCGGTGACACTTTCTTTGAAGTTATATATTTCTAGCAGCCTAATTGTGATAGTTGAAATGTTCACTTAGAATTGATGATGAAGAGAAGCAATAATTGGATCAAGATGAAGAGAATGATTTTTTACAGTACATTTCGGACGACGATTCATCAGAGAACGATTATTATGCCGATATCGATAAAGGATGAGTTCTGCAAAACTTTCAATTCCTATATTTCTAGATATTTATATAATTTTTCTATTAATTTATGTCAACTTCAATATAGTCTCGATATTAATTTATATATATTTTTAAAAATTAAACAACACAAAAATAAACACTGAAAAACTCTATGCATTGCTCAAATAATCTGTATCCTTACTGTGCCAGCTGACAGTGTTTCCAGCGCTACACCAGCAGCTGATCATTGTTTCTGTATATTTTATTATTTAGCCACGTAGTTTTATTTCATCTGGCGTTCTATAACTTTATTTTACGTGTTTTTGCACGTAAGTGAATTATGCATCAGATGATCGCAGCATAGCTACAATATTTGAAATCTTTACTTCTTCATCTGACAGTAATTCCACAACTCAAAAAGTAGCTGATTATTGTTTTCGTATCATTGATTATTTAAACAGTCACGTGCCTATATTTCATCTGTCGTACTATAAGTTTATTTCACGTGTATTTTAACAAGTTAATGTGAGAAGCATGAACTTAAACATATTCCCCACACCGCGATGCAACTGATAATTTTTGTTCAGCTCGGTATAATGTCAACTAATTGTAAAAAAAAACGTTTCAGCCGGCTGACTATCACTTGACGCATATTCCCCCCCCCCTTCGCGATGTAGCTGATGATGATCACTTGATTTTTAATTTTTTTTACCACTTCCGCAGCGTCCCAATCCTACATCCAACGCAGGTGTATGCACTGAAAAATTCACAAGCCACTAGATTTCTTTTCCTACTAGGTCGTGTGTAAATTCCAGTATATCTAGTAGAAATTCTAGTGAGTTGGCAATTCTGCTTATATTAATCCACCAGTAAATTACAGACCGGTAAATCACTAAATCACAGAATCAATATTTTCAAATTCATAAAAGACTAACAAGACGAAAGAAATCCTGAAGACAATGCACAAACGATTTATTTTAGTTTATCTAGAGTTCATGTCTTTATTAATAATAGATTTTTATTCTATGTTCCAGGCACAATCGTCACTCTTGCTCAGAGGTAAAAGCCGGAAGTGAAAAACTTTTAAGTCTTCAAACTATCTGACAATGAGTTACGTCAAATCTTTGAAAAGTATTGTAAGCGCTGAGTTCAGAAACACAAAATATTAAATGAGAGGTAATAATAAAAACTTGTCTAAAAATCACTGTCTGAACAATTCTTTATTCGACTAGTTTCGCCTTTTACAGCAATATCAAGAATGAATACATATTACAAAGACAACCTATAAATATTTTGCAGATCTGTTCGGACCACCTTGAATTCCGTCATAGAGGCAGGGGTTTCCAAATTATCAGAGATTTAACAGCGGGGAGTGGTTTAGGTCTAACTGGTCATTAAGAAGATTGTATTTATCGGATTTTTGAAGTTTATTTATTTCCATGGCTTCCAGGTAGTTCATTTTAATTCCTTTTTCACAGTAATGAAGTATCTTAGGTTTAAAACAACTTGAGATCTTATGTCCTGTCGACTTTAGATGTTCCCGAAAAGCAGGTTATCCGTTTTTTACGAGTTCTTTTAGCCTAGTTTCAAAACATCTTTCGGTCTGGCCAACATATGACGACTTACATTCTTCACAGTCCAATCTATAAATTCCAGACTTCTTCATTGGCTCGGATTAGGACAATTTGTTATTAAAGATCATTCAATCCAATCTGCTGTGACTTGAAAATGCTATATTTAAATTATTATTTTTGAAGAATTTAATGATTTTTGAAGAGGAAACGTGTGTATAAGGGATGCTCACATATCTTAATTCATTTCTGTCATTATTACTATTGATGTAGTGTGGCCTATATAAAAGTCTATTGATGAAGCGTTTCTCTTTCTTTATAATTAGTGTATTGATTATTTTCAGTGGGAACTGATTGTTCCTACCTATCGTACGAATAACATTAAGTTCTTCCCTGAGGTCTTGTTTTGATAAGGGAATCGAAAAAGCCCTATGGATCATTGAATTGAGAGCTGCGATTCGGTGGCTTATTGGACTGAACGAATTGAAATTTATGATGGCGTCAGAGAAGGTAGGTTTCCTGAATATTTCGTACGAAAATTTATCTTGTTGTTTGGAAATTGTAAGGTCAAGAAAATTCAACGAATTATTCTGTTCCTTTTCTACCGTGAATTTGATCTTCTCATGTAATGAATTCAGATATGTCAGCTATGAACTGATATGCCGGTCTGTTTCACTAAACCCAACTAAGATGTCATCCACATGGCGGTACCAAAAAATTATATGTTTTTTTGATCCAATTCTAAAATTGTGATTTCCATGTTGTCCATGAATATGTCCGCTAATAACGGGCTTAGGGGAGAACCCATAGGTAGACCTGAATTCTGTAAATATATTCTGTTTTGGAATCTCAAATAATTCTGTCCCAAGGCAACCTTAAATAATGTTGGGAAGTCTGCTTTTATCGTAGGAAGTGTTTTTCTTTTTTCCAAGATGTTTTCAATTAGGGGTATACATTCTTCCGTAGGGATGTTAGGAAACATGTTGGATACGTCGAAGGATACTAATTTAAAGTTTTTATCAGTGTCAATTTTATCTAATTTTTGAATGAGGTCTATTGAATTTTTCACACTATATTTAGGAGAGAAATGAGTATGTTCTTTGAAGGCTGTGTTGAGAAATTTAGAAAGCTTACACGAAGGTGCTTTTGAAAAAGAAGCAACTGGTCTAACGGGTAGATCGTCTTTGTGTACTTTAACCAGTCCGAATAATTCAGGAGGTACTGAACTCATTGGGATAACTTTATTCTTAAGGTAAATAGTATCCAACAATTCCGACGCCTATTGTACTTTAGTTTTAATTTCAGCCAAAAAGGAACCCGTGGGATCTTTCTATGGAACCTCTACGGAATTCAAGGTGGTCCGAACAGATCTGTAAAATATTTATAGGTTGTCTTTGTAATATGTATTCATTCTTGATAATGCTGTAAAAGGCGAAACTAGTCGAATAAAGAATTGTTCAATCAGTGATTTTTAGACAAGTTTTTATTATTACCTCTCATTTAAATATGAACTATCACAGAGTAGATTCATCGTCTATTGAATTTACAAAATATTAACTCTTGAAATGTTTACAAGTGGTAATACTATGGCCAAGAAGACCAAGAAGATTCCAATGACGAACATTGCTTTGAATCCCCCCAATACGTTATCAGCTGAAGAAAACTTTAAAGAAGTTAACAAAAATAGCGCGGAGGAATTTTCGAATAAGCTATTTCATTTGGTTCGCGACAAGCAATTTTAACGTATACTTGACGTATACTAGACTGTTCCAAAATCGCAAATTTTTTTTGGACAAGACAACAACACTGTAGTCAGCCACCGTATTCACCTTATTTAGCCCCCTCTAACTTCTTCCTCTTCCGGAAACTCAAGGAACCTATGAGGAGATGGCGTTTTGCAACCGTTGAGAACAAACCTATTGTAAAAAGCATTAGCTCAACTCCATTGTTTCTGCGGAAATTGACTTTGAAGGAGAAAAAATAAATATTAAATATATAAATAAATAAAAAGGTCGCCCTACTTTTCACCCCATGAATTCAATTATTCAGAAATTTGACAACAATCAATCAACTTTAGATGCCTTCTATTTCAGTTATATAATAGTTGGTACAAAATTATAAATAACCTTGGTTTCTAGCTTCCAACCCCCCACAAGGGGGGATATATCACATTTATACTATATATTCTTCTTATGCAATCTAAATTATTCTTCAAGTTAACTATTTATATATTAAGTTAAAGAAAATTGTACTTTAGGAATACATATTTTACATTCATCATTAGATTAATTAGGTGCTGTTAGTGTACATAACATTTTATATTTCTTATTATAATGGCAAGATAACGATATAACTATTTTAGACAATAATTGGACGTTTTCCTTATCGTTAATATATAATTGGATGTAATTATCATTAATTCTTAATGAAACTTGATTGAGTTACGAATTAAGATACAATACGATTTCTACTAATGAACAGTTTTATTTCGTCTTACTCTGTTAATTTTGATGAGATAGAAGAATTCATCGTTGAATATTAATTTTAATGAAATTGAAGTATATAAAACCTTCATACCACCATAAATTTGTAGAACCAAATATATTTCATCAGAGTGACATTTTGAAGTAGAGAATATTAAAAATGGAAAATATAAATCTTGCTTCCTCCAATGTAATATAATTTTTTTTTGAGTTCTGGTATATACAGAACAATATTTAGTGAAATTATAAGTGTGTTAATCAATAATATTCGGATTGAGCAAAGAAAAAACTCAGCAGCTATAAAAATTGCAGAATAGAACTATGGGAACGATTTAGAAATGTAATTGATATACCTACTCTAATCGAAAGCATGTTAAATTGCTTAAAACTAATGTCAGTTACAGAGAGGATACTTTATGCTACATATAACTTAATATTTAAAATTAAAAACAAATTGTTCGCGTGTAGATTAATAAAAAATGTAACATATGTCACAGATGTGCACGTTTATAATACAAGAAATGCCGACGGTTTCTACTTGCAAGTTTGTAAGCATTCTAAATTTAGAAATAACGTATTTTATGAAGGATTCAGAGCATTTAATGGATTGCCTAGCTCCAAAAAAGCAATTAGTGACCTTAAGGTATTGTGATATAATTAATTCTGGCATTATACATCGATTTCCAGATGCATTTTCTTTATTGCATGCAATTATCAAAACTACTAAAATGACAGAAGGACAGCTGAATGTGATAAATATTTATAACGTCTGGCAACAATTAGGAGAGATGAAAAAGTTCTGGCCAGAGTTACCAACTTGTGGAATCTTTTCCCCCCGTAGTTGAAAACTCCCTAAAATCCCCTAGAAATGTTTTTAAAATGAAAATTCAAAGACAAAAAATATATTAAGGTTTTATTTTGCAGTTATAAGGTACTTAAGTGTTTTTTATTATTAAAATCAAAATATTATATTTATTATTATTGAATATTATTAAAATGTTATTTTATTATCACTAAATTTTTAATTTCATTTTAAGAAATGACAATATTAGGAATAGTTTATAGGGTATTCTTTTACACAAAAATTAAATTATTTATTTTAATTTAAAAATTTTATAACTAATTATAAAATTTTTCATTAACCAACATACATTAAGAAAAAGTATTGAATAATGTCAACATGAAATGAATTTTTTCATTCAAGATAGATCTCAAAATTAATTTTAGTTAATTAAATTATGAAATGAAATATTTTGGATTACTTTAAAAATACCCCTAAAAATTTTAAGCCCCCAAAAAACCCCACCAAACATTTTGTCCCCCTACATTTAGGGGGAAAATCCCCAAGTTGGTATCCCTGGTTCTAGCATTTTTTTATGGATTTAAAATATTATTTGAAATAATTTCCCAACGTTTTGTGACTGATAATACTTTAACAAAATTAAATCTTTTATCTTACCATTTTTGAAATGTTTGGGTAGTCTACACCGGCCATTGGGATTCCCATAAATGACCTTATGATCAACAGGTACTGAATATTGGATAGGTAAGTTTTGATGACTTTTGAAATGACAACTCAAAATTGGTCACTGAATCTTGGTCTAGGCCAGACATCCCCATACTTGTGAAGGGGATGACCTGATAAAATGAAAAATCATCTAGGCAGGCCGATGATAAAAAAATTAAACAGAGTACATTTTTATAAGTGATTAAATTTATTTTTTATTTTGCCGCACACAACTTATATATGACACACTGGTGAAAAAATAAGAAAAGAGTTACAAAATGCATTATTATTTAGAAGAGTATGGAGGTGTATGTGACAGATGAAACTGTGACTCAACTTCCAAAAACTTGTTGATAACCTGGTAGAAACTGGAATGAAATGATTCGCAGTAGTAAAACTAAATGGTGGTCAGTCAATCGGCTTCTAATGCCGATTTGCGAATCTTCATGGTAGAAAAAACCTGTTCACAGATGTAAAAAGATGCCAACATCGAAATTATCTTAATTATAAATTAATTGAGATAATAATAATTATAATTATAATTGTCGCAAATAACGACAATTATAATTATACAATTGTATCAAGAGAACCTTAAATGAAGATTATTATTATCATCATTATTATTATTATTTTTATTATCATTATTATTATTATTATCATTATTTCATTATTATTATTATTATTAGTATCAATAATATTATTATATTTCAAATATTGAAGAGGAAATTACTGATGAAATCTAAAAATTATTTTAAGTTTTTATCAAGGAAAGATCATGGTTGATGGCTTTAGAGGCAGATCAGCCTCGTCCGGGGGGAAGTGGCTGAATTGCTTGCGGAGTATTTCAGGAGTGTGTACATTGGGAAAACCCGACCTCATATATGGTCTCGCCAGACTTCCAATTTTCCTTAAGTTAATCTTCCAAATCAACTAAATTACATTCAGTTTTCATTTCATGAAATAGGTTCTCGATGGGAGGAAGAGAGCTGGACCTGATGAAAGTCTTAGTGGGCCACTTATGATTATCTATCATAAGTCTCTAAAATTGGCCAGTTTTTTGACAAGATGGAAAACTGCATTTTCCCACTTTTCAAAACATCGTATAATTATACGACAATTAATAGCGACCATTTGAACTTTTCACGTAACTCAAAGCCAGGTAGGTTTGCTAAGCCAGGGATTATTAAAATTTTTAATTTTATTTAATTGAATTTTTAATATATATAAATAAATATAATATTTAATTAAATTTTATTTAATTTTATTACAATCCATTATCGATGATCAGAAATTCATTGACAAGAGATGTTTTGTTTTTTCTATTATTGTTCCTTCTTTTCAGTTTTTCTCATACTAAATGTGTCACATTGTACATTTCAAATTATACATTTCTGATTTCTCGAACACGTTTCATTTCCCATTTCTTTTGTCATAATAGTTCTTCTGTTACGCTTTTTTAAATCTCTAACTAGACTTTCCCCTGTATATCGGTACTAAAAACTCAACTGATAGATACAAGAAGAAACATCATTAACAGATAATATGAAAATAATGTTCATTTTCTAACGCATTAATGAATTTTTATATGACCTAGGCACAAAAACAACATTAGATACCTACGTGTACTGATAACGAGCCTTAGAAACATTTCGACTCACAATATTACCGTGTAATGTTTCTAGAATAAATACTACACATAAAAATGGCAATATTATCTTTGCATCTGAACCTATTCCAGAATGAGGTGATTACGAGGCACAGAGTGTAGAAAGTCTTCGATATTGTGTCCAAGTGGTTCTTTGAGATTCGAATTAAATTAGATCGATGATTGATGAGGCCGATACTTGGAGAAAATTTATATCCATAATGAAACAATATTTAGAATTTTCTCATAATTTTAATACAAATATTCATGACGACGTTTCTAAGTACTACTTCTTTATCAAATGCTGAATTAATACTAGGTGTAAATTTTACAAACTCAATACTGGATCGTATACCTAGAAATGAACACAGAAAATCAATCTCTTAAGACAGGTATACCAACTATATGTATGAAAAGATATAATAATATCCACTATAATAATAAAAGATACAAATAATATACAACTAAGATTTCTAAGAACAAATAAAGGAAAGTTAAAATTTTTGAACATGAAAAACATAAAATTGAAAGTAAATTAACTGAAACTAGGTAATCAATCTGATCTACTACCTGGAATATTCTTATTGAACATATTAAGTAGAGGGCTGTTAACTTCTAACTGGCTATTGAGTAAAAGTTCCGAATTTTTACTCAATAGCCAGCATTTTTACTTTCAATCTTATGTTTTTCATGTTCAAAAATTTCAACTTTATTTTATTTGTTCTTAGAAATCTTAGTTGTATATTATTTGTATCTTTTATTATTGTGGTCTACAGGAAAGCAGTAATTTTTTGTTTATTCACTATTAAGTTATTCGATCAATTAGATGATTTTTTGTGTATTTATAATTAAATAGTGTCTTCTAAAATATAGATTCTGCATTTCTTGTTCTTTCTACGCGCCTAGTAGTACAGTCATTTTGTTGAAAAAGTGGAGGTTTTCCGGGAGTTCCATATTGGATAAATGGAGCCTAAAAACTGTTTTATGATAATAACTTTTTTCTGACGCATTTTAGAGAAAAAACATATTCATACAAAATGGAACTAGAGAAAATTTCCTGCAATTTGTGTCACAACCTTTTTTTCTAAAAAATAGTTTCAGCGTACGAGCGCCGTAAAATGTAGTTTAATACACGTTTCGGCCGAAATAGTTATTTTTTATTTTAAGCGCCAATTTTCCAATATAGCCGATAAGATACGAGTTGGCAAAGTTGAAATTCAGAAAGAGCACGTCGAAATTCATGAGATTGCCAAATTTCGAAAGTATCGGAAAACTTTCCAAGTAAAATACCAAATGACTGTACTTACTTGAGGTCATTTTATATCCGTTTGTATTAAATTGACATCAATTAACCTCAATTGTGCAGAGCTGGTCCATCATTTTCCAAATTGAAACACTCTTATCGTCCATTACTTTGACACAAATTGTTTTGATTGTACAGCACACTAGATTCTCAATTACATACTTTGGAAGCACTACCAATAAAATGTTTGTCAGAAAGATATCATTCCAGCTTAGCTCCTATTCAGTGTGAAACTTCAAAGCCTAATATATTATATGATCTTTATTTAATTACTATTGATTTCTGATGATTTCCGAAAATTTAATTGTAGCCGCTTTTTAAAAAAATGATAACTTCAATATTCTGGATCGGAATGATTACTTATGTAATAATTGATTGACGTAATTTGAATTGGTTTCTTTTATTTCGAGAAAAATTTTTATATTCGTTTATTAAAAAATTGAATATATGATACTTCTACAAATGTAAACTTCATCGCCATCGCTATAACTTTATTTATACGTTCTTGATTTTTCTTTTTATTCATTAGTTTTGCCTATATTGATAGTGTAAATATATCTTATAATAAAGAATTGAATAAAAAACACTAGACATAGCTTCACATAATTATATCAATTGCTTGACAATCGTTTCGGTAATATGCCGATACATTTGTCAAGCAATTTGTTAAATTCTGTGAAACTAGGTCGAGTGTTTTTAATTCAAAATATTAGTACAATGTATATTCTCTAACGAAGAACTCTTTATCTAAATGTATCGAAAACAATGAAGGCAAATCTGATAAATCGGAGAAATCAGGACTATAGATACCTAAAAATAAGTTTGTTATTGGTAAATAACAAATTTTTACATTTACTACCACCATAATTTTTATATTCGAATGAACTAACTTTAAAATAATTTTCGGCATAATGAAACAAATTCAAATAACGCACAAAATTTCTCAACAAAATCATTCGTTCAATCCAGAATATGAAATCTTAAATTTTTTGAATGAAGACATATAATTACATTTTTGGGAATCAGCAAAAATAAACAATCACAAAAATTCCGGATGATTATTTAATGACTAGAATTAGAAGAAAATACTTCTATATTTAAGTACTTATCTTCTGATGATCCTTAGTGAAGGCTCTGAAAAGTATATAAGTATTAGCTTCCCCGATGAATAGTGATACATTTTAAATTTTGCATTATATAGATTTGTTTTTTTTTTCAGTCTTATGGTGAATTAATCACTAAGTTTACCAACTTTACACTTATTAGACTTGCAATAATTAGATTCATCTTGGTTTAATTTTGTATCTTCATCTACTATTTTTGTATTATTCTCTAATTTATGTTCATTTTATTTGTGGAGAAGTGGAAAAATGATTCGTCAAACTCCTACCATTTTTAAGAAATTTCTTTCCTCTACTATAAAGATTACTACTACTACTAAACTTAATTTATGATTTGAATTCGTGAAATGAAACTGATACAAAAATTTTATTTATTTCAATAATTCATCAGGATATTATTCGTAAGAAAAATGATGAAAATTCATGGCGGGTCGACATAAAAAAATTACACTTTCCAATTAAAGGCTAATATACTGACATATAGCAGTAATGACTTAATTTTCTACATTGGCGTACTATAATGAGAAATATCTTTTTGAAAGGCGCAAAATTAATAATAAGCCTTTATTTTCTAAATATATTTCCTATTTTAATATATATTTCCTAAGCCCGAACATAATAATTACGCAATATAATCAAAAACTCCATTTAAATTAATTTGTTTTTACCCCGCGAATAAAGAGCTTTACTGTATTCGAAAAGTGTCCAGCGTAACGAACAATAAACCCATAAGATTTAAATTGAGGCATTATAACTTTTTTATTAATCTTATTAGATTATCTTCTTCCAGAATTCTACGTAGATGAAACAATGATTTTTGACGGTCATTTAAGAATTAGAGAAATAGAAAAACAAGAACAAAAAATTCTCAGAAATATTTACGGGACATCAATAAGAAAAGCATTTAGATGAAAATATCTCAGAACAAACTTCATTAAAAGACAAATATCGGAAGAAATCAGAAAACGACGCGCAAAGTTTCATGCTCATGTCTACAGGATGAAACGGTCCAGAATACCGAAGAAACTACTCGATATAATTATAAAGAGTAAATGCAGAACAGGGTGACTAAAAGAGGTCCTAAAGAATCTTCAACAATTCAATATAAAAATGTCGAGGATCGCAGGAAGTGTCGCTATAAAATCGCACATGTGAAGTTTGAGCAGAAATCACACCAACCTGGAATAAAATGGACAGATGAACGGAAGAAAGAGCATTCTCAAAGGGTGCAACGTTTTTGGGGGTGAAAAAGCTGAAGCAATGGCCCTAAAAATTCCGAATTCGACTTCAATATTGTTCTCCTAATGGGGAATAAAAGTTATAATAATATTAATATAAATTCAAAATTTTGTCAGTTCGAAAAAGCTACTATAATGGGGAAACGTGCGCCACAATTCGATTGATAAAAGTGTGTAAATCTAGAAAACATTGCTTTCTTTACCACTTCATTCGAAATAGATTCACAACTAAAGTCTTGAAAATCCAAATCCACAAAAAATGTTTAATAGACTTGACGTATTTTTTGTATTAAACTCTTAAAAATGGATTGTAGCCCGAAACATATATCAAGCACTCTAAACGATTTATGTTAAATTTGATTATCGCTACCCTAATTAACAAACCTCGTAACTCCACTTTTTTCCTATTTTAGATCTCAATGGCAACTTGTAGAAAAAAAATATCTTTCATTTGCTGCAAACCTCTTAAATCCTAAAAAATTGTAAAAATTATAAATTTATGATATTTTAAAGAATATTTAGGATTATATAAAATTATACAACAGTTTGAGATCCTGGAAAGTTGGGTGTTTTGGAGTTAAGAGGTTTGCTAATTAGGGTAGCGTTATACGATAAATTTAATTTTATTCGAAAATATACACCAAATCTCGCTAAATCGTATATATTGCAAACAAGTGTTGCACACAAGTGTTTATCCAATATTTACATTTATTACAAAGTCCACGCAAGAAACTTTCATATACCTATAAATGGCAATTTTTGTCAGATGATTGAGATCAAGTAGATATCTACCTACGTGCTTTGATGAGATTCAGAGATCCTTATCCTACGGATGCGTGATAATTGAGGAATGTATATAATGATAATTGATACTCAACTTGTGTACAATACCTTAAAATGTTTATAATATATGACAAGTGGTTCAGGAATTGCTTGTACGATAAACAATATGTACATAGAGATTGAGATAATTAAGGATTGAATTGTATTTTGGCATTTTCTGTGAATTTATTTATGTTTTTTACTGTAAATAAAATGTATGTTTACTCAGAAAAGTTTCAATTTTAAGTTATTTATTTAAGATTTATGTAAGTTTACCTAGAAAAGTTGATGAGATAAAATACTTAATGTAAGCAGAAACTTGGAGTCGAAGTAATTTGTACTCATCAATTGTGGCAATGGTAACGTTTGCGACATTTTTATTTTGGTTTCTACTTCTACACTGTATTTCTGAAAAATGTTTCTCATTCATCCTCACAAACTTGATTGAAATTTTTCAACTTCCTTGTTTTATACAAGAAAAAAATGTTGTTTGATTGACTTTTTAACTGATAATTCATTATAAACTCTTGGCTTAATGTTTCACGAATGTATTGTACAAAAACACTGGGAACAGCAAGTTTGTTGTCTTATATCTGTGACTTGTTTTTGACTAAATTTTAGACTCTGAATTTAAAAATATTATTAATATTTCTGTATCGCGATAAATTTTTAAACTATTATACCCTCTCTTTACCCTAAAAGTCATACAAAATATGCATACAGAGGAAAATAAAGTGGGTACTGACCAAACATATTAGAATAATTTATTCATACAAAGATTATTATAATATCAAAAGTTAAATTGTGTTTATACAAAAAATAAAAAAAGATATTAGAGTAAAAATATTCGCTTAGAATTTTTCCTTGAACGTTCAATCTGGGGATATTCTCGCTTGATGCTCCCACAGTAATCAGCCATCATACTGACATCCCATTTACCTTGATACCTTGCCTCCATGACTTCAAATCTTGGTGGAATCGTTCACCCTGTTCATCAGTAACAGCGAAAGATTTTCTGGAAAGTTAGCAAGATGGCTATGTAAGAAATGCAGTTTCATACTGACGTTACAGCCAAGCTTTTTAAAGCTTTTTAAGAGTTGTTGAACAATGTCGTCGTAATTCTGTGCTCGTGTGTTTCGAAAAAGTCCTTGACAATACTTTTGAATGCCAACCTAATCAATTAGAGAAATATATCTAGTTTTATATGCAAAGGCGGAACTATGTTTTTTCTGTTGACAAGTGGCTGATTTAGCATGCTTGGATCATCAGGTTTCAGGTCAGATCTTGGCAGCCTTTTCGACTGCTCTAATGCTTCTCACGAGCTCTGCTGTCGCACATACATAGACAACAGAGATACTTGGTATATCCGCGTTGCTGGCCAAGAAGGAAACAAACCATTTTAAGGTCAACACAGATGATGTATTGGTGTAAGTTATATTGCTACAAGTCAATGAGCTTCATTATGTCTTCGTATTCCTCATGCAAATAAACTGAATGACCTATTGGGACTGAACCATATAAATTTCCATTGTGGAGGAGAACACACTTCAAGCTACGTTTTGAACTATCTATAAACAATCGCCATTCAGTTGCGTTATAGTCTGAAATTCCCAATTCTTTCATTAAACCAGCTATGTTATGGCAATACACAAATCTATCAGCACCCCAAAGAACTCCAGAAATGCAGTTTCTCTCGATCGAAAGTAGATGACTTTAGCTCCTTCTTCTAATTTTTTTTCCGTGAAGTCTCGATGCTAAAAGCTCCTACGCTTTTTTGGATAGTCCCAAATTTCGTACCAAGTCAGAGTTCAGAGCCACACATACACCTGTTTACTACAGTGTCTCTGACCAAATTAGTGTAGATTACTAGAATCTGAATCTAGAATCTATACCTATTGTGCCGCGTCATTACATCCTCCAGTCGTTACTGGAAAAAGTTCCGTCGACAGGAGTGCAGTAAGGCGTTCTGTAAAACGCGTTCAGTTTCGCGAAGAGTAACACTATGCGCAACAACTGTAGAAAAAAAGCTTGACATGATAGAAAAAACTGATTAAAGTTCTGGAATCCGCATGTCAGTTTACCTCTAAACAGCCTAAAAATAGAACTCAACAAAAATTATGTTACAAATTGTTCCCCAGTGTAATACAATAAAGTTATAACGTTGAGTCAACATGCTTCAAGCTGTCAGCTCATTATCAAGATTAACCACAAAAACAGAATATTTTACAGCTATAAGTAGAGGTGAAAAAGAGGAGTTATTGAAATTCTATTTGTTGTTTAACGAATCGATTCTTTTCTTCTCATATCGTGAAGGTTATTAAAATCCACTATTTGAGTGTGAATGTTGTTGAAATCGAATATAAAATAACACGAGTCATGGATCAAGGATTTACTGAAGCAAACAGCGCTAATTTACTATTGACATAATAATGTTCGGAGAGTTTTTAGCATAAAAAAAGACTTTAGTTCAGCAGAATTTAGAAAAGTTAAAACTACCTATTTAAATAATTCTCTAAAATATACTTTTGACAATGTATTTGGTATGTAATGTAATGTATCAGGTTATTATTAGGATTATGTTAATGAAATTTATTTTTATAATGCTTCTACTCTTCATTTATAAATCGATTTTTCTTCTAGGTCTTCCAGGCCATCCTATGACGATGACGCTTTGATATTATCCATGACATTTGGTAACTGAAATTTGAATAAAATACGTAATATAACAGCATTGAGATGAAATTTCGAGGTTAGACCTCGAAATAGATAGCTTATATTTTTACATTTAGGCCTCGTACAAATTGTTATTACCAAATATTATATACTATACTAGAATCTACAAAACAATGTAAAAACTTACATCAAAGTGATATTCACAAAAATAAAGGTGTGCACTGGACAATATTGCATTTGAAACTCCCTTGCAAGTTTAAGCCACTTGTTTCGTGTTGTTTTATTTTGAGGAACGAACGCAATTATCTTAGTAGGAGTTTTTATGGATGTGTTCTCACACTGGGGAACCCCATACCAATTATACACTTTCAAATTCATATTTAATAACACAAATTAATTAAATTATTACAAGAACTCAGGCCTAGTGTTTAGTTTACTCAACAGTGACGACACAGGCGACGCCATGACACTGACAAGCGTTTTAGGTATACATGTAAATTCATATTTTAAAATTTCATTTTTTTCCTACTAAACTCTTAATTTCTGCAGACATATCTTATTTATTGTAAACAATATATATTTGTGGACATTTTAGATCCGTTTTTCAAAAACTGTCATCATGCCTATTGTTTCGGGTTGTTGCCCCATTTTCAAAAGTTAAACTGAAAAGTAAAGCTTCCAGTTTAACTTTTGTAAATGGGTAACACCTCGAAATAATTGTCAAGTATTCACTATAAATTTTGTGAATCCAAGCCAAGTGTTTTTATTTAATATATTTTTATTAGATATTAATGCTAGAGTTACTTCTATCTGTGAGTAAATGTTTCCACATTCCTCATCGGTAAAGAATTTGCGAATATACTAACTCTGAGAACATTGTATTCTGCTTTCATAAGATCTAAACTCCAATCCGGGTCAATAGTTTTGAATTCTGGTTATCAGTTACATATTGATAAGCTGGAGTCTATAAATCGGAAGTTCTTGAAACTCTCGAGCTTTAGAATAGATGGAATACATACACCTTCTAGGCATACAGCATAAACTACTTACAAGTCGACATAATATAGGCACTCTCAGTTCGCGAAGTCATATTGCTATACAATAATTTTCTTGCATAAAATAATAAACAATACAGTGAAATGTAAGTAGTTATTGCGTAAGCTTGAGTTCATTGTACCTACAGTCTCTTCAAGAATCGATTCACGTTGAACATTTCGACAGCTAGAACTAATTAATATACTGAAATTTTCTCAATTGCACACGTTGTATAAACATTGCAATAATTTAGGGGTTAGCTGGATATATTTAACTTTTTTGGTTTTGATATTGAGGCAAGCTTCTTGAAATCAGGATCTGCATAATTCTTGATCCAACATTGATATATAGCGTAAGTTCTTTTTGGTATAGTTATTTTATATGTTTGTATTTTGTGTAACTATTTGTATTTTCACCCAGAAACTCAGTTATGTTTAGTAGCAGTCATCCTGTAAAACAGTATAAGTGAAATAAATAAAATTTTCAAGGAAAAAAAATTATACAATATTCTTCTCGAATTCATCTTTACTAACAGATGCATCATACATCAACTGGTGAATATTTAAAACCGTACGAGTTGGTAGAAAACTAACTAAACATTAATAAATTCAATGGTCGATGAATCAACTCTGTGATAGTTCATATTTAAATGGGAGGTAATAAGAAATACTTGTCTAAAAATCACTGACTGAACAATTCTTCATTCGACTAGTTTCGCCTTTTACGGCATTATCAAGAATGAATACATATTCTTAGGTCTGCTCTGAGTTTTCTTGAGGTCTGGATTTATATCCTTCGCCTCTTCATCTTCTTTTTTGTCTCTTTTCTACGATGTTATTCTGATTTTTCTTCACATATTTTGTTTTAGTGCTTTTTTTAGCACTTCCCTTCTTGCTCTCTTGAAAATTTTTCTCTTCTGTCATTCTCTTCCATTGGGACAGAAATGTTCTACCACCTGATCTTCTTGGTGTAATCTCTGTTGTTCGTTTTATTGTTCTTGTCTCTGTTGTTATTCTTATGAGCTTCCATATTTTCAAGCATCTTCTTTCTTCTCTCTTTTATCATGTCCGTGAGTTTTTTGATTTTCAGTTCTTCATGCAGATTCTGGTTGGGGAATACATATTACAAAGACAACCGTTGAATATTTGCAGATCAGTTCGGACCACAGAATACACCCTAAATTTGATAGAGTGAACATAGAGGTGGGATTTCCAAACTATCTTTTTTTTACAGTTTTAGAGATTTAACAGTGGGGAGTGGTTTAGGTCTAACTGGTCATTGAAAGATTTTAATTATCGGATTTCTGGAGTTTATTTATTTCCATGGTTTCCAGGTAGTTCATTTCATACCCTTTTCACAGTAATGGAGAATATTAGGTTTAAAACAGGGTGAGATCTTATATCCTGTCGACTCTAGATGTTCCCGAAAAGCAGATTTCCCGTTTTTTAGTAGTTCTTTTAGCCTAGTTTCAAAACATCTTCCGGTCTGGCCTAGATTATGATGACTTACATTCTTCACAGTCCAATCTATAAATTCCAGACTTCTTCATTGGGTCGGGTTTGGACAATTTGTTATTAAAAATCATTCCATCCAATCTGCTGTGACTTGAAAAAACTATATTTTATTTTTGAAGAATATTCTGTGATCTGATAATGCTTTGTAATATATATTCATTCTTGATAAGGAGCGAACCTACTCGAGAAAAGAATTGTTCAGTCAGTGATTTTCAGACAAGTATTTGTTATTACCTCTCATTTAACTTAACATTGTTTTTCACACCCTTTTCCACAATTTTCACATTCACAGCAAGTTTTTCTTTCTAATTATATTAAAAATATATATTTACGTATGTGTTTATGTAAATATAATACAGATTCTCAGACATTCTTCAAACTCACCACAGGCTAGTCTTTGTGAGAAAAGGTATTTATATTTATTTTAATTAATGATTAATTTAATTAATAATTAAAATTAATGAATTAATTTTTAAATCACGATACTATTGTATGAACTAAGAAGTGTATCACGAAAATCTTAAGTATAGTAATGTCAGCTAAATATTTCAACACCCTTCTCAACTGCAAATCACCCCAAGAAAAACTTGAATTTAACCCTCCGCCTTTTCCGCATCCGGACTCGCAAGTCCCTGGATATGAAAGAGATTACGAAGATTAACAAGCAACTCAAAAACAGCAAAGCAGCAGGAGAAGATGAGATTATCGCCGAACTCTGGAAACTGAACGATCCTATACTGACGCAAAAACTTCATTTAATTTCAGAAATCTGGAGGACGGAACTGATACTAGATGATTGGAAATGCGTGCATGGTACAAAAAGGGGGCAAGATGGGTATCAACAATTACTGAGGAATTTCCTCGTTCCCGATTGCGAACAAAATCTTCGCCCAAGCATTACTAACCAGGATAGAACACCAAGCGGATTCACTAATTGGGGAATGCCAGGCCGGATTCAGAAAAGACCGAATACGTGTCGATCAGATCTGGACTTTAAAGATAATATGACAAATGAGGAAATGCGGAAATACAGTGATTACACTTATCGACTTCAAAAAAGTATATGTTTTTTAGACGGAAATACCCTTTCAAAAACCATTGCAGAATTTGGAATCGATCGAAGGACCAGAACAGTTATAGAACAGACACATACATCTTCGAAATTACATTCATGGGTGAAGTATCAAATTCCTTTGAAATCAAAACCAGCCTGCGACCAGTTTCACCAATAATCCTCTTCAACATTTAGAAAAGATCAATAAGGAAACGGAACCTTATATAAAGGGCATACTATTTGAGGTTCAATACTTCGTCCTAGAAAACTAACAGAAAGATTTCGCTTGTCACTTGGAGAAACGTTCTGTTAAATAATAGTAGGTATATGAAAACATATTAAGTTTCAAGGAATAAATTAATAACTCTACATATAAATTAAAAATTAAACCACTTGACTTAAGTTTCACTGAATATATTATTACAAACTCTACATATGTTTCGGGTGGTTAACCCATTATCAAGAGTATACAATATTACTGAATTTCAAAATGTACGGCTTTCACTTATATATCCTAAACCACAGAATTTAACACTGGTTTCACGGAAAAATCTACCTGATCATTGCAAATAGATAAATTCTTCTTTTTGGCTATGGAAACTTCCAAAACTTCGAGGTAGGTATCTAATCTTTTGCCCTTACTACCTGAGGGTACTATTTCGGTCTTCCTGGGATCCAAGAAATGATTATGTTTAATGCAGTGTTCAGAAAAACCCTTTTTAGGTTTATTCAAAAATATTGATCTTTTATGATCATTTTATGACCATGTTTCACAATTGATCTTTTATGTTCATCGCTTCTTTTTTGTATAGAACGTCCAGTTTGACCTATGTAAAAACTATCACATTTACTGCAAAATATTTTATAAACGCCACTTCTCGAAAATATCTCAAGTTTGTCCTTGTTATTTACCAACAATGAAACCAAGTTCTTATTGTTGGTGGATATTGTATTCACGTTATTTTTATGTAATCCTCTACAAATTTTATTACTCAACTTAGGTATATAATTAATTGAATGAAATATTTTTTGTTGTTTTTCTGAGTGCATAGGAAAAATTCTTTGTAAAAGCATCTTTCTCTGTTTATTTTCGATTAGTTTATCAATGGAGAAGAGTTTATATATTTATATATTTTTAATAACAATTGTTTTTATTATACAAACTCATTTCCTAAAATTATCAGCAAACAACGGTAGCGAAAGTAATCTATGAACTAATGAATGAAAGGCACTCATTTTTATTTTTTGCGATTGTGAATAACACGCCTTTGTTTTATACATTCACATATAATTCGAAGAAGAAAAGATTACCAATGTCACCCTGCCTCGAGTTTCAGTGATCATTCCACTTTCATCACAGTCTTTCATCTACGACTTTCATCATTATAGACCGGGACTAGAAATAACGCTATTGAAAAATAGGGCTTGGTAGTTGAAGGGTGTAAATTTAGGGTGGTATGTATTTTTTAATGCCACATCATAAAAAATTGAAAAATGGAAATTTTTACCGAAAACAAAGGAAAACCTTTTTGGGATGTACTACCATTGTCACTTAGGGTTATCAAAAATAGATAATAATCGATTCTCAGATATACCGATTATACATATAAAATTTCATTTAAATCGGTTAAGCTGTTCCGGAGTAGTAAGGCAACTAATGTAATGGCTATCTTATTGAAGACCACCCGTATAATGTATTTTTCAAATTGATTCTATCCAAATAAATGCAAAACTGGCTCAGATCCCAGTAATCTCAGTAATCGAATAAAAATTTAACAAATAAAAAAAATTTTAATTAAAATCGAATATTAAAATATATTTCTACAAAGTTATTACGCATGTATCTACTAATTATGTTTGCAATTTAGTTAAACTTACCACAATTAAAGAAAAACGAGAAGAAATAAGTATTTCTCATCATATCTTGCCAAGCAATATTATTGTGAAAGCTAAATGTTTTAAACATTTTGTGAGAATTAAGTCTTCTTGCTTCATTTCAAAAAATGCAGAAAAAAAAATTTATATATTCCACAAATGGATAAAATTTGAAAAAAACTAATTTCTAAATATGATATTCTAATTACACTTTATTATAAATTATGTAACCTTACATATCATAACCCAGCTAATTATCATATTCAAATAGATTATCTGAATACATTAGCGATAACATCTTCCCCTTTTAAACTAAGTTATCTAGTTAGCCTTCATTACAAACTACAATCACTCATTCAACAAACCAACGCCTGCTTATCTCCACGAAAGTTAAAGTTCCGAATTTCCATTGTTAGCTTTAGTATTCTGACAATAAAACGATATTTTACATTTATTCAGCCTTGAATAAAATATTTTGAACATAAATTCTGTAGGACGACCTGTCATAAAGACCAAATATAGCTGAAATTAATGTATTATGCCATTTCCCCCAGAAACCAGTTTTGTAGCAAAAAAACTCATTGCCAAACTTCGTCAGGCATTGGTGAGAAACCTGATCGATATTGGGGCGAACCAATGGCCTCAACGCATAAAACATACGAAGAAGGGAAATTCCTCCTGATTCCGTCGATTATTTTACTGAGAAAGCGACCCACGAAAAAAACACAAGTTGAAATAGTCAACGAAGCGTCAATTTAAAAGTGGACTAAGAGAATGTTACGAAAAGAAATTATGTAAACGAATTTCTATGTTTACTGAGTCTGCGAGGTCATTTGGTTCGTCCTCGTAACGCTCTAAACTTATTTCCACTCAGTGTTAACGCAATGACCTCGAACTGGAACGGAGGGGAAAAAGAGATAGAGCTAAATTGAACAAAGAGGAATGTTTAAACCTACTGACGGATGTTGAGTGAACTCTAGTGAACGCAACATTTTGCCGTTTCATGTTCATGATAGTATCACATAAAACCCGTATTTTCGCTACGTCCCTACTGTTACTGTTCGCTAGAAAGCATGTTGGGAACCGGAATGTGATATTTTCGTCTGACCAGATGTTTGTTTTTTTAACACGACTTTTATGCTTGGTTATTTCGGTTTTTTGTTTACATCTACGCTTTCCCTATATTTCAGAAAAATCATAGAATAAAATTAAATAGAAACTACTACAAAACTCTCGAATTACATAATAATTCTAAAATAAATTTTGAAAACTTGAACATACTTAAAAAAATATTTCCTCATGGGATTTCTTCTAGTTATGATAAAATGAGTTTGATAAATATTTAAGCGTTATAGCAGTTGTATATGAGGAGTAACTGAAATAAGGAAATAATAAAAATAAATATATCAACATTTATTTCTTTCTACACGTAATTAACTACAATAGGTATAATATAGGTATATGAATATAATAATATATTTCTTTATTAATATAAAGTATAGGATACGTATAAGTAAATTCAAACGTATTTACCAAAATCCTAAATGAACTTAAAACAATAATAATAAAATTATGTATCTATTTCTTAGATATTAACAATATTTATTGCTAAGGCACACTTTCTATTCAAGTAAGCTTTTTCCAAAGAACAATACGTATTTTCCTTAATCAATCAAAAATTCAGATTCTTGCATTTTATTACGATAACTTGCATTATAGAATAGTTTATACAGTTGACGTAATGAAATATATATTTTTCGTAAAAATAGAGATCAACAGAAACTTGTTGACAATTCGAAAATTTGAATTTAAAGTTAATAATGCTCTTATTATACCATTCAGTCCTGTTTACTTGCAAAAAACCCAGTTTTGTAGCTCCAGAGAAACATTTTTTTGTTAAATAACTGAATTAACCGGAGGAAAATACGTGGATGTCGTAGATTCTCAAAAAATATTCGCAGAAAGTACCAACCACATTGAAGAACTCATAATTGAAATTTGGAATTGTTTGTTAGTCAATATTTGTTCAATTTTCTATAATAGAAAATGGTCATTGAATTCTATCAGTGCATTGGTGTACTAATAGTAAGGCTAGAAGGTTCACCTGCCTTGAAATAATTTAGCTGAAAACCCAATTTGTCAATGACAGTTATTTAAAGTTACATGTGTAGCTTGTAATACGGTGGAAGTAAAATGTTTTGGCATTGGGACTAGAGAAACGAAACTGAATCAAATATTTTAAAAAATAAATAGAAAGAAAATTAATGCCATGTTAAAATTTAAAAGAGTATATATCAGTGCTATAACAACAGTAATATACACTTATTCATATCGGACATTATACATAATAAATTGATTAATTGTCATAATACTTCAAATATGAAATTATAGGTTCATGGTGAATGAAATGCTGAACATAACTTCTGGTTTGCAAGTTCTGAAATTTTTTTGAAGAAATCACATCAATCGTCATACCATATACTTAATATTGTTTATATAACTGGAGATTATTAATATTAATTACTGAATATTGAATTGAACGAAAATCAACATTGAAATTTTCACACTTGACTTAAGTTTCACTGAATATATTAAAAACTCTATACATACCGGTCTCCGTAGCTTAGTCGGTTGAACTCCCGACTATGGTGCGGTAGAACTCGGGTTCGAGCCCCGCTGAAGGCATGGGTGTTTGTGTTTGTCTATGATTTAAGTAGTTTAAATAATGAAATATGCTGGTTAATGTACATCGATTACAAGCCCAATGAAAACTGTAGATTCACTGAATTAAAAAAAACTCTACATATGTTTCGGGCGGTTAACCCATTATCAAGAGTATACAATATTATTTGGGTTAACCGTCCGAAACATATGTAGGGTTTTTAAAATATTCAGTGAAACTTAAGTCAAGTGTGTTAATTTTTAATTTTATAGTTTTTAACATGTTTCACCAAGAGATAAGCGAAACCTCCGTGTCATTTATTGAAAATTTCTACAAGAAGTTACTCATATTGAGAGGTATTCAAAAGACTTGAGCCTTCAACAGTAAAATGGAATGAAGTCTGACGAATTGATTTCATGATAAGTGATACAGTATTGGTAAAGTCTTCGATCTTCTTCATTCCACAAATCACCCAACTTATTTCATCTGCCTCGAAGATAAATGAATGCCATTATCCGCAATGGCAAGTATTTCATTAATTGTTCAATATTTATAAGCCTAATTGATGCCCTAATCCGTAGTAAGTTGGAGTATAGCAGCATGATCTGGCATCCGATTTATACTTGCCATCGATACAATCTTGAGGCCATTCAGAGAATGTTCTTGAAATTCTTAGTTTGGAGGGAGGACAAAGTTTATCCACAGAGAGGAGTAAATCATGACGAATTATTGAGTCGATTTAGTTTAATCACATTGCAAGGTAGGAGAGAAACTCTATCACTCAGATTTATGTATAAATTACTGCACAACAGTATTGATTGTGCTCCCCTCTCGTTCGCTTTGAGATTTCGTGATACCTGCAAAATTCTCGTATCACAGAACTATTCCACCTTGAAACTCCAAGTACCAATTAGCTAGTAAAATCCTGCAGGGTACATTCAAAACAGTTACTAATAAATGTGTCATTCACTTTTCATTCTATTGCAGCTTTAATTAGGAATTATGTGACCAAGACAAATTATAAATTGATTATTGAAAATTAGTAAAATTAGATTGACTTCTATGTTACATAATATATAACATTTAATTTCATTATCAGTTACTATTATTTAGCTTTGTGTTATTTTCTTTAACTGGGTATTTTACCTGTTGGGAATAAAGAAATTATTATTATTATACAGTTTTGTTTTGAAATATATTAAGAACAATGATAATAATCAAAGGTTGATCGTGTATGTCAACAAAACAAACGAAGAAGAAAGATCTTGAAATCACAGAGATAAGAGCAAGAATATGAGAATAAACTTTTTATCTAGGTTAGGTTAGGTTAGGAGACATAGAGATAAGATCAAGTATATGCGAATAAACTTTTTATCTAGGTTTAGCACAGCTCCAGAATTAAACTAACGATGTTGTAAGCTACGAATACAATTCAAATTTCCCTTAGTACATACTCATGAAAAGTCATAATACATAATAGAAGAGGATAATGAAATTATTCAGAATTTTGGACTTCATAATAAATTGATATTTTTTATAGATTTATCCAACTATATATTTGTTGATCTCATTTCAAACACACAAGTACGTTATTTACTGTATCATTAGAAAATCTACATAAACAATCCAAATTTATATTTCGTAAGTTGTCAACTATACGATATGCGGATGAGACCACTCTCTTAGCCTCAATCAAAGATGACAAAGAGACTCTGCTTTGTCGTCTGGTGACCACAGCTACGGAGTTTGGACTCGCTATTAACCGTGATAAGACCAAAATTATGATCGTGGACCGCCCTAATAACAACCAGGTGAACGTTCAAAACATTGCGGCGTTACACCATAGCAAGATCTTCAGTGGAAAAGCTCACAAAGATTTGGAGGGACCGCAGAATAACCAAAAACACAAAGGTTGGACTAATGAAATGCCTAGTCTTTCCAATCTTCTTGTACGGAGCTGAGACATGGACATTGAGGATGCAAGATCGTCGCAAAATTGATGCGTTAGAAATGTGGTGCTGGAGACGCTTGCTCAGAATCCCGTGGAATGCACATCGAACCAACGTCTCGATTCTGAAGGAGCTAAACATCAAAGAGAGGTTATCGTCGAGTGTGCAGCTGCGAAGCTTCAAATTCTTTGGACATATAACCCGAAACGAAGACTCTATCGAACGATTGGTGGTCCAAGGGAAAGAAAGGTGGACGTACCTGATAAAATCTGTGATGCATTCCAGCATCACAGATTTCAAAATTCTAGATTTGCTAAGCATAGAGCAGTGTGGCGCCGTATTGCGTGGGACGCAGTGGCACAAGACCGAGACACGACCATGACCACTCTGTCAAGAGTGAACGACTGAGAAGAAGAAAAATTTCTAAATCGGTGGTATAAATTACAAACGTCTTTTATTCGCTTAACGCTTAAATACTTAGTACCTTCGAATTCTAGTGAATAAAAGAATACACGTTTATTAATCCTTTAAATCTGAAATGAGCATAAATATAAAGAAATATGTCAAACAAAAATTTATTCAAAGATTATTAATTTCATAGGAATCATCAAAGTACTCTGCCACACTATAGTATGCCTTGGATTTGTTAAGAGCAAAGACAAGTCGTTCAGTAATTTCAAATTCGATGATGAATGATTTTAATGCTCTGATATTAAAGTGAATAGGTACTCATAATTAGCTATTTTATGTTTGGGAATAAATAGTAAATGATAAATAGTTTCTTGTTGAATATTTATTCATGATTAAAATTCAATTTAACAAAGTTGTATCAATTTTCTGTAACATTGAATAAACATCTCCAAATGTGAGACGATTATTTTTACCGAAGTTATTATAAGATTATGAATCTGATAAGATTCAGATCAGATCTATGATATCAGATCTATGAATATTGCTATTTAACTACATGAACAACTAATATATATAATCGCATATAGAAAAACACGGACTACGTATCAGTCGCAGTAAGACGGAATACATTGCAGTTTTAGAAGAACAGTCGACGTGGGTATTGACATATGCATAAAAGGTACACCACTGCCTAAAGTAGAAAGCTTCAACGACTTGAGGTACGTGATAACGCCTGATATCAATTTTGACAAATATGTCAATTATCGAATGGCACTCACTAACTGGTGTTCTCACTAATGGGATGCAAAAATAACCATCAAGATCAAGGGAAAAGGTGTACAAGACAGTGATGCGACCAGCCTTAACATATAGAGCAGAATGCTGGATCACGGAAAAAGTGTACGAACAGCAACTATGTACACACAAATGAGATGAAGATGTTGAGATGGACGGGTGGAGTGACACACTTGGATAGAGTGAGCAATTAATAAATCAGAGGGTTCTTCAAAGTAGTTGCCATCGTAGAAAAAGCAACAGAAAGTCGTTTACGATGGTATGGTTATACCAAAGACGCGAAAAAGAATATAGTGGTAAAAAATTACTCAACATACCAAACAGGATAAGTTAAAGAGGCTGGCCTGCCGCTTCCTGGTGGAACAACACATAGCTCATAAATATTAAAATAGAAACATCGGTTGGAAAAGAAAGAGGAAACAAACTTTTCGCTTCTGAGTAATAAACACCGTTTTCATTTCTATAGCGCAACCCCACAGCAGAATATTGTACTTTCAATGATCATATCCAAAGCTATAATACACATTTAGATAGACGGGTTAAATGGAGCAGGATGGAATAGCCTAGGTGATTCCATCACTGGATTTCGCCCTTTTCCACATGCATCTCATTTATCTCAATGGCACTCCAAATTAGAAATAATGTATAAGCTAGAAATGATGTGGAAATAAAGACATTATTATTATTATTATTATTATTATTATTATTTACCACATAAGGATCGGCAGTGTTCTTTTAATACTACTAAGATCGTAATAAGCTTTACTCATGATATTAGTTGTTTTATCAATGTGATCAAACCATATTAATATACTATCAATGTGAATTGCCACAAATTCTATAGATTCTTTATAGATATGGTCTATAGATAGACCAAATATCGAATATTTGCATAATAGCGTTAGATGTTCTCAACAGCTTTTCGTATATTTGCTCTTTTACTATGATGGCGGTATATCTTCCAATAAAATTATTTTACCGAGTGCTAGGCGATTGAGTAGGTCCTTTACGAATATCAAATACAGAAGGGGAGCTAGTATTGATCCCTGTAGTACACCTTACACAATATGACCTTTTTGCTACCAACAATTCTCCACTTTGACGAGTTGAAAAAAAACTGTGGGGCCAATCCAAATCTTATGATTTCTTATTAGACCGCTTACAGATTCCTGTTTCTATTTCTCGTCCATTTTAGTGCATTCAAAATAAGAGTATATGAACCATTAGATTTATGTCGATAATGTGGAAGACAAGATAGGTTAGGAACTGTACATAGAAGATATTCTCTCTTCAAATAAGAGTTGAATAAAAACTGTGGGGCCAATCCAAATCTTATGATTTCTTATTAGACCGCTTACAGATTCCTGTTTCTATTTCTCGTCCTTTTTAGTGCATTCAAAAAAGAGTATATGAACCATTAGATTTATGTCGATAATGTGGAAGACAAGATAGGTTAGGAACTGTACATAGAAGATATTCTCTCTTCAAAAGTGAAGCAGTGTATCGTCATATAATCGGACAACGCAACATTATATGACGGCATACGATGAGATTGCATTAAATTTCTGACGATGAAATAAACCAAAAGCTAGATTAGGAAAGAAATATATCAGTTGAAGTTATTCTCTTCCCAAAAGTGAACCTGTACCAAATGCCTTTCATAAATATTGAAATTCAACAGATATATATCAAGTCGACATATGTCTCAGACTGTTAAACTATCATTACGGGTTCTTAGAACTTTAGATGTAATAAATGTGCATCAACATTGAATATACGTTGCATGTATCGTAAGTGTATCGTATCGTATGTTAAGTATAACAGTAAGTCACTCTTTAGAAGGACAAAGTGACCCGTTGTCTTTTTTGTCAAGCTGATATTCCACTTCTACTAGTCTCAGTAATAGCTCAGTTTGTTATTACATATCTATGCTTATTTATTATTGTTTGTCGTAGATATATTTTCATCGAAAGAAACTATATTAATCTATATAGTCTTCAACATTAACATTTTTCTCTCAGTAAATACATCAATATTATTATCATAGTTCAAAGAGCGGAGGTCAGAGGTCTATATGGCTCTGATTGGGCCTACAGTTTAACACCAATTCCGAACAGCCTAAGAACATGATTAATAAATTTATTAAGCGCTAGTGGCGCTCAATATTGACTTGCTATTTTTTATATATGCATGCAAAAACATTATATACATGTTTAATAAATGACACGGAGGTTTCACTTATCTCTTGGTGAAACATTATGTTAAAAACAATAAATTAAAATTAACACTCTTGACCTAAGTTTCATTGAATGAATTAAACACTCTACATAAATTTCGGATGGTTAACCCATTATCAAGAGTAAACAATACCTATTACTGAATTTCAAAACGTACAGCTTTCACTTATATATCCCAAACCGCAGAATTTAACACTGATTTCACGGAAAAATCCACCTGGTCATTGCAAATAGGTAAATTTTTTTGCTATCTAAATTTCCAAGACTTCAAGGGTATCTAATCTTTTGTCCTTACTACCTGAGAGATATCTATTGGGTCATATATGAACGCTCCAGCTTACAAATTATGTAAATTCTTGAATGTAGGTACTCTACCTAGTTCAATTTCACATAACCCTAAATACTCTGTAAAATACTCCGTAGACCTGAGTCATCTCTTACAAAATATAAAAATTCCATTGAATGATAAATTCATTTCATTCGATGTAGTGAATTTGTTCCCATCCATTCCTTCACATGAACTGAAAAAGAATATTCAAAGAACTTTTACTTTTGGACAATTGCCTATCTATTTAATAGTGTTGGCGTTTACTTGATGTAAATCCATTATAATTGAATATAAACTTAAATTCAAACACTTGAACTTATGATTTACACTTTATTGACTACATAGCATGACGCGTTTCGTCGTTACAAACGACTTCTTCAGATGCTTACAGAATAATGTTATTACAGATACAGAATACAGATATTATTCTGTAAGCATCTGAAGAAGTCGTTTGTAACGACGAAACGCGTCATGCTATGTAGTCAATAAAGTGTAAATCATAAGTTCAAGTGTTTGAATTTAAGTTTATATTCAATTTCCTATCTTCTACTTACATAGAAGAAGTCATGTTAGCCGTAAATTTATGCATCAAACAAAGTTATTTCAAATTCAATGAAATGATCTATCAACAAACAGACGGTTTACCCATGGGTTCTCCGTTATCTCCGTTACTGAGCGAGATTTTCATGACGCATTTCGAAAACAGTTTAACCAAGAATGTATTTTTCTGGAGAAGATATGTTGACGATATATTTTGTATATGGACTGGTAGAGATAGGCAATTAACTTCCTTTTTGCAATTTTTAAATTCTATCTATCCTTCAGTTAATTTCACTCTGGAATCAGAAATCAACCAAGCTATTAGATTTTTGGATTTACATATAAGTCGTTCCCTTCATTCCCTAGTTTTTGACATTTACAGAAAGCCAACTTATTCAGCTATATTAATACACAACTCAAGTTGTCAGTCACAAAAAATAAAAATGAGTGCCTTTCATTCATTAGTTCATAGATTACATTCGCTTCCGTTGTCTGCTGATAATTTTAGAAAAGAAGTTTGTATAATAAAAGCAATTGCTATGAACAATGGATATAAACCCTTCTTTATTGATAAACTAATCAAAAATTAAAAAAGAAAATAAAAAATATTTCACATAGAAAAACAACAAAAAATATTCCATTCAATTAATTATATACCTAACATGAGCAATAAAATTTGTAGAAGATTACATAAAAATAACGTGAATACAATATGCACCAACAATAAGAATTTGGGTCCATTGTTGGTAAATAACAAGGACAAACTTGACTTATTTTCGAGAAGTGGCGTTTATAAAATATTTTGCAGTGAATGTGATAGTTTTTACATAGGTCAAACTGGACGTTCTATACAAAAAAGAAATCGATGAACATAGAGGATCAATATTATTGAATAAACCTAAAACGGGTTTTTCGGAACACTACGTTAAACATAATCATTTCTTGGATCCCAGGAAGACCGAAATAGTACACTCAGGTAGTAAGGGCAAAAGATTAAATACCCTTGGAAATTCGATAGCCAAAAAGAAGAATATACCTATTTGTAATGACCAGGTAGACTTTTCCGTGAAACCAGTTTTTTGTTCTGTGGTTTGGGATATATAAGTGAAAGTTGTACATTTTGAAATTCAGTATTATTGTATACTCTTGATAATGGGTTAACCACCCGAAACATATGTAGACTTTTAATATATTCAGTCCAGTGTGCTTAAGTCAAGTGTGTTAATTTCAATTTATTGTTTTTATATACATGTGTTTTTATTATAACATCTGGTCGACCAGAGGTGAAAATTCAATTATAATTCATTCAATTTATAAGTTTGAACTTTATTAGGGTTAATTTTTCCCCTGTTATATCATCCTTTCTTCGTGTTCCTTTATGAGTTGGGGTAAGTTGTATTTCACAAATTAAAAATTGCTGTCAAAAGATACGGACTTCAAAGTTTAATTTTTTTCTACTGACATTCAAGGAGACCAAAGAATTTTATTAAAAAGGGGTACAAAGTTAAAAGGGGTTAAAACTTTTGCTTCACGTATTAAATATCGATTTTTAGGGCTTTTACTTCAGTATGTTGGCTCCCTACAACCCCACACCACAACAGAATGCTCTTTCTTCCGTTCATCTGTCCATTTTCTTTCAGGTTGGCGAGATTATTGTTGCCAAACTTCACACGTGCCATGTTATAACGACACTTCGTGCGATCTTCGAGATTTTTTAAATTGATCTGTTGTAGTTCACTTTTAGCCACCCTGTCCCGCATTTATATATATATATATATATATATATATATATATATATATATATATATATATATATATATATATATATATATATATATATATATATATATAGATGAAACCCGTTTTCCGTTGTCACGACATAACCTGAAAACGGCTTGACCGATTTGGCTGATTTTTTTTTGTAGTTTTCTAATACTCTGTACAAGGTTCTTACGGAAAAGAATATAAAGAAAATCTCTCAGAAAAATTGAAAAATATACATTTAATTTTGCATATTTTAAAAAACGCGCGTAACGAATGTCAACGTCATTCAATTTAAAACAAAAAATCTGTGGTAATCTGTGACACCACATCGATAACCGCGCTAACAAATGTCAACGTCATTCAATTTAAAACAAAAAAAACTGTGACAACACATCCATAACCGCGCTAACAATAATTTTATTAAGTTTTTGATAAAGTTCGTTTTGTTTTAAAGACTAAGAAGTTTTTTGTTTGCTAATAAGTGTTTGTTAATCACGGTAAGTTTTCTTTAATTTAGAGTTGAAATTTCAATTTTAAAAATGCTAGCTATTAGATGTACAAACTTAAGTCGCAGAACTCGCAATGCAGCAAGTCAAAGATAAAAGAGAGCAAGTCAAACTGACGAGCAACGCGAAGGTCGGAATGAAGTTGAACGGAATCGATGGAATCAAAATTAACAATATGAAAATATTGCGTTTAACTCCTATCGACCTGCATTCAATTATATAGCGTTGAAATAGATTACAGTTCACAGCAAATCGTTGCTATTGGACCAATGAACGTTGTGTGTCAAAATTGCAAGGCAAAGCTAATTAAATACTACTAGAGACGCGGCAAAATATTGCGCGAAGAGTCAATTCAAATAGACGCTATTGGTACATCCACCAGAGCCACTAATGGACTGGGAATGTACTAAATTCTGAACATTTTTTGACTTATATCCAGCAAATATCTAATATAAATAATTGATGATGACATATATGGGACAAGTTGATACGAAATTAGGAACTTTCAACTAAAGAACGGACAGGTTAATCACTATCAATATATCAAACGTGTTAATATATGAATTTTTTTGATAATTCGACTGCTTTGAAATAACAGGAACTATTGCACTCTCTTCGGAAGAGAGTAAAAGTCCCTGACTCCACACGGGATAAATATTAAAAACAAGATAGTGTAGCACAAATAGTAGAACATGTCCTTCCGTATTTTTGAAAAATATTCAGATGAAGATATATGGGCGTACAAAGTTCGCCAGGTCAGCTAGTTCCTTATAATTATATCGAGTATTTCTTCGGTATTCTGGACTGTTTCATCCTGTAGACATGATCATAAAAAATTGCTCGTCGTTTTCTAACTTCTTCCATTATTGTATTCGTCTTTTGTGAAAGTTCTTTGTTCCAAGGTCTTTTCATACAAATGTCGTTTCTATTGATTGACCGTGAATCTTTCTGAGAATTTTTCGTTCTTGCTTTTCTATTTCTCTAATTCTTGAATGACCGCCAATAACCATTGTTTCAGCTGCGTAGATTGATTCTGGAAGAATCGTTGTGTTATAATGCCTTAATTTTGCGCTTGTCGAAATCCACTTTTCATTATAGAACGCCCATGTTAACGCGTAGTCCCTTAGTAGAGCTGAGTAAATCTTTGTTCTTTAGCGACTTGGTTTGAACTTGAGGACTATAAGATTTCTCTGAGGTATATCGAATGGCTGACTTGTAGAATTTCACCATGTTTTGTGATTAAAGGACATGCATTTTCTTGTTGTCGTTCCGTGTATTTGGTTTTATCATAAGTAATTTGAAAGCCGGTTTTCTGCTCAATTTCATGCATTGTTTTTACTGCAAGAATCGCTTCAGTTCTGTTGATTGTAACAAATGCAATATCATTATTAAAATAAATTAAACTCTTGGCTTAATGTTTCACGATTTATTTAACAATATGTATAGTCAACATGTATCGAGCGTTAGCTCATTTTGAAGACTAAACTACTATAAGAGACGTACAACAAATTTATATCTACAAGATGGATGTGAGTAGGGAGGATAGTTGAAAATCTACTTGTTCATTTACAATTTCTTCTTTTCTCTTCCAAGAACTGCTAATTTCACTGAATTTAACTGAAATTAGCAGTTCTTGGAAGAGAAAAGAAGAAATTGTAAATGAACAAATAGATTTTCAACTATCCTCCCTACTCACATCCATTTTGTAGATATAAATTTGTTGTACGTCTCTTATAGTAGTTTAGTCTTCAAAATGAGCTAACGCTCGAAACATGTTGACTATTCATATTGTTAAATAAATCGTGAAACATTAAGCCAAGAGTTTAATTTATTTTAATATTCAATTATGTTTCACCAAGAGTTAAGCGAGAATTCAATCTCATTAAATGCAATATCGTTTGCGAAAGCGGGACATTCGACATTTATCCGATTTTTTTTTGACGCTCACTTGTAGGTAGCCCTTCATATGAGGTTTCTATCCACTAATGATCCTGTCTAAAACAATGCTGAAAAGGATTGGCAAACCCTGCCGCACATCGTTTTTAATTTCAATTAGACCTGATACTTCAGCCATGAATTTTACTTCGGTAGTTGTACCTGTCTGTTCAGCGCACGTTCGGACTTTTCTGAATCCGGTCTGGTATTCCCCAATTAGTGATTTGTTTATGGCTTCACGTATTGATATATATATATATATATATATATATATATATATATATATATATATATATATATATATATATACATATATATATATATATATATATATATATATATATATATATATATATATATATATATATATGTAGATTTTCACAAAAAATAACTGCAAAATGTTAGCCGAATATTTCAGCACCCTTCTCAACTGCAGTCCACCCCAAGAAAAACTTATGTTCGACTTTTCGGGGTTTACGCATCCAGACTCGCAAGCCCCTGATATGGAAGAGATTACGGATTATCAAGCAACTAAAAACAACAAAGCAGCAGGAGAAGATGGGTTTATTGCGGAACTCTGGAAACTGAACGATACTACTTTGACCCAAAAACTTCATCATTTAATATCAGAAATCTGGAGAACGGAACAGATACCAGAGGATTGGAAATGCGCGTTGATACATCCATTGCACAAAAAGGGGGACAAAATGGATATCAATAATTACAGGGGAATTTCCTTACTCCCGGTTGCGTACAAAATACTTTCTAAAGCACTCCTAAACAGAGTAGAACACCAAGCGGATCCACTAATTGGGGAATACCAAGCTGGATTCAGAAAAGGCCGTGTGCTGAACAGATCTGGACTTTGAAGACGATATTACAGACGAGGAAATGTAGAAATACAGTGATCACATTCATTGACTTCAAAAAAGCATATGATTCGGTAGACCGCGAAACCCTTTTCGAAATCATGAAAGAATTTGGAATCGATCGAAAGACCCGAACAATTATAAAACTGACACTTACAGGTACAACTTCCAAGGTAAAATTTATGGGCGAAATATCAGATCCCTTTGAAATCAAAACCGGTGTGCGGCAGGGGGACGGACTTTCGCCAATTCTTTTCAATATTGTTTTAGAAAAGATCATTAGGGAATGGGAACTTCACGTGAAGGGCATACAAGTGGGTATCAAAAAAGAAAATAGAATAAATGTCAAATGTCTCGCCTTTGCAGACGATATTGCTATCATCACAGACAACAGAACTGAAGCCATTCGCGCCGTGGAAAAACTACATGAAATTGCGCAGAAAACCGGGTAACAAATTTCTTATGATAAAACCAAATACATGGAAAGAAAACAAAAAAATAAATCTTCTCTTATGACAAAACATGGTGAAATTTTGCAAGTAGGCCATTTTAAATACCTCGGGGAAGTTATACAGTCCTCAGGTTTAAACCGAATCGCTAATGAACAGAGAATAACCAAGCTCCAAAGGGCCTACAAACTAACATGGGCTCACTATAACAAAAAGTGCATTTCGAGAGGCGCCAAATTGAGGCATTATAACACAACGATTCTTCCAGAAGCAATCTATGCAGCTGAAACAATGGTTATTGGCGGCCATTCAAGAATTAGAGAAATAGAAAAACAAGAACGAAAAATTCTCAGAAAGATTTACGGGCCAATCAATAGAAACGGTATTTGGATGAAAAGACCTCAAAATGAACTGTATCAAAAGACAAATACGATAACGGAAGAAATCAGAAAACGACGAGCAAAGTTCTATGCACATGTCTACAGAATGAAACAGTCCAGAATACCGAAGAAACTACTCAATATAATTATAAATAGTAAATGCGGAACAGATTGGCTAAAAGAGGTCCAAGAGGATCTACAACAGATCAATATAAAAAATCTCGAAGATCGCACTGAATGCCGCTATAAAATCGCACATATAAAGTTTGAGCAAAAAGTAAATCGTCAACCTGGAGTAAAGTGGACAGATGAACGAAGATGAAAAGAAGAAAGAGCATTCAGAGAGGATGAAGCGTTTTTGGGAGGCAGAAAAGATGAAGCAAAATTCCTAATGATTGCGAATTCAAGTTCAGTCGCTCTCCTCATGGGGAACAATCGAAATAATAATAATAATATGTAGATTTTAGGTAACGGGAATAATTTGTCTTGTGAAGTGTTTGAAAACTCAGTTATTCATTACAATTTTCTATATTTCGACATTTTTTTGTGTCTTCTTCAGGAGAAAAACAAGAATTGGAGTTTATGCACTGAAGATAACCTAACTAACAATTTTTTATAACAAACGTCTCTTATTTTGTTGCCACTTATTGACTATATGTTGCTAAACTGATTATCAACAACTGACACAAAAAAGTGTCGAAATATCGATAATTGTAATGAATAAATGAGTTTTCAAACAATTCACAAGACCGATTATTCACGTTACTCAAATTCTACGTAAGTATCGCACGGAAATTAGGTTCAGTCAGAATAGGTTAATACTGAACTTATCTCCAATAATTTTGTTTAAACTAAATAAATTCATTTAGAATACCTGTCAACAATAATCATATTAGAAAACATAATAATCTATATCTACGCTGATTAGAACAGTTTTCTAGAGTGTCTATATCCTGTATTTTAAGTCTAATTGAGAGGAATTTATTATTTTGTATTTAGCAAAAATTTTGTTTCGGAAGAAAACTTCATTTTTCATTCACTCGAAATCAACAATATTCTCATCGTTCATAAAGTTCATCAAAAGTGAAAATTGCGGAAAATAACAAACATTTAACGAGTGCTGTAAAAATATAAATAATTAAACAACAATCGTTAAATGTTATCGCGAAAATTTTTATCATGGTATGAATCGCTCAGGTTCAGATAACATTGTATATAAATACCTAAATAAATGTATTTGAATACATACGTCCGCCGTATCTAGGTCATTCTAGGATTTCTTTAACAATTGTTAAGCGATAAGTATAAGTACAAAAAAGATTATATTACATTTAATCAAACACAAAGAACAAAACTATCATATCAATGAAACAAAGCAGAAATATGATAAAATGAACATTTTTTACACTGCCTATAGTTAGGTATATCGAATTTTTAAATTTAAATATATTTTTCTCAATGAAAAAAACGAGAAACCTATACGAATAATTCCATGTTGTTGAATTTATTCGAGTAGCCAAGTTCAATCTTAGTCATTCAAACATTTTCTATTAAAATTTTGATCAGTTGTTTCTTCTTTTCTTATTCTTCATTACTTTTCTGTACCAAAAGCGTTTAGACTAAAGGAGTCTTGAGTTGATATTACTTTTTTTTCATTTTGTCTACTTTAAACTGAATAAATTAGTTTACCTTTCATTGCAGTAACTTAATGTATCATATACGAAGTTTGTTCAGAAGAAAAGGGGAATTTTGAATTTTTTCGAAAAGTACTTATTTATTCATCAATATTTATTTTGTTCCCTTCAAAGTAATCGTCCTCAGATATAATGCACTTATGCCAGCGCTTCTTCCAATCCTTGGCTTTTTGGCATAGGCATCAGCTCGTCCTTCGATTTCGAAAAAATGACAACAATTTTTCCTTTCATTGGTCTCTTGAGTTTTGTGACCAGGAAAAAGTCACAGGGAGCCAAATCTGGCGAATACGGTGTTTAGTTTTTCCACAATTTCGATCGTTTGAGCCGCATTGCTTCACGCAAATGCTGCATAACTTCCGTAGAGTGTTCCTTATGACCGTACGACCTGAGGGCAAGAACTCATGGTACACAACGCCATTGTAATCGAAGAAAACAGTGAGCAAAATCTTCACATTTGATCGAGCTTGGCGTGCTTTTTTCGGTCTTTGTTCTTCTGGTCGGTTCCATTGGGATGATTGGGCCTTGGTTTCAACGTCATAACCATTAAACTACATTTCATCACCAGTTATAACCCTTTTGAGAGAATCTTGAACAAATCTAGATCTACGTTGACGTCATTCCACAACTCCTGAGCAATACTAATGCGACGTTGCTTTTGCTCAAAATTTTGCAATTTCGGAACAAACTTCGCTGCCACACGTTTCATGCCCAAAACATCCGAGAAAATGCATGAAATGAACCAATTGATATGCCAACATCCTCTGCAACTTCTCTAATAGCAATTCGACGATTTTCCTGAACCATTTTCATCACTGTTGAGATTTTTTCTTCGTTTGTTGATGTGGTTACATTTCCAGGACGTTCATCCTCATCAACACCTTCTCTGCCTTCTGTAAAGCGCTTGTAACACTTATAAACACTTTTTCAGACAAAGTAGACTCGCCGAATGCCACAGCCAACATTTCAATTACGTTGGAGCACTTTATTACATTTTAATGCAAAATTTGGTACAGATCTTTGATCCATTTTTTTCAAAAGTATAAAATCGAAGAACACACAAAAACGTTTATATCCTTTTCAATTGTCCTAAACAAAGTACAAATGCAAAATGGCTGATAAAGCAACATATGAGAAACGTATGTGAAAAAAAATTCGATAATCGAATATGAACAGCCCGCGATATTTCTCATAAAATAATAACTCAATGTATTTTATTCATAATATGACATGTTAGTTTGGTCAAAATGTGACCCAATATAGTCATAGTAGGAATGAATTAATGAAAAGAAATGTCTTATTCTACAAACACATTATACCCTTCATCGGAAAAAAGAATACGGTAGCTTTAAAGGATAATATGATAGATATATTTATTATCCTAAATCTACCAAATTAAAAATTCAAAGAATAAAAATCTAAACATTCTAATATCTTTAACACTGATAATGACTGGTCAACAAATTTGTAATTTTTTTTGTCACATGAAAATTTATATCAAATTTTGAATATACTAGGGCCACCAAACAATAATATATCAATGAAAAAAAATGTACACATCATGTTTTCTTGTGACATCAAAACATATATTTTCGTAAAAAGTACAAAATTCAGCCACACTAAATTATTTCCTTATATCTAATAGATACTTATGATTTTCTTGAATATTTGGCTTCCGGTAGGTCCCATTTAAGTCTTCAACAATAGTCTGCTAGCATTCCTGGACTCCATTATCCTTGATAACGCTTCTCCATTAAGGAAATGTCTTGATGGAACCTTTCACCTTGTTCGTCACTCACAGCAGCCAAATTTGCCGGAAAGAAATCCAGATGAGAGTCCAGCATATGTATTTTCAAGGACATATTACACCCCAAAGCTTTAAATGATATCATAAGTTTATTTATTAAATATTTGTAATTTTCCTCTTTACGGTTACCATAAAATTTTGAACAATATTCACAAAACATTTCCAGGCGAGTTTTTCCTGATCATTCAGTATTTCTTCAAAGCTCTTATCCTTCATCAATTGCCGTATTTGTGGGCCTACAAATATTCCCTCTTTGATTTTCGCCTCGCTGAGTTTAGGGAATTTCTCTTTTAGATATAAAAATCCATCTCCATCTTAAGGCATAGCTTTTACAAAATTTTTATCAGGCCAAGCTTTATGTGCAACGGTAGTAAAAGTATGTCATCAGGGTTCACTAAAGTATCATTTTTAACATTTTTATGGCCTGGAGTTAGTGATTCACGCTTGGGCCACACTTTCTTTGTATAGTGACTTTTTCTGTCTCTATTGTCCCATTCACAAATAAAACAGCAAAATTTCGTATAACCAAGCTGTAGTCCAAGTAAAAATGCAATAACTTCAAAATCACCACAAATTTTCCAAGCGTGTTTACTGTATTCAATTTTTTCAAGTATAAATTTAATATTTTTTTTATTAGATGTCACAAGAAAACTGGATGTGATAGAAACAAAACTGTTATATATTTTTAATGAGGGTACACCAACATAAATAAAAATCATAACAAAGTTCATGTGACAAAAACAGTTTTTACCAGTGATCAAACAATTAAAATATTTTTGTGAAACTAAGCCAAGTGTAATTATTCAAATATATTATTGTCCTATATTTTTTGGAATTAATGAAAACGACGTCTCAAAACGAAAAAGTTGATTTAAAAATAACAACATGTAATTTCGAAACACGGAATGTATAATCAGAACCGAAAACAGCAGTAACAAACTCGTCCAAAAACATAAACCCTGTTGGAAACTTGAGAGGGGTGGTGTACCCTTGACGCAGGTAGGGAGCGAACGGCCTGTCCTAATACAGTTGTCCCCTACTCTTGCCGACTCCTCTTGGGTCGCTGATGCTGAATTTTCCCGGCACTGAACTAACGAGGGTTCGGATCTTCTGGGTTTGAAGTGCGATTTGAGGACCTTCAGAGGGATGAAAATCCTGAGTTTTCGATGGGGCTAGAAAGCTCCCACTCCCGCGGAGTTTATTTTGAACTTTCGGTATATATGCTTTTCTCCCAGTAGAAGAAGCGGCAACGAAAAATATTGATGGTTTATAGGTATGTATATTTCAAAGAAATATAACGAAATATGGATGAAACAAAACAATTCTATTCAATTTAGTTCTTTCCAATTCCAATATTTAATGAATTAATATATTTCAGTTTATTTTTGAATAAATTTTATTTATTATGATATGTTTAATGATTTCATTCATTTTAGTTCAGATGAATTTTAGTACAATAATACTAAAAATATATTTTTATTGACTAAAAAAAAAACAAATTACAAAAATACAAAAGGAGCCATGGAACCATATAACACATTTGCGGATCAACTGAAAAAAAATTGAGAAATTTAAAGAATACGAATAAATTTCTACGTATAAAACCCAAATATAACTTATGAAGATTTTTAAGGCATCAATTTGCCCTATAAGTACTTAAAAACTAATATTTTTTCTATTTTTACATACAAGGCTCACTCAACAGACAGTTTAAAACTGTCCCTCAATAGAGGAGCACATATTACAAATGTTAATTACCTATAAACTAAGTTATATCTAATGTGTTTATCTTATATAGAAATTTTTTATATATCTCATCGTAATAAAGTTTTCGATGCATTGACTTGAATCTTTTCATCTAAGTACCAACAAAATACCTAATTCTACTAAAAAAGTTTAGATAGAAAACATCATGAAAGGATAACTATGAAAACTGATAATTATTCTATAGTCCTTAAAATAATCTCTTTTTCAAATGTCTCTCAAAAGCAATGAAGTTTAGAGAGAAAATATCCAAGTTGGTCTTTATACTTAACAAGTTTAGCATATTGAAAAATCTATAGATGGGTGAATTCAACATATAATTGATTTTGCTCTGCCCAACAACCAGTATTGTACGATTTTTTACTACATGTGAGGAACAATTGATGTTTATAAGGGTCATACATGCAGCAGAATCTATTAAGCCATTAAGTAATTTGTAGGAAACATATATCAGTTTATACTCACGTCTCAAACTCAAACATTCCAACCTATAAAATTTTACATTACTCTCATATGAGAGTCGAGGACGGTATCTGTTAAAACGGAAATTAAGAGCATTAATGAACTTCCGTTGAACATTTTCTAATCTATTTGTGTATTTATCATAATTTGGATTCCAGACGTCCGACGCGTACTCTAACTTGGATCTCACAATAGAATTATACAAAGCAATAACAGAATCAAGTCGACCAAAAGGCCTGTTGGACGATTCCTTTTAACGGGTGTTTTTTTTAGAGGTATAGAACTTTAAATTGCAATAAAACAACGATGGATCATTCGATTGACAAGAATATTTTTAAAAAATGTTAAATCACAAGATCTTGGAGGCCAATTCACAGGTCCAAAACGTGTCTTTCAATAAATCGATTGTGGCGCGAGCTGTGTGATATGTTGCGCCGAGTTGTTGAAACCACAGCTCCTGGACATCATGGTTGTTCAATTCAGGAACGAAAAAGTTAGTAATCATGGCTCTATACCGATCACCATTGACTGTAACGTTCTGGCCATCATCGTTTTTGAAGAAGTACGGACCAATGATTCCACCAGCCCATAAAGCGCACCAAACAGTCAGTTTTTCTGGATGTAACGGTGTTTTGACATACACTTGAGGATTATCTTCACTCCAAATGCGGCAGTTTTGTTTGTTGACGTAGCCATTCATCCAGAAGTACACTTCGCTAAACAAAATTCGCGCGATACGTATTCCGCACAGAACCATTATTTTCGAAATAAAATTGCACTATTTGCAAGCGTTGTTCAGGCGTGAGTCTATTCATGATGAATTGCCAAACCAAACTGAGAATAAATCACTTATCAGCTGTTAAATCGGTCGCCATCTTCAACAGTAATGTCAACTTAAAGTTCTATACCTCTAAAAAAACACCCTATATATGCAATTCAAAGGTTAGTTTCTTATCAAGCTTAACACCCAAATCATTCACTGAATTGACTTCTGTCAAACATTGATCTGACAATGTCAAACTGAATACAATGTGAATATGAACAAATTGAAATTCAATTAAGAAATTCAAATAATAATTCCAGATTTGTCACATGCGAAAAACTCTTCCATTGAGCATAAATAAAGCATTTTCAAGCAAGGATATTCTAAGGATAAATGATAATTTCTGAGCAGATTTCTCACATGTACTGATATGTAATTGTACATCTTTCTAATCGAACCTTCGACGTTTCTTTGTACATATGCACACTTATATTGTTCAGATAATAAATACATGGTTTGGTTGAATTTTTATGGTTTAATGCCTAAAAATCAAAGACGTTTTTATTATCAGCAACAAAACAAACACAATCTGAAAGGTACAAACTAGTGCTAATGAAAATTTTCAGTTAATGAAGATATACTCGTATGAGGTTTGTTCAAAAGAAAAAGTGAATTTTGAATTTTCGAGGGCTGGCATTTGATTATCGAAATTTTTCTATTGTTATGTTGGTACACATATCTAAGTTTCTCATATGTTGAAGTTATTAGCCATTTTGGATTAGTTGTTTGTTTTTGAGAACTGAAAAGGTTAGTCATCTTTTTGTGTGTTCTTCGATTTTTTACTTTTCAAAAAAAGGATCAAATAATCTCTATTAAATTTTGCGTTAAAATGGAATTAAGTGCTCCAACACAATTACTATGTAGATTTTGGCGGGTCCACTTTGTCTCAAAAAAGTGTTTATAAGTGGAACAAGCGCTTCGCAGAAGACCGAGAAGATGTTGATGACGATGAGGCTTCTAGAGTTAAAACCACGTCAACCAGTCAAAAAAACATCTAAACAGTGATGAAAATAGTTCAGGAAAATCCTCGAATCACTATTAAGGAAGTTCCAGAGGATGTTGGCATATCAATCGGCTCATGCCATACAATTTTCTCGGATCTTTTGGGCATGAAACGTGTGGTATCGAAGTTTGTTCCGAAATTGTTAAATTTAAAGCAAAAGCAACGTCGCATTAGTATCGCCCAGGAGTTGTTGAATGACGTCAACAACGATCCAGATTTGCTCAAAAAGCTCATAACTGGTGAAAAACATGGGTATATGGTTATGATGTCGAAACCAAGACCCAATAATCCCAATTGAAGAGGCCAGAAGAGCCAAGACCGAAAAAAACACACTGGAGCTTTTGCTCACTGTTTTCTTCGATTGGAACGGCGTGATGCACCATGAGTACTTGCCAACAGATCGTACGATTAATAAGGAATACAACAAGGAAATTATGCAACGTTCTCAGGGTAGCAGTCTCAGGGTATGAAGCTTCTTATGAGAAAGTGGACAATAGGTCTCACAATAATGAATTCAGGTTCAATCGATCTTCTAATGAGGAACAATAAAAATATGTCTTTATTCTTAGCATTAAAATTAAATCTTCTAGAGAAGGAAAAAGTGACGTAATACAAACACATTCCGGACTCAAATGGAGACCAGCTTAGACTCTAATAGAACCGCACTATCTTGACTGATCAAACAGTTCCCCACAATAGGCCTGACCTTACAGGTTAACAAGAGAGTAAACCCGGGAAACTACTTTTATCTAGGTGGCCATTTCAAATACGAACAACCTACTTGAGAGGAATGCCGATAGAGTCTCTAAATATTGAGAAATTGAAGGGCGAATCATCAACGTCGTCAAGACTGTTCCAGACATCTTAAGGACCACTGGAATAATCCCAAATATCTCCTCTTGAACATCAGATTAAAAGGATTCGGCGAACATGTCTAAAAGGAATTGCAGATATCGGTGGTACTTTCCACAGCAAGGACTGTCTAGTAATTTCCGGGGCATAATAAAAATCAACGTCACGAAGACCTCAGTCATGAAGATCGCCGCCATGGGGGCAGCCGCCACGGGCATGAAAATGTTAGTACCTTTGATATATAACATCTAGGATAAGTGAAAGTTTCCCTGTGAGGTAGTGTGGAAGCCGTAAGGCTTGAAGTCGATATCTGTATATATTATCACAAATTAATTTTAAAGGTGCATTGAAGCACATCTTATCTAAATTTTAAATTGTTGCAATTTTCAAAAAAATCAATTACTTATGATCAATATTTATATTGAACATAGCAACAATTTAAAAGATAAGTATTTTTACTTTTGGGTTAATTAATATAAGCATATATCCTATGTACGTTCTTATCAGTTATGTATCAATTGTGGAAATAACCCAAATAATCTCACATAAACCTATGACAAAATTGCTTTGCAAACTGAATTTGATTGTTGTCAATAAAATCGAAGTAAATTGAACTGGCAAAGATTGATGGCCGATTCAATAACAGTTGAAAATACTTAATTAAATTAATTTTTCATTGAAGAATGTCACTGAAAACTCTATGGTCGCGTAGCTGAATATTTAGAAAAACATTGAATAAAAACACTTAGTTTCACAAAATTAAATCGATTGGTTGACAATTATTTCGGGGTGTTACTCCATTTTGAAAAGTTGAACATCATGAAATCAAGCAAGCAACTAATACTATTTTTTGAAAATTAAGTCAAGTGTTCTTTTAATGACTGAGATTGAATTCTCGCTTAACTCTTGATGAAACATAATTAAATATTAAATTAAATTAAACTCTTGGCTTAATGTTTGACGTTTATATTTAACAACATGAATTTGTCAACATGTTTCGAGCGTGAGCTCATTTTCAAGACTAAAATACAGTAAGGAACGAACAACAAATGGAGGAGGATATATCTATACAATGAATGTAAGGAAGCGGAGCACTTGATAATTGAAAATGAAAACCTACCTGTTCATTTACGATGTCTTCTTTTACTTAATTTTTTTCATTGAATATAATTCCAAGAACTGCATATTTCAATTGCTTCTAAAAGGTCGTGTTTTATATATTAATTTTTTAAACGTTTCCTTTATTACCTGCGTGCAAGCACTTGTTTTCAACGTAAGTTTTTCTCAAAGTCTATAAAGTGGTTGGAGTTAATACAATGTTCTGAGAATCCGGTTTTATTAACATTGTACAAAATCGACCTTTTATGCTCGTCAACCCGAGTTTTTATTTTCTACTTGTTTGGCCGATATAAAACGCAGGACATTCATTACTAAAAATTTTATAAATCCCGCTTTTGTCTTCAACATTTATCTTTTCTTTATTATTCACTAAAAGTGACTTAATATTTCTTTTGTTAGTACAAATTGTTTTATCTCTTTTTCTTTAATCTTTCGCAAATTTTTTCGCTGAGATGCGGCATGAAATTAGTAAAATGATATTTTTGTTTGCTTTTTATAATTTGAAATGGATAAATTGAATTTTAAAGAATTTTAAATTGCTTTTTTCTTATAAGATTATCTATTATGTTTCCATCATAACCGTTATTATTTGCTATAAGTTTCAAAGTTTTCACTTCTTTGCTAAAATTTTCATCGCAGAGCGGGATGGACAAAAGTCTATGTATAAAAGAATAAAAAGGCTAAGTTTAATATTTCATGTTTGATCTTATCTTATGCTGATACTATCTTTAGGAATTAAAGGTATCTGTTCATGTAGGTTTTCTGTATATATTAAATGTTAGAGAATCATCTTTCCTAGTGATGGTCAAATCTGAAAAGTTTAATGTTTTTTGGTCATTTTCTATTTATTTTGTGAATTTAATGGATGTATAAAATGAGTTGATATTTCAAAAAGTTATCTAATTGTCTGTGGGATCCACTACAGATACAGAAAACATCGTCTACATACCGTCTCTAAAGAAAAACGTTTTTTGTTAGCGTGATGTTAGAGCTGAATATTTTTTTCTCTGAACAACTCATAAATATTTCACTTAGTAAGGGTAATAAAGTGATCAGGTAGCCAGTCTAACTGTTGATATACCGTGTTATTGAATTTAAAATAACTTTGCTTCAAACATAAGAACATTACTGACATTGTTTCTTTTTTAATTACTTGTGAAATATCATGTGAATATAATTATATATGTGAAATATCATATAAAGTGCTATTTATAATATTTTTTATTTCTACATTGGGTATAGAAGGAAACAAGTTTGTTACGTCAAAAGATATCAATTTTGCTTTAGCGGAAATTTTTTAAGTTTTTAATTGATTGATAAGTTCTAAGGAGTTTTTTATACTGTGGACCGGGTTGAATGTAATTAATGAAGGTAATTTGAGTTGAGATATTAACAAATTTTATAAGCTGGTGCATTGATATAAGAAACAATTGGACGCATTGGGCAATTGATTTTGTGTATTTTAGGTAGAGTGTATAAGCTAGGTATGTGCGGATTCATAATCCACAAAAATGCTTTGTTAGTGTGTTGGAAAATAATATTGCAGTTATTGATAAGTGATTTCACTTCTAATTGAAATTTATTTGTGACGTCAGTTTTGAGTATTTCAAAATTTGGGGAATCAAACCAATTTTCCGATTTTTCTACATATGTCTGTTTGTTCATAATAGTTACAGTGTTTCCTTTGTCCGCTTTACATATTATCCCTCCTTACATCCAGTGTATAGATATAAATTTGTTGTTCGTCCCTTACTCTATTTTAGTCTTGAAAATGAGCCACTCTCGAAACATGTTGACAAATTCATGTTGTTAAATATAATCGTGAAACATCAAGACAAGAGTTTAATTTAATTTAATAAGTGTTTTTTTATTCAATATGTATGTAACAGTAAGAAACTGTGAAAATTAAAAATTTTAAATTGTTAAAAATGTTAACAATTTAATTAGGTTCCTTAGGTTAACCAAACTATATTACTGTATTTAAAACACTGTACCGTCGCTAATAACCCTTATGGTTGATGCGACAATAAACTTTGAAATAAAAAAAAAACTGTGAATATCGAGGGAGTTCTTGGAATGCTGAAAGTTCAAGTCTCTTGCCAGTGAATATTGGTGTTCCCCAGAGGTCAATACTGGGTCTAATTGGATTCTTAATATATATCAATGACATCATGAAATGCGGTGATGTGAAAATTATACGCGGATGAACACTAACTACTTGCAATTTAATTCTTTACAGAACAGAGCTGATTTAGATTTTAAAATTGAGGCGGATATTGGAACTTTGGGAAGGTCAGATAAGGTAAGTTTCTGGATTTAACAATGGACGAAAGTTTGAAGTGGAAGAAACACTGTGAAGATTGGTCCAAAAGGTGCAATTCACTTTTTATATTTTCCAGAATTTTAGAATAATTTTTGACAATTGTAACATGTAATACTGGAGTTAGTTAGAGGTACTCTTGTAGGAGCTTATTCAAGAAGGGGTATTGACAGTTGCTGGAGCATACCTCTATGAACTGTGTACATCTATACATAAAAATAAGAATAAGTTTGAAAAAATCATGATGAACACGGTGTAAATACGAAAAACCGAAACAACTTGATTATTTCTAGAATGTTTCTGATCGTGGGCAGAGTGAGCCCTTCCTCTCATTTTTGATAGCCTTCCGACAGGTTTGAAGGAAACCAGTACTTTGAAACTGTTCAAGAGGAAACTTATAAGTTTTATGGATACAAAATGTATTCATACACTGTTTGATTATAAATGTGTGATTATTTTAATTTGTGAAGAATTCCTATTTTGACTGGAAAATTTATGTTATATATTGTTGTATATTATTATATATTATGTATTATATATTGTAGTATATTATTTACATGATTTTATATTTATAACAGGTGTTTTTTTAGAGGTATAGAACTTTAAGTTGGCATAACTGTTGAAGATGGCGACCGATTTAACAGCTGAGAAGTGATTTATTCTCAGTTTGGTTTGGCAATTCATCATGAATAGACTCACGCCTGAACAACGCTCGCAAATAGTGCAATTTTATTTCGAAAATAATGGTTCTGTGCGGAATACGCGCACTACGTCCATTTTTTCGTCGACAAAATCGTCCATCAAAGCAGTTAATTCGATTAAACATGGAACGTTTTCGCACCACGTTTACTCTTATTGATAACTCGCATCCCCAGAGACGCCGTACGGGGTGCGTACAGAAGAAGCTATTGCTACTGAAGAGCGTAGCATTGAGGAAGACCCGAATGAGTCCATCCGCCATCGAGCACAGGAATGTGATCTGTGTCCATCCACTTTATGGAAGATTTTGCGAAAAGATCTTTGGTTTGCGTGCTTACCAAATCGAACTCGTGCAAGAATTGAAGCCAAACGATCATCAAGCAAGGCGTAGATTCGTCGAATGGGCCCAAAACGAGATTCTCATTAGCGAATTTTGTTTAGCGATAAAGCGCACTTCTGGTTGAATGGCTACGTCAACGAACAAAACTGCCGCATTTGGAGTGAAGATAATCCTCAAGTATTAAAAACAAAACTTGCCGATTCACGATTTTGGAGTTTAATTTATTTTAATATTAAATTATGTTTGAAGATAATCAATCTCATTAATAATCCTCAAGTGTATGTCAAAACACCGTTACATCCAGAAAAACTGAGTGTTTGGTGCGCTTTATGGGCTGGTGGAATCATTGGTCCGTACTTCTTCAAAAACGATGATGGCCAGAACGTTACAGTCAATGGTGATAGGTATAGAGCCATGATTATTAACTTTTTCATTCCTGAATTGAACAACCATGATGTCCAGAAGCTGTGGTTTCAACAAGACGACGCAACATGTCACACAGCTCGTGTCACAATCGTTTTATTGAAAGACACGTTTGGTGACCGCCTAATTTCACGTTTTGGACTTGTGAATTGGCCTCCAAGATCTTGTGATTTAACACCGCTAGACTACTTTCTGTGGGGCTATGTAAAGTCATTGGTCTATGCGGATGAGCCACGGTTATCGGTTATTGCCGATATACGGCCACAAATGTTGGAAAAAGTCATCGAAAATTGGACGTCCAGGTTTGACCACATCCGAGCCAGCCGTGGCGGTTATATGCCAGAAGTCATATTTAAAACGTAATGCCACAAGATTATCGTTTGAATAAAAAAAAATTCTTGTAAATCGAATGATCCATCGTTGTTTTATTGCAATTTAAAGTTCTATACCTCTAAAAAAAACACCCTTTATTTCGACGTTTTCTATACTACTCATTTTGTGGATGGAAGAAATAAATGCATATCTATCTATCTATAATAAACAATGTTTACCGCAATCAATTTTATTCAAAGAAAATGAGCCCAAAATACCAGGCAAACTGCAAAGAATAATTTGTATGCGAGTCAATAATTTATGAAATTTCTGTGAAAAAACAAGAAGGAGAGTGGACGAACAAAATAGTTCAATTAATTTAAGGTTCCTTGTGAATTTCGAGGAAGTTGGATATCTACCAAAAATGAGTGGAATGTCTAATTTCACAGTTTTGTATCCCCTTGTACCGACACAGTAACTGAATTCAGTTAATCTATCTATACCTGGAAATCTTAAAAGCTTCTAAGCCAGGCGCAAGGGAGGGTGACGTAGGCTGGGCGGCATCAGGTAGTCTGACGCTACAAAAAATGTTTTTCTTACTGAGCCATACCCCATTGTACGTTGGGACATTTACCTACGTATAGGGTTCTATTGGGCTAGACACTAGACAGGCCATAACTCATACCCAACGCATTTGAGAGGATTTCAAAAAGAAATTGGATATAGGTACGAACACAAAAAACAAACCGTTCAAATCAAAGCAGAAATTTTGTTATTGTTGCTTGATTTATTTGAGGAAATGTTTCAACATTAAATTAGTGTTCATTTAGACTTCTCACAAGAAACAAATCGTTCAAATCAAAGCAGAAAAGTTGTTATTGTTGCTTGAATTTATTTGAGGACATGTTTCAACATTAAATTAATGTTCATTTAGACTTTCTCACAAGAAACAAACCGTTCAAATCAAAAAGCAGAAATTTTGTTATTGTTGCTTGAATTTATTTGAGGACATGTTTCAACATTAAATTAGTGTTCATTTACACTTCTCACAAGAAACAAACCGTTCAAATCAAAGCAGAAATTTTGTTATTGTTGCTTGAATTTATTTGAGGACATGTTTCAACATTAAATTAGTGTTCATTTACACTTCTCACAAGAAACAAACCGTTCAAATCAAAGCAGAAATTTTGTTATTGTTGCTTGAATTTATTTGAGGACTTGTTTAAACATTGAATTAGTGTTCATTTAGACTTCTCACATATAACGAAATCGTCCGATTTAAAGTATTCATTCAAAAAATATATGTAGCTAAACACATAGGTATAAAAAATTTTTAAAAAAGTCGAATAACTGACCTACATAACCCTCGAAATAGCCAAAAAGAATAAATTTGACTACAACAATTAATTGCTGATATTGCAAATTACCGACCTATTTCATTGCTGCGTAGTATATCTAAGGTATTCGAGAAGATGGTTCATAGTAAAATGATCAATTATCTAGAGAGATATTCTATAATTTCTAACTGCCAACATGGTTTTCTACATGGAAAATCCACGCGAAGTGCTGCTTGCCAATTTTTCGAAGTTATGTATGGCTGCTTAGACGATGGCTTATATGTTGCAGGACTATTTTTTGATGAGTCACGGGCATTCGATTATCTTCAATTCAATTTTATTACGAACAATTTGTAAAGTATGGACTTTAAAGGAGTATTTCTTGACTGGATCTCCAGCTACTTGTCTGGATGTTCATTATTTGTCAAAAACAAAAATTGTAATTCTGGAATCTATCCACTCACTATTGGAATTCCTCAGGGTTCCGTTTTGGGTCCATTGATCTTACTGTTATTTGTTAATGATGTACCCGAATTTATTAATGTTGACTCAGTCACCCTCTTTGCCGACGACGTCAGTTGTTATATCTTCTAAAAGTATTGATGGTCTTATGAAGGAATGTGAGAGATTGGTTCAAGAATTTTCAGACTGGTATCATAGAAATTCACTCATGCTAAATCTCTGTAAAACTGAATTAATACTTTTTAAACTACGTGAAATCAGCTCAGATATTCCATTTGTTTTGAGGTTTCGTGACCGCCAACTGAAGCCTACAGCCACTGCAAAATTTTTGGCAATACATGTTGATTGTAACCTGAAATGGGACAATCACATAGAACAACTCTGCAAGAAGCTAAACAAATATTTTATTTCAACTTTAGACTCATTGACCCTTGTTGACCGATATTTGTACAATATAAGATTTTTTCGTTAGCTTGCATCTACATTCTTCTTTCATTCTACATTCATCTATACATATTACTGTAATATTGTATAAATTAATATTGTATACTCTTCATAATGGGTTAACTACCCGAAACATATGTAGACAATATTACAATTACAATGTATACAATATTACAGTAATATTATATACTCTTGATAATGGGTTAACCACCCGAAACATATGTAGACAATATTACAATTACAATGTATACAATATTACAGTAATATTGTATACTCTTGATAATGGGTTAACCACCCGAAACATATGTAGAGTTTTTAATATATTCAGTGAAACTTAAGTCAAGTGTGTTGATTTCTAATTCAATACTTTTCAAAAGAATATTTTGCCACTGATATTTATTGATTTCTCATCTAGTTGTTATTATTATTATATCCCCGATTTCAAGCCTTACGGCTTTCACACTCCCGCACATGTTAACTTGACTTCACAGCCCATTTTCACAGAGGGCTGAAGCTCTATGGGGGCCCTTTTCAAGTTATCAGGACCGTGGTAGCAGCTTTTCAAGTTCTCGAAATTTTGAGATTTTATTGTAATTTTTTTCAATTTTTCCGCATTTGGGATGGCAACCTCGATAAATGTAGTTTCCTTCGCTCTTTTGTTAACCATGACCAGGTGAGGCCTATTGTGAGGAACTGTTTAATCAGTCAAGATCGTGCGGTCCAAGTAGAGTCTGAACTGGTCATTCTTAAAAATACATTATCTCCGGAATGTATTTGTAGTAAGGCACATTTTTCTTTTGTAGAAGATGTAATTCCAATCCCAGTTCTTCATGCACAATTTTTGCTACATCATCATGCACCGCTATGAGAACCATTCTTAGAGATAATGCCCTGGCTTCTACCGTCTGTAGACTTTGGTAGCTGTAGATCCCATGTTTTGCTCCCAAATACACTCTATTTGCTTAAATATAATTTACCATCAAATATTTTGACTGGTAGATACCCTCGTAGTACTGATGATGGTGAGCTGTTACGAATAGCTTCAACCATAGATATGTTTCAAATTAGTCTCCGCAAATATTGCTCTTACTTCATCTAAAAGTTCGTTTTTTATTCTTTGAGTTGAGTTGTTGTGTATTCTCCACCATTGTTTGCCATCAATCTTGAACATCTATTACATTTTGCCCCCATTTCCCAAATATTCATCTGTAATAGTTTGATAGTACTTCTCTCCGTTCATTGTTGAATTATACACTACTCCAACAATTTCAGAAGGTAAAAATTCTCCTACAGCTTCAGATTTCGGTGGTTCCTTGATCCAATGTCAATCAAATTCTTCAAGGTATTACCTAAGATATAAAAATCTATAACGGACTTTCACCAATTTAAGAGGGTGATTTATGGATTGATCATGGAATGTGAATCATATGGTGCAGCAGTATTCTATCAATACTGTACAAGTAGATCCTAATACTTTTTCATAATTTGCTCTTAAACAAGTTTTTTGGCGTTGTTTCTATGTTATCTTTCTTTGGGTGCTATATAGTGCACCTTTGTAAGAACTATGAAATAAATTACTTTATTATGAAAGGTTGCTTAGTAGCATTAGCTTCTTGACATGAACAGCACACTTTAGTTGGATTATAATTTGCTGTTTTATCTTCTTCGTGTATGCTTCAGAAAGATGGTCAACTCTTTTATGCCAAATTACAGCTGGCACTACTAAGTTGCACTTATATCCAATGAACTAAAAGTTGCCACATGTAGATTTACAATTGCTTTGCACTGTATATTCTAATTCTCCGTGCTTGTTTTTATGGCTTTTTCTGTTTTGAATAGAATTATATATGTTACCTTTTTCATTGATTTTCTTGAATAATAGTGGATTGTGTGTCAACTTAGAACAATCAAGACATCAAGTTTCCTTTTCATGCTTTGTATTTTATTTTCAGTTCACCTTGTTTCTTGACTATAAGACAATCCCTTTTTGGTACACTTATCATCATTTCCTTATCTAGGTATCTTACTTTGTAATCATTTTATTTCCATTGTTCACTCACCAAATGATTGGCTGCTTCACTACCTAGAATATCTAGATTCTTAACGTCTTAGTTATGAGGGATGATCTGACTAAATCTTTAATTTTCTCTGGACCACTAATTCTCTTAATTATGAGTGCTTTCTCCATTGATTATTGAGAAACTCTCTAATAAACTTACGTCTGGTCCTGTTAAAATACAAAGTTTTATTGTGAAAGATTGTATTTATGCACTTTAGGATCCATTAACACATATTTTTAATATTATAATAAGCAAAGCCACTTTTCCTAAAATATGGAAATCGGCCAAGATAGTACCTGTCTTGAAAATAGGTGATCCTTCTGTTGTAAACAACTGTAGGCCAATATCCATCTTATCAAACTTTTCCAAACTTTTTGAAATTGTGGTCTATAATGCTATATATCCAGCCGTCAGAAATAGCATCAAGATTGAGCAACATGGATTCATATCAATGAGATCTTGTTCAAGCAATCTAATGCTGTTCTCACAGTACGTTTCTGAAGTACTAGACTCCACCGGTCAAGTTGATGTGATCTACATAGATTTACAGAAAGCATTCGATAAAGTTGCTCATGCGCTCCTGGTACAGAAATTACGCAACAAATTTGGATTCTCTGATAGCCTCACCAACCTGTTTCATTCTTATCTGGTTGGCCGACGTCAATTCGTACAGCTGGAGGGTATACATTCGTCTGAGTTCATACCTACCTCTGGAATACCTCAAGGATCTAGTCTTGGACCACTGTTATTTATTCTGTTCGTAAATGATCTGATGGATAATATTCATTCTCCACAATTGATGTTCGCAGACGATTTGAAACTATATCATAAAATTAGATCACAGGACAACTGTGTTCAACTTCAGCTCTCGCTGGACCATGTTGCTAGTTGGTGTGAGGACAATTATTTGAGTTTGAATGTGTCAAAGTGTAATGTTGTTTCTTTCACAAGGAAAAGAGACCGAACTAATTGTGATTATAGCATCAGTGGTCAGGTTCTCTCTCGTTCAGATAAGGCGAGAGATCTTGGTGTAGTCTTCGACCAGAAGCTTTCCTTTGTCCCACACATCACCCAACTTATTTCATCTGCTGCGAAAATATATGGATTCGTTATACGTAATGGCAAATATTTTAATTATTCATCAACATTCATAGGACTATTTAATACCCTAATCCGTAGCAAGTTGGAGTACGGCAGCATGATCTGGCATCCCATTTACACTTGCCATCAACGCCATCTTGAGGCTATTCAGAGAAGGTTCTTGAAATTCTAAGTTTGGAGGTAGGATAAAGTTTATTCACAGAGAGGAGTCAATCATAACGAATTATATATCATCTCATTGCAGAGCAGGAGAGAAACTTTATCACTAAAATTTTTGTTTAAATTAGTGCACAATAGTATTGATTGTCCTCCTCTCTTATCCGCTTTGAAATTTCGTGTTCCTAGGCAAAATTCTCGTAATACAGAATTATTCCACCTAGAGACTCCGTGGACCAACTCCCTAATACAATCCCCCATTTGGTTTATGGAGTCTACATTCAATAAAGTTGCCAATAATTGTGACATTCACTTTGACTCCATAGAATTTATTATCAGGAGTTATGTGAACAACGAAAATTGACTGAAATGAATTGATTTAGATTGAGTTATTTGTAATATTTCATTGAATTCTATAATGTAGTTATAAGTTACTATTTTTCTATATTAGATTGAACTCTTTGTTGAATCTTTTTTTTCAATTATTGAGTTAATCTTCCTTCTAATTATTGTTATGTATTCAACATTGTTATTATTTTCTGTAATTGGGTGTTATACCTGTTGAGAATAAAGAACTTATTATTATTATTATTATTATTATTATTATTATTATTATTATTATTGATGAAACACATTTAGTAATTATTCGAAGGCAAGAATATTTTGTCTTCAAAATAAACATGTTGTATTTTAGTTGCTGATAACTTTTCATAGTTGAGTTGCACTGACGAAAAGATAATTTTTTTACCCTTTTACCCACTGAACGAACCACCGGTGGTCTGCGGACCACTGGTTAAGAACAAAATTTCAAACTCATTTTTGCTATTATTCAACCTCATTTCTGGAAGTCCCACATTCAGGACTTCTAATATGAATGTATTCTCAGTTTAAATTGGCTTTCAACTCAAAAATAAAGGTATTACAAGCCTATCCTTACCATGAACTATGTTTCTTTAAAAGAACCTTAAGAATTATTCTGTAAAATATCGGACACTAATAAAATAACACTCTGTATATATCCGACGATAGGAAATCGAAAAAATCGGAATTTTATTATTAATGTGCTCGAAAAACTAAACGAAACTGCAGTCGCAGTATTTTTCTCTATAATACTATGTATTACCACAAAGTAATATACGAATCTATCGTATTTACTCTGTATATGTATATTCTAGTATTCTAAAATAAGACATGTTTTTTATTCAGTTTCATAAGGTATAGGTAATATTATTATTACATATACGATATACGGCATAAAAAGGAATTAAAAACATTATATTGCTACAAACAAATGAACAATAAACCTCTGAAGCAGCTGTTTACCCACCGACTACCTATTAAATTTAATTCATTTATGAAACCTGCATAACGTCTACCCAATCCAACATATTCATACCTCCTATATCTAACCTTGATGTTATTTTAATATTTTATTATATTTCTAAACTAATATTCCAAACTGGTATAATGTTAACGGTATATAGTTAATAAGTGTTTACACAAAAACTCTCCCACCATTTATAGCAACACTTTTTTTCAGATAAATCGATTAAATTTTAATCAGTTAGCTAACCCTGATATTGGCAGAAGATAATACAGGTTTTAAAATGACCTGACATAACATTTTCATAGTTTATTCCTCTAAAATTCTAGAATATCTTCTTTATTTAATATGCGTTCACTAAACAATGCTTATTTAAAAATAAATATAAATAAATACGTTGTTTTTTATCTGTTCAGTACATCAATATAAGCGATATCAACATGAAAACAACTATCGCTTTGGAATTATAATTGCAACATAAAAGTAGAAACCTACTTACCTTGATCCATTCCTTGGCATCTTGGTTATCTATAATTACTTCCTTTCACTGTACGAATATACAAATTTATAAATAAACATTATATTCACATATTCTTTTGTTGTATTATTCAGACACAAAGAAGGTTCTGAAAGATGTTAACACACAGACCTCTCGTTAAATTTCCATTCACTAAAGTAGGTAAAAAAGTTATGCTTAAAACTTTGACATTTGCCTCAGTTCGCTGTCTGCGTATTTATGATTTCACAATGGAATTTAATTTCGACTACATATTATTAGCTAGTAGTTGCATGTTAATTGAACAAGTTTTCAAGATATATATAAACACAGAATAAAATCAATAACGATCTAATTGATGAAAACATTTCGAATGTACAATTTTATTTCAAACAAATATACTTCTATTACAATTATTCAAGTCGTCAATCGTATATAGAAATGATGAATACATAATTTCATGCAAAGTTATTCATAGTGTATGATTAATACAGTTAATTAACTGTATAAGGAATGTGGCCATATTACAAAATATTTGTATTTACTTGGTTATTTAGGAAATACAGTACAATATTCAATGCGAGCTAACTCCCCTCGTCTACAAAATAGGCTCGCCCAAAGTGAATAGCATGCCATATTCTGGTGCCAAGCCAACTTGGATAAAGTGATATTCCCCTCCTAGCTGTTCCCCTGAGAAGGCGTAGAATTATATTAGTCATCCGTTCTGCCCCCCCTATTCCTGCCATTAACGGGAGAGTCATTTGATGATTGATATTCTGACAAAGTTTTTTTTGTTTTGTGATAAATGGGAGGAAACTTTGATAATATTCAATTCATAGATGAGTCAGAGTTTTGACATTTGTTTGTTCAGTTATTTCGTATCTCAGACACAGCTAACTGAAACGTAGTTTATTTATTCAGTTCACGTAAATCATGATTTGGGTACCTCTGACGTTGTCATAGTTACCTCAGCAATCCTACGTGCTTTAGACTGAGGGGATGTTTCGAATTCCTTGTGAACTTGATATTTAGGTTTACCCTCAATGTTCCGAGCCTTAATTAATTCAAAATACTTGGAGAAAGTTTATTTGAATGTAGTTGAGAATGGGTAGGAATTTATACCAATTGTATGATGAAACATTAGGTTTCACTTTTTGTCATTTCCTGTATAATGAAGTAAATACCGATAGGTTAATTATACTAATTATAGGTATTTTCCTCTGACTCGTTGCAGTATATGTTAGTATGATGTAACCATAGAACACTTTTATTATAAATAATTGTTTTTTTTTATATATTGAATATAGGGAAGCATGAAGGATATTAATGATACTACTCCCATAGTCTTTAATTACGTTGATTCTTGTTTCTCTATTTTGGGCCTCATTAAAGCAGTGTAATACAAATTCCTGAAGCTATGAAGCAAAAATCTATTTGCAGAATTGAATATATTAAATTCAACAAATTAATATTCAATATGATTAGTTATATTAATTCTACATTAACGGCCTAATTTTAATTGAAATTTCTGAAACATATCATTGGCAAACAACTGAAACAACCAAAATTTAGTATATAGCCACTTAATTGGTGAATTTAAAACAAACATGATCCACTTAAAACAGGTTATATGAATTTTATTGAACGAAATTTTGTACCGTTAATTTTGTAAATGATTTCTACTTTTCCGTAACCTCATCAGAGGGCGTCAGTAATTATGGGTAAATTATGTCTTGTGCTAAGAAAATGAAGGAGTCGAGCCATATGTCACATAAGGGGCTGAAGAGTCTCGTCAGATATCACGTAGTATTTTTCTTCAAAAAAAATTGTGTCAAATTACAAGAAAATCGTGTCGAATTGAATGAAAACATATGATTAAAATGTTGCTTAATATACAGGATGTTCTACGGGGAAGCAAATCGATTCGTGTATCTAAACTTAAACATAGTAGAATTTTGAGAATTCGGTAATAACGGGTGTTTTTTTAGGGGTATAGAACTTTAAGTTGGCATTACTGTTGAAGATGGCGACCGATTTAATAGATAAGAAGTGATTTATTCTCAGTTTGGTTTGGCAATTTATCATGAATAGACTCACGCCTGAACAACGCTTGCAAATAGTGCAATTTTATATCGAAAATAATGGTTCTGTGCGGAATACGTATCGCGCACAATTTTGTTTAGCGATGAAGCGCACTTCTGGTTGAATCGCTACGTCAACAAACAAAACTGCCGCATTTGGAGTGAAGATAATCCTCAAGTGTATGTCAAAACACCGTTACATCCAGAAAAACTGACTGTTTGGTGTGCTTTATGGGCTGGTGGAATCATTGGTCCGTACTTCTTCAAAAACGGCGATAGCCAGAACGTTACAGTCAATGGTGGTCGGTATAGAGCCATGATTACTAACTTTTTCATTCCTGAATTGGACAACCATGATGTCCAGGAGCTGTGGTTTCAACAAGACGGCGCAACATGTCACACAGCTCGTGCCACAATCGATTTATTGAAAGACACGTTTGGTGACCGCCTAATTTCACGTTTTGGACCTGTGAATTGGCCTCCAAGATCTTGTGATTTAACACCGCTAGACTACTTTCTGTGGGGCTATGTAAAGTCATTGGTCTATGCGGATAAGCCACAAACGCTTGACCATTTGGAAGACAATATTCGGCGTATTATTGCCGATATAAGGCAACGAATGTTGGAAAAAGTCATCGAAAATTGGACGTCCAGATTGGACTACATCCGAGCCAGCCGTGGCGGTTATATGCCAGAAGTCATATTTAAAACGTAATGCCCCAAGATTATCGTTTGAATAAAAAAAATTCTTGTAAATCAAATGATCCATCGTTGTTTTATTGCAATTTAAAGTTCTATAACTCTAAAAAAAAAACACCCTATATTACGACGGGTCTTTGTTATACTGCCAAAGCTGATCTATTATCGACTATATTACATTGTTACTATTTTTAGCCTACCTCCGGGGTTGATCAGCTAAAATACAGTATGTCCTCGATAATGCGAATACTTGGTTGGCTTAATAGATTCTGCTGCATGTAGCTACGAGCCTTATAAACTTTAATTGCTCCCCACATGTACCTAGTTAGAAATCGTACAATATTGGATTTTTAAGGACATTTATCCATGTATAACTCCCTTCAGAGCTTCCCAAGCATCCTTCTCTTTCCTTTCCAAAACTAAATTGAATGCAATGTCCTTTACAAGTTGACGTATTTGAGGCCCAACAAAGATGCCTTTTTGACCTTTACAACCCTTAATTCAGGAAAAATGTCTCTTAAGTATTTAAAAGCCTGGCCTTCCTGAATTATGACTTTGACAAAATTCTTCATCAAGTAAGGGTGGAAGGATATTTTTTTGATCTACGAGTGGCTCGGAAATTACGTTTTTTTCACTAGGGTGAAGATTTCTTGCAGACCAATCTGCTTGAATATAATGTAATTTCGTATCACTACTATCCCACACATATAAAAAATACAGTATTTCGTAAACCCTAATTGCATCCCTAAGACTATAGGAATCAGTTTTAATCACCTCAGATTTTCCACTTATATTTCAAGGTAGTTGATTCTTTTGTTCTCTAAAAATCCATGTTTAACTCCCTTGAGAACTTCCCAAGCGTCCTTCTCTTTCCCTTCCAAAACTAAATTGAATGCAATGTCCTTTACAAGTTGACGTATTTGTGGCCCAACAAAGATGCCTTAATTGACCTTTACAACCCTTAGTTCAGGAAAAATTTCTCTTAAGTATTCAAAAGTCTGGTCTTCTTGAATTATGACTTTGACAAAATTCTTCATCAAGCCCAGTTTGATATGTAAGGGTGGAAGAAGATTTTTCTGATCTACGAGTGGCTCGGAAATAACGTTTTTCTCACTAGGGTGAAGATTTCTTGCAGGCCAATCTGATTGAATATAATGTAATTTTGCATCCCTACTATCCCACACACAGAAAAAGATACAGTATTTCGTATACCCTAATTGCATCCCTAAGACTATAGGAATCAGTTTTAATCACCTCAGATTTTCCACTTATATTCCAGGTAGTTGATTTAATCTAGGACGTCAGCCATGTTCCATAAGTCTCCTTTATGTGAACTTCATGGCCAATAGGAATGGAAGGTAGTCAATTATAATTTGACAAATAAAATGTATGCGTACTTTGACAATGTTGCCAATTTCGAAAAACAAATTGAAAAAGAAGAATTTATAAAATATCAAAAGTCTCTCTGAAACTAGAGCTCATCGGTTCTTTTAATGGTCGTTTTTGCATTCAGTAATTAATTCACTAATTTAGTAATGAATTAATTATTTTGCGCAGTGCAATTTTTTATCCTTTTCAATACAGAAAACAAACATTTAGCTCGGCAATTCACTGCAGTGAGACTATAAAATACAAATAGCAATACGTAATACAACCTCCACATATGTAAAGCTTCTTTTGGGTCCTTATTTTTTATACTCCGCTAAGTGGCCTTAACTCATTTTATTCCAATTCGTCGCCAAGAAGAGTTTCAATACAAACATTCGTCTTCTAGATTCGTTGCAAGATCTAACACGTATATATTTTGAAGGTTTACGGCCTTCCTTCTGCCTCAGACATTATATCTGATTTAACTAAGAAGGTAAAATTGAAGGTCGGTGTGTCATATGATAATTTGAGTTTCCTCAACTCGTCCAACAGCTTGTCATAAAATGGGATAAATGTATACCTAGCTGCTACCTCAACCTAGCCAAATTATTTTCATTAAAAAAGCTACCGATTTTATGTGTTTATTTGACAAGTTTTTCTTCATTGTGTTTTTCTTTTCAAACTTCTTCTTCGATATGCATTAAGCTCAGTTTGTTTCTACTCACGTCCAGAAACAAGCAATGGTGAATTAAAACAAGGATATTTATTTTAAAACGTAAATATATCGTTAATTTGATGCGCTAATTTGAAACGAAACAATTTCCGATTTCGTCACCACAATTATTTGTTAACACCTCAATAGATGGAGCTGTTAGGATAAAAATCCCTCTATCTATACAGACAATCACGTGACCTTTATTTTAGTTACGCCGTATCACGACCAACTCTAAAGTCGGCTAAAAATAAATGTATAATAATAATTGAACACAAATGCTATTTAGGTAATTGGATTGGAAGCATTCGTGATTTAAATGTCAATCAAAATAAAAAATATTGTAGTTAAACTTTACCATAAGAGACTCACATAAAAAGATGAGCGGACTGCTGAGTCGCCCAGGGCCGTGGGCCCTTGATCCTAGGTTAAATTTATGCTCTTCCATTTCCTACCATTTACGTAAAAACTACCAATTTTTAAAGAGTTCACTTGAGATTAAGCTCCGCGGTAGAGTCGTGCCAATTTGACATCTCAGCAGGGGGTTAGAAATCAAAAAAACAAAGCAAACAATACGTGTATGTAATCAGTTGATTAAATTGCTCAAAACAAAATAATAGCTAATAAAAGAAATAAAAATATTTTATTGCTCACTAACAATAAATCTAAACTCTTTTCGTTTAGTCGTTTGAAAGTTACATACAAGTACATACATTCTGACGGTTCATTTCAATTTACATGGAACCGAGATAGCTGACATAAATTTTTCGTGTAATATGCTTTGTTTCATCAACTAAGTAGCTACTATTTAGATACCACTCACAGAGTATTGTGAAAAAAGAAAATTCTTAAGAAGTACATTGAATCAAACTGCGAACATGGTTCGCTGCTACATCACACCATTAAAGTGAAATATAATTGGTCGAGGGTCCAGTTAAACAGCAAAATAAAAAAATCGACAGTGAGCGAGAGAGAGAGAGAGAGTACAAAGCTCCCAGGCTAGTATTTCAAGACAACTTTATACCATCAAGGCTTCAAGAATTCTGCGCCAAAGTACAGCGGTCGATGCTTGTTTGGGGCTGGGCGAAGCAGTCTAGGCTGGAGAGGCTTTGAGCGTATTATTGCATCTCTGTCTTTTTGTCTCTCTCCCTTTCCTTTCACACCGGAAACTCCCCACTCGCAGACCAACGCCGTGTTTGTCTTTGTCTTGAGGCTTTATCACAGTACGGAGCCATTTATCTGATGAGACCTTCTATCTCTGTCACTAATATATTCCTCCTTGGGTCCTTGGTTTTATTTTTTATTTCCCCTTTTTACAAAAACTGGTTTGGTTTTATGCGGTATTGCACACGATCGGATATTTTAGAAAGATTCTTTATTTCCTATGAAATGGTTCTTTTTCAATAACTTAAATTTGAAGATTACTGGTTGTTTTGAATCGAATTAAACTCAAATTCACGGAAATTTATATCAAGTTAATTAAATTTATTAACCACAAATTTAGCCTACTTGAGAAGTTATTTAGGGTGATCAACTCATAAAGTGTTTTTAACATTACTCTCGAGTCGCCTAATAATAAATCTTCTAGTACTGCATGTTGCTTCCTTTTTTATCATTTCAATATCACAAATCGAAATAATGTGCAAAATGTCAATAAATAAAAGAGCTTTACTGCATGATGTTAATATTTGTCAGCTTCTGCAGATTTATTCGTCATTGTATGATTACCTTAGCAATAATAATTTATCTAGAGTTTTAATCATTTTTAGTATGATTTTGCGCATCCTCCAAATGATGAAATTCCTAATTACGATTTTATGAACTAGATTGTAATTGTAATCTCAAGTGATACTGCAGTAAAAATGTTTTAATGAATTTTTGAGTTATGTTCTAACATACATAGATATACATAGTTATATAATTACACAAATATATAGTTTAATACAAAATGGTAAGTGTCAGAAAATTGTTTTCAAGTTTATTTGAGCAACCAGTCAAAGTTCAATGAAATGACATAAATCGGAATCTATGTATTTTGGACGAATTCTATAAAATCTATGGACGTGATAGTCACCATGTTAATAAATCTTGATATCGTATGTAGAAAAGGAGCGCTTTTGAAGGCATCATAAATATCACATGGCAATATGTTTCATAAAAATTAAACCACAGATATTACATTCTATTTTCAGCTATGGCAGTGTAAATATTACCAAAGGACGATGAATACAGACTATCACAGAAATCTGTGATTGTAATCCATTGGGTAGAGAAAGATTTCATTCGTGAAGAAAAATTAACAGCAGGCTTTAGACGCCTGTGAAACTATTTTATCAATTAATAATGAAAGTAATAGTGAATACAATGGTAAGTGCGGAATACTAAGTGGAGAACACATTTTTACTTTAATTCCAATTCTGTCAATCTTAAGGTCATCTGACGTACAAAAATTTTATTACAATCAAATTATTTCACAAAAATTTGTTTTTCTTGAATGTCAATACTGAGGAAATAAAGTAAATGAATTGTGAGCTGTTTAATTTTAAATGTCATATATTTCAAAACTTGACTTACCTTGATTTCTTTAAATCAATTTGAAATTTATAAGGTTGAATGGCACTTGAAATAAAACAATTGCGAAAAGTCGAGAAATCATAATTTTTATTATTTTTATACCTTTGTCTTGTTTTTTGTTACCTTTTATTGGCCTTAAGGACTTATATATTATCGTAGAGGATAGAAATTTAGAAAATATTCAAACTCAACAAAACCTAACTACCCGATTCAAACCTAACAAAACTCGCATGAAGAACCATTATTCTAGAGAAATATTACACATTTACATCAATCGAACATGCAAAAAAGCAGCTCAGCCCCCCGAAGATTACGTCACGAGTCGGGGGGCCTTTCGAGTTTTCCGACAAATCGTCATATTGCTCTGCAGCTTGTCTTTCTAATTCCTGGTAAACGTTGTCTGTGGAGTTACAATATTGCTCCAGAGCTTGAATTTCCAATTCCTCAGACAGCGTTGATGTGACAGGAACGTGAGATTCGTCTTCGAACAATAAATTAACTGTTTTAGTGACGACTTCCTCGAAATCAGTTTTTACTTTAACCGTCGGCGAAGAGCTTAATTTCTTATGTTGTACGACGTTAGGAGCACTAATTTCTAATCCCGTCGAATTTGAATTAGCACACAAACTTCTTCGTAATGCTTCACTGTCGGTTGTCTCCGTGGACATAGAACCTTCTTCCTGTGGTTTTCTTCCTTTACTCTTCAGGATGCTGATTTGTGGTTGGGTGGATTTCTTGGGCTTAGCTTTAGTTCTTTGAATGTCTGGGTAATATTGTGACGTAGTCGGAGTTAACTGTTGTTGAGTAGAACCCATCCAAGTAGCGGGCGACGAAGGTACAAAGTGCTGCTGAATTGTGTTCGGAAAATTTTGTTGATTCATATTTGGTCTGGAATAGTTTTGGGGTACGATCCACCTTTGCATTACCCTCGTTTGCTGCAGAGGTTGGAAGTAATACGGTGGAGCAACAGGCTGTGCAAGAGGGTACACAGAAGTACGATTCTGTTGCAACATAAGTACTGGCTGTGCGTATTGATATTGATTTGGTATAAAAGGATTTGGTCGTTGAAATGCCTGCATATTTCTGTTAGTTATGACCTGAGACGTGTGGGAAAAAGTATTTGCACAACCACAATTGTTCTGAAACGTGTTTGAGTAATGCGAAGCATTGAATTGATAATTATAATTATTGACATAGGACATTGACGATTGAGTCAATAGTGGATAGTTAACCGGATTTAAACTTGATAAATTCGCATCTTGATTATTCTGAGGCGATTCTTTGGTAATAACATTAACGGGTTTTGGAGGCGAAGACACTTCGTTGGTTTTTATTTTAGGGAAAATTTTCAAGTTCGTTTGTATCGACGTACTCTTTTGAATTTTAACGTCTTGCTGAACGATCAGCTTATTGACTGTACTGCACTCATCGTAACCCGCACTGTCTTGCGTATTGGAATTCATAACTGTCACAGTTGAAATGGAAGACGTACAACACGTTGCATAGCTGGACAATGCAGAATGTATAGATTCCGTGGTGTCTTGATCATGTGGCACCGTGATACTCGGTTCATTCTTTTTTAGAGCTTCTGTGGTCGACAAACCTTGAAGAACTGCAGAGTAGAGTCGTTTCGAAGACAAGGGACCCACTTTTGCAACTTCTTGACAAACCTCTTCTATCTGTGGATCTTCTTCCTCGATTTTTGTCTGACATTTAGCAATCCAGGCATTTTGTTCTTTGAACGAAGAAGCAAGATCCTAGAAATATAAAATACTAGATTGATATGTTGTTGACGATTGAGTTTTATACCTTCAAATGATCAAAATCGTTCATACTCTCTGAATCTTCGTCTAAAAGTTGGTCATTATTGTGTTCGTATGGTGAACTCGAATTTTGTAATCCCGTTAACTTGTTTATATTTAAGTCTATATCTCTAGCAAATGCCATATATCTTTGTTGTAAGTTGTCCTTTGGAGTATTCCAAATTACTTTGACTTTATCTAAAATTTGAAGCAGATATATCTAAATGCATTTTTTAACGAGTTAGTCGAATTGTCTAATGGATTCGTCAATAACTGAGAATAGTTCCGAATACCTTGAAGTGTTATTAAATTTTTAAATGAACTTCGAAAAAATTATAAAAAAATAATGATTTACATCATTCGTAGGTCGACTCAATGATCGAGCAGTATAGCAACCCTATACGTTATCGGCTTGCTGTTGCTGGTGGGTTCGATTCCCCCGTAATCTTGGCCGTTCGGCATCGGCGTTAAACTGTAAGTCCAACGGATAAGTCACTGACCTCCGCTCTTAGAACGATGTTTATAATAATAAATGCGTAGCTCAATATGATAGTTCAATATAAATCTGCTCGATATATTTATATTCTTTTTATTTTTCATCTATCTTTTTCTGAATTCAATAACATTTTTGGTTGACGAATTGCTCTAATCTAATTTTGCTTCCGACCACTGTCTCTCGACCTTTTCCATTTATTATGATCAGTTCATAATGAAGATTGGAACGATCGAATCATATATTGGAAACTCAAAAGGAAAAAGAGAAGATATATATGTTTCGATTTATATTTAAACTTATGTGAATGTGGTAATAAGGTAATAACTATAATTTCATGTAATCTCGAAATATATTTTCACATATATTATTTTTGAAACGACCATATGCATTTTAATATGGTCAAACAAAATTAAATGTGTCAATTTATGAACCGGAACTTTGTCAAATCTCCACTTGTTTTTTAATTTTTTAAATTTGAGGTTATAACCTTCGTCGAGTTGAGAAAAATAAAATTAACTGTACTCGAGTGGATATTATGAATTGTACCTGCCTGAAATGATTGACATTTTTAATTTTTTCTCTTCAAATCCATTAGCGTCTAATAAAGGTGATATCACATTAACTTCTTCATCCTCCATAGGGTCACTTAGTTTCAAACCATGTTCATCGCACGGTTGGAAAGCACCCCAGTCAATATTTGTTCGATTACCTAAAAAGTGGAAGGTAAAATATTCCCTAATATAACTGTGGTATACTTACGGCAACATATAAACCAAATGAACAGATTGTCCACATCTGATAAGAGCCAGGGTTCATCACGCTCATCTTTTGCAACTTGCTTAGATAGATATTCGAATTGAGTTTTTCTTATGCACTTGGTGTAACAGAGTTCCCTTGCCTCGTTATATTCATAATCAGCGTAGCTAGCCAATTTACTATTTGGTATAGAATCTTTGACTGTTCTAGGGCGATCATTTAAAATTCTTATGTTGTTAAGCTGAGTTTCTCTGCTGTAAAGTTTCTGTCATATTGACAGAAGAAATTGTTAGAATTTAGGTTTCTCTAGATGAATATTCACCTTATTGGATTCCTGGAAAGTATTGGCTGAGTCTGTCCAAGTTGTATCTCCATTCAGAGCAACGATCTCATATGCCGTCTTCAGGCGATCTTTGATGCTCATGCCAAAACGCAAAGTTATGCATTTAAAAAAACAATTTACATCTAGAGCATCCAAAGCAACTCTGTTATTAGAATCATAGAAATAGTATATATACGATGTATGTCAAATACAAAGAATTAAAATGAAATGGAATATTGTTTAGAAAGTGATTACTTCTACCAGAAATGTACTTCCCAAACTGAATATCTATTTCAATCAGTAGAATGAAACAAATCAATCAAAACTCTCTCTTTTGTACGGTTTAAAAATCCGTCCATATGAAACATGTACAAATCCAATTCTCCACGCATAGCAAATTATGCATAAATCTCAAAATTCAGTTTAAATATTTTTTTATCCAAGTTACAAAATTGATAGTATCGTAAACCGAATGTTTTCGAAAATTGATGTGGAAATTGGTCCTATATATAAAAATTTCACTTGTGAGAACTATTTTTATGTAAATTTTCGGCATTCAATCTTATTTCGAATAATACATATTTCCCCATACATATGGGGAAGGGAATAATGGATTAGAATATAAGGATTAGATGATGATGCGTCCAAATTATTTTAATTGTTGAGTAATTGCTGAATCTATGTATGTACTTTGAAATACTGAAATACTTCGTGTACTGAAATATGTAGAGGTTGACATTAATATTGACAAATGACACGTTCCTACGTCAAAAACATATGATTGTCCAACAACTCCGTGATTATGTTTTCAATAATATAGATTAGTTTTACAATGCTGTTTATATCATAGGTGATGATAATAAGGTTAATAATAGGTTCATAGATAAATTGGGTTTAAAACTGTGCAATGTTCATTTATGTTATGAGAAATTGATTTCAAAGTAATCTGAAGTGTTTGAAGCAAATAATATGAGTAGCAAATAATGTTATCCAACTTCAAAGAAAAATTTTTGAATGTCAGTAAAAATGTAAAATTCTTACAAAATGAAAAAAACAAAGCTGAAGATCCCGTCAACTTTGATGCTGGTGCGGATATATTAGATCATTTCAAAAACGAATGGGAATTATTTCATGAAACAAACGAGAACAACACAAAGAAAGCAAGCAAAGTAGCGGAAAGCGTTAAAGAAATACATGCTAATTTAACCAAAGAAAAGAACAATGTCAAGGTAATCACAGAAGTTTTGACTAATTCCAACTTGATTAGTAATATAAATGGGATTGATAAACAAATTAGACAGTTATATGATTTGTGTGAAAATGTGGAAAAAAGTTTAATAACATTAGAAAATGTAATTGATGAGATAGATTTTCAGAAAATGAAAAATCAACACAAATATCATCTAATGAAGTACAAAGAAAGAAAAACAGGTAAATATGTAGTATTAAAGTTATTGTGTAAAATACTGACTTCTTATTTTAGAAAACTTAAGGGCATTAGAGTTAAAACTGAAGGATCAAAAAGCTGATGAGCTAAAACAACTAGAAATTGAAAATTCAAAAAAAATGGAAGAAAGGCAACAGGTATTCCAGGAAGCTTTTCGAAATGATCTAGAACTATTCAAAAGTTTAGGTCAGATACCTAGTAAGTAGATATGCTGTATATAAAAAAACCCACATATTTATAGCATTTTGTATTTAGTATAAATATGAAATTTTATTTGACAAATTATTACACAAATATATATTTAATATAAAAAGTATAGCTAGTAAATAATTAAACTTCTTAACAATACTGAAAAAAATTGATAATATAGAACCTTTGTTTTTCATGATTGAGGCCTTCTATCACATACCTTATGTTCAATCTTTTAATAATCTCATCACAAGTTACACAACTTCAGACAAATATTAAAAACTGTCGTTAAAGATTAATTAAAGTATTGGAATATTTTGTTTAAATTTGCAGTTTTTATAATTTTTGTAAGTGTTACCAACATTGACAGAACTAAAGTAATTGTATAATTTCAATCCACATCAGTTTTTATAGATATCATATACTATAAGTAAAAACAAACTGCACGACTGTTATAATATTTTACAAATATTAATTTTTTTTAAAGAAGTGGAACTCTCCAGAAAGCAGCCCAGTGCCTTACTTGAAGAATTTCAGGTAGATGTTGATGAAAATGAATTGAACCAGTTTTTTGAAGAAAACTAAGTCTTTATCTATACACTATAAGTAAGACTATGTATATTTTTTATATTTACAAGTTTATATAAAAGAAATATATTATTTGTTCATAAAATTTTTTATGATCTGAAATTTCTTACCACTAATAATCTAGCACATTTAGCATTACTATCATATTTAATTTCTTTGTGTCCTCAGACATTGAATGAGAAAATTCACAGGAATTTTGTCAAATATGGAAATACATATTTTTTTTTCACGTATAATTTCCTGGTATCCTGTCAGTAATTTTTGTATTTCCCGTTTTGTTTTGTAATAGAAGCCAGCTCTTTATTGGGATCTATTTTTTCTAAAATTGATATTCCCTTTCCAATTAGTGAGATCTGTTATCATTTCATTCTTGATTCAAAGTATTTGATAATATTTAGTTTACACCTCGGAAACAAAGGTTTTTGGTTTCTTGTTATGCTCCAATAACTAATTTTTTGTTACTTTGGATTACATAGTTAAAGATAAGTAGGTAATGTGCGCTGAAAAGAAGAACCGATTATCTCCGAATTCGCTTAAATCGGGGTGTTACTGTATATATAGACATGCAAACTAGAAGAAAAAAGAACTTTTCTTCTTGAGTTTTCTTGTCTCTCTATAACCAAACTAAAAATTAATATTTACCAAATAATTACATACACAGCCTGTAAAATGCAAAATTACATTTTTGCTTAAAATTTTGGCAACAAAGCTACCATTCGTAGAAAAGTTCACCAGAAATGAATTTTTCTATTTTAAGGTTCATTATTTGCTAAGAATTTGTATTTTTAGTATAAACATTTATTTAAATGACTCTTATTTTTTTGGTTGCAAATTATGAAAGACTTTCTATAATATTCAAACCTATTTATTACTACTTACAATCTTCTAAAACACTATATATATATATATATATATATATATATATATATATATATATATATATTTATGAATTTTAGTGTTTAGAAGATTGTAAGTAGTAATAAATAGTAAAATAAATTAAATTATTAATGCGTTCTAGAGTCTTGTGTTAACAGCAAGACTCTAGAGTCTTGAAAATGAGCTAATGCTCGAAACATGATGACTATACATATTGTTAAATAAATCGTGAAACATTAAGCCAAGAGTTTAATTTATTTTAATATTCAATTATGTTTCACCAAGAGTTAAGCGAGAATTCAATCTCATTCAGTAATAAATAGGTTTGATGTTAATAGGTTTTAAATTAATGATCTTTTTTATAACTTGCAGGCATAGACATGTCGGTAAATTTTTATTTTTGTATATTTTATTCTTGATAATTACATACACAGGTTTAGGGAATATTAGAAAAGCGTTCTCTTATTATAGAATATTTTAATCAATAACTTATAATGAATGACCATGAGATCTCAATTTATGAATAAATCACATTCAAACTTTCTGAAATATACACAACGTTCGCATTAATACATATTTTCTTTAGAAGTAAAAGTTACGAAACTGAAATCAAAATAACAAATATATAGATTTACAAGTAATATCTTAACAAAACATATACAACATTTTGGAAATTCGCTGTAGAATATAGTGTGTGAGAAAACAATGAAAAAAATGTGCTGATATATAATTTAAAGTTGATGAACGAAACCACAGCAATAAACATATAATTTTTTCTACTTTGGCAATAAACCACAAAAATTTACTTAAAATTATTACTTTACAAATAAAATCCTCTCATATATACTTAAGAGTGAAAAACCCTGGGGTTTTTCTGATTTCAACTCTTCAGACTGTAAATTCTTATTGTATAACAAATGGAATTTATCAAATAATACTATTTTCAAAATAAGAATTTTGTTTAAAAGCAAATAATTTTCTAAAGAAGTTCTAGAATAACATGAAAAATAAATAAACTTGGCAATATGTACAGGGAAAAATAAATAAAGACAAGCATATATGAGAGCAACAGACTTAACTAAAACTGAACACAGCATATAAAACTGACCCATTATCTGATGAAAATTAATTGGGAAATTTTCATTTGACTAAAATATAAACTATTATACATTGTTTTGTTTTAAATGAACCTAATATAATTATTAATAAGCGTATTTTTTCTCTTTTTTTATTTTTAAATTTTTTTGCAATATTTTCAAATGAAAAAATTGAAACTTCCAGTTTTAAATTTCAATAGTGTGGAAAGGAAAAATTTGAAAATTCATAAAAACGAACATAAATGTTAATTTCAAAATTGTTCGACAATAGAAAAATTAAACTACCTTCAATTTAAATTTTTTTTAAATACTTGTTAATTTTTTTTGTATTTTTTTGCCAAATTTATTCCTAACTTAAAATAATGACCTGTAATGAGATGTATATTGTGATAAGTGACGTATTATTTGAGTTATGTCAGTTGTGGTTGCCAGTACCTATTAGCCAAGACAAGGTAGGTGGCAGATAACCTCTGTCACGCGAGTTGCTGGGTCATTTTATAAGGACTACCGTTCCCAAATATGCTAAGGGACGCTATGAAGTCATTTGGCATAATCTGAAATAAGGAAAGGAGTTGTCATTAGGTTGATTAAGAATTATTTATTTCATGAAAACGTTAATCTAACAGAGTGCAAATGTTTAAAATTAGTAATTTTAAAATAAAATGTGTGGAATTGTGGTACTTTCGGCGCTTTAGAAGTTCTAAGACTTTCCCTTCTAACTTTGAATGTAATGTGAAACAAAATTAACTGTTTTGAATGGAAAAGATGAAATGAAGGACTCGTTTCAAACATTTCATTGTATATTTTAGGAAAATTATTAAGTGAATATTAGGTATAATACAGTGATATAAAAAATAAAAACTCTTGGCTAGGTTTCACAAAATGTATAATAAATAAATACTTGAGAATTGTTTCAGGGTGTTACCCCATTTTCATAAGGTTGACAGTCTAACTTTTGAAAATGGGGTAACATCCCGAAACAATTGTCAAGTAGTTAATTATTATACATTTCGTGAAAGCTAGCCAAGTGTTTTTTATTTTTTATATTAAACAATATTTCACCAAGAGATAAGCGAACCCTCAGTCAACTTTAATAAAACAGGGAATTTTACATTATGAAAATCTCACGGATGGTTGAAAATAGAACATATAAAAATATTTCCTTGTGAAGCGCAATGATTTCATAAATCAGGCCTTGCATTATGCAAGGCAAAGTGAACACTTTGTTCAGTTTAGTTTTTGAAAATGGGATAACACCTCAAAACAATTGTCAAGCAATTAAATTAATATAGTTGTTGTAAAATCAAGCAAGTATTTTTATTCAACATATTCAATGTTTCACCAAGAGATCAGCGAACATTCAATTAACTTTTCCAGCATATGGCATTAACTTTGTATGTTTGGGTAAATAAATAAATGATCAAATAGATATAAGGAGTTCACCCTATATTCTTCTATGAAGAAGAAGAAGAATACACCGTGGCGTAGGACATACTTAGAAGAAGAAAAATATAAACTCTATTGCAGGTCAACTCTGCAGTTATATTCAAACTTTCTTAATTTCGATATTCATGTGCTTGAAAATTTAAGTCGCAAAATAAAAATAGTGAAAAAAATAAAGTGTATTTTTCTCTTAATAACGGGTGTTTTTTTTTAGAGGTATAGAACTTTAAGTTGGCATTACTGTTGAAGATGGCGACCGATTTAACAGCTGAGAGGTGATTTATTCTCAGTTTGGTGTGGCAATTCATTATGAATAGACTCACGCCTGAACAACGCTTGCAAATAGTCTCGAATGAGCCCAAAACGAGATTGCCGTTGTTCCCGATTTTCATAAGCGAATTTTGTTTAGCGATGAAGCGCACTTCTGGTTGAATGGCTACGTCAACAAACAAAACTGCCGCATTTGAAGTGAAGATAGTCCTCAAGTGTATGTCAAAACACCGTTACATCCAGAAAAACTGACTGTTTGGTGCGCTTTATGGGCTGGTGGAATCATTGGTCCGTACTTCTTCAAAAACGATGATGGCCAAAACGTTACAGTCAATGGTGATCGGTATAGAGCCATGATTACTAACTTTATCATTCCTGAATTGAACAACCATGATGTCCAGGAGCTGTGGTTTCAACAAGACGGTGCAACATGTCACACAGCTCGTGCCACAATCGATTTATTGAAAGACACGTTTGGTGACCGCCTAATTTCACGTTTTGGACCTGTGAATTGGCCTCCAAGATCTTGTGATTTAACACCGCTAGACTACTTTCTGCGGGGCTATGTAAAGTTATTGGTCTATGCGGATAAGCCACAAACGCTTGACCATTTGGAAGACAATATTCGCCGTGTTATTGCCGATATACGGCCACAAATGTTGGAAAAAGTCATCGAAAATTGGACGTCCAGATTGGACTACATCCGAGCCAGCCGTGGCGGTCATATGCCAGAAATCATATTCAAAATGTAATGCAACAAGATTATCTTTCGAATAAAAAAATTCTTGTCAATCGAATGATCCGTCGTTGTTTTATTGCAATTCGAAGTTCTATACCTCTAAAAAAACACCCTTTACTAATAAGAATTGCTCTTCTACTCCTTCTCAGCTGCCTGTTAGGGAGAGAGGAAAGAGCTTCTCCGCCTATCGTTTTTCGTCCGGTCCGAGTGAATTTATTTGCTTTAACCAAAATTCACTTGTTGTTTTGCGATGAACTCACCTCGAAGATTATGTCCTCGTATCCGTAGCACTGGGTGCCCCCGAAAGGGTTGGTCGTATTGGTAGAACCGGACCTGTGCAAAACGATTGGCCTCTGAATGTGCGCGAAATGCTTCTTCAAATCGTCCCAGCGAGAGTAAGCATTCACATCGGTATTGTTTAGACGCAACGAAAACTCGCACCTCATGTACATGTTGAAATTGTAGTGTCCAGGATAGTTGGTATGCAACACCAGTTTTTTGACCAGATGGGTACGCGCGTCGAACAGTACATCCTGAAATTTTTATTTATTATTACTATTATATTATTATTATGAACGAAATTATTTAAATATTCAAGTGTTGCTAGATTACGTTTTGCTTGTTTCTTTATATTCATGTATATATTTTATTCGGCCAGCTAAATTGTTTGATTATTTCATTATTACTTTTCTGTTCTATTTATACGAGTATTTATCATTTATGTCATCACTTGTACCATTTACATTTATACGATTTACATTTATTCTCATATTTAATTATTCCTTATAATTGGGTTTACGTAACCTGTAAATCATATTTTGTAAATAAATAAAATTGATAATTGATGAAGCCGATACTTTGAGAAAAGTAATATCCATAATAAAACAATATTTAAAATTTTCTGATAATTTAATATTAAATACGCATGACGACGTTTCGAAGTAAAATAAAATATTTATTTAAAAGTACAAATAAAATACTTATTTAAAAAAAGACGAATAAAACTTTTTTTATGAATACCACTATCTATATAGTAAGAAACTGCCTCCACCTTCACCCATCTGATATCCAGATCTTTTTTTGATAAGAGACCTTTTTTTATTAAATATTATTGATTTATAAACACGCCTTTGATAGCTAACCTAACGAAAGGTGTTCATAACTATGTTTTATTTAATTACTAGCTGACACGTCGAACTTTGTACGCCCATTTATTTTTATCTGAATATTTTTCAAAAAGCCGGAAAGATATGTTCTACTATTTGTGCTACATTATCTTGTTTTAATATTTATCCCGTGTGGAGCCAGGGACTTACTTACAAAGGTACTGCAATACTACCTGTCATTTCAAATCAGTCGAGTTAAATTGAATGCAGGTCGACAGTAGATGAAAGCAACCTTTTCATATACAATTACAATGTAATTTCGATTTCATCGATTTCGTTCAACTTCATTCCGAGCTTCACGTTGCTCGGTCAGTTTGACTTGGTCCTTTATATCTTTAACTTCCTGCCTTATTACTATTTAACTTGCTGTTCTGCAACATAAGTTCGTACATCTAATAGCTATCATTTTTCAAAACGAAATTTCAACTGTAAATTAATGAAAACCATGTATTCTTCTTTATAAGCAAATATAGCACACGCTATGTTAGTAACGCATAACATAGCTATGTAAGTCTATTTAAACTTACCAAAATTTTATATTAAATTGAAGTTTTAATATTAGTTGTGATAGCTCTGAACTAACCGTGATGTGTGATAAGATATTCAGTATTTTACATCCCCTTTTTGAGAATGAATAATTATTTCTTACTTATATTATTAATTAAGTTTTCTTGAATTTTCTAATTTTATACGCAATTTTTTAAATTGTTTCCCTGACAATAATAAACACAACAAAAAAAATAGTGACATCGGTCCAGCCGTTGACTCTACATTTTAGATAGAAAACGTTTGTATGGGAAATGGGCTGTTTTTAGGGTTTTCCCGGTCATTATTCGAATTTTCCTCGCCGTAAAAACCGTCCTTACACTTCAACGAACATTTTATATTATAGATTTTTAAATGTTATTTTTTTTATTGGTTATTATATCGGTGAAGTTATCTAAATAGACTTTGTGAAGGCGATAATATAATATTTATTAAAAATAGCCATTCGATAGGCAAGCTATCGTAGGAGTGTTTATAAATCAAAAACATAGCATAAAAAAGGGTCTCATCTGGTCATCAGATGGGTGAAGGTCGAGCACCAACGGGCTCTTACAGTAAAAGAAAAACATACTGAAATATTTAGGAGTGACACTCCTATGTGCCATTTGCGATGGAATGAGCACATCAGTAAATTGCTTTACAAATTTCAAAATTGGTAAACAATCTTAGTTTATTTCTATTCACATACACTGTAGTAAATTCAACCACAAACCGCAAAGTTCCTAATGATGTCTTAAATTAAAACTAAGGAATGGTAATATAAAACAAGGGTATTCAATTTAAGACATAAATATTTCGTTAAACGGAAAAAGTGAGCTCTCGTCCTGATTTCTAATTGTTTTATTAGTAGAATGTTAGAAATTTCGTTTTCTCTATTTGGAGTTAGTATCCTAAAAGTTAGTAGGAAGATTGTATTCTAAAATCTTCTCGGACCAGTTCACTTCATGAACACCAAGAATCATGCTGTGCCATCAGCATGGGACCCCAAATTTCCAAATAAGAAAAGAGAAAATTTCATTAATAAAGATGATAAACATTATTGGTCCCATAATAATACCCTGTGGAATACCGCATTCTACCGATAGGTAATTATTTAAGTAAACTTCTATTTCGGAATAATTTGTAACAAGAAATTGCTCAGAAAATCACATTGAAATTTTATGATAATAATAATGAAAATAATATTATACAATATTATTATAAGTGATGGAAATTTATAATAATCAGTTTTTCTTGTTTGAAAATATATAAAGTGAGAACACTATTTGAAATTAAATTCATTTAAGGACTTTCTCTTCAATAATAAAGACATTATACTGCATAATTCTGATAATCCAGTGCTAAGGTCCAGATTTAAGAATTTCAAAAAATCTTGAGATTTAAGTAAGACTCACCATTCCTAACGTGAAATAATTGAAAAAGTAGTCGCTCTTCTGTGGATTTTCAATGCTACTCTTATTTGCGGTATGTATCTGCATTTTGTCGTCGCTTTTGTAAAAAACTTTCGAGGGACACCCAAGGGCTGACGCTATGTCTTGAGTAGAGTCTCCGAGCAGAATTTGTTTCTCGAACATAATCTGCGTGGGGTTCGTTCTGTGGTTCGTAGCTGCGAATCAGAAAACTTATAAAGTCGTTCTAATCGATTAATAGTTATGTAGTAGTATTAATCTGACAATTTATTTATCTGTGGATAATTTCATAGTGATGACTACGACAATTTGTTGTCAATGGTCACGTTCATAATATTCATGGGGACAATTAGTTGTCTATGGTCGTGTGCATACTGATTGTAATATTAATTCTTTATGATCATGTTCATACTCATTGCAAGTCAAATTAGTAATTAATCATTAGTAAAGTATGGTCAAGTTTATACTTCTGGGTTCAATATTTAATTGTTTACAGTAATATTCACGTCCGTGACTGTAATAATTAGGTTTTTATGTTCTAATCTGTACATTGATAAAGTTCAATCACAGAGCATAGCTTGATGAAGAATAAAAGATATCAATTATTACCTGCCATTAGCTTCACTTTAACGCCTTTTGTGTGATGTGGCCCACGAATAATAACCGCACTTTTTAGATAAATGTGGCCATAGTAACACTCTAAAGGCATTTCAGGGGCCGATTTGCTGCAAATACCATTGCCAATGTATACTAACATGCGTGATGCCACAGGAGTACAGCCAGATGGGAATTGAAGTGAACCTAAAATTTAAAAAAATATTGAAACAAACAAAATCATGAAAATGGTACCTTTGAATTCAAATATAGCTTATACATTTTGAAGTACTTGACCACTTCCAACAGTACAATCATTTTAAATGTAAAAGTGTTACACAATTGATTGTCCAACTATATGGGGCAACAAGTGGCAGCAATTTTTTTTCATTTCAATTCAAATAAAAGATGACACAAAAGAATCAAATTTTTGTGAAAGCAAGATAATGAACCAATAGCGAAAATTAAAATAAATTACCAAAAGATACAAATTTTTTGCAGCTCAATAGCTAGATTGTCTGTGATTTACATGAAGATCATAGCATTTCAAACAGATTTCTACAGAACTGAACTTTCATAATTCTTTCAAGCATTACTTCACGTTATATAAAGTAAAAAATACTCGCATGAATATCAGATTTTACATCTACGATGTTCATTTGAGAATTATAAGTGAAACGAGATCTATTTATTGTTAGAATTAAAATATAGCAAAAATCAAATCAATATGTTTGACTTAAGCGGTAGTTATTAGTTCAATCAAATACAAGTTTGTTTTTGTGTGCAAATAGAGTAGAAAAGAAAAAAATATATATCATAATACACATCTGCATTGTACAAATAGCACACATATTAATATTACATTGAATATGTTCAATGAATTTTGTATATAATAATTAGAAAGAAAATTCATGTTAATTTACCTAGTTCATGGTTATTTCCAGTTTGAAACTTTGAAACAACAGGGAAGTGGAAAGCCACCCCTCTGAAATTCATGACATACAGTTGCTTTTCAGCATCATACTCTCCAGGTAATGTTGCACCAAAAGAATGCTCAATTTGTTCAAGTGTAGGCAATACCTCAGGTGAATTGAAAAACAACGAACTGAAAGAAAACACATGTTTTGAAGTAAAATTTTCAAAAATATTTCATATTTTGATGAACTATATATTAATTCATATTTTTTTTTGTCGCAGAGCTGTCATTTTCATACTGTCTCATGGGCTTTTTACAAGTTTTCAGTTATGTGTTAAACTCAACTGGCCATTCTAACTGAGTACTCTGTATGAGTTATCCATGTTCTTCAACAGTCAGTTGGGATTAAGGCCCCACATATGTGGAATTCCTTTGCCTCCTTTCTGCATTGGCTACAAGCTTCCATTATACATTTCACTTTTGTCAGATTTGCTTTCAGAATACTGAAACACCGAAACTTTGAATCCTGTTCATATTTTTACTTCTTCAGTTCTTGTTTTTGATGATCCACCGATGAATTTCTTCCCATGTTGCATAAACGTAATTTTTCGCCAGGCAATCAATCTTTTGGTACTATTCAGAAAAATTGTGAATTTGTGCAGAGGTACTTGTTTATCCCAAGTTCAGTACTAGAAGCAACAACTGATATAGTTGTAGCCACCAGTATTGCTACTTCCTTGGTCCATTAACAACATCGATTTTGCAATACTTAGTGTACAGGCCATTAGTGTAGTGTACTGTTAGATCTAATCACCACAGTGCATATATTTAGCATTAATGCACAATATTTTTTCTAATTTATAGCTTTCAGTCTAAAATTACATACAGGAAATTCACTTGCGCCGATTCAGCCCCATTACAACAGCATTTGTAGACACAATAAAAAAACAAAAATAAGCGATATCAAAATTTAAATTAATAATTGATGAGGCCGATACTTGGAGAAAATTAATATCCGTAATAAAACAATATTTAAAATTTTCTCATATTTAATATAAAATACGCATGACGACGTTTCGAAGTACTACTTCTTTATCAAATGCTGGATTAATAATACTTCACTACTACAAGTATTAATTCAGCTTCATTTTTTAAAGAAAATTCATTTGATAAAGAAGTAGTACTTCGAAACGTCGTCATGCGTATTGTATATCAAAATTTAATTTTAAAATACATCAGGGTTGGTTGAATAATACATAAATAATAAAATGATAGTTACCAGTATTTCAATTTAACATTTTTCATTATATAAATATCAATAATTTTCAATCTTTGTGATATGGGATCAAAATACAATCTGATTCCATCTTGGGGTAGTTCTATTACTATGTCTACATCTAGTGCTTCCTGAAAGTAATAAATGCTCAGTCATTGTACAAACAATCAATTGAAAGGAAACTTACATCATGATTATATAAAACATGAACACCTTTCATGATTCCAACTTGGGACTGAATAATCGCCACAGCTTGGGAAAAATGCATTCCTGTTGAGAAAATCAGATCATTTTAAGTTCCTACAACGCAAGTAAAAATAACTTATGAGGTCATTTTTTGATTCACATATATCTTCTTGCGAATACTTTGAAATAACAAAAAACAATTGAAATTGTTTGTCTAAGATGTCAAAAATATAATAATATAGACATTTCACTTCTACAGTCTGCTATTGCTAAGGTTATCAACTATTAAAACACTCATAAATAAATATATATATATATATATATATATATATATATATATATATATATATATATATATATATATATATATATATATATATGTATATATATATATATATATATGTTGTGATGCAGGCTCTAACGCTGTTGGAGCGTTGGTGTCTAGAAAATCGGCTTGTACTGAATGCTTCAAGACTGTGTGGTGTTCTCTACTGATAAATCCAAACAAATATATCCTGAAGTCATTCGCTACAAAAACGACAACCTTCAGGTAAAGACTTTTACCAAGACACTTGGAATTCATGTGTACCAATTATTTGTTGTTTTCTTTTTTGACTTGTTTTCTATCTTCTACTACTGTAATGTGGTGATGAGAAAATAAAAATTATATTATATTATATTATATATATATATATATATATATATATATATATATATATATATATATATATATATATATATATATATATATATATATATATATAAATCCCTAAATTAAAAATTCCAGGGATAATTGTTGGAGAATATTCTCAAAAATTCTCTTATGAATCAGAATACAGAAATACACAGGAAATCAATGCCATCTAGATTGCGCTAGTAGAAACGCTTGGTGATACCTACAGGTTTACAACATTTCGTTTGTCAGACAATGACAACTGATGAGTACCTTGTAGTACGAAAAACTAACTATCTTGCGTTTCCAAGAAATGTAGACATCGATTTCAATTATTCAAGGCATAATTGTTTTATAACAATTATGCCTTGAATAATAACCGACGCATCACATTGTATATGTTTCTCACAGCAGGCTCTGTTATAATAATCTCTTAAATAATTCGTAAAGAAATTATTGAAAGAAAGTTATAGTATACTTTTGATATTGAATATTTACAAGTGCCATGATAAGAGCATGATAACTATATGAATTCATTTTCCTGTATTCATGTATGTTTTATGAAAATATGCTCGGTATAATATATATTGTCACACCAAAAATTAATATTAATGTACGTGGAAAGTGCAAACCATGGTTTACAAAAGATATCTTAGATAAGATAAAGATTCGTGACAAATAATATCAGATATTTACTTTTACAAGAGCAATTGAAGACTGGATAGAATATAAGAAGTTATGTTGGGGAACGAAAAACGGAAAGCAGAGTAGATGAATGAAGGTTTTGGTGTACAAATTGAAAATGCAACTATTGAAATCGTCAATTCTTTTAAATATCTTAGTATAATAATAGATGATAGGTTGAATTTCGGTGAACACATCGAATATATATATATATATATATATATATATACATATATATATATATATATATATATATATATATATATATATATATATATATACATATACATATATATATATATATATATATATATATATATATATATATATATATATATATATATATATATATATATATGTTTATATATATATATATAGTAGTTTTTATATATTGCCTAAAAAACACTTAGCTTAGTTTCACAAAATTATATCAATTGCTCGACAATGTTTTGGCTTGTTACCCCATTATCAAAAGTAAACTCATTCAGCTTTGTTTAACTTTTAAAAATGGGGTAATACCCCATAAAAATGATCATGCAATTAATAGAATTTTGTGAAATCAAGTATTAAAAGATGTTTCACCAAATGATCAGCAAACATACAATCATCTTCATCGTAGTTTCTGTATTTTCATTACATTTAAAACCTGTTCATAATGAGTAAATATTGTTATATTTTCGAAACAGACTTGAAGGGGATAAGCAAATGTATCAAGCAAAAGTAACGTTTCTAATAGAAATAAGTTATTTGCAGTACATTCTATCAATATTGAATAGTTCAGTACAATAATATAAATTAAACTTAAACTAAACAGTTTTAACAAATTTTCAACCAATTATTTAGCAAAAAATCAATGAACATTAATCTAATCTTTGATAGGATAACCGAAAAAAAAAGGAAAACCATTTTATAGATATAAATAATCAGTAAATATTTTAGTTCCTGTACAAATGAAAACAAATGACTACAAAGAAACCAGAATAACCAGATATTTTGTGAAATATGCTGGGCAGTTTTAATGGAATTATATAAAAAATAATAATTTTCATTAATTTACATTGCATCAACAATATTCCTTCAAATATTAAATTAAATGACTATTAGTCAACATAAATTATTTATAAAAATATGCTTTTCCCTAATTCATTGATTTATGTTTCATAATTAGGGTATGAATGAAGAATTAGAATAATTTATAAACGGTCAAATTTTAAATTTATCAGTAATATTTTATTGAAAATCTATCAACACAGAGTTATCAATTTAAATTTCATCAATTAATTGTAAAATGTTTTAATTTAGTTCACATTTCACATAATCACACAAAAATACCAAACAAAATATTTATTCATATCTATACGTCAATAATACTTATTTTCCTGCGTTCTTTGTGCTTTTTTATGACTCCAAAAAACAAAAGATTGTATATGTTTTTCAAAATGTATAAGTAAATATAAATATGTGCGTAATACGTAAAAAAATATCCTTGTTTGTCCTAAAGCTATTCATCTACGCAATTATTATGAAGTAAACAAAAACAAATCCGCGAATTGGAGACGCAAAATATCGAAATTTGTCCAATATAATTATTCACTCACCTACAATAAACTCCCACTCCGTGCACCCTACCGAACGATCGGGCTTAACATCTAGTGTCAACATGATAGAAAATCAGTTAAACACTTCGAAAAAACACCTAAAAATCAAATTGTCACAACAAAATTTTCACAATTAAATCACTTCGTTTGATCAAAAATTCTTTGTTTGATTTCTACAGATTCGCCATTTTATCTCTTTATTAACTGTCAAATAGAACAGCTGATTGTTAACAAGGTGAGCAAAACGAAAATATTCGAAATTTGCGCATGTTGCATTAAAATAAAAAAGTCGACTCAATTTTAACGAACAACCATTTATTAGCACACTGGGAATGGTAATTACAAAAATGGAAATGGAAATTTGAAAAAGGTGCTTCAAAGGTAGTTTGATATTTTAACCAAACAAAAGGGATTTTCAAATTAAATTCTACCTTATTAGTGAAATAAAATATATAATATAATAAAATTAGAGTTCCAAGGTCAAAAAGAATTTTAAAGAACTTATCAAGTGTACCACTATTTAAGATGAATATTTTGAGAATAAAATGCATCTTATTTTGTTAGGCAAACGTTACTTAAAATTTTTGTTGTGTTAATTATTTCCATTTTTAACAGAGAGCAATCAAACGATCACATATATCGAAGATCGAGTTACTAAAAATTCTACAAAATTTGAAATATATGATAGCTTGTCAAATGAACTGACAAATTCAACACTTAAGATAACACAGTTATGACACACGTATACCGAATTCGAATCTTGAGTTTGATTTTGATATTAGGTGTAAGAAATATTTTAAATAAACTCTTATAAGTAAATTAGTTTCATAACTTTTCATTTGGGACAACCTTTGGAAATTGATGGATTAAGGTATCGAAGTACATATAATTAGATGCTATATAACCCTAAAGACATTTGTTATCTGATATTAATTTAATTATAAACATTTTCAAATAACATCTCACGTTATTTACATTTCCATATATCAATTTATAATAATTAATTTATTTATTTAGGACGGTCACTTTAGAAACCTTATTGTAGAATTAGACAGATCTTATCTCTCAGTTGTTGTCAATGTTCTGTGGTTGTTATTTTGATTTCTACTTGTAGTTTTAGGTTAAATGTTTTTGTCAATGATTGCTTGATATATATTTTTGTTTATAATTTTAGTTATTTACAGATGCTAACATATTTTTACATTAGAAGACACTGAAATATAAAGATTTGAAAAGCTGACAAATCATTTTAGGCGAATTTTCAGGATTGGGCTTTGATCAAAGAGAACTATTATTCGAAAAAAGCATATTGAATTTCAAATACATATCAGGATGTCTGATGCATGGGAAGAAATTCAAGCTATCAAGAGCAAAAGGAATAGTCTTCGAGAACGCTTAGAAAAACGAAAGAAAGAAAGACAAGATATCCTTGGAACCAGCTTGGGTAATAAAACTGCTTCTCCTGTAAGCTTATCAGAAGTGACCAGTAACAATCCCACGTCAAATTCAAAGGAAGATATTAAATTGAAGCAGGAGTCCTTAGAAGAGGACGATTCGATTAAAATTAAGATTAATCCCGGTCTTGAGAAAGACTTATTGAAACTTTTAAGTGAAGTAACGTTGCTGCTACCGATATCTTCAGAAGAGTTATCTGTAAAGCTTAAAAACCACTCAGATGAAGGTAACAAATGCAAACAAGTTTCAAACTTGCTTGAAAAATTTGCTACACAAAAGTTAATAACTGTGAAAGATGTTAAAGATGGAAAATTCAATTTGAGTGTTACTTTTGTTGAAGTCAGTAAAGTTAATGCTATGATAGCAGAATTTTATGAAGAGGTCAATACTTTAGAATCTGAGCAGGGTGCCAAAAGAAAAAGGGAGTTTTCTCCAGAACATAAAAATATTGAAGATGATGATAAGAAGAAGAAAGAGAAAAAGGAACCAAAAACAGATATTATGGTAAGGAACATATTATTCCTTATATATTTATGTAAAAATAGTAACTATTTGTTTAGTTTTTTAATTCGAATCAAATTCTAGTAAAGTTAGAAATGTTTGATAATAAACAATTTTCATTCTACAAAAGTATACTGTGAGAGGATGAATTACAAGACAAAACAAGAGAATTATCAGGATGAGGATTAAGGAGTCTTGTTGACAAGTTTTTAGGAAAAATGATTTTTTGACTTTTACTGGACTCTACATTTATAAAGTTTTGGTTTTTTCTTGCAAAATTGTCACTATTTTGAGGAATATAGAAATGTAAATAATACTAGAAAAATAATATTAAAATAAATTAAACTCTTGGCTTAATGTTTCACGATTTATTAAACAATATGAATAGTCAACATGTTTCGAGGGTTAGCTCATTTTCAAGACTACATGTTGACTATACATATTGTTAAATAAATCGTGAAACATTAAGCCAAGAGTTTAATTTATTTTAATATTCAATTATGTTTCACCAAGAGTTAAGCGAGAATTCAATCTCAGTCAATACTAGAAAAGTCTAGCCATACAACTACCCAAGGTATAATCTAGCTCAATCAGAAAAGCGTGTTTTATATATGGGTATCCAGCTTTATAATAGTTTGCCTAAAAAGCTCAGGGATAAAAATGTTTCCTCTAGTATTAAGAAAGATTTATGACTTCATTTTAAATTGTGAACCATACAATTTGAGGGAATTTTTTTCATATTGTATGTCAAATAGATTATAACTTCAATTAATTTTTGACCTATTCTCTACTCATTGTATTTTCTTTGGTATATTTTTTTGTGATTGTAAGAAAATCAGTGCTTTGGAGAATAAATACATTATTATTATTAATTTAAAAAGATTCAATGGAAATTTTCAATAAAATTTTTTTCTGATAGTTTTCTTTTTAATCTATTATAATTTGTGAGAATATCGCTAAATTGGGGATAAAAATTTGAAACCTGGAAGGAGTTATATAAACCAAATGAAACTATTGAGCATTGAAAGTATATTTGCTTAGAGTTAATTATTGACTAGAACGTCTCAAAATATTTTTCATTTTCGATTTTTTATAGTCTCTCTTATCAATGTCATCAACCAAAGAAAGAGAGAGTAAAAAAATAGGTGAAGAAATCTTAGAACTATTGAGCAGACCAACTGCTAAAGAAAGATCTTTATCTGAACGTTTTCGCTCCCAAGGAGGTAAACAACTTATGGAGTTTTGCCAGTATGGAACAAAAGGAGACTGTGAAAGAAATGGTGTAAATGATTGCAAAAAATTACACTTTAAGAAAATAATTCAAAAACACACTGATGAAGCTTTGGGTGACTGTTCATTTTTAAATACTTGTTTTCATATGGATACATGTAAATATGTTCATTATGAGGTAGACCGATGCAGTAAAAATGATGAATCTAGTCAAGCAATGCCAAATGTCCCTGATATCATTGCGGAAAGCTCCACAACTCTTTATCCTCCTCAGTGGGTGCAGTGTGATCTAAGGTTTCTGGATATGACAGTATTAGGTGAGTTCCATTGCTTAAGGCATAATGTATTGTTGGAAATTACAATAACTTTCTTTTGAAAACTATCCAGTATCCAAATTTATTTTACTGAAAGTTTGCCATTTTTTTTTGCCATTTCCTCTTTGGCTTGAATTTATCTAGGAGTGTGCAGTTATTTGAAAGGAAGTCCTAATGATAGTTTTTATTAGAGCTTAATAACTAAAAATGCAAGGATAATAAATTTATAAAAACATTATTTATTTTCAGGATATAAAAATGAAAGGATAATAAATTTATCTTGTTTTCTTTACAAGCTGCTATTGTTAAAATTGTGGTTGTATTTTCAGCAATAATTAATAAGACAGAGAACAGGTTTTCGCGCACATTTATATTAATGTCATAGTTTGGGAGTCCTTGCAGTATCTGATAATATTCTTTATTAATCAAGGAAATAGTCAGCCACTGTATCTTCGTTTTTCAACTGAAACTATATCATAAATGTGTAACATATACTTGATCAAATTACAGGATTTACCACTGGGTTCAAAGAAAGGCACAATACTGTAGTCACTCAAGTGTATATTGTACAGCAAGATGTAACACTAAATTTACAATTGTTATAGAAAGAAAAGGTTTCGTTTGATATCTTTTATGAGTATTATTGTATTTTATCAAGCTCTCAGTCACAATTTACTTGATACAGCACTTATTATAGAAAAGAAGATAGGTAGTGAGAAGCTGAAGTAGGGGTAGAGATGACAAATGAAAACCATCCTGCTATGGTTAAAACAGATGTTTATAACCAATCTATTACCCTATTTGATTCGCTCAAGTTTAGGCTAAAATATTTCGCCCCCTTTGTCCCAACTCGACTACGATGGAAACAAAACAAACGATGAATACTTTATTAGACTTAATTTGATCCATAAATGACCATTTATGGACAAAAAACACCTAAGCCACCCGTCACGCCCCTCTTTGGTTCACGGTAGGCCCACTGAGTGGAGAGTTCCCCACTGGTTGGGAACCCCTGTATAAAAGAACTAAACATATTTTAATTATTCTTGTATATTGAGGGCTATGTCAGTTTGTAATCTTTGTTAAAGCAGTTGCTACAATATTTCTTGATCTAAAACATTAATACATAAGAGGTTATTTCATTGATTAATAAAATAAATTGTAATGAAGCTCTTGAGATCAAATAGGTAGGTTAGGTTTTCATTTCAACTGGGTTATAAATTCAAATGGTTAATATTTAGATATGTTCCGCATTTTATGGTTCGATGTTTAGTAACATTGTTTTCTCTTTGAAGTATTCTTATTTTTATTATTGACGATTCTTCCTTTTTCATTTTCCAAATCATCCATATCAGTATCTTCCGCATATTTAGTATCCTTCACTAGTTATTCGAGCCACCTTAGAATATGATGCCATATTTATTGTTGATTTGAACACTGTTTGATAAATAGTTTTCAGTGATGTGTGGTCTAAATAATTACTGAGGCCTCCCAGATTGTAGCAGATGGAACTTAGTTAGCTACAAACGTAGGATATATGTTCATTCCAATCCATTATGTTTTCTATCTCGAGACCTTAAAAACAACAAAATTTGATTAAATCGGAGTCTGAATGTTAGTTTGGAAATCCGAGTGCGCAGATTGTAATAATTCACGCATATCTGGAAATGTTTTTGCCGTAATATTGAAGTTTTTGTTATTTTTGATGATTCTTTTATTCAGGGATATTTTTATAAATTTCAGGTAAATTTGCGGTTATAATGGCTGATCCTCCGTGGGACATCCATATGGAACTGCCCTATGGCACAATGTCTGATGATGAAATGCGACAATTAGGCATTCCACAGTTGCAAGACGAAGGCTTGATTTTCTTATGGGTCACTGGAAGGGCTATGGAATTAGGACGCGAATGCCTCAAATTGTGGGGATATGAAAGAGTTGACGAAATCATTTGGGTGAAGACAAACCAGCTGCAGAGGATAATCAGGACTGGTAGGACAGGCCATTGGTTGAATCATGGAAAAGAACACTGTTTGGTTGGTATGAAGGGAAATCCACAGAACTTGAATCGGGGATTAGATTCGGACGTAATAGTGGCAGAAGTTAGAGCTACGAGTCACAAACCAGACGAAATTTATGGTAGGTACCTTTTTCTATGCACAAAGATTAATGAATATAAAATATTAATAAGAGTGATAATAATGTTTATTATTGCGCCTGAGTAAAATTATAAAAGAATAATTAGTACAAAAGGTTCATTTGGATAGAAAGTTCGGCTTTGACTGAACCACTATCACAAAAAAAACGCAATCACTATACAATTTCTGTGACAATTCAGAAAATTTTAATTAAGATTTTTTAAAATGTATTCACTCGAACAGAGTTATTAAAAAGATCCAGATTTTCATTGAAAATCTTCACAATCCTATAAGAGAAATCCGTTTCAAATTTCAAGCTAGCACTGAAAAAACATATTACCACTATATGATCGTACTATTTAAATGAACTTTAAGGGAGCTAGGTCTTGTGACATTTATTTTATCTTGCAGGTATGATTGAACGACTTTCCCCGGGAACCAGAAAAATAGAACTCTTTGGCAGACCTCATAACATACAACCAAACTGGATAACGTTGGGAAATCAAGTTGATGGAATCAGACTTGTTGACCAAGAACTTATAGAAAATTTTGAAAAGAGGTATCCAACTGGTAACTGTATGGCACCACCGCCAGAAAATAGCCATTGAAGATTGTATATTATTGAATGTGTAAGATATATATGTATAACTATTGTGTTTTATCAAGAGACTTTAAGCAGTTTATGCTTACCAGATAATTAAATTTGAATACGTTACTATAAATTAGTTTTTTTCTGAGATAAAAAGTGGAAGACTAAACTTGAAGTCTATATGATTGTAAAGATTAGCAGCTTAAATATTTTCTTTTTTAGACTGAAATTAAATGCTGCATTGATTTTAATGTATCACCGGAGCGAATCAATCTAAAAATAGTGAATTTCAGGTAGACCAAATATTTACTGTATGATCTATGATCAATATAATCCACTAATGTATTGAACTTAAAGTAAAAATTGACTTGATGACTATATATATATATATATAAATGATAAAACACAATTATCGGTATAGCCCGCAACTCAATTTGGGGTTTACGCATCCAGACTCGCAAGCCCCTGATATAGAAGATTACAGCAATTATCAAGCAACTCAAAAACAACAAAGCAGCAGGAGAAGATGGAATTATTGCGGAACTCTGGAAACGGAACAATACTACTTTGTCGTAAAAACTTCATCATTTAATATCTGAAAACTGGAGAACGGAGCATATACCAGAGAATTGGAAATGCGCGCTGATACATCCATTGCACAAAAAGGAAGACAAAATGGATATCAATAATTACAGGGGAATTTCCTTACTCCCGGTTGCGTACAAAATACGATACGAAAATACGATATATATATATATATATATATATATATATATATATATATATATATATATATATATATATATATATATATATATATATATATATATATATATATATATATGATATATATATATATATATATATATATATATATATATATATATATATATATATATATATATATATATATATATATATATATATATATATATATATATATATATATATATATATATATATATATATATAGTTCATATTATATATATATGCTTAAATAAATGAATAAATAAACAAAGAAATCAAAGTTCTTTTTTCATTTGAGGAACGAGATCATCTATTGCAGCTTGCAACACAGAAGGGTTGTTATGAACAGATGAAAAAACATATTTTCAACTTGTAAAGGAATAACAGCACCACTGCAAATTCCTGGTAAAAATAAAAACTGCTGGCTTTAGTATTCAAACTGAAACATTGATTAAATAAATATGCAAATAATATATATAGAATTCTGAAATATTATTTATTTAATTTAACATATAATTTTGATAAAATTCCAAATTAAACACACAATTAAACTTCAAGAACAAAAACATACTGGTAGTTCTTTGGTTGACATGAAATATTAGAAAATAATATTATGTTCATACAATTTAGAATTTTGAAATTGGTCTGATTAAGAATTATATACACATACATTTTTTGCTATATTTGCCTATTTAAAAGTCAATTTAATAAGTAGAACAAGATTATCTGTTTTGTCAGTTTTACGTTATTTTGTTTGATTATATTTAACAAAACTTGGTTATGAGAAAAATTTCTCAAATTTGAGAAATATTGGCAAAGTTAGTTTCTTCATTTATTGTTTTGTATAATGAGATAGAGTATAATGACACAGCTTATTTTTATTTTGAATTATTAGTATTAATAACCATCAAATAATTCCATATATTAAATTTTACAGATACTTTGTGACAACTGATTAATTTATCAATAAATTTTGTTTCAAGGGCCCTGTTCTTTCCATATTTGTTTCTTATTTCATTTTAAGAATATCATTAAGTTTTTCACAAAAATGAAATGGAGGGAAGAGAAATATCAGTATATAAATATATTTTTAAAAATTTTCATTAATAGTTTAGTAATTTGTAAGATGTGAAGTCAACAATATCTATAAAGAGTAGGCAACTCAAAAAATGTTCCAGAAATCATTATATTATAAACTAATTTTCACTACCAATAAAATCAAGTTAATTAAATTTTTTAATACATTAGGCTTCCTGTTTCAGTATTTCCAATACAGTAAAATTCAGAAAACAAATAAACATAAAAAAATCAAAACTTATAAAACATGAATTTATGCCCTAAAAATCAAACACTACAATTTTTCAGGGCAAAACGAATCAACAAAATTTTGAATTTAATACCATACATCTAACAATTCATGATTAATAATCCAAATATGTCATATATCAGACAAACAATTATGTAAAATATAGAATAAGCAATTCTGTAATACGGCCCATTACTTCTTATTAACAATCCGGTAACATTGTAAATCTGGGTGGTTTCTTCCAATTGGCACTGGATGTCCTTTTGAGTTTCCTGGGGTCAATTTGTATAAACAAATCTCTGAGATCCACAGTATGATTTTGACAGCAAAAGAAGGTATTTTTTATTCTATGTCCCAAAGTGGTTTGAGTTTTATCCACTTCAAACTTTCTATATTCTGAAAAAAAATAATCAGGTAAAATAACACAATACTTACTTTGTTACAAAACGGCTTTAGATGTTACTAAGTACCATTTTTAGCATGTAAAGGTCAATCAGCTTAAACTATATGAATAATAACATTTCACCCAAGTCAGAAACAAAAACGATGGCTTATGAATCCCCGTCGCCGATTTACCGGTGACCTATAAATCACTGATAAGCTCATCACTAGCCAGAGTGAAACTGAAACAGCGATAAGCTACTGCTGAAACAAACGGTGATTTATAAATACCCCTCGCCTATTTACCGGTGACCTATAAATCATCGATAAGTTCGTCACTAGCCAGAGTGAAACTGAAACAGCGATAAGTTACTGCTAAAACAAACGATGATTTATAAATACCCCTCGCCGATTTACCGGTGACCTATAAATCACTTAAGCTCATCACTAGCCAGAGTGAAACTGAAACAGCAATAAGTTGCTGCTAAAACAAACGATGATTTATAAATACCCGATTTACCGGTGACCTATAAATCTCTTAAGCTCATCACTAGTCAGAGTGAAACTGAAACAGCGATAAGTTGCTGCTAAAACAAACGATGTTTTATAAATACCCGATTTACCGGTGACCTATAAATCACTTAAGCTCATCACTAGTCAGAGTGAAACTGAAACAGCGATAAGTTACTGCTAAAAAAAACGATGATTTATTATACCCCTCGCCGATTTACCGGTGACCTATAAATCACTTAAGCTCATCACTAGTCAGAGTGAAACTGAAACAGCGATAAGTTGCTGCTAAAACAAACGGTGATTTATAAATATCCCTCGGCTATTTACCGGTAACTTATAAATCATTGATAAGGTCAACACTAGTCAGAGTGAAACTAAAACAGCGATAAATCGCTGCTAAAACAAACGGTGATTTATAAATCGGCGTCGTTATATAATCGTCGCCGACATACCAATGGCCCATAAATCACCGATACTAAATAATAAATAATACCGATCACTAGTACTAATATTGTTTACATCAATTAGTACTAATTATTGATTGACAAACAAAATAGAAATATAGAAATCGAGCGTTAGCTCATTTTCAAGACCTAAAATGAGCTAACGCTCGAAACATGTTTACTATTCATATTGTTGAATAAATCGTGAAACATTAAGCCAAGAGTTTAATTTATTTTGATATTCAATTATGTTTCACCAAGAGTTAAGCGAGAATTCAATCTCAGTCATTAAAATTTAAATACTTTCAACTTACTTGACGCCCAATCAGGTATCTTCCTCTTTGAGCTGTACTCTTCATCATCTGAATCGTAACAATCAGCGCATTGTAGATATGGAGCGGGTTTTACCATGTAAACTGGAAGAGTCGAACTTTGCAGAGCCTTCTTACGAAGATCTTCTGCCTCTGCCTTCTTCTTCATCAATTGTTCATTTTTCAGCTTTTCTTGATGCGCCAACATTCGTTGATACTCTTCTTCTTTACGTTTTTCTTCTGCACGCTGCTTAGCCAAAAGCCTCTTCCTATCATAAACATAGATTTAATAATCAATGGAAAATATGAATAACCATTTTTATAAAAATTGTTTATATTAAAAGGTCTTTATTTTTAAAATCCTGGGTCAAGTCCAGTATCTTATCTTCTTATCAGCTCATCTGTAGTATAACTGAAAATAAGTTAAAACTCTAACACTTGAACTTGTGACTTACAGTTTTATTGACAACATACTATGAGCGTTTCATCGTTACAAACGACTTCTTCAGATGCTACTAGAATACTAAGTATTCCTATAAGAATACTAAGTAGCATCTGAAGAAGTCGTTTGTAACGACGAAACGCGCCAATGGAAGTGTAAATCAAAAGTGCAAGTGTTTGAATTTTAGCTTATATTCAATTATAATGGATTTAAATTAAGTAAACGCCAACACTATTCAATATAGACTAAGTGATAGGGAAATTGAATCGAACACAGAATTTAGATTCTTGAAGGATGTTTATAAATACAATACCAGGAAACTGTTCAACATACATCTGACCAATGTGAGGATGAGTTTAGATGAGTGATTGGATTATTGAGCAATGAGCCCAATAAACCCATTTTGAAGCCATTCTCAATATATAACCAGTTGCCTAGATCAGTGAAGGAAACAAACGTATTTAAGATTTGTTAAATTGATAAGTATCTGGAGTATGATATGGTACTGGTGATGTGGTGTCTGTTTTCCTTGGATTTCTGTCTGTTTTTACTATATGCAGTGTAAGCTCCATGTAACGTTACTCGATTTAACGATAAACTCTTTAAAGCGTTGAAATCCCTCGTCTTTGGTTAGTTTAGCTTGTTATCAATACAATGATACACTCCATATAGCGTCACACCCACTCTCAATAACGACAACATTAAATAATAAAAAGTGTACGTTCTTTTGTCGCTTTATTATCCTAGCCCGTAAAAAACTGGACTTTCAGCATAATGATAACCAAACTTTCTAAGAAATTCGTTCATTTGTTCACAAATTGGGATTGCACATGTAGACTGGTGTGGAACATCACTAATAAGTAGTAGTCATGGACTTAATCACATTCTTAGTTGAACATTATCACATTCTTAGTTGCTCACAAACTTTCAAACTGTAAGCAAGGCTAGTAAAAGAAAATCACTTTGTATTGACGAAAAAGTTTTACTGATACTAAAGAAGACCCAGTTAGGATCGAATTAGTGGTGCTTGAAATTTTATATTAAACTACCAGTGGAGTGGAGAGACTGGTCAATGCCCATTGTGCTGAAAAGTCTGAGGACGATTTTGATACTACATCCACTTTACACATTCAGTGAATTCCTCAATTTTGATTTTATATGACAGTACAACTATGTAAATTATTTCTACATGTTTTAAGTGTGTTTTGATCAGATTTTAATTTGTGTTGTCATGTGACATATTGTGTGTAATGTTGGTAATTTCATGACCAAATTTGATTCAACTTTATAGCTATTAATATGTGTTTGTGACATTTTAGTTTTAGTATGTGATATTGTAATTTGGTTACCAAATTTACAGAAATAAATTACTACTACTCTAGCTAAGATGCCTCAATATCGCAAGACGTATATTATATAGACGTATAATAATCGAATATACGGAATAGAAGTCAAATAAGATTATTTTTTTATATACATGACTACTTGAAATAAACTTTTTCTTTTCATAATACTGATTTTCTTCTCACCATTTAACGACAATTCTCTATAACACCAAAAATATTCAGTCACTTCAGTGTCGTTAAATAGATTGTTAGCAATTCATTTAAATTCTTGGACTAGAATTCGAATTTGATTTATAACTACTACACATGACAATTAACTTTATGATCATTTATCCAATTCAGTCATTTATTTTGTTAAAAAAAATAATTTGACCTTATTCATTGTATTTTTACAATTGTGATTATTGGAATTTCTTTCCTTTTAAATATCATTTTAATTCAATTTTCAATTCATACTCATAGTAGACTGAATAACTTGTATACCAGAGATATCAGGCATTGCTTAGAAGCATATTTTGATTATGTAAAAGTATTATGCATTAATAAAGGAAATTAGAAAAAAGTGAATTGAACTTACTTTTCGTTTTCCTCCTTCATTTGTTTCTGCTTTTCCTCCTTCTGTTGCAACAGCAACTTGTACCTTTCTTCTTTCAGGCGCTGTGATTCCAGAGCTTTGAGTTTCTCTTTTTCCAACGTCTCTTTTTGTTGCTGTATCTTGAGCATCTTCTCCTCGTATCTCTTCTTTTTCTCTGCCATCGCGGCTTGTTTCATCTGTTCCAGCCTCTTTACCTCCCTTTCCCGTTCCTGGCGCTTGGCTTCTTTCTCGCGGTAGTCAACGCTGACGGGTTTGAGAGGCGCTGGTCCTTTTAAGGGGGTGGACTTGGCGACCAAAGACATACTGTCGTTGAGGAAATGTGACTTGCTGCCGAAGTACTTGCCGATTTTAGTTGTGCTCGACGGTCCATTTTTGTACATCGTCTTCGAAGAAATCGGAGTGAAACCCTTAGCCTTTTCCTTAACGTTACCCCTATTTTCCTCCTGCAAAATAAACGACAGTTGAAACTTTTCACATCCGCATAAAAAATATAAATAATAGTAAATAACTAATAGCAATAATATTTACTCGGCAAAGTATTAACAAAATAATTTTAATATTAATATCAGTATTCGTTTAGAGAAAACCTCATTATGTCCAAAATGGATTCGAGAAAGCTTGACCTCTGACAAGTTCAATTCATTATCTAAATACATACTTAATTTGGCAGATAATTATAACAGAAAATCCACTACTCAGATGTAACACCAATTAAATCAAATCCTAATTAAAACAAGACCAATAATTACAGATTCACAGAAAAAAGTAATGTACCATTTATTACTTTAAAATATCAAAATAACACTTGCATTTTTTTAAAATAAGGCCTATTGAATACATATTTCACATGTAAAATCTGTAATTTCGTGGCAATGAGTTGTAGAATTTTATATTTAAGTGACAGAAATGTATTTGGGATGATTTTTTTTTGAACAAGGAGGTAAGAAGTTGAATCAATTTAATTTCCTTAGGAATTTACGTAAAAAAGTGTATATGTTTTCAAATATCGAATATCCCACTCTTCTTGAAGAATTAAACTGACGAGAACCGCAAGTTCCTGTTGTAAATAGTCTTCAGTATTTTTTTCTGTACAATTTAAAGCTTATTGAGGTGGTTACTTCTTGGTATAAACGTATTCCTTTATTGAAATAAGATATACTCGAATATCTACAAATGAAAATGTACGGCAATATCGAAGCAAAACAAACTGAAAACAACTTTTAGTGCAAAATACTGCACTATAAACCTTTGTATCAGCACGATTAAACTTTTTGAGTGATATGGACGAGCGAAAACGATGCGCCAATAGGCAAATCAAGAACGAGCGAAATTGATTCGACTTCAGACAAGCTTGAGTAATCGACTTGACATCGGGGTTCATCAGGGATCAATTTGGAGCCCATTAATGCACGCCGTGAATAGTGAAAACTACTCACAATCTGAATTGTCAAAGTAAGTAAAGACTTATCTCTTGCTCACCATCTAAGCTTGGATTCGTTGAAGAGTCATGTTACTTTACTGCGTTCAAAAACATAAATTAATTAATAAAGGACCAAGTATAAATGGAGATTGAGAAAATTAATTACAAATGAAAGAGGAAGCAAAAACCGCAGGTATAATATTAGAAACGATGAGATTTAGCGAACATATTTCATACTGTGCGCAAAACGCATACGCTAGTAGGAAATGAATTTACTCCAATCGTCACGAGCTGCTATAAAATACAAAAAAGATGTTTAGTGAATCTATGGTACTCTTCAGCTTCAATCAAAATATTGGAAACATTTTGAAAAAATTACTTACTATTTCTCTTAAAACCCTGCTTGTGTTTGCTTTAGAACTGACTTCGGTGGCGTCATGTTGATTAAACTTCTCAAACGCTTCTACTTTTTTTTTGACTGGACTTCTCACATAAGGACTGAATACTTCTTTTGCCTTTTTACTTTTCTGGGGACTGACCGTCTTCGCTTCCTCCAAACTTTCATCATCTGTTAGAATATCGCTAATATGGTTACCTGAAAGTGGATGGGCCTTATTTTGATGGTCCAAAATCACCGTTTCATCTAGAATTTGACGGTAAGTAACTTCGTTTCGTTGATTCTCGGTCGGTTTGGATGGCAGGATGAAAGTTGCATTTTTACATGTTTCTATTTCCGACACAGCATCTTCGTATTCGGTGCGACCAGATACGTTAGGAGCCTCTTCATTGTCACTTCTTGTATTTGACTTGGACCTATGAAAAATCAATTAATATTCAAATAACTTGAAGTATTGCTTTTCTTCTAAAGTTTAGATTTCAAAAACTTAGTTTATCTTCCGAGATGGAGTAACAGCCCAAAAAATTGTCAAGCAACATAATTTTGGTGAAACCAAGCCAAGTATTTTTCATCCAATATATGAAACATTGTTTTACCAGCGAACATTGAATCAACAATACAAATTTGTTTTTATCTTAAAGTGTTATTTTTGTTAACTACCTTAGCAATTGATATAAGTTTCAACATTGTTTAGTATTTTATTTAATATTTAAATTTCGTATTTAAATGAATAATTGTTGTTTCTTTAGCGTCTTTCTTGATATGGCAAAATGTACGTTCTTTTCAATTAATTAATAAAAATGGAGCTTTTTCTAATATATTCTATTCTATGTCAAGTAAATCAATAGGATGAACATATCAACTAAATGGACCAATTGACTAATTAAAAATTTACCTCAATCTGGACATGTTCTTATTACAATTTTTACACTTATTTTGTATGGCTAGTTATAATATCGACTAAACTTACATGGATAAATAAAATTGATCAAGCTATAAATTTTTCCTCATTTATGGACCTATACAAAATTCAGACTTCAAACTTCAGTATAAAGTTACTAGATTGAATTTTGTATTTTATGAAGTCGAGTTAGATAAAATCCTGAAGTCATATTATCATCAAATTAAAAACGAATCAGTCATGAATATGATTTAGATTATTTTCAATCTTGAGAAACTATTTTCTTGAATGAATTTGAACAAGGTACTTGTATGAATTTAAAAATTTTATTTCATATTAAGTGAACATTCTGTATTTTATCTTCCCTTTAAATACAAGTTTTATAGCAAAGTAAACTATAAAATCTACTGTTCAAGTGCTCTAACTCACTCGATAATTTAAATTTTAAACACTCAAAATTCAGGTTGGAAATTAAACTAATAAAAATAACTCTTCAATTTCAATTCTGATAATGGAAGTCTGTTAGCCTTCGATAATTAAAAAGTTGATTAAAAAAATATTACCTTTTATGATTATTTTTATTGTGCTGTTCCTCAGACTGGGACCTTTCTCTTTTTGGCTTGGCCTTGGTTTTAGTTCTTGTCATTCGTATAGGTTGATCAGAAACATCTATATCTTTTTCCAAATCTGTTGTTTTACTATTTACATTTTCCAAGTTGAAATACCCTGTAACTTCATTTCTAGAACTTTCTGTTTCATTCATATTTGTAGAAACTGCCACTGACTCATTTTCCAACTGCAATTTATTTTTTGTTCGTGTTCTAGTACTTCTTACACTTGTAGAAACACTCTCTTCCGATGGTTCAGCTTTCTTTGTTCTTGTTCTTGTACTCCTTACAGGCTCAGGTTGTTTTTCTTCTTCTGAATCTGACAAGTTAACAAAAGGAATGGGAGTGGTTTGTAAAACAACATCAGAGTTTCGTTCTGGTTTTGAAGCATTTGACCTGGTAGTCCTATTAGATTTAGAATTGTCACGCCCTCTAGTTGCTTTGACATTAATTGATTCCTTTTCTTTTTTCACCTTTCTTTTGGGTGGCAGTATTGTTGGTGCAGGCATCTCCTCAAAATCTGCATCCTTGGTAATAGGAGCAACAATAGATAATTTCTCAGTTTTTATCGTTATTATGTCAGTATTATTATTGTAAACATTTTTATTTTTTTGTACATCATCTTTTGGCCTAGTATTTTCTTTGATAGATTCTCTAACTTTTGCTTCTAAAAATGATTGAAATTAACAATCAATAATTAAAGAAATGGAAGGACATATTACTTACTTTTACTAACAACAGGTTTATAGTTTCCAGTTTTCTTTGCTTTGATAAGTGCCTTTGCATATGTTTCAAAATCTTTTAAGAAAGTCTAAAATGAGAGGGCAATTTAAAGTTGGATGAAATAGAATACAATTAAATATACACAGTAGGTATGTTGTCAATAATTTCAGGTAACCCAGATTTACAAAATACTTTTGAAATATTAAAAATTTTGCACTTAAATACATCTATAATTTACATTTTAAAGCAATTATTTTAACTAGAAATTTATCAGTTTGTAAAATTGTAAATGAAGAAAAATGAACTTTCAGCATGAATCTTACCTTGAAAATTAAGTTTTTGTAGCAATTTAAACCAATTCATATCTAAAACTTTGGTTAAAGATTTTCAGTAATGAATTAATATAAATTACATTATAAAACTATTTAAATTCAAGCCAAGCTATATCATAAAAAATACTATGCTAATTAAACTGAGAACCATATTTTTGAATGTAAACTTAAACAAATACTGGCTACCCTAATCATCAATTAAAAAAGAGAAGACTTACATTAAAAGTTTGATCATTATGTTCTAAATGCCTTTCCACAAAGTTAGCTCTAACTTCAACTTTTTTTTCTAAAAATTGTTCAAGTTCCTCCATTTCATAGGTGTAAACGAGAGCAACGGTTGGATTTTCAGAGAGTAATAATACAACGCGTAAAAGCTTCAATAAACAATTAAATGCCTTTAAACGCCTAAAACGTTGAAACTCAAAACTAAAAAACGGTTTTTACTTTAGAGTACAAACTTTCTGTTCAATAAAACCAAAACCGATACTTCACTACTAAAAAGGTTTTCAAAAGTTATGACAGACGACAGATGCATCATGCAACGGTCAAATTATAAAATGTATACGAACATAGATAACATTTTGTAAAAGCAACAATATCCCACAGCCTAACTTTACTAAAGTAGAGTTAGGCTGTGAATATCCTTCAATAAAGTTCCATAATAAAAAATTAAGATGCTTTTCCACGACTTTTTCAATGCTGACAAAAATATATGGAAATTCATGTAACGAAAGAGTTTCTACCATTGTTCTCTTAATACTTGGCTTTCATTTACATATTCACAAAAATAATTTAAATAATAAATCGTTTTGAATTTATTTTTACCAACAAAAAAGATTTATCAATAAATATTTCAAACAATATTTGTTCTCTGAAGAACCTCGAGTATAATGTGGATTTGGACACTGAAATTTGAACCTCGCATAGCATTTATTAAGATCGTGGAAGTTTTGTGGTTTACCAGTTCAATCTTAACTAGGAGATTTATGATATATGCCACATCCAGATAACAGCTAGACCATAAACCAAGTAGATGGATCATAGTTTTGATCCTCCTGAATTTTCGACAAAGCTACAATTTGTAGCAAAACGTAAACAAGAAATAATATTTTTTCATATTTATATTTATATCAATTATTTTCAGTGATCTGATGCATTTATGGCTTATGTAGTGAAATACTGAAAAAAAAATGTATTATAGGCAGCAAGATGAAAAAAATATTCAAGTGAGATAACTGTCTACCGTTCGTTTTAAGCAAAAATATACACATTTTAAGATTTCAAGGAAAAAATTTAGAATTTTCTTATAATGTAATGCAAATACGCATGGCGACGTTTCGAAGTACTACTTCTTGTACCATCAAATGCTGAATTAATACTGTATTAATTCAGTATTAATTTAGCATTTGATAAAGAAGTAGTACTTCGACACGTCGTCATGCGTATTTGTATAAAATTATGAGAAAATTCTAAATATTGTTTCATTATAGATATTAATTTTCTCGTAGTATCAGGTAAAAAATTTATTCAAATTTAATTTATTCTGAGTTCGATCATAGATGCATGATTGAAGGCGTTGTACATTAAGGAACATATAATATATACTTATTTCTGTAAATCACGAATGTCAAATTATCAAATGTCAGATCTAATACAATTTGAATTTTGAATATTATTTTGTTCTGACAGTTGACTCATTTATTTCCCTTGAAATTTATTATTTGTACGAATTTCAATGCGTTTTTTTGAATATGCCATTTTTGTTTTGGCAGTCTTAATACAATGTGGTAAGAGTTATGGAAGCCAAGATGCAGGGGGAGTTTGTTTTAAGGATGGACAATGCCCTGGTAAAGAAAGTCCTAACAGGTAAAATATTGGTATAATAAAATATTAAAAAAGTTGGTATACCAAAAAGTTATTTTTTCGAATATTGAGTATTTTGTATTTCAACAGGTATATATTTTTCGAAATAAATCCCTCAGAAGGTTTTAACCTACGAAGAGATGTATATAGAAGATTTGCAGTTCTTGCCCAGCAACTAGCGGCATCTGATAATCCAAAATTAAAAAATTTTAAATTGGTCCTTGCACCTTGGTCTCACCTATACCATTGGACCTACTCATATAAGGCTGAAATGATACCTTGGAGTTATTTTTTTGATATACCTAGTTTGAAATCGTTTTCACCTGTTATAGAGATGCATGAGTTCTTTCAAGGTATAAATGATCTTGCTATCTATATTGCCTCACATTTCAATTAATTTTCTTATTTCCAGAACAGTCAAATGGGTTACATGAAATATTAATAGATGAGGTGTATGTAATGCAAAATTGGGAAGAAATGATGACTACAGGATATTTTGTGAATAAGTGGCAGGTTGTAGAGTGTGAAGAAGAAGATGAGATCTCCTATTTTTATTATACAAATGTAACTTCCAACAATGTGAAATGTTTGAAATTTCATGGGCCATCTACTTATTTGACAGAATTATTATTAAAGTCAAGAGCAAAGTAAGTTAAACATTCCTAATGGAAGATAAAAAGTACAGTGAATAATGTGCAGAATTAAAATATGAAAAAGCTTTATTCAATTGAAGAACATGTAGAGCAGAGCAATATGCTAAATCTACTTTGAAATTATCTATTATTCTTAATATCTTTTGTTCCTCTGATTTTGAAATCATCACATTTGTATCATTTGGTCATTATGAAATTTTAAATCATATTATTATCTCAGTATAGAATTTATAAACTACTAAGTTTACAATTGACAAGATACCAATTCATTTGTTGATGGTCAAGTTTGTATGTTTTTCTAATATTAATAATTTCAGTATTGTCTAATTTTTTCCTTTTTGTTACCTCTGTGTATAAATTAGGCATATTTTAGTATATATCTTTTAGTGAAAATTTTTTTAACTCCTGATTCTGTAATATATCCCATATATTATGTATATGTACAAGTAGCACACATATTACTTCATTCCTGCAGCTATCAATTTTATTCAAATGACTTATTTCAGTTCAAATTTATTCTGAATATATTGAATAATTCTATTAACTTACAGTACTATTCTTTTTACTCACGCTGAAGTAGCTTTACATCCAACGTTTGGTGACTCATTATACTGGGCCTGCAGAAGAAGTATTCGCTACAATAAAGATTTGGTTGCTGTAGCCACATATTTCAGAAATTCTCAGTTAGCTTCAACAAACAAAGCAGACAATATTGTTGTACCAGAAAGGTGGCAAGATGAAAAAGTAAAATATTTTATTTACTATTAAATAACACTCATCATAGATAATAATATTAGATTAAGGAAGATGTTTTATACAGAGTTGAAACACCAGCAGGTTTAATTTTTTTGATATAATAAACTATTTTGAGCTTGATGTGAAGCTGAAATATATGTTGAGTGTATTAAACAGATTTTGTCCAATACATCCAAGAGTTTTTAATTATACAATATCCACTACTGCTGGTGGTTTTGAACTCACCGTGTTCTTGGGAATCCATTCAGAATTGACCTTAATCTCTAGGTCCAAACTATTGGACCTATATAGTTTGGTATTATATTAATATTGTTACTATTATGATAATAATTTAAATAATAATAATTTTACATTATACAGATAGAGTAGTAAATTTGTTGAAAAATTCAAACTTGATTTTTCAGCCAAAAAATGATGCTATAGGGGGACCATATTTAGCTGTTCATATGCGAAGAAGAGATTTTTTTATTGGGCGTCCCAAAGAACTACCAACAATAGAATCTGTGGCAGGTCAGATCGCTCATTATCTTCAAAAGTTTGGATTATCTGTTGTATTTCTAGCTACCGATGCAGAAGACGAAGGTAAGATTTATCTTTATTGTAAACTAGCTGACCCGGCGAACTTTGTTCGTCCATTTATTTTTCTCTGGATAGATTTCAAAACACCGGAAAGACATGTTCCATTATTTGTGATACACTCTCTTGTTTTTAATATTTATCCCGTGTGAAGCCAGGGACTTACTCATTTACGATGGGACTGCAATACTTTCTGTTATTTCAAATCAGTCGAATTATCAAAAAATTCCTATATTAACACGTGCGTTGTATTAAAAGTCATTAACTTGTCCATTCTATAGTTGAACGGTATATTCCTAATTTCGTATCAAGTGCTTGTCTCATATTAATTATCTGAGATATTTGCTGGATATAAGTCAAAAATATTCAGAATTTAGTCCATTCCCAGAAACCAATGAATATAGAGACTCTGGTGGCTGTACCAATAGTGTCTATTTGAAATGACTCTTCACGAAATATTTTGTCGCATCATTGGTAGTTTTTCTCATCAATAACAATGCCTTGCAATATTGACACACAACGTTCATTGGTCCAGTAGCAACGGTTTGCTGTAAACTGTAATCTATTTCAACGTTATAACTGAATGCAGGTCGATAGGAGTTAAACGCAACCTTTTAATATTGTTAATTTCGATTCCATCGATTCCGTTCAAATTCATTCCGAGCTTCGCGTTGCTCGTAAGTTTGACTTGTTCTTTTATATCTTTGACTTGCTGCATTTGTACATCTACTTAATAGCTATCATTTTGAAAAACTTTATTTCAAACGTAAATTAAAGAAAACAATGTATTCTTCTTTATAATCAAATACACCACGTGCTATGTTAGTAACGTGTATGTTCAAACTTACCAAAATTGCGTTTTAAAATTAGTCGTGATAGCTCTAAACTAGCCGAGATGTGTGTTAAGATATTCAGGTTTTTTTTACATCCTCTTTTTGAGTATTAATAATTATAAGTAATCTTAATTATATTATTAATTAAGTTTTCTTAAATTTTCTAATTTTACACGCAATTTTTAAATTTATTCCCTGACAATAACAATCACAACAAAAAAATGTTTGTATTGGAAAAAGAAATGGGCTGTTTTTAGGGTTTTCCCGGTAATTATTCGAATTTTTCTCGCCGTAAAAACCATCCTAGGACTTTTGCGATTCATTTTTATATTATAGATAATTATAAATTTCATAACTTCCTTCACTCTCAATTTCAAGAATCAGTTTTTCAAATGCATTCTTAAAAGAAGCAAATAGTTTTTTTGGCATTTTTTGAAGTGAATGTATCATTATTAAGAAGTTTGTTTTGTTTGAACAAATTATATTCCTGATTATTTTTCAGATGTTGCTGCTTTGAAGCATTACCTTCCAAAAAATGTATACTTGTCTAGATTCATACCAGAAAAAAGATTTGTCGACCATTACAAGGATGGGGGAACAGCTATTGTTGATCAGATGATTTGTAGTCATGCTAGATTTTTCATTGGTACAGCTGAAAGTACTTTCACTTTTAGAATATTTGAAGACAGGGAGATTTTAGGTTTTCCTTCGGAAAATACTTTTAATGTTTTATGTGTTGATGAATCAAATTGTAAAAAACCTTCTGTTTGGAAAATTGTATATTGAAAATGGTAAGTTTCTCATTTTATAGATTATATACATCTAGTCAGATAGATTAATACCAAATTGATATTAAGTTTCTTTTTGTAAAGGTGTTACAGTGAATCTGCTTTCAATAATAATCAAGTTGTCATTTTTGGTTTGGCAATTTATAACAAGCAGTTTCAATATTGATTGTAATTGAGTTCACTTATATTGACAAGTTTCAATACTTTTAGATAGATTATGATATTGTTTCCTCTTGTAATTTTTTCCATGTTTTAATATTGGAAATCAAGATTAAATAGTTTATAAGATTTATTTTCTTTATTCTTGATAAAAAGTAATGAAACTAAAACATATTCTTCAAAACAATGTAAAAAAGCAATATGTTTCTATTTTATTATATTTTTGGCTACACAATTTATTTATTTATTTATTTTATGGAATACCCATTTACAAAATATATCAAAAACATATACATTTTATACATAATTACATTTATAAAAATATAAAACATTTATCACTTAAGTTTCGATAACCAAGTCAAAAACATATGTCAGTATTTAAATATTGATCACATTAACAGAACATTATATCATAGGTGCATTTTCAGATACTTAGTACATGTGGAGTACGCAAACATGTTGTCACTCCTAGTTCTTCTGAACTAAGACCAAGAAATGTAGAACAATCAATAAAATATTCAAACATTTAAACACAAACACCAAATTAAATATAATATTTCCTACAGAAGAAATTTGAATACCTAATTTAGTGAGAAATTAGTGAGAAAAATTTCATAATGCGGAAAAATTGATAATAATAATAATACATTTATTCCCAACAGATATACATCCAATTGCATGGAAAAAATAACAAATTGGATAAATAAGAAAAAATTAAAAAAAGAATGTATCTAAGCAAATATATACAACGAAAACAAAATTTAAATTACTAATCGATTGGGCCGATATTTGATGAAAATCTAAATACATAATTTAAATTAAACTAAGTAGTTTCTTCATTTTCACTATAATTTAGTGAAAATCAAAACACTACTCAGTTTTATTTAAATTAAAATTGAAATTTATTAACATATATATTACAAAGTCATATGTAGACAACAGAAGTTCATGAAAATATCACGACATCCCATTGCGCTGTTCTGAGTGGTATGTCAAAATCACTGATAGTAGATCAAAATAGATATCACATCGACCGCAACACCCATCATAAAGATTACATATACAGTTGATAGGCAAACGTGACATAACATTTGATCTGCTCTAATTGACATAAAATGTATTATTCTGCCTCAGACCAGTCCGTCCAAAGTTAGACCAAATTCATGCCTCCACTTCAATAATTCAAATCCCAGCCTATCGGTTAAAATGGAATCGTCGAAGTCTCGAACGATATTAGCCAAAACATCTAAAGTATATACATTTCAAACACTTTCTTTGAACTGCCCGCAAGTCACAATAGAATTATTGTACCAAGGAGACCAAATTAAAGCGTCTAGCTTATTCCAATTTAATACGAATAAAGGAGTAGTACAGCGTTTTCATTGTGCAAAGATTAACAAAAGTGCCCCAATTTCTGACCAAATAACCAGAATTTTAGAAGCAGAAGACGTGATACAAGTTATGTGTTTTGAGAAGGACAGCTTATAGTCGAAAATAACTACCAAATTCTTGATCGAAGAGGGAGATACGTGTTAAAATTCCATGTCAACTTATTAATAAATTAAACAAATTTTAAAATTTCAAGAATATTTCATAAATTGTCCACTACAATATTGTTGCGGTATACAATACCTCATCAGGTGGATGAAAACTCTTTCAGTTTAAAAAACCATTTACCTAAGCCACCATCAATGCTATTGTTCAGATAGAGCTTCATAATAATCGAAGATCATTTGATTTGTAGTGTTTTTATTTTATTATTATGGTTTAGAATTAATTTTTTTTTCATAGAAAATTAGTACGGAAGCCGATTAAATACAGTATAATTTAATTTCAGTTAATAAAATTTTGTTTTGGTTTATATAAATCCTTGTAGCCCCACAGACTGGCATAGCCAAACTGGGCAATAATTTACTTTATTATGTTTGTGATATATATGTAACAATTATTTCACAAATATATATTATTATTATTATATATATTAATACCTTGATCCACCTGATGAAGGTATTCTGTACCGAAACATTATTGAAGTGGACAATACATTGAATATGAAATATTTTTGAAATGTGTTTAATTTATTAATAAACTACCAGATCCTTAAACTTAAAACATCTATCAAAACTTTGACCTTCCAAAGTATAGCTGTGGTGGGTTGAAGTCAACTTTCGAGAAAATTATAAAGCTATACATTTACTGATATGGGGCCATCCATAAAGTACGTCACACGAATTTCATGATTTTTTTGCCCTGCTATCCAATAGGAAAAACCCTAATAAAATGTCTTTGAGTATTACAGTTTTTTGGTAATGTATGCTTGGGGAGTTTTAGTAGCAGTACAATCTACGGTCGAAGGCGTGATTTATACACAAATATCGTAAAAAGTAGATTTATTTACAGTTTTTATCAAAATATAACATTGGAATTCAATCTTCATTTAGGTACATCAACCTCTATATTTTGAGCTTACATGGTAACATAAGTTGCTTGGGTCATTACACCACAATTATTGTCTTTGCTTGACATAAGAATATATCCGTCATTTCCCCAGTAATTTGACCAACTGTTCTTAATCAACCAATAGCTGCTGTTGCCAATAGTTCCATAACCTACAGCTAATACTGCATGGTCGAGATTTTCTTCTTTATTACCACTAAAACAGAATTTCTAGATATAGATACGAAAGCTTATCTACAGCAGATTGTACTCACCATTTGGGTTCGTAATATACTCCATGAGAATAATAACTGAAGGTCTTTTGACTTGCATCAATGGCAACACTGACTGGGCCGTTCTTGAAGATGGCCAATTTTAAGGCGTTCTCATCATTTGCTGGTACGTTGACGAAGCCTGTGATTTTGGCTAATTTTGGTACTTTATCTGCGTGACAGTAACCGTCCTGAAAGAAAAAGATTTTGTAAGGTGTGTAAACATTTTTCTATGTGTTCTCAACATCTATAATTGATAACATGAAATCATATTTATTGAAAGGATTGCCTATTTTAACTCATTTTGAGGTAGCTGTTTCACTTCCAAATATTTTCGTACCTAATTTTTTCATGAAGGTCCTTATCGCAACTTATATCAGGTGGTAGAATTAGACCCGTAACCGTAATATGTTCGTAACCGTAACTCGGGTTCAAGCCCCGCTGAAGGCATGGGTGTTTGTGTTTGTCTATGATTTAAGTAGTTTAAATAATGAAATATGCTGGGTAATGTACATCGATTACAGGCCGTTCGGAACCGGCATTAAACTGTAGGTCCACTGAATTAAAAAAAAAGTTAAGTGCGATATTTAATTACCCAATAGATATCCAAATTTTTTCCATACTACTTTCGCCTGCAGTTTAGGTATATGTTTTTCCTACATTCAAGAGTAATCGTGGTCCATACAGAACCTCCCACGATGAGTTAAAATTTGAATAAATATTTGACATGTGCAAAACAGTACGTTCATATCACATCACCCCCAAAAGTAATGCCAGTTCATTACCTAAAGCATTAATTCGCTTATATAGTTGATAGCGCCGAGCTGAGTGCTATGATGTTATCCTCGTAATAGTTCTTGGCAAGTGTATGTGATTCTGTTCTTTTATTCGGTTATCGACTATATGTGTAAATCTATTTTAGTACCTTGTTGTAAAACCTTACCTTATTTTGTAAAATCATTTTTATAAAGGCTCTATTTGTATACCATAGTTTTAATTCAAACATTTACAAATTTATTTTAATCAACATTTAAAAACGTATGCTTATTTACTACTATTAAATCATGTTCAGAATGCGAATTAGAATATTATTCAGCATTAACGTGGCAGCACGATCTGTCATCCTATTTACACTTGCCATCAACGCCATCTTGAGGCCATTCAGAGAAGGATCTTGAAATTCTTAGTTTGGAGGGAGGATAATGTTTATCCATAGAGAGGAGTCAATCACAACGAATTATTGAGTCCATTTAGTTTGATCTCATTGCAGGGCAGTAGAGAAACTTCATCGCTGAAGTTTTTGTGCAAATTACTGCACAACAGTATTGATTGTCCTCTGTTGTCCTTTTTGAAATTTCGTGTTCCTAGGCAAAATTCTCGTACTACATAATTATTCTACCTATAGTCTTCTTGGACCATCCCGCTAATACAATCCCCCATTTCGTTTATGGAGTCTCCAAGTTATTATTAGGAGAGTTATCTGAACAAAGGAAATTGACTAAAATGAATTGATTCAGATTTAGTTCTCTGTAATAATTCATTAAATGCTATTATTCAGTTATTTGTTACCATTTTAGTTTTTTAGATTAGATTGAGCTCTTTGTTATATCTCTTTCGTTTTGTTTATTTAGTTATTATTCAACATTATGTTATTATTTTCTGTAATTGGGTATTATACCTCTATATATAAAGAACTTATTATTATTATTAACACAATATTATTTTTTTGGAAGAGTATGTAGATATTTACCTACTAATAATAATCTAAAAGCAAGGCACCGTTGTCTCTAGATGTATCGGACTTTTTTTACAATCTCGGACTTTCTAGGTAATATTCGTCAATTCAATAGGCTCTATTGACTTAAATCATCCTAACGTGTGAATATTACGCCCAATATGACTCACAGAACAGAACAGTAATTTGCTATGACTATAGTCTAATATATACAAAACACCCCATAGTGATATTACCAAAATTACTCATACACATCTACTGAATATACAAAGGTGCGACTATATCTATTTCTTGCATACAGCTCTAACCTTGTTGATGTTGGCTCAAGGACATATTTATCAGACACCTGTGTTATATTCACTAGATTTGGCATTATAAATGTCCCAATTAGAGGAATAAAATTCAGGATCTCACACTGTGAACTTTATATAATGTTTCCTAATAAATTGATCAGCAACTTACCTGACCAAGATAAGGACCATAGGCATCAGCAGTAGGAATACCACCATGCTTCAACATCCATGCATAAGCTCTGAAATCTTCACCACCGTCACAACCATTATTTCCATAGCTAAAAAAAATTAAGTTTCATAAAAAAAGTACTAATTTTAATTACATATGTTGATCGATAGATAAATTGGCGAAATGAATGAAAGGTGATGGTTATCTTGATTTAATATCAACTACTAATTGAGAAGAAAATATACCCGGACATATTTTTAAAATTATATTCATCCAATATAACCTATCATAAAAATTTGTGATTTTGTTGATTATTTGGAAGGTTTTCATATGCATTCTTCTAGTTGAAGTAAAACTGAATCGATAGGATATACATAACCTACCCAAATGGAAAATTTAAATACTTCAAGCGAATGAAGTTAAACAGAAAATTAGGTGAAAAGTTATTGCCCAGTATGAAGGATACATTTCAATATTAAAACAATAATTCAACTCATAAAAATGCCTTACCCCCATGAGCAGTCCATTAGAGCTTGCTGAGAAAATTCTACTAATTTTCCACCATTTTTCAAGAAATAAGCACCTTCAATAGCTCCAACGGTACCGAAGGACCAACATGAACCACAGACGGACTGATCTAAAGTACAAAATTGTGTAAAGAAAATATGTGTATCGAAAAGGAAAACAATTGTATATCAACTATAGTTATGATTTACACGGATATGCAAGAATATGAAAATAAATACAACTACTAACTATGTGATGTTCCAATACCTATCTATATGATATTCCAGTAGACAACAATTCAAAAATACATTCGAATCTTAAGTATTCAATATAATTTAGTTTCCATATGATTACTCCATTTTTAGATAATTGAAATGAGAAACCTAGTTTTCGAAATTTCCATGAAATTCTCAAAAATATTGAAAATTGTAGACGAATTATACGCGATTCGAAGCACGTTTTTTCTAGTAAAATAAAACGCTTTGATAACTTACAAATTTCTAACAAAAGCATTTAAAGTTTTTTTAATAGGACACATAATTATTGTGTTTTTTGTTACAATTTTCTACGACATTCGATTGTAATAATACATGTCACTTGCAGAAATTAGCCCATGTATGGGTTGTGAGTTGCAGTAATTTCTCATCTTCCAAACACCCAGTTACCTTCTATTATTATTCTACCTTATATTTCACAGAATTCTATTGTTGCTTGACAATTGTTTCGGGGTGTTACCCCATTTACAGAAATGAAGCTGAGTCAACTTTAAATTTCATATAGCGCCATCTCGTGAATTGATTTCTGACTTTATATGTTGGCATTAGTACCATAAAATGGCGTTACTCTTGGTTTACATCCAATAGCAACATTTATTTTATTATATTAGCCAATGGGTATCCTTCCAGATTTTTGAGATTATTTGAATTAATTTGAGGTTCTTTTTATTTATAATCAAAATGTGGCGGAGTTCTTGAAGTTTTTCTTATGAATTAACGTAATAAATCCTTTTTCGTAGATAATTATAAACAAGTGTTATACCTTTGACTGGTGCTACAGCTCCATAAATTCTCCAATCAAACACATCGGGTAATTTAGCAGACCTCAAAGTGTTATAGGGGAAAGGTTTTCCTCCGTTATCTTCAACTTTGGTATATTGTTTTCCACGTAGTGCCTTCAGCTCCAATTCGGTCTTGTCGGCAAGATGGTTCACTCCCAAAGAGTAACCTGAAAAATATATTCACTATAATAACCCTACAAATGGACGAATAGGTTGAAATGGTTTCTTGAATAACTTGTATTTTTATTTAATTTACATTACGTTTCGGAAATTATTTGACTCTGACTAAACTTCTTTTTTGAAATAAGTTGTATGGTTCGTTTTGAAAAAAATTATATATTGTTTAATATATTTTTATTATCATATATAAATCATATATTATTATATAAAAACATTTATATAATAATAATAATATCAGTAAGTTCCGATTAATTCATAAAAGTTTTCGTTCACTTAATCTAGTTTATTATTTTCAAGAATATGAAGATATATTTTAAAAAGGTAGCAGACTCACAGTGTACTAGCATAAAGTCTTACAGAAATTAGATATATTACAGGCCACCAGTCAGACAGAGAAATTTTGGAGTATTAACAAAAAATTAAGCTTCGTGTGTTTTTCTATTCAAACTTGTCAACAGTATAATGGTGGCAATAGAAACTAAAACCTTATACAGTTGAAGAATATTTTAGAGCATGTAAACGTATGAATTAATGTAAAATCTGTACGATATGAATTTTTTTTGTGTACCAATTATTTGTTGTTTTCTTTTTTGACTTGTTTTCTATCTTCTGCTACTGTAATGTGGCGATGAGAAAATAAAAAATTATATTTTTATTATTATTATTTATATTCAGCTGAAAACGCATGTATAAGTATAATGTACTAGCTGTCTCGGCGAACTGAAGAATTTTCGAAAATTCTGAAAGACGTGTTCTACTATTTTGATATACCCATGGACTAAAGAAATTCAACACTTTCAGTAATTTCAATCAGTCGGATCATTTCATATATAGGCCAAGATCTCAGAGCGATCTGACATAACTTATTTTCACTTGGATGAGACCTTAGGTTTTTAGCACCGTCTCATGTGCTTTCCATACCTGCGTGCTTGTGGGCCTCGCCTTGTGACACCTGGGCAGGTATCAGGCGAGAAAAGTAACTAAAATTAAGAGTAACTCAACTTAAATTTGTGTAGCAGATTTTATATATATTTTGTAGAATATTTTTCTGAATTAGTATGCAAAAGTGTCGACACTTTCCATCAATCAGAACTTTTGTCAGACGCTTTAAAGCTCTACAAAAAATATATGAACTTTACTTTTACATGTCAGATCAAAACATGACATATTAAAAAATCTGACATGTAAATATAAGTGAAGTTCATATATTTTTTGTAAAGCTTTAAAGCGTCTGACAAAAAGGTTATGGAAAGTGTCTGACACTTATGGATACTACTTCAGAAAAATATTCTACAAAACATATATAAAAATTAGCCATACAAATTGAAGTTAAGTAACTCTTATTTTTAGTTATACCTTTCTCACTTAGTACCTGACAAGATGTCACAATGGAGCTCCACAAGCACGCAGGTATTCAAAGCAACAAAGGTATGAGTCGCAACTAAGAACGAACCTGTTTTATCCATGTGAAAATAAGTTATGTCAGATCGTTCTGGGATCTAACTCTAAAATATTAAACGTTTGATATATAAACAATGATTAGCCTGTCAATTCTATAGTTGAACTGAAAGTTCTCAATTTCGTAGCAAGTATTTCTTCCATATATCTCATCATTAATTATATGAGAAACCCGAAAGCACGTTATTCCGTTTAAAATCTGAATAACTGCCTTTATTGAAATTTAATTCAAATAGATTTTTGTCTTTATAATGTCATACTTGACGCTCGACAATATTTTGACCCATCATTCGTAGCATTTTCCAATCCATAACAATAAATAACACGACGTTTTGAACCACTGAATAACATTACAACACAGAAAGTACCGTTTTGCTGTTGAATTGAAACAATGTCATATCGATCTATCAATATTCTTAAAGTTATCCAACTGCTGCCTGAAAAATTGACGTTATTGTCAAAAACGATAAATTAAAATTAACACACTTGACTCAAGATTCACTAAATAAATGTGTAAAGTGTGTTCACTAATTTAAGTGTGTTAATTTTAATTATTTTGTTTTAAAATAATGTTTCACCAAGAGATAAGCGAAAACTCCGTGTCAACTGACGTTATTGAGTCAATGTTTCGTTAATTTAAAAAAATTTTTTTTTATACGAACCTAGCTCTGATAATGTCCAAAGTCAAAAGTAATGATTACCCAATTTGGTGTAGTTGTTCTGAAGTTATATACACACATACGTTTCGGCGATTTATTTTTATTTACATATATAGGCTGAAGGAATTATCAGTCAGATAGATACTTGTAGAAAATTAATCTCCGTATTAAAACAATGTTTGAAGTTTTCTGATATATTAAAACAAATACGCATGGCGCGCGTTTTGAAGTCAGACAACTGTTGTTAATAATGCATCTGAAGAAGAAGTAGTACTACGAAACGCGCGTCATGTATATTTTTTAATATATGAGAAAAATTTAAACATTGCTTTACTAAATTATATTATTATTTATACTATAAACTAGCTGACCCGGCGAACTTTGTACGCCCATTTATTTTTCTCTGAATATTTTTCAAAAAGCCGGAAAGACATGTTCTACTATTTGTGCAACACTATCTTGTTTTTAATATTTATTCCGTGTGGAGCCAGGGACTTACTCACTTACGAAGAGACTGCAATAGTTCCTGTTATTCAAAATCAGTCGAATTATCAAAAAATTCCTTTATTAACACGTTTGATGTTTTGAAAGTTATTAACCTGTCCGTTCTATAGTTGAACGGCATATTCCTAATTTCGTAGCAAGTACTTGTCCCATATATCTCATCATTAATTGTATGAGATATTTGCTGGATATCAGTCATAAAATGTTCAGAATTTGGTCTATTCCCGGAAACCAATGAATAAAGGGGCTCTGGTGGCTGTACCAATAGCGTCTATTTGAATTGACTCTTCGCGCAATATTTTGTCGCATCATTGGTAGTATTTTCTTATCAATAACAATCAAACTTTGCCTTGCAATATTGACACACAACGTTCATTGGCCCAATAGCAACGATTTGCTTTGAACTGTAATCTATTTCAACGTTACAATTGAATGCAGGTCGATAGGAGTTAAACACAACCTTTTCATACTGTTCATTTCTATTCCATAGATTCCCTTCAACTTCATTCCAACCTTCGCGTTGCTCGTCAGTTTGACTTGCTCTTTTATATCTCTGACTTGGCATTACGAGTTCTGCGACTAATTTTGTACATCTAATAGATGCACAAATTAAATGCATTTTTAAAAATGAAATTTCAACTGTAAATTAAAGAAAACTATGTATTCTTCTTTATAATCAGATATACCACGTGCTATGTTAGTAACGTGTATGTTAGTCCATCCAAACTTATCAAAATTTTATATTTAATTGAAGTTTTAATATTAGTCGTGATAGCTGTGAACTAACCGAAATGTGTGATAAGATATTCAGTTTACATCCTCTTTTTGGGAATGAATAATTATTTCTTACATATATTATTAAGTATTCTTAAATTTTATAATTTTACACGCAATTTTTCAAATTTTTTTCCTGACAATAACAAACGCAACAAAAAAAATAGTGAAATCGGTCCAGCCGTTGATTCTACATTTTAGTTTCGTTTCGTTTGTATGGGAAAAAGAAATGGGCTGTAGTTATTCGTTTACCAACTCATTTTGCGATTAATTTTTATAGATTGTGGTATTATTCGTGAAATACGATTTTCAGAATGTTTGTGTTGAATATTTCCTGCTTTTTAATCTAAGTTATCATAGTCAACTTTAAAAGCTTGCGGCATCGTAAAATTTGGTATAAATCGTATTTTTCTCAGTTGTTATTATAGATCCGTCGTTTCAGTTATTTGGCAAATAACGAACTCACCTCTGCCTTGTCTGTTAACCGAATGGATAAATCTGATGTTTTGCCTGAAGATGTCTTTGCGGAGGGCATGTTCAGTTTCATTTTCGTAATTTTTTCCGTGCTTGTGTTTGAATTTTCCAAATTCGAAATCAACGTGAGATTCGGTCTGTGGGTATACGAATTCCTTCATTGGGTTGAAAGTGTAGATGTGTTTGTCTCCGGGACCAGGGAATGAAGTGCATGTATAACCTAGAATTGATAATAAAATCGTCACTAATTTAAAGTGTTCTTTATCAATGAAAAATATGATATACGTACAACTTTTCAGCATACTTAATTTTCATTGAAAAGAATTCATAAGTTTTATAAACGAACACAGAAATATAGTAGTTCGAACATAAAAGTTTTCATTCTTTTTACTCAACAATTGAGGATAAAAGTATTGTATATAACAAATACACTTTACCGATCATTTTCCTTATCTTTAGATCAATTCGCACACAATATCCATGAAAAATAAATGAGATGAAGAGTAACGCTGTATAAAAGAAGCTACACAGATATACCAAAAGAATAAACAATCATTTTTAGTATTATATTCCAAAAGGAATTTAAAAACATGTGAATAAAGATACGATATTTTCATCAGAAAATGAAAATTCAATTTAAAATCATGTCATTTCAATGCTTGATGAAAAATTTTTCAACCTGTCCTAAGGTCATGACTAATGTACGTACATGAATAATGTTCAACGTCTGTTCAAGAGTCGATAGTTCTAAATTTTTCAAATAAATGTTGAGATAAACAGTTTATTATTATTATAAAAAAAATTACAAAAATGTGAATTATAAAAAAAGATGCTTGATTCGATATTTCCTTCAAGTAGATTTGACATTCGGTTTTATAATATGTCAATCAATAGTGCAAAATGGAAATCTAAGTTATAGCTAAGATCTTTCAATGTTAGGCTCTTTTCACCTAACCCTTGTACGTGACATATTTAACATCCATCATGTACAAGACCTGGTCAAAATAATTCGTTACTGTGGTAAATTTCCAAATGTTTTCCTATCCTACAGAGAATAACTATTAACTATTTCATAACATTAGATTGAAAAAATATTTTATATGCATGCGAGTTTGTAAAATAAAGGATTTTCTATTTCAGTAATAGGCTGGAAACAAAAAGCTATTTCGATGATAGGGTAGAAACTTTTCCGTGTTCCCTCGTACGTGTCACATAATTTTAGCACCCATCATGTACAGGGTCGGTCTATTAAAAATTATCGTTACTGTGCTGCATTTTGAATGTTACCTATATCTCGCAATGAAAAACGTTAACTATTCTATAGTGTTTGATTTGAAAAAGATTTGACATGGGTTAATACGAATTGGTGAAAAATGGATTCTAGATATTTACTTCCATAACATTTGACATTCGTTTTTCTAATATCTTAACCAATATTGCGAAATGAAAATTTAATTTGCAGCAAATTTATTTCGATGGGAAACTTTTAACCTTACCTCGTATATTGCACCTATGATGTACAAGGTGGGTCAAAATGTTCTAAATTTTACCTACATACTCAAACAAAAAACTACTTAGTAGACCTAGATGAAAGAAATTATTTTCGAAACAAATCCATTTATTTTGCACATTTTAAACAAAAGGGTTGACAGTTTGGACTGTAGTCTGTTATATTTAATTTTATCTGTTATTTGTTTTAGTTAATCTGATTTATATTTATTGGGTTTTCGAAAAAATTCTTTTACGTTTCGTTTTTTATCCTTATAAATTGGAATATACTTACTTGGATCGATTTGGAATGTCGCTGCAGGGATCACGTCATCGGTAAAATCGGTGTAAACGATATAATAATGGTCGTAGTGACTTCCAAGAAGGGTATTGTATCCTTTCATTTCGTATCTGAAATAATTTTCTTCATTACTATCACACAATTCATAGTTTTTTAATAGAGCACTCCTTAAAATTTTTAATGCGAATAATTTAAACAACACAGACTTACATGAATAGAATTAATAGAATACAATCGCTAAATTCCGAAAAATTCATTCAATACTTCGGGCTATTAACCATTATCAAGCGTTCTATACAATTAATTTGAGCAAAGAACAATCTATTTACAATGTTGACTATAAAGTTCTATGGTGCATACATAGTACGATAAATGGTAATATCCGTATTTTCGTTGAAAATTTTAATACTTTTGTCTATTGTACATTTGATTTTTCATTTTTCTATTGAACATTTCTGTTTTACTCATATATATGAATATTTTCTGACAATCTATCCATAGATATGAATAAATCACAAATAAGGATATTTCTCGCCAAATCTCAAATTTGTTAGTACTCTTCTCATAATGTTTCCTTATAATTAATTGAAAAGTTTCTGTTTTCTTTCTTCTTTTATTCCTTTAATTGTATATCAAATATATAAGAATAACTTACTTTTTAGGAACGGGAACAGGCTTATCTTGGTTAGGATTAGACTTATAACTGACCCACATAGTATATTTGTTGACTTTTTGGCCAATTGTCTGTTGTAACAACCACTTTTCAGTCTGAACTCCATTAACTATTTCTTCTCCTGTAAACATTTAAATTGATATCCAAACACAAATTGAAACGAATAAAAAATTAAGTATTTGAAATTAATATCTTTATCAATAATTACGTAAATTCAATTTACACCATCAGGAAATAATTATCAAGGAACTTTATTCTATAATAGCTTTAATTTTGAAATATTTAAAACGAGATTTAGTTATTAGGGGCTTCAATATATTGGATACATTTTTAACCAATAAATATTAAATTGAATCAAGAAAAAGGTAATATTTGATATAAATCGATAAATATATTTAAAAGCTGATTAAATAACAATTCAAACGTATCGCAACAACACTAACGGCATAACATACGTTTCGGTGTACTTCATCGTCGTCGGTAAATTCATTCAGATACCTTTTTTTCCAAATAAACATATTCAAGAAATATCATCAATCTGCACTTCGCATACGAAGATGATTAAGTTTACCGAAACGTACATAATCAATTCTTGTTTTTAATGTACCATCAATGTAAACCATCAAAATTATAAATGGTAGTACTAATGAAATTATTACCTTCGCATTCAAAATCATCCAAGATTGGCAACATGATTTGTGCTTCAACTTGGGAATTTTCTGTTCCATTTACTTGTAAACAAGTTTTAACGTTTGTTTGTTCTTCATTTGTTACCGGCGCTATTTTGATGCTAGTTCCATAAGGAGTAACGTTTGGCAGTTGGTATGTCTGGACCATGTCACCGTAATAATCGATTCTCGATTGTTTTCCAATTTCATCGTACCTAAGGTGATTAAATTCGAACAATTAGTTTTACGTGAATCTAGGCTTTAATAGATGTAAAATTTGATTTTCCCTCGAATTTGAGGAAAGAAATTGGTTTACGCGAGGCTCGTATGCAGTAGTTGGTTTACAGAGGGACAATCTTAGATCATTTCACCTGTTTAATTCTCGAGAAAAAGGATGTAGGTATAACGATTTCAATGATTTGAAGAATTTGACGTAAATCGGAGGGAAAGGGGTAAATTGTACTCACTGACACCCCCTGGTCATTATATGGAAAAATCTATTGTTTTTCTATATGTTATTGAATTTCATCAATACCATACAATATATGACTTATCATAAAAACTTATTAAAAGAAATATACTCCACATTATATCTAGATTTAACACCTAAAGCGAAAACTTTGCATCCTTTTTTAAAAAAAACTTTGCCAACGGATGAACGTGAAATATGATACAGTTTATATGGGGAAGTAGTGCATACAGCTATTTTTCTATATAATGCATACAAAATACATTTAATTAATTAAAATAAGTATTGTTAGAATATATACAACATTTACTCTATGGTCAATTCAGGTTTATTTATGTCTGTGAGGTTTAATTATTTTTACTCTCTGGTCTCATTGAATATCATTAAAATAATAAATAAAACTTTGAAATTGTTTTCATTAGTCTAATTTACAAGTCTGTAACAAAAGTATGTCTGGATGTTTTCAACTGATTCGTATGAATTTAAATGTTCTGAAAACTAAAAACACTTTACATCCATCTTTACTTCATTATTATGATGGCTATAAGATTTGAAGACATCGTATAATGTATAAATCCTTACGATTATGATAACTCGATCGTACATCGTCCAAAGCCCCAAAAAGTTCGTATAAATACAATTCAAATCGTACGGTTGGCAGCACTGATTTCCAAGACTGTGATTTACTATTTTGTCAATTATAAAGCTTTACTGCTTGGTAATTGACGCACTATGTACTAACTAATCATGAATGGAAAAACAGAAGAAAAATTGATAGCCTTATCTATTATTATTTATATTTAAAGTAAATATATTCAACGATCCTTAGATCCGTTAACCGTTCAGTACTTGCTATAAGGGACTCTAGTATTAAATAAATCACAGTTCCATCTATGAGAATTAATAGAAAACATATTTTCATGTCGTAGAAAATTCAAGCATGGACAAACTTGTTGCGAGTCATTTCCAGCTATGAAAACTACAGGATCACACAAGTACAAACTAACGCTCATAGTCTCAGGACGAAATGTAATGTCTCGAGACTGTTGTGGCTGTCTCGTCTCACGAATCTGTCTGGAAAACGAAAGCAATCTCAATAGAACCTCCCAAGAATGATCTCGAGACTGTCTCATGTGGACACTTAGCTTTAGATGTTGTCGATGTTTAATTTAACCTTGATCAATTGGAGATTTTTGTGATATAAAAATATACGTTTACTTACCAAGCATAAAATGGTTCTCTCAATTCGGCATAGGGTATGAACAACATACCCTTCACGGTATAATACTGGCTCCATTTCGGGGGCGATTTTCCCTTACAGTCTGCTTGAACTGAAATCACAGATTCGACAAGTCAATATTGAACATACCTTTTATTGTCAGAAAGTTATTATAATTGTTTGTAAAGAAAATAAAATAAAAATAGTCTTTGGCTTCTTCATTTACTACGATATTATCTAATTATCAAATTATTTACTTAGTTTTTTTTTAAATTATTCATATAGTTTCAAATATACATGAATGTACGTTTAAAACAATAAACATTACAATGAAAAGTATAAATGAAATTACATAAAATGATTTTTCATTCGTTTATGTATGAAAACAATATTTGAGATTAAAAATTTCGAAGAATTCTAAGATAATTAACTAATATCACAATCTTCAACAAAATTATTCAATTTTTAGAAATGAAAATAATTTTTTTTTAATATTGTAGTATAAACAATATTTTGTTTAGAAGTATTTTTCTTTCAGAATGTTCCTAGTGCCTAAGTTTTTACAATAAAAATGAAAAATTTGTTCCATTTTTCCGTTTAATTATTACGATTGAATTTATGAAATTATAATAAAATATATGCGATAAAAAAGTATTGAAATTATAAAAAAATTGAAATATGTACAGGTTGTTTTTTTTTCTATTATCTAACTATTCTATGTTTATTAATATTCATTTTGATATCCATCTGTGTCATTCACATAAATATAATAATCTGATTTCAATTAAAAATAAAGGGTTAAGAATATTTAAAATCATGATATTTTCATCTCTTTAGAAAATTCTTGTAACTTTACTTTCTTACGTAAAATATGTATATTAACATTTTTGAAGTATTTATTATGATAAATGCTTATCATTGTGTTGACCATCAAAAAAACTAAGTTTCAATAAATATTTTCATATTTTTCTTGTCTTTAAAATATAAAAACAAAAATTATTGTGGTTCATTATTCGATGAGCAAAATTGTCCAATTTAATGAAAAGTTTATTAAATAATGTATATGTTTATTAATAAGGTATCAGTATAGTCTGATAATAATGAAAATTTAGAACAAAAGAAAAAATAAGCACATCATTTGTAACTTTTACTTACCAGCACTAAGAAAGATAGTGGAACACACTAACAGAAGTAGGGTCCTCATTGCGTGCCTTTATTTTTATTTCTGTGGATGAATTCAGTTCTAAAAGCAAAAACAAATATCTGCTGATACAGAATTATACACAACGTTATTCTAACCTTTGACTTCCAAGACCTAATTGGAGGGTATTGATTTTCTAACCGTCTTGCACCCAACGAACCGATACACGTAACAACTATTGTTACAAGTGACTCAAGTTCGCTTTTGTTTCTTAATTTATATTAACAGATAATGATTACCGTAGATTTTCATAGAGTAATATTCATACAATAAATTAAATATGGGATTATCGTCTGAGATGTGAGTGACGCAAGAAGTATTGAAAAAATTGATGGAAGCTCAGATAATACGTCGGTTGCATTTGTTTGAAATGAAGGGTTTGGATTGGCGATTAAAAGGATCAGTTGGAAAACCCAACATTCCTCAGACCTTGAACTGTGGTGCCGTCATCTCCTACAGTCGTGTAAATGAATGGTTCTTTGAAGAGTTCAAGAAAACAAATTCAATTTCGTATTAAGAGATTGATATTTACTTATTCATTCATTTATTTATTCACTGGTTGTAAGAATTCGCGAATAGAATAAATGGATAAGCAAACATATATATGTTTTCATATTAGTTTTGGCAAAAATACAAAATGAGGGTGACTATACAAAAAGGGAAAGCAAAATTTTTAAAAAATATTGGTAATTTTATGCTAATTAAGGAATTCTTTATGAGACATTTTCATCATATTAAATGTATCTTAACAATGAATATTTCTACAGTTATCTCTAATCATTGTTAAAGTCCTTGCTGTAGAAATTAGAGAAATATTTCATTCCACAGAAATCAAGTAAAATGCTCCTGAATAATTTTCTATGACTTCTAGTCAGGGACGGAGCAAGGTTAAACAGGACCGTTTGCAACACAATATATCACCTGGTAATTCCTCTCGAATATTTTGAGGCATTCAAAAGTAATAACTATTAAGTATATAACTTAATAAATGAGGGGAGTTATCAATAATGAATTACTTACAGGCATTCTTGCTTTTTTCTCAAGGATTATCGAGGAAATTATAGGTGAACAACTATTATTATGTATTGATTGGAATATTTTCTGAGCAATGATCATATGAATATAGAAAGGTTAAAATAACAATAGGTGGAGCTCTTAAGTTGGTCGGGTAACGTTTGACTATTTTGAGATATGCATTCGATGTCATTGTTTTCAGATTTAACGAAGGCTTGTGACTGCATACCCACTCGATTTTGCCAAGCAGGCTGAAGAAGTATAATTTACAGCTTAATTTAGTCTTATGCAGCAGATTTTTCTAAGTGGGTGTGCGATTGTGGATATTGGGGTTCCACAGGGCTCAGTGCTCAGGGTTCTCTGATTTTCCTGGTATTCATCGTCGATCATCCCGATTACTTGACCCATGCTTGGGTATGACTATTTGCTGATGACACAAATTTGTCTTTGTCGAATACTGAACTAGATTGCTCAGCGAAGTTAGGTGATAAGATATATTCTAATGTGGCTGAATTGTTCTCTGCGAATAAATTAACGTTGCATGCTGACAGAGCAGTCGCACGTTCATTTTCTTTGAGACGTAATACTGTGAATATCGACCATAGTGAATATTTAAAAGTTTTTGGTGTTTTAGTGATGTTGTTTTAACATGGAAGACACACCGGAGGCAGAGTCTTGTGAAGAGCATATTTGCCATACACAATTGATCTTACTTTGACTCCATTAACGTACTTCGCATTAATGGAGTCACATACTATAATAATAATAATAATAATAATATCTTCATTTAGCCTTCTGCTATTTACATAAAAAAAAAGTTTTTTAATTTACACAACAATACAACTATGCAAATATACATCAAGCAATCTCTTAAATACTTTTAAAGTAGGCGCACTTTTAATATCATCAGGCAGACCATTGAAAAAGCGAATTTCATCATAAAATAAAGTCTTCTGCAAATTAGAAGTTCTCACTAAAGAAATATTAAAATCCTTATTTGACCTCAACCCATACCCATGAAAATTTGATCTTAACTCCAAATATGATTTCAAATAGCCAGGCTGACTATCATGTTCAATGTTATATACCAATATCAAATTCGCTCTTCTGATGAACTGCCTAACATCAAGCCAATTCAGCATAAGATACCTAATACTCGCATAAGATATGATATATGTACTTCTATCCGGCTGGTCTTCTCTAGTAATGCATTAGAATATTAGATTATAAGGAAATTTATGCATTTTCTAATGCATTTGCAAACCTAGAAATACTGACTTTGCCTTGCATTTATATTTACGAATGCCTTATTTACTATAAGCTAAAAAATCACAATATTAGATGATCAGTGGAGGATATACAACATATTTTCTGGAGAGGGGCCAAGACCAAGATAATGTTATATAATTTGGGTTATAAAGTAATTATGTATACTCAATAATACACGTCAGTTTTTAGTGCCGATTAAAAGTAAATACAAGTGAAGGAAAAAAAGTCAAAAATTATATATTATAAAGACTTATTGCGGTTAACAATACTTACAGAGTTTACAGAACGAAGTCCAAGTTTCTAAGAGTACTTTAGAATTTATCAATAACTTCTTGGTCACATACAATAATATCCTTGCGGATGCATAATAAAATTACTTCGTTAAGACTGTTTTCGGATGAGCTGTTTCTGAAGTAGGTCCTCAGTCATTTTGGACTGGATAAAGATATTTCCACGCTGGCAACAAAAACATGAAGAACTGGCAGAAGTTTGAAGAGGATATAAATGTTAAAGAAGGAAGTGTTATCACAATTTGCGGAAGATCCAATATCACTACGGCCTCTTCCGTCTTCACGCAGGAAGAGGCCGTAGACGACGTTGAATTTAGCAACCGAAACGCTTATCGCTCACTGGTGGTCCGATTATCTATAGATCTTTTAATTACGCATTTCAACAATTCACATAAGTTATAAATGAAAAAATAGCGATTCCTTTCCACTCATTCACATTTGTTTAATCATCAAAATTCCACGTTATCCTGGACTCATCGTTTTCACATAGTTAATTTTGTATTATACTGTCTGATTTCGGGTGGAGATGATGTTCTGGTGGTATGTAGATGCAGGGTTCAAATGTAGATTTTCACTTATATGATACAAACTATAAAATTAAAAATTTACACACTTGACTTAAGTTTCACTGAATATATTAAAAATTCTACATATGTTTCGGGTGGTTAACCCATTATCAAGAGTATACAATATTACTGCTAATGGGATAACCACCTAACTTGGGATAACCAACTAATCTTGATAATAGGTTAATCTCCCGAAACATATGTAGAGTTTTTAATATATTCAGTGAAACTTAAGTCAAGTGTGTTAATTTTTAATTTTATAGTTTTTAACATAATGTTTCACCAAGAGATAAGCGAAATCTCCGTGTCATTTATTATATGATACAAATTGTCATTAAAAAAATTATCTAAACAATTTTCTCTTTTCGATATCTCCAACACGAAACAAACTATGTAAATTCGGCCTATTTGTCAATTCGTAGAAGGTTAAGTTTAAAGTTCAGTATTCCGTTAGGTATCTTGAAAAATATCATCCATTACCACTTATGAATGTGAAAAATTCATAAGTCATGACTATAAACCGTTATTGGAAACAACCGCTAACACGTTTTTCGAGCTTACTGGTTTTCTTCACAATGTATCTTCTTAAGTTCAAGGATTAACTCGAGATGAAAAAAACAAAAAGGGGACTCCTGCGGAAGTCACCACATCTTAGACTTCCGTAATGCAGGATTCCCAATCCGGAGAGTTCACATGTGGAAGCCTGAAATATGATGGCTTCCACACTAGTCTCATTTTCTCAATCTCCAGGTTCGTACACCTTGATTTTAGCTACACAATTCTGAAGAGTGCCAGCCAATCAGCTCGAAACGCGTGCCAGCAGCTGCTTCCAATTGCGTGTAATAACGATGACTTTTACTTTGTTTGTGCTTTCTCCCGCATCAAACCTTGTTCATGATCACATGATGAAAAATTTAGCTAGATATTCAATTTTAGATTTAAAATTAAATGAAAAAAGTCGTAACCCGCACTTCTGAACAGCTCTTAGTGTACTTCAAGCTATTTGGTTCTCATCAGAACGAGTAGCCTGATTTCATTTCTATAAACTTTGAGATAAAATAAATAAACTAAATCCAAATACGGGTTATAAAAACAACTTATTCATTCGATTTTATCTAAAATTTCTACCCTATGTGTTTACTGAAATTCTTAGGTTCGAGATTCTGAACCTGAAACTTCAAAATCTCTATAGTTTAATACAGAAGCGGTAAAAATTGGCGCTTTTTATTTGCATTGGAATTCGTTAATTTCGTTTTGAAATTTGTACAACTGAATTTTGGTAACGTCGTTCTGATAAGTGCCATCAAGCTCGAAACATGTGTCATGGTTGCTCCCAAATGCAGACTTTATCGATATGTAGATAAAATTGTTTGTAATATAATATGCTTAATATTTTAGTTTCCTAAAATTGTATTCGTTTTATCTTAATACTCTTAAATAATTTAATCTTAATACCTGTGATAAAATCTATCGGACTAAATCCAAACTAAAAATATTGTTTACTAAGAATTTTATATCATACTAAATTTCGTTCTTTTGTCTCAACAAAACAATCTTATTAATCAATATTAACGTTTTTTAATTCAAAATGAGCTGGATTAATTGAATGAAATATACAGAAATATAAATTATCTTTTTCTTATCTTTGGATTTATTCAAATATGATAACCTCTTTGCTTTGTGTTATTATTTCAAGAAGGTAGTTATATATGTTTAATAATATAGATCGAAAAATGCCAAACATAGTTTCATTCGTTTTCATTCTGAAACAATGAGTTACGATATAATTTGAACTGCTTTTGTTTTTGTTAGATAATACAAAACATTCCACTGACATCGTTGTTCTTTATGTTTGGATAGAATGAGATTGAATTTCAATTCAAGTAAATTTATTTAAATCTTGTTTGAGAAAGTTCTCTTGGAAAAAAATTATCTTTTTGAAATAGATAATATTTCAAAAAACATTATAAAATAGTAATTAAGTGTTTTTTTTTAGTTTTTTTGGATTCACTGATTAACAAATAAATACAGTGGAAAAAAATCCGCGTAAACGTCAACTTTCATTTCAAGGCATCTTTTGACGTTTTAGCCGCATTGATGACTAATGTCATTAATGTTTCGGCTATGACGTTGTTTTCTTTTCAAATTGCAACCGCTACTCTTCATAGTAGATGAAAGAACATATTTTTTTCCATACAGCACATCAAAAGTTTTGTCATGTGATATAAGGATATTTTCGAGAAAATTAATGATTTATTTATTTCAAAGTAATCTTTTTTACAGATTTGATTGAACAAACTATTGATCAAATGTTCAAACTGAAGTCCTTCCTGTGCCTGGCAGTATACCAGACGGTTAATTCTCGTTGAATCTGTGTGATAATTTGTTGAGTAATACTGTTACATTTATTTGTAATCCTAATTTTCAATTCCTCGATTTTATGTGGTTTACTTTTGTACACCACATTCTTTACATGGTCCCACAGAAAAAATCTAATAGCGTAAGGTCTGGAAATCTTGGGGGCCATTCAATAGAATCACGCCTACCTATCGACCTGTTGACAAAGACTTGGTCAAGATACCTTGTAACATCAGCTGAATAATGCGCCTGTGCACTTTTCTGCTAGTACCATAAGTTATTGTTTGTTATACTAGTATTACATGCGTTAGGAAATAAGTTCACCTGATAGGATCTAATAATTCTATTTTCTACAATCCCCGCCCAAACAGTCATTTTAAGAAATACAGTTTGTGATGTTCTTTCGTCCATTTTGAATTGTCCTTAGCCCAAGTTCTGCCGATTCACTGTTCTTGTTAGTGTAAAAATAGTTTCATCAGAGAAAGCAATATTTTTTACTAGCAAAGGGTCACCAGTACATATGTGCATTAATGTTTGACAACACTGCATGGGTACGCCTGGATTGTTCTTGGGTCAGAGTTACCATATAGGGGATGCTACACTTCCAATTTTGAAATTTTATGTCTAGTTGTAACTAGAACATCTTGCTTTAGCCAATGCTTCTTTAGCTGTTGGTTGGATTTCCTCCATTGATAACACATTCAATTTGACCTCCTCATTGATTTTAGGACGCCCAGCTTTGGAACATCCCCAACCCTACCAGTGTCTCGAAATTTCCTCCCAAATTTGCTATCTGCTGATTGAGTTATAGGCCTATCAGGGTGTTTATTATTATTAATGAGTCCAACGGCCTTTCTGTTGCGTTTCTACTCATCCAATCATCAAAATTTTGATTCTCTGAGTGACAGAAAGGTGCATTTATTCTTAATTTTTTTAAAAAGCAGGGTATTAGTGACACATAAATTGTCAAATAGTATCTACGCCAACCACACGCCTAACTCGGCAAGGAACAAAAACAGTAGAATGTATTTTTACGTTAATACAAAGAGTGATTTTTCAGGGATTCGAAAATACGAAGACACCAGTGGCGTACTGAAAAGAACTTCACAAAGCTAGAAAGGACTTTATTTTGAATTCATAATTGATTAGTTTGTTCAATTACCCGAATAAAATAAGTTTACTAAAATCAATTAGAAAAAATTCCGTATGTTACACGACAAAACTTTTGATGTTTTGTGTAGAAAACTGTGTAGAAAAAAATATGCTCTTTGAGATGGCACTATCAAAAATACCGTTGTTATTTGAAAAAAAGTCAATGAGGTCATAGTCGAAATATTAATGACGTTGTCAATACGACTAACACGTCAAAAAGTATCTTTTGACGTTTTAGATTATCTTTTTGACATATATTTTAGAAAATTACTTAATTTTTTCGAAAAGCTTATCTAGATAATGAATTATTTTTTGTCTGTTTTTATTTGAATTGAAAATTCAAATAAAAATTTTATTCTCAGCAAATAAAATAGTGTAAAATGGAAATATATTGTTTCTGGTGAACGTTTCGTTACAAATTGTAGGCTTGCCGGAACTATGAAATAAATAATTTTCACTGAAAGATAGAACTGACAGAATCAAAATAATCATTGAAATTTGACTATCTAGTTTTTTTGGTCAATATATAGATATCATATGTAATTACTACGGAAATAGCCTTATTATCTTCTTCTACATGAGAAGCGCATGCTAAGCCAGATAATGAAATTATGAAAATTTATCACATATGAATGTGTTTTTATGTTATAATCCCGAAAATTTATATAATATACTTTTAAATTTTTTCGATGTTATATCTTTAGTATTATTGTTTCTTTATTGTAATGTGTAATGTTGAATTTTCAGTATGGTTATAGAACTTTGTTAATACTTTCCAAATTTGTATGTTATACTTTTCAATTGTTAAAATGTTTGTATTGTTATAGAAAATTATAATTTTCTATTGTCATACAAAAAAGGTGAAGTGATTGGTATAGCCCTGTAAGAAGCCCTTGTAAGAAAGCGCTGACACGTGTTTCAAACTTGTTAGCTCTCATCAGAACGGTATAGCAAAGTTTGAAGTGACGAATTTGAATTTGAAAACGACACCTGCAATGAAAGTGAGCACTTTTAGGCTTCTGCACAAACTCTCCAGGTTTGGAGATTTGATCAATTGAAAATTTGAGAAATATATTGAAAAAGTTTTTTGCGGAATATAAAATAGTCACTAAATGTAAAGGTTTGAGCTCAATGATGAATTAAAGCCACGCTCAAATATACAAGTTAATCACTGTTTATTCTTCATAATAGATCATTGAAAGTAAACCAATATTGAGCCCTCACCAGCGATGCAACTATTATTAAGACGATAACAATTCATGTGTCAAAATTCACATATAAATACTGAATCTTGTAGATATATGCACCCTTACATAATTCACAAATTAAAAAATTTATGCATGAAAGGGCAAATTTTGATTAATAAAAATTTACCAAATTTGTTAATTTTGTTCATAAATGCAGTAATATCAAAACCTTATTATTTCTCATTTAGTGTACATCACCTGCCGACTATCAAGGAAATGAGTACTTTAATTAATAAACGGGATAAATATTAAATAAATTAAATAGTTCAAAAATATTTGGTAGACAGGATTTACCACTTCATTTATATGTAAGAGATAATATAATCTTCATATTCAATATTTGAGAGATAAAATATGTGGGATATTTGTTTATATAAATAGGATTTCAAAATCAATCGAACGATGATAACATGTCTGATATAAAAATTTCGTTCAACACAAACGATTAAAACAAGAAATTTTTCATTGTGTACAAATCATTCATTTCTATAATATAGAAATAAATCCTATATTATAGGATTATGTAGTACACCGTTTATATCGGTGATAAGAAATATGAATTATTACCGTTAAGCATTTTCCAGTTTTTCAGTATCATCCAGATAAATGTTTACAGTTAATTCTCCTTTCAAAAATATTTGAGCTTTTAGCTAAGTCATTCAACTGTTAATGGCGGCCACTGGCGTATATAAGGGTGAGCATAGGGGCGAGTCCAGTCTGTGGCGAGATCTTCGTCACTATGCAACCGCATAGCACAGAGGCAGCTCGATGAGATCGGTGAATGGGCTCGAAGATGGAGAATAACACCAAACCCAGGAAAAACCCAATTAATTCTATTTCGCCACTTCCACTGCTCAAAATCTCGTCATTTTTCTAAAGGTGACGTCAATCTTAGACTTTGGGGTGAACAACTCCAACTTCAGGACGAGGTCACCTACCTGGGTTTGAAATTTCACCAATATAACTCCTGGAAGTTGGATATTCGAAATGCTCTAGATACAGTCAGAAATAGATCAAATCTCTTATACGCTCTTAGGGGGAGAATAAGGGGATGTAATCCTCAAACTCTCCTACACACGTATAAAACCTTTATTCGTCCTATTATTTCATATAGAGCAATTCTTTATTCAACAATCTCAAATCGTTTTCTTAAACAACTGGAAAGCTGCGAAAGAGCAATCTGTCGCAGCATCTTCCGACTAGATCGTCTATATCCGTCCCGACTTGTCTTCAACCACGCCAAAATTCCCCCAATTTCTAGTTTTATTGAAAAACTCCAGATTCGATATGCCCAACGCACACTAAGAGGTCAAAACAGAGAAGCCAAAGTAACGTTGATGTCGCCCTGGTGCGGATGGCGGCCGATATCTGCAAAAAAGCCGAAACATAAATACCCGTTCCCTCCTGCACGATTACTTGGAAAAATGCCTGATCCACCAGAAGACGTCCTCGAATACCTAGAGGACATTCCACTGCTTATTCGTTGAAATTCGAAATTTTGTATACCTGTTAACTTTTACTAAACTCGCGAAATGAAATAATAAAACCGACATTTGCTATCATTATATCTACAATTTTTCACATCAATATTAAAATAACTGTATATTTAAAATCTTATTGTTTAAACTGTAATCTGTAACTTATATTGTCATTTTTCTATTATAATATTTACAATTATTCACATTTTAACACCAATATTACGATAAATTTCTCACTCTATTGTTCAAATCTCATTCTGTATTCTGTATTCTCATTTTCTACTACAAAATTTTTCAAAGCATTCACATCTCGATATCAATATCATTGTACATTTCGAATCTATTGTCCAAATCCAAACTCCATTCTGTATCTTATATATAATGTAATCATTAGAATAAGACAGAGAGCGCCTAAAGTTCGCGAAGTGCCGTTAATCCGAGTAGTGACCGAAAATCCGCGAAAAGTCAATCCGTTAAGTGAACAGTGACAACCTCTAGCTTTAGTAACATCTGCATTGTACATTACGTGGGTAAAGTTTTCTATGGTTTCCTTTACCATCAAATGTCAGATGAATTGAAAATCGGACATTTGACCAGATGGCACGTAATCAAAAAGTCGGCCACAGCCGCAAAAATATATATGGCAAAAATTAAAATTCACTCAATCAAAATGTAACTCTATAATAATTCAATCGAAAATTATGTATTAATCTAGGGTTGAAGAAGGTTAAACAACCTTATAACCTCCCTCTAATTTAAATTTTTATATTGTAAAAATAATGTAATTGCCAAAAATATTGAATAAACGTTTTCAAAGCAAAGCAAAGCGAGTCCAGTCACTATTATCTTATCGAATACTGATTTAGGGTGGTGCTCTGGATATTCATTTGAAGAGTCTTAAAATAGTTTAGAAATGGATTTTAAAAATAATTTTGAAGAAGAAGATTGCGTTGAAATGCTTAGAGAGTCAGGTGTAGGTAATTGACATCAGAAGCTTGTATATTCAGTAGTTGCTATATTATACCTAATCATAAAAACACGAGTGAAACAGATTATTAATACATTATTGTTACAACATTAGACGTAAATATACCGTACCAGTGAAAGGCAGAATAAATTAGGTTTGGACAGAGATATTTGATTAATTGAATGATGATATAAAATTATAATTGTTTCTATGATCAAAGACATAATGGATAGATTTTTTATTTTATTTGCTCTGTGTATTGCTCTGGATATTCATTATATATATGTTCATATTTTTGTCTTTTCTTTACATTATTTATTCACTGTTGTAGCACTTTGTATTCATCATTTTTGAGGAAATATATCTATTATTACGAGGGGCGGCCAATGAGTTCGCGACCTAAGGTACTTAACGAAATCATCTCGTTACTGATAGCAAAAGTTGCGGCACTAATTGATTGTATAAATAACACCAATTTCTTCAATTTGGTTTATTAACACTTCAAACCTGGAACAATCAACAATACCATGTCGACAGAAACTGAAAATTCTCGAAATTTTAAGCACTTTTCCTTTTTTCGATACTGAAAAAAGAGTTAAAGGGACGAAGATTTTCGGATAACAATGAGATGAAGTCAGCCGTGGAGAGCCATTTTCAAAAGGAATCTTCAGAATATTATTTCAATGGTTTATAGGCATTGTATTCACTATGTGAGAAGTGTATTTTACTTGAGGGTGATTATATTGAAAAATAAAAAACTGAACCTTTTTTTAATTAAGTACTAAAACTATTACAAAGAACTCTGGCTTGGTGATGGATACGAGTTCTCATTTACCAGCATAATTATGTGAAAATTAATGTGACATGTTACATAATCTCTGATACATTTCTTTTCTTTGATTAAGAATTCAAGTCTTTCGTACAAGCAGAACGTACATACGTTAAAAGTCAAATATTTTGTGGTTCAGCTTATTTCATGATATAAAATATACTGGTTAACGCTTAATTTAATTAATCGCTAATAGCACTTTTTCTGTAGTAGCCTTGCTAGGATCACGTTAAGCACATTTTTTTGTACTTTATTACAAGAAAGCGCGCCTGATTTTCAATTTCAAATATATGTATCGAAGAGTAATCTATGTTTAACAGGCATTAGTTCTAGAAATTTCCGCATATTTTTGACAGCAGTATATTTATTACACTATAAGATTGTTCGCATAGCTCTATTCAATTGCTAAGTTTTTTCATTGGTCAAACCGAATAAAAGAGTGAAGCAATATTGACATGAAGCGATTATAACTTCACATATGTTGACAATTTTTTTTCCAATTCGTTTGAAAATTTTGATTTTTTTAAAAATTTCAAATGAGATGCTCATCAAAACTATTTTCTATCAACATAGTGCTTAAATATTTAACTTTCATCCTAAAATTATACTATATCTCCATATTGATTATTTAGATATATTAGCATCTAAAATGCTTGGACAACATAAAAAGAAAGAGCAATAATTTCTCAACTACTCAATCAGTAATTATATAATAGGGCGTACATAAAGTGTTTTTCAAGTACAATATGGAACTGTTCTTTTATAGATATAAAGATATTTTCTAAAACATATAAAAAAAGCTTTTTTCAAATATTACATTATTCCAAAGGAAATGTTTTATCGCTATAAACACTTTTTTATGATGTCGACAGAACGTATCTTTTGTGAGCCTAATCGACACAGGCGTGATGTCAATCTTATTTTTTAACGTTACTTTTTCCTACGTTATTTAATGTACCATCTAAACTACTTTTCACTATATTAATTTTGAAAAATCGATTTGTAAATCTTTTTAAAGTTGAAAACATTCTATTTATGAATAGGAATAATATGTAAAAAGCACACTAAAGCTAATTTGTTAGTATAGCTTTTCAAGGAATACTTTCGATTATTATTCATGTAAGTATTAACACATTTTACTTAATTGTGTAGATGTAGAAGTGCAATTTTGATAATGAAATTCGTAACCTTGTTGTTGACTTAAATAAATCAATGTTCTGATAATGAAACACTAAAATAATATTTTCTCATATACTGAATAATGACAATGATTTTCTCATATGACTGAGTAATATACTAATATAATACTAATATATAATACTAATATAATAATATAAACGCGCGTCATGCGCGTTTCGAAGTACAACTTCATCTTTAGTGCTAAATTAACAGTTCATACATTATTATTCGATATATGAGAAAATTTCAATTAGTGTTTCATTATGAATATTAATTTTCTCAAAGTATCGACCTTATCAGTCATTAATTCTATGTTCTGATATTATTTTTGTTAAGAAGACGATTTAAATCTGTTCAAATTAGTTGAGAACATTAGATCATATATATTTTGTATAATTCAAAGTACAGCTAAATTCAACCAAAATATAAAACACAGAACATACCAAATAGGGTATGTTCTGTGATTATATCCCGATAATAATAATAATAGAGGTTGATAACTTAAATATTTCGTGATCTGTTTTGAATAATATGAAACTTTTGTAATTCTTTTTGGAATTAATGTAAAAAAACAACTTTATTTTAAAATAAAATTTATGCTACATTACTTATAAAAGTATGGTCTTCATTAATGACTCCCTGTGATCCAGGGATTCTAGCAGGATTCTGAAAACAGAAGAAAGCTATTATTACCAACAAAATCAATATAAAAAAATATATTTTCAAAAGTATCATATTCTGAGAATACAATATTATAAAAATAATTATAATTAATAAGGAAAAATTACATTGCTGATTTTTAATAGATTGAGCTCAGATTATTTTTTTAAGTATAATTGTATTTATTAATATAAGATTATCCTTTTAATCAGCAAGTTGAAGCTGACCAACATATATTTATATTTTTAAAAAAATTACAAAAGTTTTTAATACAATTACAAAAATTTTATTTCTATTTCAGCCAAACAGGTAGAAATATCCAAAACTGACTGGATGAACATAAAAGGTCAATTTTACACAACAAGAATATTATGGGTTTCTCAGAAAATTGCATTAGTTCTAATCATTTCATAGATTTATAAAACCAAATGTTTGCATGTATGTAACAAAGATAAACGTTTAGACTTTTTGGAAGCCATAAAAATCAGCAACTCCTTCAAAAAAGAAGATTGTTAACAAACAAATAGAATTTCAACTATCCCACCTTCTCACCTCTATCTTATAGATGTATATTTGATATGCTCTGCTTTTGTAGTTAGTCTAAATATCAAAGTCCATAATGAGCTGACTGCTCAAAACATGTTGACTCAACTTTATAATTTTATTGTATTATTTTTAAACACATTTGTAAAGCATTAAACCAAGAGTTTAACTTTAAATTATTATTTAATCATGTTTCACCAAGAGATAATTGCAAGAATTCAATCTCAGTAAAGTTACTATTCAAAAATTACTATAGTATACAAAAAATTACCAACAAACCTTTTCCTTAGCTCTTTCTTCCAATAAACCATAAGCATAATGATCCAAAATTATTGAGCTAGGCAAAGATACTCCCTGGAATCTATAAATAGGAGCACCTTCAATATCTGTTTCCAATTTGATAACATTTGCAATTGTTACTCTACCAATATGATTAGTATTTGTCACCATAGGTCCTTTTGAGATATCTATATGTTGACCAGCCTTGTACAAAGTAATTTTGCCACCATTATTTGCTGCTATATCTGGTATTTGTTTGGTTTTATGCTCATTTTCTTTAAAAATATCTAGGGCTAAGTCAACAGAAACATCTAGACAGTGGATAGGATGCTCTTTTGGCAAAATTTTATAAAATCAATTGAGAGAACTCTCAATTCCTTTTCAGTAGGTTGCCAGTTATCCAATGAAAGTTGTACATCATATACAAAACTGCCAGAACGAACTGTAAAAATAAAAAATATCAATAATTTTGTGTTATGTAAAAATTTCATACTATAAAACTTTATAATATAAATTAAACTAAATGAACTAAAACACTCTGAAATAGACATAGTCTTATTTTGTTTAATGTCATGAAATTATGTTGAAGTCATAATTTCAAAATCAATAATAATTTTCAGTACTCCCATATTTGTCTTTAATAGAAAGGAAACTTGTATAGTCACAAGTTACAAGGTTTCAAACTCTTTTTAGTTTTAGAGTTACAATTATCATATTAAATAGGTAACAATTTAACCTAATTTATGAACTTGGAAAATTTTTAACTCAAATAATAATAACTTCAAATATTTTTCAAATCTACTTACCATTTGGGCTAGGGAAACTATGAAGTTTTACTTCAATATTATCTTTAAATGCATCATTAACCAAAGCTCCTAAAAGAAAACTACAAGTTCTCCAATATATTTTATTAACCAAACTTGGTTGGGGTATGTGATAATGCAACAATTCTAATCTACACGAATCAGGCAAAGGTTTGTGCATGTGCCATAAGGTAGTCTGATCAATTAAAGCTACAGCGGATCTTCTACACACATTTTCACCCAAATCTAAAATAATAAACTTTTAATACATCAACCATAATACATCAAATATATAAACAAACGTCTTGCACAGTCGTAGGGTGTTGAAATATTTTTATTCATCATTAATACTTTTTTATCTTGTGGTCCTTCATATTCGATTTCTATTTTTTCAATTCGACCGACCATTTCCTTTTGTCTTTTTTTCTCATTATTAAACAATATATTCTGCCGGGTCAATTCTTCTGAGGTGATGGTTCCTACAATGAAAAATACAATTTAAAATTTTTTTCCGAAATATAAAAATAATCCATACTCCTGCTATTGAAAAGTGTACACTGTCCAAGGATTGATACAAAACGATGTCTTGTAATATTCATTTTCGATCCTATTAAAACTTGGGGTGAATCTATATAATGTTTACTATGATATTATTCAATGTTAACAATAATTGAGGTTAATTATTTCACAGGTAAGAGTAGGTCTATCGTCGATGTCGTCTAAACTACAACAAATTTTATTGTATTACTATAAATTGTTCTTTTTAATTGAAATATACATTCAATACTCTTGGTGAAACATAATTGAATATTAAAATAAAAAATAATGTTTATAGTAATGAATATTTATTACAATACATTCTATATAAGATGTTTGAAATCTCGCAAAATGTTTTTAATGATATTGTGACACTAATGTTTATACGTATGTGAAAACTAGTTCTATAAGAAATTAAGTAACTGACTATTCTCTTAATTTTTGTGAGGAGTAATTCTTGAGATAAGGAGCAATTCATACAAATTAAATGAAAGGAAATAACGTAACGTAGGATCGAACGTAAGCTGGTGACCTATATCAGTTAGCTTATTTACTGATTATTCAGTTTTCTTTTAAAACTATACATCTCATTATCTGCTTTACTTTCATTTCTAAGACAAATTAGTATCAAATCATCAACGCTGGCGTTTGAACTTGGTATTCAGATTAAAAAATTACCTTTTAATCATAGAACTGGTATATTCTGTGCTTTTGATGCAGATAGGACCGTTCGAGCACGGGACTTTATAGCAAGAATCTATTGAGTTGTATAAAAATACAACTGATTCAATAAGAGAGGAGCATTGAAAATCGAATATGTGTTAAAATAAATAAAGCCAAGTCGAATCTAACTACAAAAAAGATTTTTGCTAACCCACATTAGAAGGTGCTACTATATAAAGAACTGGTTGATATCCAGTCACGATAATTGTCATTATGTTTGAGTTGAATATTTAAAACTTCACAAGTAGCTTCATCATGTATCAAAGAGAAATAAAGCTTAATGTAGGCATCAAAAAGAAAATGCGGTTTTCTGCAAAAACTTTTTTTATAAGAAAGTTTTTGTAATCTGTGGTAATATTTTTGCACAGCCTAACTTTACTTTCGTAAATGAAGTTAGGCTGTGATTTTTGAAATTCTTCAAATCAAAAATAAATATAATAAAAAAGTTTAAAATCTTATGATTGTGAATTCATCTACATTATTGTAGTAATTTGTTGTATTAGATAATTATTTTAAAAAGTTTATGGACTGATAAACAACCTATTTTTATTTCGCTTTAACTGAAGGTGAAAAACTCGTGCCTTTTAGTTCCATAACGAAATTAGGGTTTTATTCTTTGTAAACTGTTTTTGATACAACAATCAGTAAATTCAGTTCTTAATATAAGGTTTATTACAAAAAGGTAGGTAGGAAATAATAAGTAAACTACGAGCATTTAATGAGATTCTTTTATTGTCATCCATAATAAACTCATAATAAACTCACAATAAACAAGAATAATGAACAAAATGTTGATTATAACAATATTAGTTTTACTTCTAAACTGATTCACATCAGTTGAAGAAAATAGAACCATACAGAAAATTTAACGTTTATAAATTATATTATGACTGCAAATAATAATCAGACACTGTAAGGTAATAAAATAATTTACTCTATATACGTGCTCTCTTGGAGATTAAACTTAGACTAATAAATTAATCAGTGGAGATAAGAAGAATAAATAAAGAACAAACTTGTTAATGATCAACAAAGGCAAGAGCACTATGTACTTAAAATACTAGACTTCTTTCTAAGAAATAACAGTAGATTGAGAATAACTTCTGCCTGTGAAAAAGTAATTTGGGAAAAAGAATTTAATCCAGTTTCAACAAAATTACTGATGTGGTATACATCGAATTTTTGATTAAAATTGCAGATTTAAATATGTAAATTAATATACTTTTTGGTATAGTCACATTACTTTAACAATTCCCTTACATTTTTATAGGGAAGAAACTACTCATTATATATTGCTTTTTTCAAATAATTTCAATAAATAACTTAATTAAACAGTAAACTAATAATATATCTAACAGAACTATTTATTTATCTACTGTTTTTTCAAAAAAATATTTCAAATATATCACTACTTTAATATTTTTGTGAAATGTTAGAAATGATCGTCATAACATACTCTTTAAGAGGATCCTATACCAATAGCAACTCCAGCAACAAAAGAAACAACAAAGATATGCATTTCCCTAAGCTGTAGTGAATCTTCTCCAACCAAGTTAGAATACCAACGTTTAGCTTTCTTTCCTTTATTTTTCAAAGTATCTTCTGCCTTTGTGATATTTCTATCGACAAATCGTTCTACTCTGTCTAATACTGATTTTTCTCCACTTACAACTTCTTCAACCTTATCTGTGACTTTATCAATATTTGTATTCACTTTATCCCAATTTATTTTGATTAATCCTTTCTCATTGGCGATTTGTAACATTATTATACCTCCTCCTAGAGCTAATGCCGCTGGTTTTCCAACTCTCATTGCCATGAATCCTGTAATCCATCCAGAGGAAACACCCAGTATCATTTGCTTAGTTGCTGAGGTTTTACTAATATCCCCTAAAATTTGTTCAATCAACGATTTCGCATCCTTTTTAACATCTTTCAAACTAATTATTTCTTCGTTAGGTTTACTTCTTGAAGGCATTTTTCACAATACAGATAATACTTATTTTTGAAAGAGACTATTTTTTGTTTACCCAGATGTCATGAGACAAATGAAAATAGATCATAGAGATATAGTACCACAGATAACATCATTTGTTAAAACTACAGAGCTAAACGAATACATAATCATTTTTTATTCTTTCTTATCAGATATTTACCTGATATACTTTTAAAAAAATTGACCTTATTCAAATTGACTTCTTGCTGACGTTACAAAAATTTTGTTTTTAAAAACAATGTTAGATGGCTTAGTAACAAACACTTAAAAGGACATAAAATGGTAGTTAATATTATCGGTATATTTTCAGAGATTCTTTTATGATAATCTTTTTCAAATAAAATATTAAAAGCATATTGGTAGCATACAGAAACCATAACAAAACACTCCACTTTAAACATTCCACTCAAAGAATGTATGTTATATTGAGTTTAGAAATGAATAAATTAAAATTATTGATTAAAACTCACACATTAAAATATTTGTTAACGTACTTATACCATTCAAGAATTACATTTAAAACATCGTTGAATTGTTAATAAGATGCAAAATGGTCTTACAGTCGGGCCCATCGTATTCTCTTGAACGATTTGACGTGAAAATATAGTTGCTCTTCTCTTTGGAATTTTCGGAAAAATGATAAAGATGTTTTTCATCATGAAGAAAACAAATTCTAGTATTGAATATTTGTTTTATATTCTAGAAATAATAGTAAACTATTCGAATAATTTGAAAAACATAAATGTGCTTTCATTTTCAAATTCTCCCATAATTCGCTATTAATAGTACGCAAACGAAAGATCCGTCAGACTATTCTTCTTCTCGTGCCAAACGCTTACAGCGTGTAGGCGATCATCCACTCATTCTAAAATACGTAATTGCCCCTCCGTAGCTAGTGCGAACATATCACCCACGTTCTTCACTCCACACCAGTTCCTGATATCGCGCAACCATGAATGCCGTTTTCGGCTTGGACCTCTTCTACCTTCTATTTTACCCATTAATATTAGTCTTAGGATATCATATCATATTTATTATCATATCATATTTATTGCCTTGGAGTATGTGGCCCAAATATGAGGTCTTGCGTTGTTTTATAGTTTTTAATAACACACGCTCGACGCCGGCTCTTCTAAGTACTTCCCCATTCGTTATTCGGTACACCCAAGGAATCTTTAATATCCTGCGGAGGTGTCCACATCTAAAAAGCCTCTATACGGGTCATGGATTTTATTTTGAGTGACCATGTTTCGGCCCCATATATTATTATGGGGCAAATATAGCATTTTAACATACGAAGTCTTATGTCTAATGATACTTCTCTTCGACATAGATATCTTTGTCATTAATGTTAGTCATTAATGTTAGTTGATTTGTCATTAATGTTACAACCAAGGTACATGAATTTATTGACCCTTTCTATGGATTTTTATCCTTCAGACTGAATCATCATAAACAGACAACTCCTATTTTTTCGTAACAAGCTTAATGTTTTCGAATTTGTATTTTAAATATTTGGTGATGGAATTTTTGTATGTCAGGCAACATTCTTTAGTGGGTAATATATATTATGGATATATTCTGTGGTAGCTACCATTCTTAATCTAGATAAAAACAAATTCGTTCCTGCGATGAATGAGATAAGGATTTGTTTACATTTGATTTGGTTCTACGCTTAGATTGCTTCCAGTTCACGGCCCTATATTTCTATGTTAGTATTGCTTTTATTATAAATGAATGCTAAATCTACGAAAGTAATCAATTCGAAATTAACGAATAATTCTCAATTAAATATTCTTTAAAGTTAGCTTGTGGTCTATCATAGCTTAAGATGGAAACATTTGTATGGAATTTCCGTTTGTCATGGATTATTTCAGACATTGTTAACACTGAACTACACCAATTTCATTACTACATGAAGGAAGAAGTAGATACATCACAGAATATTATTCAAATTCTGTTCTCTTCTCTAGTTTAACTTCAATTTTCATCCGCATTTTATACTGCTTCCATTTTCATATTACAACAATAGGAAGCACGTGTTCTATAGTTCAACTCAAATATAGTTTTCTCCATATTATATTTACATTCTACGTTTTATATAATATATCACAACACAAGCGCTATACGTGCTTTTCAAGTTTTTTGTGTAAGATTATGAAATAAATCTTAGACAAAATGTCTCAATACAATTTTAAAAAAATTGCTGTTGTGCCTACAGCAAAGGTATGCTTTCCTTCTTTATGAACTATTTTAAGTTAATTTATTTTTTCTTGCAGGACTTCATTGATATCATCTTGTCCAAAACTCAAAGAAAGACACCAACAGTCGTTCACAAGCAATATAAAATCGCTAGAATCCGTAATTTTTATAATAGAAAAGTAAAATTTTCCCAACAAAGTTTCCATGATCGCCTTACACAAATTTTGACCGAATTTCCAAAACTAGATGAAGTTCATCCCTTTTATGCAGATCTAATGAACGTTCTTTATGATAAAGATCATTATAAGCTGGCTCTAGGGCAGCTTAATACAGCTCGACATCTTATTGATAAGTATGTACATAATGCATAGCATTGTTTTCTGAGTTTTAACAGAGTATTAACTTGATTTTTGTATATTTTTCTAGTGTCGCTAAAGATTATGTTAGACTTTTGAAATATGGTGATTCACTTTACCGTTGCAAACAACTCAAAAGAGCAGCATTGGGTAGGATGGCTACCATAATGAAAAGACAAGCTACTAATTTGACTTATCTGGAACAAGTAAGACAACATTTGGCACGTTTACCTTCAATTGATCCTTATACTAGAACTATTATTATATGTGGTAAGTTATATGTGAGTAATGTATTAGTGCTCTTTATTTAGTTATTTTATATTGAATATATTCTTAGGTTACCTGATGCATATAAAAGAGAATAAAAATTTAAATAAAAGTATCATGATTTATTAATGATCACCATTATAGGATATTGAAATAACAATTAATGTCAAATGTTTATTCTAAAAAATTTTTTTTACTGTAATTGCTTATATTTAGTTTTATAGGTATCAGTCATTATCTTATTTTTTAGGTTTTCCTAATGTTGGTAAATCATCATTCATCAACAAAATTACTCGAGCAGATGTAGAAGTACAACCCTATGCTTTTACAACAAAATCTTTGTATGTTGGCCACATGGATTATAAATATTTAAGATGGCAAGTAATTGATACACCTGGAATTCTGGATCATCCCCTTGAAGACAGAAATGTAATTGAAATGCAAGCTGTTACTGCTTTAGCGCATTTGAGAGCTTGTATTTTGTACTTCATTGATTTGTCAGAGCAATGTGGTCATAATTTGGAAGAGCAGGTGTTGTTGTTCGAGTCAATAAGGCCTCTCTTTACAAATAAACCTCTTATAGTTGTGGCAAACAAGACTGATATTGTTACACTAGATGATTTACCCAAGGAGAAACGAGATACTCTCAAGATATTTGAAGACAGTCCTGATATACCAGTTATAGAAACATCGACTGTTAATGATCAAGGAATAATGGAAGTCAAAATAGAAGCTTGTGAAAAACTGTTGTGCTTCCGAGTTGACCAGAAAATGAGAACTAAAAAGGTATGATGTAAATTGTTGAATTTTTTTTATTTGTATGTAGTACTGTGGAATTAATACTTATTTATCTTCTGTGGTGCAATATGGACAGTAATATCAATTTTCTGGGTAAATTTATTCAGTAAATTTTTCTTTAGAAATTGTTTACGTGTTTCCGCATGCATTAACACAAAGACAATCATTGACAATTGATCTTTCAGGTAGACGGTATCTTAAATCGACTCCATGTTGCAGTCCCCAAACCAAGGGACAACAAGGAACGCCCTCCTGTCATCCCACCAAATATTCTTCTCAAAAAGCAACAGCAGGCTGAAAAACAGAAAAAGAAACTCGAAAGAGATATTGAACTGGAAATGGGCGATGATTATGTTCTGGATCTCAAGAAGTCTTATACTGATATTCCTGAGGAAGAACGATGGGATATCATTCCAGAATTCTGGGATGGTCATAACATTGCAGATTATATAGATCCAGATATATTTGAAAAATTGGCAGAATTAGAGCAGGAAGAGGAGATACGAGAGGAAACAGGAATGTATGTTGTTCCTAAGATGGAAATGGATCAGACCATGAAGGACATAAAAGAATTGGCTTTGAAGATTAGGCACAAGAAGGCAATTATAAGGGAAGAAGCTAGAGTTAACAAACAGAACAAGAAACCTGCTATTCCTAGAACTGCTAGTGTTAAAGTGAAAGATCGGTAAGAATTCTATCATTCTCTATTGAAAAGTATATTTCTCTGAATGTTAATAATCCTTTAATCTCAAAAGTAAGAACTTCTGCCACTTACAAACTTCGAAATAACTTCAGCTTTATTAGTGTCTGAAGTAGTCGTTCATAACGACGAAACGCCTCATTCTAATCATTTTCAATAAAAGTGTAAATCAAAATTTCAAGTATTTTTTAAGAATATTATCTTATATTTAATACAAGTATGTGTTTTTACTGGTATAGTTTAAATAAAGTGTATTTAAGTGTTGTTAAAACAATAAATGTAACAAAATCTTAAAAATTTATAATAGTCCTAAAAATCTACTATCAATATTTTATTTTTTCATATTTGTTAAATTATAAAATGCGAACTGTCGTCTAAAATAAATTTGAAAATTTCAGAACTGTTTAAATACCAAGTGTTAGCAATTGATATATTTTAATTTTTAATTACAGAACAGTGGCTAAATTGAAAAAATCTATGAAAAATTTGGAAGTTGATATATCCAACACAAAGAATGCTCATTTTATGAAAACGAAGCAGAAGACCAAGTTGACGAGTACCCCTGCCAAACAAATGCGTATGGAAGTCAGCACGGAGAAGCAAGAAAAAATGAATAAACTCAAAGCATTAGTTAAACCATCTAGAAATGATATGGGTGTTAAAGATGTTGCTGTAAGTTGAGATTAAAATTTAAATTTATATATTCAATTATAAATTGGGAATTATATATTCAATGTTTTTTTTTATAGATGAAGAAGAAATTGGCAAGGATTGCCCATCGTGCTATTGCTAAGAAGGTAACTAAATATGGTCTTAAAGGAGAAGGTGATAGGTTCATTGGCACTAAGATGCCAAAACATCTTTATGCTGGTAAGAGAGGATCAGGAAAGACAGACCGAAGATAAAGAAAACGTCACTCCCTTTAAAATATCAATTATTATTATTCTGCAATTTTAAAGACGCAACAGTGAGGGACTATAGATTATTCTCCGATTTTTATTATTGTTATTATTTATTGTTATTCATTAAAAATGAGTAAGATAATCTATTTATTTCAATTTGTTCCTCCATTTCTTACAATATCAATTTTAACTAATATAACTGAATAAATTTTAAATGTTTTACATATTGAAGGTAATGGAAGATTTCATATAGCACAAAATCGATGTATTATGTAATTTAAATGCAGTAATGAAGTGAATAAAAAGGAAAGTTTGAAAATAAAACAATGTGACAACATATAATAAAACTGACTGTTGCATTAAAATAATTTAGTAAATTTAGGTAATAAGGATTAGATAATATTTATTGATGTTTGAATAATTATAAAAATAAAGTTTGATACAATTTAATATAATTTCAACTTGCAGTTGAAATTCTTTCATTTCAATAAACTTGATTTCTTCATGCTTGGGAATTTGGAAACCAACAAACAAATTTTCTAAGTATTAACTAATAGCAGTTAAATAGTTGCAGATAAAATTATTTATTTTTTTCCTATATTTCTTGAATAAATTATTTTTTACGGAATATAAACAGTATCGTTTATTTTGGTCAATATCCTTATCAATTAAATTGATCTTGTTTTCCACATTTTAAATTGAAAGCTTAAAAAACATTGTACACTTTAAAATTATTAATGAAGTTTACAATAGTATAAAATAAAGAAGTATCAGGCGTGTTCTGTGGTTGGTAGCGTTTGGTAATTCAAATTCCACAATTTAATTCGATTGAGCATTGCCGTTGGCGCAATCGAGTTCGTAGTTTGTGACGTGTGGTGTGTTGTGCATCTCTTTTAAACATGCAGAGAGGAACGAATTTTTCATACGTGTTTTTATCTGTAATTTTGATTTCAGTAATTAGCATTATACATGCAAATTTAGTACACCGGAGATTTGAATACAAATATTCCTTCAAACCACCATATTTAGCTCAAAAAGACGGTTCTGTGCCGTTTTGGGAATACGGTGGAAGTGAGTATAAATTTTCTTACACGTATATATCTGGAAATCAAAGAAACGACCTACGTTTACTATTGCTTTCCTTTTCGCTCTAATGTAAAATAAGACCAACGTATTTTGGCGGAGCTGTCAAATTTTGCGACACGTATATAACCTTCATATTTTCGAAATTTTTTCATTCAAATTGTAAAACATTAATGAATGAAAATTGGCGAATTTTAAAATGATTTGATATGCAAGCGATTCAAATTTTTTAATATCAATTTAACCTTAAAAAATCAACATTTTAAAAATTTTTGAAAAAATTGGTAATTATTTCAGAAGTTATGAATATTGTGTTGTATTGATCATGAAGACAAAGAATGAATATAATCTCATCACTTTTTTGTAGATGCTATTGCAAGTTCAGATAATGTGAGAATAGCACCATCCCTCAAAAGTCAAAAGGGTGCCATATGGACAAAAACACCAACAAACTTTGAGTGGTGGGATGTAGATATAGCATTTAGAGTGACTGGAAGAGGCAGGATAGGTGCTGATGGTTTGGTAAGAAGTCTACTTGTCCAAAAGAATGAGTCCATATGTCTTGATTGGTTATTATTTTGATCTACTTTATCTGAAGTGGCTGTTTTGCTTTAGGCTTTTTGGTTTACCCAAAATAAAGGAGCTTATGATGGTGATGTATTTGGATCTTCAGATCGATGGGTAGGTTTGGGTCTCTTCTTTGACTCATTTGACAATGACAATAAACACAATAACCCCTACATTATGGCTGTTGTCAATGATGGTACTAAAAATTTTGATCATCAAAAGTGAGTACTACATTTACCTTTTGAGTGAAATTCTTCAATACTAATCAAAATGTTTGAAATATATTCATTGCATTGCAATATTGTAAATCAAATTTTCATCTTCAAATTATTGTGATATGGGCAATAAGATGTCATTAGGTTATATAATACTGTTTTTCTTGCCTCCCAATATTATAACAATATCTTTTTGTAATTTTCAAATTATTAACACTAAGATGTGATTTTTTTAAGTGAAAACTAAGATATATTTTTTAAGTGATGGCACAACACAAGCATTAGCTGGCTGTCTTCGAGACTTCAGGAATAAGCCTTTCCCAACAAGAGCAAGAGTAGAATATTACCAAAATATACTCACTGTGCTTTTCAATAACGGAATGAACAACAATGAACAAGAATATGAGATGTGTTTTAGAGCAGAAAATGTTTTTTTGCCCAAAAATGGTTATTTTGGAGTTTCAGCTGCCACAGGGGGGCTGGCAGATGATCACGATGTTGTTCATATCTTAACTTCCAGTTTGTATCAGCCTGGGCAGATTCAGCAAGCTCAACAAAGTATGATTTTTTTCATCTCAATTCATATATTCCAATAAGTTTGCTTTAATTGTGTTATCAATTATCTGCTGAGCATTTTGTATTTTTCTCTATTCTTTTTAGTTGGAGAGGAACAGGATAAAATTAACAGAGAATATCAGGATTATCAGAGAAAGTTAGAACAACAAAAGGCAGATTACAGAAAGGAACATCCTGACAAGGTAATCCTCCAAATTTAAAGGTTAAATTCTATTAGAGTAGCTTCATCATATCATGCTTTCAAGAATAAAGTATATATTTCAAAGATATTTCGATTTTTTACTGCATTCAAGTTTAATTTTACTAAGAGTTCAATTAACGCATGTGTGACTGTAGATAAATTGTTTTATATTAGTTTGAAGTTATTTTTCATTCAATCAATAAATTTTACATCTGGGAATCGCTTATAAATGGAGGTAGTTAAAACTTATGACATATATATTGAAACATATGTTTGTAGTTGTAAATTATTCAATGATTAATTGCTTAAAATAAATTTTTTTTTTTTAGATGCAGAAAACTGTTATCAGGTTGTATCAGATTGTATATTTTTTATATTCTTTAAAGATCAGATTTACCATATGTTAACAATTCACGTAATTTAATTTGAAATTATTGAAATACGTAGTTTTGAAATTAAATTGAAAATCTTATTAACACAAACTTAGCAATTAATATTTGAGGAATATTATTAGGTAAAAATGTAGTAGTGAATGATTGGAAGCCGCGGACATTCGAACAGTAATAAATGTGGAATTCATGATTTTAGAGAAATGAAATATAGATTACTCATAGTACTGCTAACAGATTAGTCTTTTTCAGTGATGATATATTGCGCCTCATTTATCTTCAGTTGGACATAACTTAGACATAACAATTTTTTTTAACCTAATTGACTATTATATAACTTAAATTAAAGTATCATAAAGTAACGCAGTGTTCCTTATATTTTATTTCTTCTATATTAGAGTTACACTAAAACTTAACATAGTTTTTCGCAGTCACTTTCACTTAAGTTACTGGAAAGATTTTGTTCTTTTAGCCTTCTCTTAATATTCGTGTTGTTTAACAAATGAATTGCTTCTATGGTAATATGTTGATAAAACCTTCCTTCATGTTTAGTGGCATACTGAGTAGAAATAGTTTGCTCAACAGTTTCTACCTGTTTTTTCATATCTCTATGTAGGTCACTATTACCAACATACCAAGGGACATCAAAACAAAAACTTGTTTTGTATTGATATTGGAAGTTAGGTCCTATCGGCTAATACATATTTCAATGCAGTGATGCACAAATTTTAAATTGAAATAACACTCTTGAAGTACTATTGAAGCATACATTCATTTTCTATATTTATTTTCGTTTCAGGCAAAACCCGAAGACTCAGATGATTGGTTTGAAACTGATGATCAGAGGGAACTGAAACAGATCTTCCAAGGCCAAATTCAAATACATCAGGTCGTCAAAGAACTGAGTCGCAAACTTGACGAAATAGTGGGGCGTCAAGAAAGAACCATGAGTTTAATTACTCAACAAGCAAGCGGTTTGGCCCATGGTCAGGTCCCACCACCACCACCACCAGGACAGGTTCCTCAAGGTTAGGAAATGGTTTTTCAATATATGGAAAAATAAAATTGTATCCATGTGATCCTAATCAGTTACTATTTATCAGTTACCTTTTAATTAACAGTGTTATACATTCGGAAAGACATAAAGTCAGTTTAAGAATCAACATGGTTACTGTACATCAAATCGTACATTTAAATATAAGGGTAACTTTTCTTATAGTGTAATATCTCTAGTGAACTGTATGTTGCCTCATTTCAAACTGGGTGTAAGTCCCTTCAAGTCGAGAACGCATGTTGTCTTAAACTTTTCTCTTTTTTTTTGTATATTGATCCGAATCAATACTTGAATATATTGATTTTGATTTGATGTCATATATTCACGAAAAAGGAGAAGAACGCTTTAGCGAACCCTTTTTCTTCGTGTATTTGAGTGTTTGAATTTATGCAATATGTTATTAATATTAAATTCTAGAAGATGAACTTTCCTTGCTTACCTGAATGAAATGCTGAAAAAACAATTATCAAATAATATAAACATCAATGATTATTCAACAAACTAAGAAGCGTTAAGGTGAAGTCACATTAAAATGATAAAGAAGAATTTTAAATCTCCTAATTCAATTTTAGAGAGGTGCAAATATTTCTGAAAAGTTAAACAGAATAGGAGAATATAGATATATTTTTCTAAATTATTGCCGCTCTATACAACAAAATAACAATAAATACAGAAAACGTCAGAAAAAAATTCAATTTATACAATCATAATATTTTATTCAATTTCTGTCTACAATATCTGGCCTATAAGTATTGCTCACACAATAATAAACCTAGAAGTATTTACACCTACTTATATGCTCGAACATTCAAAAATACAAGCAATACTTAGTAACTCAAAATATTTTCTTTGTTTACGTTCTAATTTATTTCTACAAAAAATTACACAAACACTATGTCTTTTTTTTCACAAACACTAGCTAATCAATAACTTTAATCAGGCAAACTGTAAACTTCAAACTCTTCCAATGTTCAGTTACTACAATCGTGTCAGGATTTCGTGACCAGTTTCGACTATAACGTCATTGTCAAGTAAAATCTTAATAAATTTTAATTTACAATGAAGTTATAGTCGAAACCGGTCGTATAATTTCAATACATTGTGTGAAATTGACGAAAAGCAATTTTATTTTATTTCAATGTGTTTGCTTCTTTAATAACTTTACTTTCAGAAACTATTTGTTTGCATCTTTCTCTTTTCCTGCACGAATAAAATTCCAAAAAGTGAACTGCCTAATGAGAACGCCTTCCAGCCAGAAATCATCATAGCAGATCTTATTGTATTCTTATTCATTTGGAACCCCAATTACAAACCGTAGTCTCCACTTTCCCGACTTCAATTTGTTCATGATTCCTCAACTCACTGAGAAAGTTTTTAACTTCAATTGGAGTAACATTCGCTTCCGCAATTTTCCCCACATATATAAAACGCCAGTTCGGTGCTCTACGAAGATTGACATCATGTTTGGGTGCTTTGGAACATCTGCAAATAACTCCCAATGAGCGTCTTCTGCTTAAGTCCTTTCTATTCATTTACTCGTTCTACTTGTACACTTATTTTGTCCTAGATAGATTCATGTTTTCATATTTTTTAGATATAGGTTCTTCTTTTTCGAAAAAGTTGATTTGATGTGCAGCCAAACCATTCCCTAAGATTTCTTAGCCACGTCATTCTTCTCCTTCCAACACTTCGTTTTCCCTGGATCTTTCCATTATGAGCTGCAGTACCTGATATTTTTCGCCTATTTTTTAATTGATAATTTTTTCAGGTTCTTGGCAGTTATTAAAAAGTTATAATAACCCTTCCTTGCATTATTTACTATAACCATATTTTGTGTTTTCGCGATCCGATTTTCTCGAGTAACAATTTAGTATTATGTAATAGGATATTCCTCCTTCTTGCTTTGTACTTCAGAAACTAGCAACCTCAAATAATTATTTTCAATCGTTAATATTTGGACTTGCTAATCTTGTTTATTCCCCGGAGAATTATTATTCGTTTCATGTCCTACATTGCCATTTTTGTGGATGTAGCTTGTTTTAAACACAATGAATTATTCCATCATACTTACTAAATTTCACTATTTCAATCACTCTTATTTCACCGTTAATACGAACTTTCAATTTTATTATTAATTTTCAAATATTTCAGGTAGCGCTCACTCTCCACATCACCTTGTCAAACACCATATTCATATGTTGTAGTAATATATAGTAATTAGTCTAGGTCTTTTACTTATTTGAAAAATTTAATTCAATAAGTTGAAAATGATAACTTCAGTTATCATTACCATTCAGTTTCCTTACGACCAAGGCATTCTGTGCATATCTTGTTTTAACGTTTCTTATGACTGTTTTGATTTATGCTATTTAGTTAATATATTTATCTATTTTATGCGTAAACTTGTTAGTAATTTAATTTATTACATTTTTCATAATGTGAAGTGTTTCCTCACACAACATTTGGTGGAACATTTTTCATCAGTTATTTATTCTATTGTTATTAACAAATCACTGGATTTTTAGGTGGTTATGGAGCAGACACCATCAGAAGACACGAAGTTGATGCTATGTTTAACAGTCAAAATCAGATAGCTGGTCTCTTGAATGAACTTAAGTAAGCATTATGTATGTTGTTTTAACATTGATTAACAAGCTAATTCATTTTATTGTACGTACATAGGGACTACATGAGTAGTCCCAAAGGGTTGAGGACTGTTGACAACTTTGTTTTCCAATATTAGACCTGATTAAAATAAATAAATTTTAAAAATAAATAAATGATAAATTTTTTGTTGAATGGTTTTTCTCAAATTTCTCTTAAATTGGTATTTTATTTAGATGAAAATCCCTTTTTGTTGTGAAATATGAAACACTTTCAGGAGTTTCACACTTTATATATTAAAGACAACAAGAACAATTAGCTAAACCTACAAAAGAAACTAAAGATTATCAATATTTATTAACTTAAGTTAGAAAAATTCTTGGATAAATATTATAAAATGCTTCATTTTCAGACAATTCAGTCATGAATTGAAGGGCAAGTGCGATACAATCCTAATGAATCAAGCCAAGGCCCCGACGGCACAAGTGCAGTCGGTCGGTTACGACACTCAGTCTTTAATCAGTGAACTCAGGGATAGTCTGAATCATGTCAAGGTCGGCGTCCAGCAAGTTCATCAAAGAATCGGAAACGAGGACGGATGTCCCAAAGTGAACTGCGTAACTATGACGTCGGTTTTGGTTGTTGTTGCAATACAACTGGCGATTATTCTAGGATACAATATTTACAGGTACGGTATCAAGTGAAGGTAATGTGTAAATTGCTGTATTTATCCATCATTAATTGTTTATTTATTAGTGGACCCTTTTTGTTACGAAATTGGATTCAACTGAACCCAATAATTTGTTGAAATTCTCTATGTTCAACTTTACAAATTAATACTTTTGCGTTAGTGAAAGGTGATAAAATATATTAGAAATTCCCAAAAAATTTTAAAATTTCATTTCAAACTTAAAATAATAAATGCATATATATATAATTAAAAGCTTAATAATTTTCAAATAAAAAAATTTCAAATAAATTTATCTCATAAGTAAAAATAAAAATTTCAATAATGAAATAGGTACTTATAATGAAAATTAGAACAAATTTTCAAATAGCATTTTTAATCTATGAATTTAAAACGAAATTTTATATATAAATTAGTTTGAAACATAAAAGATTATTTAATTTGTAAAAAACATCTTGAATAATTTGATAATCACATGTGAAGTCATCTAACATACAAAAAAGCTTTTGATATCTGTTCAGTTCAGTTCAGTTGGCGCTACATCCCGGGGTTGGCCTTGGCCTCCTTAACAACACGCCTTCAGAAGAAACGCCCCTCAACTGCAGATCCCATCTGGTGACTCCTATCACCTTCAGGTCGTATGGAACTCGGTCTGACCATCTGAGGCTAGGCCTTTTTCTTCTTCTGGTGGCATATATCTCCGCTTTTAGTATTGTCTTTGAATTTTCTGTATATTTCTGAACCTCTGATTTGATGAATTTAATTAAATCCTGGCCCTGCAGTATTTTGCAGATTTCTCAATTAGTGCTTTTGATATCTCTAACTGGGTGTTTCCTGGAATGCTTAACAAGACAAGTACCGACTTGGGTGATACTGATTCCTTCTTCAAAAAAGTGCATTAGTTTCTCTTACACCATTTAAAATGGTGTAAAAGATCTCACTCAGAGATTGGATGTCCCAGTTAGATAAAGAGCCTCATGTTATGCATACTTCAGATAATGAACTTTTATACCAGTATTACTAAAATGAAATCGTAGTAATAAATCTAATATTATTTCTGGGCTAATTTCTAATTCTTAAACTACACTAATGAGAAATGTCACCTGTGAAAGTTGAACACAAGGATTTGATACCATCTAGCTCTGAGGTACACATTTAAAAACACATTCAATTGTAAAATTTATGCAAAAACTCATTATTAGAGTTGAATTGTTTATTAGATTTGCAATTTGTATGATTGCAAAGCTAATCAAAGCATTCCTGATAAACTTTTTTATTTTTCAGAGACAGCAAGGAAAGTCAGTCTAAGAAGTTCTATTAAAAGGTTGTGAATGTGCAAGATAGTTCTAATTTTAGTTCTGTTACTTATTACAGAAGCTGTAACCCTGCATGAACAATGACATTGCAAGAGCATAACATAAGTAAAAAAAATTTTGTTATTTGGTGTTGTTAAATGTATAGGCCAATTTTATTGCCTGTACCTCAGTTAAGACTGTAAGAGTATTTAAGGTGTCAACTCTAAGAGATTTATTTATATTCAACTTTTTGTAAAAAATATTTTTTGTACAAAACATTTAATGAAAAACTCAAACTACTTAAGAAGATACCAGAATGTAATTTTTATTTATAGTGAACCTCAGTCCTGATTATAACAATATTAGTCATATAGAATTGTGTACAAACCTGTAATTAAAAACTTTCCTATAAGGCTTCAGAAATTTTATTGCCTATTTCAAAAATTGTAAGTTCTATGAAACTAATATAGTAAAAATTCAAATGTACAAATAGAAAGAAGTTAAAAAATTTTCAAAATAAGAATTTTAATATTAATTGAAAAAGAATGTACCATACATGTTTCGCTGAACTTTCTTTTTCTTATTTCCCAAGTGTGCAAACAGTCGGTGAACTCATTTTTGATGAATTTACTCAATATAAAACATATATAAGAATCGTACACACCGCAACCAAAACTCTTGACTCAATTTGAATATTTCCATCAAATATCAAAATTTTCGCTCTGACCAATCGCGAACTAAAACTAGTTGATATTATCGAGAAAAAGAAGCCGTTCTTTAATTACTGTAGGTTTATAATTTGAACTATTCCAACAATGGATATGAACAAATCAACAAAGTAATAATCATAAGTAGTACACATCTAAATGAGTCGCTTCATTCGAGAAAAAGTCTAATAAAACATCACAACTGATTACTGTCTTTTATATCATAACCCAAGAGTTGCTTGGAGAAAAAGTCTGAAGGACGAGTGCATACCATTATGAAATAAAGTTGACATTGGAAATATTTAATAACTAAAAGTGGTTTCATCATTTGAAATATATATGGAATAGAGGCAACACTTATGGCCAGCCAAATTGATGAAATAATGGGTATCAACTCATTATATAATTGACCAAACCAAAGGAAAATGCATGGCAAGAAGTAGAATAAAATGGCCAAAAGTAGGGAATATTGAAGTTTTTACCAAAAAGTTCTATAATAACTTTATTCAACATGAAATCTCTATTAACACTAGATTTTCTAAAAGGACAGATCTTGAAACATAAATGGCATTCAGCACAAATGTCTTCTCTAAATCCTGCATTTATAATAAAAGTATTCTATATTAGAAGATTGAAAAAACCTTAAAGTGGACATAAGTGGTGCCTCTGCCATGTATTCATATAAAAACATATATTCTTATAAAATGTTAAAAAATAATTTCAGGGATAAAATTTCACAGTGGTATGTTTTGAAACAAACACTGCACAAAGACCTGAAAGTTGCCATACGTGAGGAACGTCATCAAGGAAAAAGTGAAAAACATCACACAAGGCTGGAAGGCCATATGTATGCTTTCCCTCAGCCGCTGACTGAGGTGCAAAGAATTTGGCAGCTCAAAAGAAAATGGCCAGCAGATCTGAAATAAAGCGGAACTGTCTCTGGACAGGACTCCAAATCATGATATTTAAAGCCAGAAAATAAGCTTATAGAACATATGTATTCTGATTGCTTGTGATTAATATTATTAAAAAAAAGGTAAAATTGCATTTCTTCAATTCAAGAAACAACCATGAAATTTTTTATTGAAAATTCTCTGATTAAGACATCATTATAAATATAACACATTTTCAAATTTGATTTTTCTCTTCTAAATACTTGTAATGAAGATCATTGCAATCATTATCATCAATATGTACCCAACCATTTTTCTGCATATGATACACTCTAATAATGCCACCAGAAGCTGAATCTCTGTGTGTTGCATGATAAATGGATCTGCGACCTAAATCATATGCCTCCTGATCAGTTAAATCCCATTTATAACCCGAATCTAGGACGCCAAATGCATAGATGGAACCTGACCCAACACTGAAAATTTTCCCAGCAGTTCTAGTACCATCTGAATCGACATAATAAAGTTGAGGTCCCTAAAAATTTCAAATATGTGATGAAAAATTTTAAATATCTCAAACTAAGTCTAATCGATATGTTTTTTAAAGATTATAAGAAATAATACATTTACCATCTACATAAAATAGAACTATACATGAAGGCAGACCTAAACGTAACATTTCAAATCTTATTTTTATAAATGTATTTCAATTATAACCTATGTAAGTATGTACAACTTCCAAATACAACTTACCCTCTTATCCCAACCAGCCAGCATCATACCCATGGACAAACCCATTCCCTTATAGTTATAGACCATATTTGCCATTAATTTTGAAGCAGCTGCAACTGAAATTCTTTCTCTATTTCTTAATTCATACATACGACACTGCTTAGCTAGAACTCTATCCCAGTAAACACAATCTGCTGCACCACCAGCCAGCGTGCCTAGTGAATTGTTTAAATTGAAGTTAACAAATACAGATTTATATGAAATATAAGAGTAGGATCATACCTACAAATAATTACCTAATAAGAAATCATTAATTTCTACAATTTTTTTCATTGTTTGTGAACCAATAAATTGTCCACCAGTAGCTCTGGAGTCTACTGCAAGTACAATTCCATTATTATACATAAATCCTAAAGTAGTGGTTCCATGATCAAAGTGGATTTTCAATTCTTTGCCATTATCATCCTTCGTGAAATTTGGAGTAGTACCAAGAGGCTGTAATCAGAATTAAGTAGTATTTCATGATTAATATTGAAGACCTTGCAATCTCACCCCAATCATTGGAGGTATACCCAAAGATGCATTATTTGAGAAATTTGCACTCATTTTAAAAATCTCATCCTTTAAAAAATCTTCCCGTCTGGGTTGCATGTATTCTTCCATACCACATAATTCCACAAGAGCCATTTTGCAACGATTGTTTTATACTCTTTTAAAATATATCAATTCTCCTAAGATGATACAGCAAAACCAAATTTTCAATCCCTTTGATTGAAACAACTTTAATCATAGAATATTATAACAATTTATCACTTACATTACCTTTTTCAAGGAATAAACATGAAATTATAAATTCAGAGGAAAATCAGATAAGGTTTATACCATTTTTGAGAGGAATTTAGAATATTTAAAGGATTATTTGAAAGAAGGTCAGAAACTGCTGGTTTATTGAAAGCTTGCGAAAACAATATATACATAATTGTTTGAAGTCATCTAATTTACATGAATATTTGAAAATTTTTGCTGTAAATGGATTGTTTTTTGTTAAGTTTTGGAAGAAAAACTGGAATGACCAATTCAGAAATGATGAAATTATCGCATTAATAACTATTTCCCTTCACCGTAAATTTGTACTGAGCCTGGTTATAATAGACGTTTGTTGTGACCGATGAAAAAATCGAAACTCTTCATATCCGATATAGAATATCCACCCATTCTTATGAGAGGATTCTTTCACAACTATAGTTTATTATGAATTCGCTTTGTGTTTACGTTATATTATCTTGTTTTAGAAATACCGTTCATAAATTTAATGAAGATACAAGATAACGAAAGGGGTAAAGACGTTACAAAAAAAACTTATAGAACAAACTGATATCATGTTTAATCAAGATAGTAATGTCAATTGGGACAGCTACAATCGCCAAATTGGTCTAGAGGGTAGACAAATTTTAGAAAGAACGGGGGAAAGTATAGCAAGATCTAATCAAATTGCTATAGAAACTGAAAATATCGCAACTGAAGTCGTATCAGAACTCAATGATCAAAGGGAATCTTTACTTCGAACCAAAAGCAGACTAGAAAATGCAGACCAACAATTAAATGTTACCAAAAACTTGCTGAGAAAAATGGGTCGAAATGTTATATATAATAAAATACTATTGATAGTTATCATATTAATGGAAGTTGTGATATTACTGGGCATTTTATACATCAGGTTTCTGAGAAAGTAAGCATTGCCAAGTTATTTTTTTATATAAATATACCATTTCAACACGTGGTATAGTAAAGAGTAAACTTTGTTTTCCTTCAATATAAATTTTAATTTTACAACAATAAACATAGTGCAAAAGAGCCTGTCTTTTTTATTTCATTTTCCATTTTTTTGCTAACATTTGTACATGAATATTCAGTCACACTCTTTGTGACACCTTTGAAGAAATATTCTTCAATTCTCCATAAACTGTAGATGGTGGAGCTCCTAAAATCAGATTGCAAATCGCTCTTCTCGCTAACTGGATATTTTGAAAATTTCCCAATATATAAATTTTGCTATCTGCCAGAACAATTCTTGTTTTCGTCGCGTTTTCTATGGTGAATTTTGTCCTTCCGTCTTTACCTGCAAGTCTACCTATTGCTCTTGATTGGTGATCGCCTTTCAAAGTTTTTACATCTTTGATTTCAAAGGATTCTACAAATAGGTCATCCAAACGTAGGAGAGCTAGAGCGTCATCAACATCAAAACCATATATGAATGCCTAGATATAAAAAATTCGTTACTAAAATAAACAAAATATATTTCATATTTCAAAACATTATTCCTAATCTAATTTAAGTAAATGCTAAGTAAATTAATAGGGAAGAATTAAATAATATGAATCGAATATAAATATCTCTCAAATTTATGAAGAATTGCAAAAAAAGGCGGTAATATATCAATCAAAATATGAGATGATAGAAAAAAGTTTCAAAATATGTCTTGTTTGTTCAAGCGAATGTGTGTATTAAGAGATTTGAAAATTTAAACCATTTTTCACCTTAACAAAATCTGCAGCTTTCTGTAAAGTAGCAATATCTTTCGTATCATCACACGTCTTTATCTCAACAGTCCTTGTCTTCAGATTGAAACGAACCTGAAGTTGTAAATGTTCAGTAATAGGTGTAAAAATCTTCAACCAATTTTCTTTCAATGGCGTATATCTATGAGCTGGTACTGATACTTTCCTCATATTTTCTTTAGTTTCTGAGAAAGATTTCATTCTGAATCGCTTCGCTGGATGTTGTTTTCTCACTTTGCCTTCAATACCATTGTGAGATTCGGTTTCCATTTTTGTTTCCCCTGTTGATTTTAGCTTTCTTTTAGAAGGTTTCTTCGCTTCAAATTCATTTTGGTTAATTTTTAAATTTTTATTGACTTCCATTTTTTCAATTATTAATTATTCAACACAGGCGATCAAGTAATAAATATATACGAAAAACGTAAATATAACGTTCAATCACATGCAAAAGTGAAAACAGCTGAAGTATTTATAGGTTATATTACAGAACATATCGGTAGATTGATGTTATATTCTGTGGGTATATTGAAAGAGATTTTCTTTTTCATTCGGTAGTGACAATTACAGCCAAACTTTACTTACAAGCCATGAACATAGACTTGGCAACGCCGCATCAGCTCATTCCGGTAGACCGATCGATCTACTGCACGTTATAATTGCCTTTTCATAACACTTTTCAGCCAAACGGTACTTTGTATAAAAAAGTCTGAGTTATATCTATTATAAGTCGAATAAAAGTTATTTTTATAGTATGTACTCTAATAAGTTCACTTTATCAATTAGAATTGAGAATATACTATAAATTTCATTATTTATCATTCTTACGTGAGAGTAAGTTTGATGCATCTGTCAATTCCTTTAAACCTTGATTGAGATGTGTACAGTAATTTGGATGGTTGAATGATTCTGATATCATATTTGTAACGAGCAAGCAAATTTTTCAGTTTAGACCATTTAGTTAATTTCAGTTGTAAAATCCATTTTAAATCATTAGAAGACAGTTTATTTTTATTGATAAAAACATTGATATGCATATCTGAATCTACTAAAATCTGATTAATTCTTTCTATTATGTTTATTTATGAATATTCAGTTATGTTGGATGGAAAGTGTAAAAAAAATGCTGTTAAATTCAAAAATGTTTATATTTCACAATTTACATATCAAAATCTTTTTTTATAATTGAATGTTAAATCAACAAAATTGAGCGTGGACTGTTTTTGATAAGTAGGGGTAAATAAGGAAAAATACTTAACACTGCATTCAAATTGAGTTCAACTTGAACAGATATTGCCTTCGTTGATCCATCTGGCAAACGATGAATACCTCCTCTAATAAGTGTACCCTCTGGAAAATGTTAGACACAAACTACAGAAAATTTTGTGGGGGTTCATGATGCCTAGACATACTTTTTAGCCATTGATTCATTAGATTTTTATCCTATGGAAAACGAAATACAGAAACTGGTGGTTCGCCGGACTCGGGGTATGTTTTGTAGTTCGACTTGAATCCAGGCACACAGTAATGACTTGGCATGTTAATTTTTGTGCTAATATCAAGAACAAGACCTACAAGTGATTAGTACTAAGTAAGTACTAAATCTAACAAAGGGTAAGTAACTCTACCAATCACAAAAAAGGAACAATTCTAGCAAATAATGTTTTGTTAATGTCTACTCAGTCAACACATCAGTAATATGTAGGTATAAACATACAATTTTCAAAGGTATTTCTTGGTCTGTTGCTAAAAAAAACACAGTAGCACTTTCTACACACTATACATCACATTATAGCACAACTAAAACGCGGATTTTTGCTTTTATACAATTATGAAATGTAAAAATGTATTTATTATTTTTACCTCTCCGGGTAAAATAAAAAAAGCACAACAGATATTTCAGTTTATATACGAAATTTATTTTGCTTGTTCTTCACAACTTCCAACAATAGCACTTTTCATAACTTACTTTTGGATTTGAATGTTATTTCTCTTGTTAAATAGCGATTTCTTCAGCAGCTATGAGCAGAAACCATTACAGCATCATTATTTGTGGGTCTTGCTTCGATGTTGCCAGATTTCCTAGTTCATGGCTTGTAAGTAGAGTAAAGCTGTAGTGGCAACGATTAAATAGTTATAATTTTTCTTACACTTGACCAAAATCTAACTCCAAGCCATTAACATAGAATGGGCAACGTCGCATCAGCTGATTCCAGTAACACATTGATCTTCAAATAATGAGACAGCTTCATGTAATGAATGCCTTTTCAGAAAATGTTTAAGCTACGTTGTATAAAAATGAAGTTTAATGAAAATTGCAGATCATACAATTATCTATAGAAATTATTTATACACTTTTTTATAAGAGGTTTTTTATTAAGAACACCTAATAGTTATATTACACCAAAAAAGGTTTATTAGGTTGAAAATACAAAGTTTGAACAACTTTGCGAAAATTGCAAAAGATATTCCCATTTAATATTGCATAGGTTGGGACTATGGGTTGGTAGTATCTAATAATTCTTTGAAGGTGATCTTAGTTTTGTTTTAAATCAATTTTTTATTTGATATTTAGAACGAAAAATCAAATTTTTCAGTTGAGACCATCTAGTTAAATTCAATTGTGCTGGCAAAACGAATTCAAATTCATTAGGAGACAGTTTATTGTTATTATTAAAAACATTTACATGAATGTCTGCATATACTAAAATCTGATTAATTGTCTACTTTATATTGTGAACATTCAGTTACGTTTGATGGAAAATCTAGAGTGTACAAAAACAAGCTGTTATTCTCAAAAATTTCTACATTCCAAGATTAACATATTAAAATCTTATTTTTATAATTGGATGATAAATAAATAAAATTACAAATTAAATATGAATTTTCAAAGGCTTCATTCATTTTCTCACATTCCTTCAATGCTCTGGTTCTTTCAGCTGGATCTTTACTTTGAATGTGGACTGTTTTTTATAAAAAGCTGGGTAAATTAGAAAAATACTTGTCACTGCATTTAAATTCAGTTTAACATTAGAGGTCTTTGCCTCCGTTGATCCATCAGGCAAACAATAAATACCCTCTCTAGTAAGGGCACCCTCTGGAAATTGCTTGGGACAAGCTACATAATACATTGTGGGCCTAGGAATTCATAATATATGATGCCTAGGAATATTCATTTGATTCGTTACATTTTCATCCTTTGGAAAACAGAAACTGGTGGTTCGTCAGACTCTAGGTAAGTTAGTTATGCAGTTCGACTTGCATCCAGGCACACTCCGGTGACTTGGCATGTTAATTTTTGTGCTGATATCAAGAACAAGACCATTAAGAGATTAGTTCTACATAACTACCAAACCTAAAAAAGAACTCTACTAATCTCAAGAACGAAAAAATTCTAATATTTTTATTAATGACAATTAAGTCAAAACATCAGTAATAGGTAGCTATTTATTCCTTTGTCTGTTGCTGAAAAAAGTAACACTTTCTATACACTATACATCAAACAGCACATAAACTGAAACGCGGATTTGTGTTTTCAGACAATTATGAAATGTAAAAAATTAGGTATTATTTCTACCTCTCCCGGTATAACCGAAAAAGGCACAACAGATATTACTGTTTATATACGAAATTGGCAAGAAATATCTTTCGCTTAATCTTCAGAACTTCAAACAATAACACTGTTCACAAATTAGGATTGGATTTGAATGTTATTTCTCTCGTTGAATAGAAATTTATTCAACGACAAACAGAATCCATTACAAAATCTTTATTTGTAGGACCGATATAGACGTTGCCAGATTTCCTAGTTCATGGCTTGTTAAGTAAAGCTAGGCTGCGACCACACGCTTTTTTAACCAAATTTTAGAATTCGAGAGTTTTGTTCTACTGATAATAATACCTTTTATACATTGGCAGATCCATTTAAGTATTATTGGATGATATGCAATTGATAGGAATATGTATTTATTATTCCCATATTATAAGAATTCTTACGTTTACACAGTGAATGATATTTTCATGAATGTATGTACGTTCCCTACTAATTTTCAAGATAAGAAACCTGAAAATTTAGTCCAACTTATTAATTTGTTTAAACCGATTAAAAATTAAACTAAAATCAATAGATTTTGCAATTTGACATCAGACACCATTTAAATAATGGTGACTTAGTTCGTTTAATGATAAATATTTAATAAATGATAGAGCTTTCGTTCATCACTTGGTGAAGTACTATGTTACATAATAGTAAAAGAAAGCAATTGTTCACTGAAGAGCAAAATTATTCCACATAAGACGTTGGTAGAACAAATTAGTTGAAATAATCAATTAAACGATACTTTTGGAATTGACTATGGTAGTGCAGCATGATCAGAAATTGATCCAGAGAAAGATCTTGTCTTATTACTTATAAGCAATATTATAATTGAGGCGAAAAAATATTATTTTGAGAAAGAACCGAGTTTTAAAAGATTGCAGAGTGATTTAGGTTGAGTGCAAATACACGGATAAAAGTATTTCTTACCAATATAGCCTTATAGAACATTTTCCACTCAAAAATGCTTATTTTCCTTTTACCAGAACCTACAACAAAAATCAATGAAGAATATTATTCTTGATACTTAACGGTCTCGAAGGATTAGGGTACTTGAAATAAAACAAATGGTTCGCGCTCAAGAAATAAATTATATTACAACAAAAATTTTTCCCAAATTAGAAAACTTGGCGCTTATTAAGTTTTTTTTTCATTTTTCTTTTATACATTTTCTTTTTGTACTTGACTCAAGTCTACCCTTATTAAAAATATTATCGCAAATTTTCAATAAGATTAAACATTGTCTTACAGTCTTAAAAATCTATTTCCATTATAGTTAGCCTTATTGATAACTATACATTACAAATGGTAAATTCAAATAATCTGACATATCTTTATACATTTCAACATGGGGTTTTGAAATAATAAATAACCCTTGTGAATTTTTTCCGGTTCCTTCCGTCCGAGGAGTAAAAATTATCAGGACTAGAGTCTCTTCGAAATAATATAAAATAATAATAAAAAAGGATACAATAAGTGAAATAAATATTATGTTAAAGGGAACAGTAGTTTCTATTCTGATTCTGCGAATTGTTCAGAGTTTTAGATACATAATTCAAAAAACAAATAGCAATGGAAATAATATGAGAGACAGTCATATTTACATGTTGACCTAAAACGGCCAAAAATAAAAACTATCAAAAACATTGAAATTTTTAGATACAAATTTTTACAGTAATAAGTCTTTAAATTATATCAATGCGTAAATTAAATCTATGACTTGTGATGTAGAGATCCAAAGACCCCTTTCTACGTAATTTAACTAATTTCCGTTATCACATACATGTATACAAACTAAAAATTTACACAGATATACACACCCAATAAAATAAAAATGTCTGACAAAAAATGTTTAAAAGAGAATTGGTATTGCACTATATATTGCAAAGAAAAAGGTTGAAGTATACTTTTAAAATGCAAAAAAATTACAAATAAGAAAATGATGTGTAAGATTTCTGACAAATTTTTATCGAAATCAAAAAAATACCAAAATAATTATTACAATTCTAGAGCAGGAAAAAATATTCATGGCATATAAAAAAAACGTACACAACTGAGGGGTGAGGAACCAGCCCTGAACATTAATATAAAAATGATTTTTACAAATAATATAAATTAACACTCAAAAACTTTCATATATACAAATTCAAAGATATATTTCAAGATTTGAGATTGCTGTACATAATATTCAGAATATGCCTTGTGATATTAACTTCTTTATACTCATTTCATCTACATAACACATATTACATTTTAGCTGCCTGCGATGTTAATTTTAATAATTGACATATAATGATGAAATCATATATTACAGAATTAGAAAGCCATCAAGTTTTCATCTCGCCGAGTAAAATTACTTCCAGAAAACAAATCGAAATAAGAAGCCCATTTAACAGCAAAACTGATGCAGAACATCACATTTTATCACAAACAAATTAATTTACGTGATAAACTTTAAACATGTAAATTTCTCCGAATTGGAAGTTCCATAGCTTCCAGACGTTTCTATACGGGAGAGCCAATAGCTCATATGTGTATATGTCATGTGAGCCAATATATAGTGTTATTGTATCAGAGCGACAAATGTTAGAATTGAATTTGACTCGCCTTTTTCTTGAGCAGTCTTTCCTCTCGACTGTTGTTCCTGATTTTCAGTCCTGTTTATTTAAAATGTTCTATAGATTCGTCAGTTATTTTGTGATAACGCACAGTATTGTAGAGAAAAATACACTTTGTTTTTCATCACTACATCATTATTCTGCGACTGTAACTTCGTAGTATCACCACGAAACTGCTCTTTCATGTTCTTGAAAATATAATAATACATGAAACTGCAGCCGCAAAATAATAAATAAAACGATAAAGAAGTGCGTTTTCCTCTATAGTACTGTTTATTTTACATCGGTACTGTCAATCGGAATATCAAGAAATCTGACGAAATTTGAGAGCCATAATCGAAAAGCAGAACCAGAAATGTCAAATGTGGCCAAATATGCATTCATTATTCTGTGATCCCTTGGAACTTAGAAGTCCCGAGTTACGGATATTTGCCATTCTTCTGCAATTTGAAATTTAATAAGATAGGCCACAGCATTTAACAAGGAAATTGTGGTTACAAAATGACATCTACCGGTCTACCCGGTGCTAAAGAGAATCAACACCGAAACATCGAGGCGTAGCTAGTATCAACGATATCTAATCAGAGAACAACCGTGAGAATGTCTTTGGACAGCTAAAAAAATTATTTTAAAACGCTACTAATTTTTTCTGCAATACACGTGCCATTCAATTTGATGATTTTTGTGTAAAGAGCACTCTCGACTTCAAATGGAACCAACAAAAAAAAAAAAATGTCAATTGACTTCTCGCATAACACATGGTGGTCACCGCACAAATAAACAGTTATTAACCTGCCACCAACTGATCTAACTTCCACCAAAATTGTTTAATACACTCGACATATGTATCGAGCTACTGAACCATTATCAAGAGTTCAATACAAATGGAGTTGTATTAAACTCTTGATAACTGCTTAGTATTATTGGTAGAATTAAGCCAAATGATTTGAGTTATACGATACAGAAAAAGATGAATATGTATTTTAGAATCGACGATTAATGATTACTAATCTCATTTTATGTATATTATTTTTTTCTTCTTATATTTAAAATTTTTTTTAAACAAGTAAATTACGTTGTACAGTGGAATAAACAGGAAAAACAACAATCATATTCAAAAACTAAATACCTTTTAAGACCGAAATTAAAACTATTCTCTAAATAATAATTGGTAACATTTTCTTAAGGTAATACAATGAATTTAATAAGATCAATAGAATATCCAACAAAAATGAATTTATCAATAAATTGTAAAATTATCTACTCTCACTTTTTACAAAAGGTAGTGAAAGTATATTTTTACAATCGAAATAAAAATAATTTTTTCATTATTAAAAAATATACATTTCTTAATAACAATATGATATCAATATACTTAAAAGGTACTATGCAATATGATTTCATTTCATCTTTTTCTGTGTAATATGGCAATAAGTTTTGATAAGGAGTTATGCACTCTCTTTTATTTTAATCTCAATTTAACTATCTATATCTCAATTTAACTATTTTTTTCACGCTGGGCAATGCATTTTATTTCTAAATTTACTTAAGTCAGTGCTTAAAACAGCTTACTACTCATTATGACATCACAAATTTAACAAATAAATAATTAAAAATATAAATCAAACTTTTCTGTTTATGTACAACATTAACATGTATAAAATTCACCTTCATGATAAAAACAGATCAATAAGGACCTAAATTAAAAGCGATTTTCTCTTATACTTTGCTACTAACCCAACCAATTGTATACAATATCTATATTTGTACATTAAAAAACTTATCTCTAAATTAATTTTATCTGTGAAAAATATGGGTGAAACTAAAACTGAAATGTTTAAATTAAAAAAAAAAACTTGAAAATAAACCTGCCGATTTTCCTGTACAATGCTATTTAACATAAAATTGGTTTTGATAAAATCTATCTATGATCAATTATATATATATATATCATATATTTACCTAAAGCAGGTTCCAAGTGAAGGAATTCCTCAATGTCAATTTTGATTCATCTTCAACATACTTAAAAAAAGATAAACATACCATATGTTCCAGACTATTTGCAGCTTCTTTAATACATTGTTCTTACTTCTTATGTTTTCTAAAACAAAATCGCATTCGCTACAGAAAAGGCAATTCTATTAATCTGTAATACTTTAAGGTTGGTGACATACTTGCGACTAAGAAAACAGAATGAAAAGTACATATCAGAGCACATAAAAATTCAACATAAAGAAAATTACCATTAAAAGTTACATAAATAATTATTCAATAATTTGCAATGTGTTTCAATTAAAATTAGGTTATGTTTTTAACCTAAATTTTTCCGTTATAATTGAAACAAATTTGCAATAGAGTATATACAAAGCCTATAGCTGAGGCATATTCTGAATTTTTGAACTAGTTATTCACACTATATACAAAATGAATTTTTAATCCTACAATAAATACTATTGTTTTGTAGATGATTTTTTACGTTTTGTCATCGTTGTTTGGTTATTGTAGATTTTTTTGTTTGTTTTTGATTTTTTCGGTTGGTTATGTTGAGGTTGATTCAGGTTTGGTGAAATATCCCTCGAAGGAGGCCCTGATCCCTAAAACGAAACAAAAAAAATACAAAATAAATCAACACTACTCTTAAGAATTCATGGGAAAACGAATCTAAATTAAGATATATGAGGTAGATAGACATTAATTGTACAAATTCCAAGCATATATGGTGCTACATTCACTTTAAATGGTATTATACTATTTTGGGACAGCCTCAATATCAATTTGTGTTTTTCTAAGTGTGATAATTCATTTTTGAATTTATGCGAACTTTTAATTTTCATAATATTACTACTGTCCCTGAAACTCAATTCTGATTGTAATATTAAAAATTATATGAATACAAATTTGAGACAAATTCACATTTATTCATAATTTAATTGTTTTCTGTTATACAGACTATAAATTAATATCAGAATCATTCATATGAAATTATATCTGGACTGAATATATTAAGTTAGAATTAACATAATAAAATGTATTTTTCTTTGCATAAAAAAATTATGCAAAGGAAAATGCAACTTGGGACTTCTTACAACTCCTATATTCGAAAGAATTGCTACAGTGAATTATAAGCATCATTCAAAAAATTAAAGATAGAAATGAAAAGTTATTGGTTATAGAAGTGTAATGAAATGATAATAAATACTTTGAACAGTAAACATTATGTATAGCATATTGGTCACTTTGTATGTCTTTTACTATTATAACTTTTACCTCACACATATTATGATAAAGTTGATTGAATGTTTGCTGATCTCTTGATGAAAAATTTTTGTGAAACCCAGTCAAGTGTTATTTATTCTTGACTTCAAGTCTTGAAGATGAGCTCATGCTTGAAACAAGTTGACTATTTGATATTCTTAAATATAATCGTGAAACATTAAGCCCAGTATTTAATTCAATTGAATGGTTATTCAATACACATTATTGTGTTGGAATTTTTGAAATATAATATTTCTGCGAAATTCATCTGCAAATTAACATTTCTGTCAACGAATTTATATAGCATAAACTATTTAATTTATTTCTGATCATGAATTATGTTTAAATTGAAAGCTTCTAATTCGCAGGGTATATGACCTGTAAATATTCTGCGAACAGAAAAATTACTAAAAGAAATATTATTCTCATGATTGAAGAGATTATTTGGAAGATATGTACCATTACAAAAAATTCAATTTGAAGTCTTCAAGACCTTGCTCACACGTTAATAACTGGCTAGTATGCCTGTAACTTATAGCAGTTTATTTATGTTTAATAGTGTTGCGTTTACTTGATGTAAATCCATTATAATTGAATATAAACTTAAATTCAAACACTTGAACTTATGATTTATACTTTATTGACTACATAACATGACGCGTTTCGTCGTTACAAACGACTTCTTCAGATGCTTACAGAATAATGTTCAGAACAGAGTAATGTACAGAACATTATTCTGTAAGCATCTGAAGAAGTCGTTTGTAACGACGAAACGCGTCATGTTATGCAGTCAATAAAGTGTAAATCATAAGTTCAAGTGTTTTTACACTTGAAGTTTTAGTGTGTGAATTTAAGTTTATATTCAGTTTATTTATGTCTTGAAAGTACTTCCATAACCATTACCCAAAGGAACCACACCTTTAATTCCACCAAAATTATTATTTAACATTCTGAGCTCATTCACAAAAGTTTTTCTTTATAAAAACAACGCAATAATTCAACGCATTAATTCAAATTTGTCTATCAGAAATAAAATGTAAATAGAAATGAAAATTCCACAAAAATTGATGTAACATTACTCAAGAATAATATTACAGTTTGAAACACTTCAGCAGATTCCAATACAAATGATTTATTTACACAACATATTTTTCGGGCTTTAAAGTTACTGTCAAACTATTAATGATGGTAGAAAATCTTCACAGTGCATTTACAGCCCCAAAATATATATTGAGTAAATGAATTATCTTTCCGCGAAATATAGCAATGCGTAAAAAATTTGGAAATATCACACATAATCAAACAAAAAAGATGGAACTTTTGTAGGATCTGGATTACATCTGACAGTTCTAAGAATTGATGAAATAATTAAAAAGATCTTGGCAATTCCACTCATCATAGTAGTAATATATATTGTACTTTTGTTAATGTGTTCATAGTAGTTAACAAGAGTTCGAACTATGTTGTTTGTGTGTATGTATTTTCTTCTTGTTGTTTATGTATGTCTTGTAGTTGATTCAGTTGACTTATATTATATACAAAAATCACAAAACTTGTTGATATTCCGAACCATAGATCGAAGTTCCATTTTTTACCAGTCAAAATTATTTGAGTCACAAAACCAAAACTATTATTTTGAGTTCCTACATGTCTTCTAGTTGAATTATACTCGTATAAAAAATCACAAAACTTGATGGTTATGTTCCGAACCGTAGATCAAAGTTCCATTTTTTACAGTTCCAAATATCACAGAAACGCAACGATTAAGGTTCCTAATGATGTAAGAAGCCTGTTGCTCATCAACAGTATTAATTATGATTGAAGGTGGTTTACGTCTAACTATTTGGCATACCTCCGAGCTTCCTCCACTTTCGTCGAACGACGAAACCGATCCACTGCTCGACAGCGATCTGCTCGACCTTTTTGGCGACGGAATGGGCGATATTTGCGGACTACCAAATCCGGTCAGAAAGGAGCTTTCCATCCAATGGCGGTACTGAACCACTTTGTCCGTTACCTTGACGATCCGACCCAATATGGAGGTCTTTTGGCAATTGCAGTACGGAGAGAAGGGATGAACGACGTTTGTTAACACTGAGTACGCGTACTCGAACGCCCTCTTTACCTAAAAAGAAAAATAACTTTAAAACGGGAATTCAGCCGCAAAGCCTTCGAGAAGAATATAAATAAGACAATCAAAAGAATTACCATCGTTCTTTAAAATTATGTATTCCCTCTATATACAATTTGCTGATGATACCCAAATGTATAAAATATGTTGGCAGCAAGATTTGAATAGATCTGGTGAAGACATAAATGCAACATAGGCAATTATGTAAATATTAGTATTAAATGCTCGGGAGAAGTTGCTGATGGTCACAACAATGTGAAGGTACCACCTTGTGATATAGTCAAGTCTAGGCAATCGTATTGATACTAACTTTGACTTTAGATTAAAAGTCAGGTTAATTCTGTGGTACAAAAGTGTTATTCATTATGAAATCTGTAGGAAGACATTCAAGAATATTTCGTTATAAAAAAGACTTTGCCATTCATTAGTGGTGAGTCATGCAAATTACGCAGACGTATATATGGGCCTGCTCAGATTCTGCATCCTCAGCAAGAATTAAAAATTCTTGTATAAGATTTATATTTTTCTCTGAAGATTAGGGATCAGGTCTCACAGGTTGACGGAACTGGATTGGCTTAATATGTTTAATAGACAGAAATTTCCTGCCTTGAAAAGCTCTGCTTATATATTCGATAAGCTTAGGTTTTTCCACAGATACACAACCAATTGAACTGAAACAGATCTTCTCGTGATACCTAAACACAAGAAAAATATATTTGAGAGTACAACGCAACAAAAGTTTACAATTGTTTCATTACATTAGAAGTAACTCTATTCAGACTTTTAACAAAATATTGGAAGAATGCTTGGTACGTTAGTAAGTCTTTTTTTGTTATTCAAACCAACTATTTGTAATTCTGAACTTTCAATTATACTTTTCTATTTCTATTATTAAGTTCGATTTTATTTGTGTGTACTATTATCTATTTGTATAGTTTGAAATATTGAACTTCTATAACTGTTATTTGGAACTCGGTTAATTATATCAGCAATATTGAACTTCACCGAGGATTTTAAAAATAAAGAGCTTTATTATTAATATTATGTCGCAATATATTGGAAAAATTATTTCGACACGTTTGTTGTGAAAATTACGATGATTGTAGGAAAAATTGACTCTCTCCCCACCAACTGCTCAAATACAGACTATAAATTCTGCATATACACGAATATTTATTTTACGTAAATATGTTTTGTTGTTTTTAATTCGTAGGAAGATGTTATAACTGGAAACTATAACAAATGAAGTGAGGTGATTTATATGAATGGGTTGTAATATTAATAAAAAATTTATTATATTTTTCTTTCTTCGCTCTTTTTTAGAGGTAAGTACAAAGTACAATAAATAAAATATTCATCCGTTAAAATTTAGAAGTTTGTCACTATAGGTAACTAATAGTAATACCAAAGTAAGCAACATAAACCCTTATGATGCCTCCAAGTCTAAGTACATTCACGTACTTGTCAATGTTAATTGTCTATATTGAGTGAAGGCTTTAGTATGATTTACTTTATATTTTGATTTTTATATTTATATGTACGTAAATGTATACTCATTGCTTCTAATTTTTATATTCAAGTACCTACTGGATTTTTCATCTAAAACGAATAGTAAGCCCTTTGCATTTACATTATCTTTAAGTAGATAATGTTTTTGAACTTGCCCATTTGTTATAAGTAGTTAAATAATATTGTTCATGTGAAAAAGTACTTCATTGCTTAGCAAATCAAACTTAAACAAAAACAACAGATAATATTTCATTTTCGATAAGAATCAAATTTATTTGGTTCGAAATCATTGATAATTACAAATTTATCATTTTTCATCCACTCTAAAATAGAATTGAGAAACTTACTTTTAATTTTAAATATGAGAGTATTCTCTGTTCAACAGGCATAATAAGTTCCAAGGATTTAAGCATAATTTTAACTGGGGTGTACCTACTGCACTTTAAAATTTGTACGCATGACTCTATTCTGTAACTTTTGTAAGTGTTGATTTTTTCGTTAGTCAAACCGAATAACAAAATTATTCAGTTTGACTAAGATATATTGTAGTAATATTAAGTTAGTCATTGTGTTAGGTTGCACATTCTTATAATTACCAGTTTTCATATAGACAAGCTTTTTCTTATTTAGTTCAAGTTTCACGTAGGCTTTAAAGATGTCACCTGCATAGAACTTGTATGGAATATGCCAAAAACATCGTATTGTCACAGAAAGCAGAAAGGAGTATGTAATTCTACAGTGAAATATGTCATTTTAGTGATGAAACAGAAGAATTGGCAACAGTGGTGTAAAATATGTTTTAGTCGGATCATTTGTCATTTCTATGGTTATTTATTTTTACGTTAAACAGAAAGCCCCGGAGGAATTTCTCCATTTTAATATATTAGATCTATTTTTCTGTTTATTAGATCGATTCTACAATTAATACATCTTAATTTCTACGGTTCGACAATTTTCCTTACAAATTACGGTATCTCTCTCTTGCGTTCGGAGAAATCGCTCTCAAATATTCGTTAAAGGAATTTCATTCAGTATTTTTTCAAACGAAAGAAATATCGAGACTACTTTACATTACGGCTAACACTGAGCCATTAAAAAAATTAGAACTATTCCAATTATTTCCGCATGGAAAGGTATGCGTTCCGTTTTTTCCGGCGTTTAAAACGATCCGCGATATAAAATGCACTCGTTAATATTGACGGCACTTTTTTGCGAGAGTATATAAGCCGATACAATCGCATTCCACAAAGTGGTAATAATGAGGAAATAAATACAGATGTTTCTATGAATTCGATACCTGGTCAAGGACTATGCAATCAAAAACACATTCGCAAAAGAATACAAAATGTTTGTTGGTCTATGAATAATTAATTTAGCCACTATTGAATTTAATACGTTAATATTATTTTATTCCTATTTTCTTTGACTGACTTAGAGATTTTGGTGTACCTCGGGGATCAATCCTTGGTCCCTCCTGTTTTTGATACATATTAGCAAACGACTTACAAAGTTAACCAAAAATTGGTGCAATAATTATATTCGTAAATAATACCTCAATGTAATTGAAAGCATAAACATACGAAGACTTGACGAGAACATCGTAAGCTATTATCGAAATATTTAAAATTTGGTTTTATTCAAGGAACTAATACAGCATATTCAAAGAACTTAATGTATTTTGTTTTGAAAACTACTTCCGGTGGGCGACTAAAGTACAAATAAATTTTTCCCATTTTTTTTTTTTTTGGAATTCACATAGATAGTACATTAAGATGGAATTATCATATTAATGAAAGAAATAATAAACTCAGTAAATCGTATGATGCTTTTACTGGAATCAAGAGTACACTGTCCGTCTCTTCTTTTTAACGACGAATAATTGATACAATTATTATAATGTTTCATGAACTTCATTAAATTATGTTAGTTAAGGGTCATTGCTCATACTAAGTTTTTTTATTGAAAACCAAAAATCCTGCTTTGGGTTGTTTTTTTTCGGATTTGATACAATTCTGGAAAATTTCGAACATCGATAACACATATGGATATATTCTTGCTACTCGCCTATCCCTAACACAAGCTACTGAAAACGGGTATTCCCCCGACCAAATGTTTTCTACTGGAATAGTACAAGTGAATTTATTTAGGCTCGCGCTAGCCGAGAACGGTTTGATGTGTTTAATATTTGACCTTGAATGAAATATTCAGAGCATCATAACGATATATTTAAACATTATTAAATCTTGCTTGCTTGAATGATGCTACGAATCTTTGAATATTCATACCATCATTACTTTTCGCTATAGTTAAAATTTTGTTAACTCCTACTTGGTTTTGTTAAAAATCATACTTTTTCCAAATTTATAATCCCATATATTAGTCTAATCTCTATTGAAATAATATTTCAGTACCAAATTGTTTAATTTAATTACATTAATGACTGAGATTGAATTCTTGTTTAACTCTTGATGAAACATAATTAAATATTAAATTAAATTAAACTCTTGGCTTAATGTTTCACGATTATATTTCACAACATGAATTTGTCAACATGTTTTGAGCGTGAGCCCTGAAAATGAACTCACGCTCGAAACATGTTGACAAATTCATGTTGTTAAATATAATCGTGAAACATGAAACCAGGAGTTTAATTTAATATTTAATAACATTACTCAACTAAAGAAAAATATGAACCGATTTTATTTCGTATAGGTAGGTATATTGGGAAAAAAAAAATTAAAATTTTTTTAAGAATTTGGATCGATTCAAGATATTTTACTTGAAAAATATGAAGGCAATTTAAAACTTGGAAGATGTGCAGTTGTATTATCCTTTGAAGAAAAATTCAGGCAAATTTAAAACAGTATTTATATAAAACAGTAACAAATGGACTAAATAGAGCGCGCACGTTTTTCTGCAAAATAATAATGGATTCATCGTTTCGAGAAATAAATATCGAATTAATTCTGAAAACTGCAAGATAATGAAATAATTAAAAATGACAATAGAGATTAACTAAGGGGGTCGGGATATCGGATTTTCGACGATCCAAATATGACCTCCGCATCAAGATAGGCAATACGAATTCACGCACTTTGGACAACTTGCGATAGAAACGACGAAAAGCATCCCGATATCATCGGTTCGTTCGAAATTCACTTGTTTTATCAACGTTTAGGCTGCCTATTAAATGTATAAGTATAAACACTCCATTATGAATATACATACACACACACACATATATATATATATATATATATATATATATATATATATATATATATATATATATATATATATATATATATATATATATATATATATATATATATATATATATACCAGATACATATAGTTTTTGTACTAAATAAAGTATTGAAGAAAATACTAGGACATCTATTCGAAAAATTTAAATTAGAATTAGAATACATGGTTCACGAAGAGGAAGATTTCCATGTGTATTCAGAAAAATGCGGTTTGCATTCACGAGGATGGCAAGTTTAGAAAATTTGAAAAAATGGATTTAAGTGGTAAGAATACTGAAGTGGAAATTGAAAATATGTACCTAAGAATGAAGATAAAGTATACCGAAGAACTGTTAATGGAAACTAGGAAGAATAACGAAATATTAATGCAGAATAATGAACTTCTTATAGAAAAAATCAAAAACATCCAAAAATCAGATAAAAAAGAGGTAAACAATGAAGCGAATAATTTGACAATGCCATACGAAACAGAACAGAAATACATGCAGAATAAGTCTCAACGCAATAAGGATCAACGCTACACAGAAAATAACCATAGAATAAGAAACGTACGAACTACCGAAGAGAGGGGAAAACATTCATTCGGTGAGGTATCACTGAATACTGACCTTACCCAAAATATGAGTGCAGCCGTAGAGAGTACAGTAAACAAAAGTGATGATAACGGAATAATTAATCTAAGTGAGGACAGAATTGAAGCAACACAGGATGCTAAGGAAAATGAATGGAAAACAATGACTAACAAACGTAAAAGGTTAGTAGATAGATCAAAAAATAATATTATATGTACCGGATCAAAAAATCATTCAACAGCAATAAAAGGGGCTTGTAAAAAAAAGTGGGTATACGTTGGAAAGATTGCGGGTAATGCAGTTAAAGAGGAAGATATTGAACAGTATATGAGAGATTCGCATATTAGTGATGAAATAGAGGTAAAGAAATTGAATACTAGGGGACAAAACTCTGCATTTAGTGTAGGAGTTACAACTGATGAACTATTTAAAATGATTTGTACGGCAGAATTTTGGCCGGCAGGGGTTATAGTTAGGGAATTCTCGTTTCGATATCTTTTTCGTGATCAAAGAAGAAATTGAGAAAAACAAGGATACTCGTAATAAACAATTAATTATAAAGCATCAAAATACAAATGTAATAAATATTTTGCATCAAAATATACAATGTATGAGGAATAAGATAGCTGAGATTGAACTTGTAATGGAAACAATAAAGAATGTACCGGATATAATGTGTATAACTGAACATTGGATGACTAAAGATGAGATACAGTTTTTGAATATTCAAGGTTTTATAGTAATGTCAAACTTTTCTAGGGAAAAATATATACATGGTGGGACGTGCATATTAGTAAAGGAGGACATAAAGGATTTTGAGGAAGTACCATATATCAATGAAATGAGTATTGAAAAGGAAATAGAGGGATCATGTATTGACACAACATGGCAGAATGTGTTGGATGAAATGGATCCAGACAGAGCATATAATCGTTTCTCTGAAATATTGGACCTACATGTCAGAATTATATTTCCGAAAAAAAGGCTTTGCACGGCAAATACCACAAAGGCATGGATCACAAAAGGAATAAGAATTTCAAGTGCAAGAAAAAGAATTATTTGGGAGGAACTACAAAAGTGTAAAATTTCATGTGTGTACTATAAGAAGTATTGCAGCATACTTAAAACAGTAGTTGAACAGGCTAAGATAATGAGTAATAGGTTATATATAAATACAGCAGAAAATAAAATAAAAGCTACTTGGAATCTAGTAAATAATATTACAAAGGGCAAAAAGGATATAAATGGCTCTATATTAGAAAACTTTCCTAATGAAGATGAAACCAAAGTACTTAATAAAATTAACTCGCACTACATAAATGTTTGTGGAAAAATAATGTATCACTTTACAGTGAACCTAGTATAGAGCCTTGTGTAAAGAGTATATTTTTAAATCCAGTTATGGAACCTGAGGTATATGGATATATCACAAGATTAAAAAATAAAAAGTCTGTTGGAAGTGATGAGATACCGGTTAATATTTTGAAGAATTGTGCATCACTAATAGTTACACCATTAACACATATCATGAATCAAATATTAACTACAGGAAAGTACCCACAAAAACTAAAAGAAGCGTTGGTGATGCCAGTATATAAAAAAGGAGATAAGGCAAATATCCAGAATTATAGACCTGTGGCACTCCTCTCAAATGTAGGTAAAATCTTTGAACGTATAATATTTGACAAGATGATAAATTTTTTGAAAAGAATCGAGTAATTGTCGAACATCAATATGGATTTAGAAAAAAAAAGTCAACTATTAATGCAATATATCAAGCTCTTGTCACCATCATTAAATCTCTGAATCAAAATCAAATCACGGCAGCCCTCTGCCTTGATCTATCAAAAGCCTTTGATAGAGTAGTTCATGAAATCTTACTGGCAAAATTGGAAAAGAACGGCATAAGAGGCATTGCATTGGAACTCATGAGATCTTATTTAATTGGCAGAACTCAAAGAGTAATAGGCAGAGGAAAAAATGGAGATATGAGAGCATCTGAATCTAGTCGAGTAGAGGTGGGTGTCCCACAGGGTTCCATTTTGGGACCTTTGCTCTACATAATGTACACAAATGACCTTGTACAATTAACACAGAGCGAAGTAATAATGTTTGCAGATGATACTTCGCTAATATGTAAAGCAACTAATGAAAGTGACTGTGAGAAGATATTACAAGATGGATTGGAAAACTTGATTGAGTGGTACAAAATGAACAACTTAGAACTAAATATTGAAAAGACAAAACTAATAGTATTCAGGAAAAGGAAGGAAAATATAAGACTAAAATACCAGGGGACACAAATTGGTGAAGTTGGTAGTTTATCGTTTTTAGGAATTCATGTTGACCAAAAACTGAACTGGAAAGAACATATCGGAAAAGTTGCTACTAGTATTGCAAGGCAGTGTTATGCTATTAGATTGGTTAGTAGTACTGTGGGATTGAGTGCTGCTCTGACCGCTTATCATTCATATGTGCAATCGAAGATCAGGTATGGTCTCATTTTTTGGGCTGGGTCTCCTGAAGCTGATCGAATTTTTAAATTGCAGAAAAAATGTATAAGAGCTGTTTTTGGAATGACACAGAGAGAATCCTGTAGGCCCATGTTTAAAAGCAAAGATGTGTTAATATATGGACTGTACATATATGAATCGGTGGTCTTTGTGATAGATAATTTTCGTGAATTAAGTAGTATACGATTGGAACATGATCATTATACCAGAGGAAAAAACTATCTTTCTGAAGAGAAACTGAATTATACCTACCTCCAGAAAAACGTAACGCACAATATATTAAAAATCTGGAATATTTTGCCTGGAAAATTTAAGAGTATATCAAGACCTTCACTAAAACCCACACTGAAAAAATTTTTAATAAGCAAAGCATATTATAGTATAACCGAATTCCTAGAAGAAAGAAACTTCGAAGAATTGATCAATGGCATTGAATTATATTAAAGTTGTATTAAATTGTATTGTATTTGACAAGATCTACACATGTAATATGTATTTGATCGAATAAAATCTATCTATCTATCTATCTATCTATCATCATAAGATGTGTCTACTTGTCAACAGGTTGCGTTAGTACTGCATTCGATGTTCACGTATTTAAGTGCGCATTAAGCAAAATAAATATGACAAGAGAATATGTATAAAAACAAGGCTAGTTAAAGAATAATCTTTATTTGGAGTTAATGAGATTGAATTCTCGCTTAACTCTTGGTGGAACATAATTGAATATTAAAATAAATTAAACTCTTGGCTTAATGTTTCACGATTTATTTGACAATATGTATAATCAGTCTTGAAAATGAGCTAACTCTCGAAACATGTTGACTATACATATTGTTAAATAAATCGTGAAACATTAAGCCAAGAGTTTAATTTATTTTAATATTTATTTGGAGTATTCTTCAATGAGCTGAGCATTCGTCTACTTTCCGAGGATTCATTACAGCTTATTTTAAAGTAAATTTTGGAACAAGAAGAATTTACAATCTATAATGTCAGATATAATCTCTATCATTATGATTGAAATAGATACCTTGATATGTATTTAAATTTTGCAGAATATTGACATTCTTCGTACTCGCCACAGGCTACGGTCTTTGTGAGAAAATGTATTATGTATCTTTGTTTAGGCAAAGAAATTCACAAGGCAGATTTTAAAATTAGAATACTATTTTAATATTCAACAGAATTGTATTCTGTTGAATATCGTTTCGCCTATGTACTTGTATCACGAGAACCTTAAATAAAGATTAATTAAGTAGGCGAAGAGCTGTAATATCACTAAAAACTCAAGAGAAAACACAAAACAAAATAGTCGAAACTCCTTGAAAGTCTACATAATAATTGTAAACAAACGAAGCCTTCCAGAACATCCGAAATGCCATCTGTGCATTAAGTCATTTGACATCGATAATGCCACTTGCAGATATAAGAGGTCTAAAAGCATAGAATATCACATACACCTTCGCAGAAACAGAAATCTCTTTGAATACTCTAGTCTCAAGTCACTCTTATTGATCGTTGTTAAATCTAATTGAATAAGTTCGTGTTTATTTATCTCTGGTACAAATCTGAGAACATCTGATATCATTAAAGCGTATAAAGTAATCCATATCAGTCCTTTATTCATAGTATAATTTTTTTGATAAATGAATTGCTTGCCATTTCTATGAAAAGTCGTTCATTCAGGGTGTTTTTATCTTATACAGGACGACAGGGTTTTTAAAGTCAATGCAATTGTGTGTGGAGTTTGCACGCTGAGGTAAAGCTTATCTGTCGCGATATCGACCGACAATTATAATGAAATTTTTTTTCGAAAACATCGATATATTTTAGCCTTGGTCATTCCTAACACGAATCAAATTAAAATTTATGGTGCCGAGATGTCGTTCAAAATTCGAAGCGAACGAAATTTTAGCCGTTCCGTGTTCTTTTATATCGCAAATTCAATGTTGACGATGCCGTTAACAGAACCTTTATTAGAAATAAGATTAGCATTAGAAATAATCAAGCTTTTTTGTTTAAAGTTTTCAATGTACATTTTGTCAAGTCAAATCTTTTTTCATTGAAAAAAATTCTGAAATGTCAAAGATTTTTCCGACATATCATTTTGATCAAAGGTAGAAATATAAAATATGGCTATGTTGTCAGCTCCAAACTGAACACGAAATGACCTTGAATGATAGTTTTATCAATACAGCGATATAGCAATTTAAATGTTACAATCATAAATAATTCATTGAAAAATTGCACGGACCGTTTTCAGATTTATCATTCATTATCATAATGAAAAAAAGTAAGATACTAAAGCGGATTTTAATATTTTCGCAATGATTTATCTGTCGTATAGTAGATATATCAACTAAACACTATAGGTTTATTAGTTAATATATTTTACATTCAGAATAATGTTATAATTGAAATAAATCCATTTCAAATAATTATATCTTGTTCTAATTGTGAGAGTGATAAGCAAAAACATAGAATATAAATTATATTGATTCTTCTGAAGGACAAACAAAAACAAAAAATCAGACCAATATAAAAATTAATTTAATATGCTTTATTGTAGTGGTACATCTATTTTTTGCCATCGAATTTCATTCAACTAGCTGATTTTATTTGAGTCCTTGAATTAATGTAACTCAAATATTATAACATTACTTGTAGAATCAAATGATGGTTCATAAATACTGAAATATTCAGATAAATACTGAAATTACTGCTATTTATCATGTGTTTGAAATATAATTAATTTTCAAGAAAATATAGTCCCTTTTCTGATTTAACATTCAAATTATTTCAATAATTTTAATTTTCCCTAATGTTTATTTATTGTTTTGTCAGGTTTCAATATTATTAATGCAACACACAAGTCTTTGACACGTGTTGCGGGTATGTTAGCTTTCATCTGTGTGTATTTTATTTGTATGAAATATGAATAATAGATATAAGGAATACTATCTTGCCTTTGAAGTGTCCGCCACAAAAATTAAATTACAGAGGCCTTAATACAACAACGGTGAAAAGCGATCAAAGTTTCGAGACTACAATAAAGAACTAAAGAATGGGACAGAAAAAGAAACGCACGTTTCCATTTCTCTCTCCAGTATGTGTGAGAGAGGCTGAGAGTAATTGAGTTTAGGATAACTCCTCCAGCCAGATCATAGGATACAAAGGGTGGGTGATCAAACATAACATAAGAAGTGGGATAGGATTCATAGCAAAGAAGTAGAAACATTCTGACCTATATGTAATGCTAAATTATGATAACTTTTTGGGAAAGGACCATATCAGATTTGAATTGTCAACTCAATGAGTAGCAGTGCTTAGAAAATAGGACACTTGGTAGATGAGCGTTGAATTCAGTTGATAATTCTCAACTCAATTTGAATTCAGATGAGAATTCTCAACTCGATGAATTGTGCTTAGAAAATAGGACACTTTGTAGATGTACGTTGAATATATTATGGATACAATTTCTATTACAAGCCAAAGAACTGTGCCTAACACGCTTTAAATGTAAATGTTCATCTGAGAGTAGTAACAGAGACAAGTCTCCGACAGTTCTCTCATAGCAAATGGACGCACATAGGAGCTCCAGCGATTAGGTTTTCAATCTTTAGTCTTTGTTTGAAGATTTCTACAGATATCGGAGACTTGCGTATTAGCTATTGTACTGAGATTATTTTTTATAGTTATAGTGAATATAGTTATAGTGAATATAGTGAATATTCACTTGAAGAGTTCTCCGGATATCGGAGCCTTTCTGTGGGGTGGTTATTATGAAATATTACAGAACGAGTGCTTCTCCAGAGAGTGAAAAAAATGGTTGGATATTGCAATGATGAATTTAATTCACTTATACTTGGCAGAAAAGTTTAATCGTAATCGCGATAAAAAAAATGGAAAAATGTAAACTCCAAGGTGGAAATGAAATATTTCTTGTCTCGGGACTATTGAGTCTCACTAATCTGCCTAGAGAGCGAAAGCAATCTAAAGACAACAACCTGCTGATGCCGATCTCGAGACATTCTCTTACCTGCACATTTAACCTAAAGTGGCACAGAAGAAAAACAAAGTAATCATATAGCGGAATAATGTACATATGTTCCAGTGTTCAACATAGAAAAAGCACATAATTTATTCTGCAGACTATTTTCGAAAATTAATCCACAAATTTCTAAAAATTAATACATAGTAAACCTGGACAACTCGACAGTAGTTTATTGTTCACTTATTGAATTTGTTGGTTATTGAGCAAAAACTATACTCGTTATAATTGTTTATGTTCAATATTCTTGGAAGTGACTGAGTAATATTTATTATGCTCTTCCTATTTACTGTTATTGTATATATTTGCCATCAGCAGTTTTAGTATATATCACGGAAACACTTTAATTTCGGAACTTGTGGCAGTTGATATAATATTCTTCATAGTTAGTTGTATTAGATTCTTCGACTGAACAACACACTATATTACGGCAGTTAAATAAATGATTTCATAAAGAGACGATCACCCTGTTTCACTTAGATCCACCACACCTTCCAACAGAATTCTTAAACATTATGTATCATTATTTTAGGAAATGCATATACTCGTAAATTTACTCCACAAACTTTATTGTTTAGGGAAAGTAAATTCCTCAATTGAACATTGAGCCTAACCAGATTCATAGTAACAAAGTCTTATCATAAAACCCATGAACACATGAAGACCCAGAAAGTGTCATCGAGACATTTGTTGATACCTTATGTAAATTTGAATGCTGTACAGATATATAGTGCACCAAAAATTTATAATGCCAAGCCCGTCCACATAAGATTATTGCCTTACAATATAAATAAACCCAAACTACTTAGTAAGTGTCTCTCAGGTAGTTGTTTTACACTAGATATGAAATTATGTGTGTCATTATTATAATCGTTAAATTGGTTGAATTTATAATGTACTGGCATAGATATGTTTTTGTTTTTGTAATATCAATTAGAATTTATTATAAATTATATTCATTTATGATAAATAATGCACACACAGGTTCCCTGAACACAAAGTGCATGAAGTTATCAAATTTTCAATGTATAAACGCATAGTGAGTGCATTATGCATTTGGAATTAATGTAACTCAAATAAAACACATCAGAGCTTTGTTTTCCTTCACGGACACTCACCTGAAGTATGCCGTAACTACTCCTTCCGATGTCGTTGGAAGGCAACAACGGGTCTTCGATGCACAACAAACTCGGTCGGTAACCGTCGATCATGTCCTTTTGCATCTCCTCCTTGTTGATGTACTGGCCGCCGTCCCGTATCCTGATTCCAGTCTTAATGTAGTTGAACTTTCTGCCGTACAGCTCGAAGAACTCGATCAGCAGCACGCCCAGATTGCCGTTCTTCAGGTAGTCCGGCCTGGGGTGCAACTGTAGGAAACTGATACACATAAGTATTAGGCTGTAGCTCGAGATGCCCCCCGTGAAGACTTCGTTCAAGTCGCGCTCGAGCAGAAACTGCTTGAGCACGTAGACCAGTTTAGGTAACACCGGATACTTGGCGACGTAGTTTCTGATCAGTTCGGCCGATTTGACGCCGTTCGACATGTTGAACGATATGTCTACTTTGATCTCGGTGTTGCGATCGGTCAGTTTCACGATGGGCACGCTCGCCTTGTCTAATACTTTAATACTATTCTCGAGCGCCACTTCTTTTTCTAGGAACTCTTGTTCCAGTGTCCGAAGAGGTAGATTTGACCATTTACCTGAAATAACATTAGATAGTGAGAGAGCAAAGACACTAATTAGAAGTCGCAAAATGTTTTGATGTCTTCATGCAAAATGTGTTTGTGAACCTCGAGATTTGGAAGGTCTCAATGTTCGTAAAGTGTTGTGTTATTTCTAGAATTATTGAACTAGTATAGAATATTGTAGCCAATGTCAAATTTAGAGAAGATGTTTTGGCCTTCTAAAATGATAAAAAGCTGCTAAAACCTTCCAAAATAAAAAATACAGCATTACTATCGGTGCATTTGAATTGATGTGTAGTACAGGTCGTTCGGTTTTTTGATTGCAAAAAAATAAACCTAAAAAATATCTTTTGGGCCAGCTGAAAGTTTTTATTCATCATTTTAGTAGCCTCTCCCAGAGTTCATTTAAAATCAAAATGGATTTCAGATTATTTGAACGGTTTTTAACAACCTATCATCATAGCAATACAACAAATTTCAGCTCGTTTATCTTTATAATTAAATCCTTTATTTGTTAACTGAAGATCAATTTGTATCCACCTTCAGGGCATTACCTGTACCTAAAACTATGAAGTTGTTGCACACTTAAGGAATAAGCTAGTGCCCTTTGACCAATCCTTAATTGCTGAAAGATCTCTATTGTTCCAATTTGTCATATTCCTAATATCTTAACCACATACACAAATCATAGTATCATCATAGTAGCATAGCCAATTAAGGTATAGAGCATTTCCTCACATCAGAAAAAATTTTGTTTGATTATAAGGATAACAACGGACCTAAGATAGTTCCTTGAGGTACGTCAAAGTCAAATAACGTGCTATCTAACACCTTATAATGAACTTATTTTAGAAGATTTGCTATAAAAATAATTCTTAGCAAAATATGTTTTTAATTGCCTTTCCGAATTGCAATGTTTACCTACGAATCTTACGAACTCCAGAAGATTTCGGGTACATTACCCTATATTATAACTATGCGAATTAAAATTTAGTTTCCTATCAAATATGACACCGAGGTCTTTTGTTTGAAAAACACAATCTAACCCATTTTTATATGCCTGTCCTACTCTATTTTTAGTACGGCGCTGTAAAAGACACCTTTGAGCAGGGTTAATATGATTTAAATAACTTGATTTGAATCACTAAAATAAAAAATTCATAAATCAAATAAATCCGATTTAAATCAAATTACTATGATTATCATTTTTTTTTTGAACCATCTATTTAAATATTATTAAATTTTTACTGCAACTAAAACGGCCAAAAATTGGAACACGTAGGAAGTCTAGGATCTTCCCACGTGTGCTATGCATGCAAGCGATTAACTACACAGTTCCGGGATTCCCCGAAACTAAAACACTACGCATTTCGCTTTCCAACTGCAAGATTCACTAAAGTTACTGACAAGCTATAACAGCTGCCCACTACTTAGCGCTCACATGATAATTCAAAAACTGTCGACCGATGAAAGTGATACAGCCTTACAATATTTACAAGAAAAATATGGAAAGACGGTAGTAGTTTAATGAGTAGCATTATCCATTTAAATGCAAAAGATGAGACTTTCATAGGAGTATTAGCCGATAAACAAGTCATACAGAAAATTGCCTATGCTTGGTGGGTAGCAATACATAATATGAAAAAATGCAGAATCGAAGAAGAATTCGCTTTAATCAGCAACTGCTGAGTACAGTTGCTTCTTCGGCTGAGTTGGGAAGAATATTTTTGGCTTTCAATTCAGTGCACCTTAAAATAAGAAATAAAAAAAAAACATGGAGAAAGCCAAGTTAGTATTCTTTTAAAAGTGCCTGAATTCTAAAAAATAAAGTTTTTTTAATACTCAGTTTATAATAACTTGGTTAAAAAATAGGTACTGGCCATAAGTACTGGTTTACCTCCTTTTTTAGTTTATATTTTCCTTGTTATTTTTTCAAAGCTAGTGTTTTTCAAATCGTTGATTTTAATCAATGAAATTAAAATACGTTGTTTCCTTTTTAATAATTTTTAATAAATAACTAAACTAACTAGGTATTATATTAATAAAGGACAAGGAAGTAAAAAAAAACAAAGAAATAGATTTGAATCAGATTAATCTGATTATTGTGATTTTTACGAAAAATCATGATTTTTGTCAACCCTGCTTTTGAACCATCTTCAAAGATAGTGAGATACCGAACGAGAAAATGTAATTCCTTTACTTCCGCGTCGGATATTCACAAAAAAGAATATTTTTTTATTCGCACAAACAAATTCATTATGGGTTTTATTTAGGTGTTTTTCGACTGAGTATAATAATCTACGATAATTATTTTGTTCGAAATCACGACTGAAAACAACATCAAAATAATAGATAAGCTTAAATGCAGGTCAAGCCGCGGATACTATAGGCTAGTGATAAACAATTCATGTTTCGAGATAAAATAGATTGCTAAATGGAGAAACTACTTTCTACCGTCTATTTCACCGATAATTTACAATTAAAACATGAAGGAATCGACCATCGTCATAATAAGTAAACTGTATGAATTTTACATGGACCGTTGTTGAAAGAAATTAAGCTAATGGCGAAACCGACAGTTTTACCGCTTCGAGCGGTGCATTCCGTCCCATTAAAATTCGAATTATTCAAAAAAATATTCACCGTAAATAATCTTCGATAGTATCTACGTTGTCCGTCTGTTGTAAGATGAATCACTCCGGAAATTTCGTTCGTTGAGAGTGTTGAGACGTTCGGACGCCCACCGATTGCCATTCAACAAAGTTTGAATTTACTAGTCTCCGTTTAATTATAGAATACACACGTAGACGAAAAGAGAAACAATTGTTAACATTTTATATTTACGGTTACATTTAATGTAGTGGAAGCCTGTAATGAACATAAGATATTACTCTATGACTACAGTTAAAATTGTTATTTTAATATACAAACGTCAATTAACGTCGCCCAACTATCCAACTAACACATAGATGGCGTGTTATGTTGAATAAGGATTCTATAATCCATTCCTCCTGAATTTTGCGGTGTTTATTAGACTATTTAGATTCTAGATTAACTAATTGTACTAAACTGTTGTACTAATCGATAACTAAATGTACGCGGAAGCTGACTCATTACCTAAACTGCCATATAAGTGGCATGGTATGTGAAAAACTTGCTATAATCTAATATTTATATTATGGAAAATGGTTGGTTATTTTAGTGTTACAGGTCTTAGACGAACGGTTTTACCATTTATTTCCCTAAAGTTTACATTCCGCATACAGTTTGCACTATATTGGCTTTTCTTTATTTACAGATATTCTGACATTATACTGTTAATTTTAATTTACAGCGTAGTAGAATTATATTTCCGTTTTTAAATTTTTTTATAAAAACAAAGATTAATAAAAATGTTTATTCCACACAAAGTAGTCCCATATTATCATTGGCTTCATAATTTTCTCAGCCCTCAACAAAGCGAATTATTCCTTTGAACGATTGAGAATTCAAATTAAAAAAATTATAGTACAGATAATCCATCGAAGAAACTGATCCAAGGTTAGTCTAAGGAATTTGCGAGAATCGAACGATTTACCTCAATTTGACGGTTTTGAATCGTTGGGATTGTCGGTATTTATGAGATTACAAAGCTTCCGGGAAATTCAACTACGTACATTATATTATCATTTTATCTGGGCGAAATTTGATGAGCTTTATCGAGATTATAACATTTAAACGAATCGATGGTTCAAATTCTACCTAATGCGAGATTTTGTTGCATAGAGAATGAATAAGGAATATACTGGAATAGTATTTTTTTATAAACTTGTCGAAACCACGAATTTATTCTAAAGCAGGGGTTCCCAAACTTTTTTTACAACGCCCCTCTCCTGTTGAAATGGAAACCCTCCACGCCCCCTTCTCAGTAAATTTTATGGGCATGTGAAAAAAAAACAAGAATTACATTGAAAACAAAAAATGTATTTTTAATAACACAAAGAACAACATCTGAAGAGTCAATTTAAAGACATACTGTTAGAGAAAAACATAGACAAAAAGAACATAATAAACTAGTAAACTAGTGAGATGAGAGGGTTTGCATTTTCTTCACTAGTAAACCTATTCTTGGTTTTGTTTTAGTAAGGACACAACGTAAGTCTTTGGTAACATCAAGTTTGTTTCTGAACTTAGTTTTAATTGCAACGAGGGTTGAAAATGCCTTTACACACAAGTAGGTACTCGAAAAAGGAATATAATCCTAATTCAAATATAATCGAATAACTGCCTGTGATACACGAGGGTACACTTTGAAATATTTGATCCAAAATGATGACTTGTCCATTTTGTCAAAGTACTTGTACTTGGAAGGAGAAGGAAGGAATCAGAGGAATCATGTTTCATCTCTAAATCTTGTTCTTGTAGTGTTTCTGGCAGAGAGTTGATATTGATATTGAATGAGCCTGTTTACAGTCTGTAAATACCGTCGTCACAAGTGTCTGGGAAATATTTCCTGAACTCTTCAGTGAGGTTCTCCAAATGGTTTAATATTAGGTTTTTCATTAGGGATCCTTCAAAAACCTCCTTGAACTGTGGCTTCATCTTTTAACAAAATTTGAATAATTGCAGGGGTTTGCTGCTATTTTTCGTCTCCAAAGCTGCAATTCCTCAATGTACATCTTGATGGCACCACGATGAATCACTATATTTGATTCTCCACCTGCAGTTTTAAGTTAAGGTTGTTCAATGAGTCAAAGAAGTCTGACAAATAAGCCAACGACACCTGTGTACTTGGTTTCTTGAATTCTATGTTTAGCTCATTTTGCATCAGATTTTCTAAGTGATTACTTCCTCTCGGAGTTCAAATAATCTAGCCAACATGTTACCTTTGGATAGCCAGCGTACTTCTGTATGAAACAGCAGTGTTTTGTGGTCACTTCCTAAATCCTCACAAAACGTTTTAAACAGTCGAGTATTTAATGCACTGTTTTTTATGTAATTTACAACTTTTATACACTGTTTTAGGACAGCATTGAGTTCGTTTGGAAGCGTTTTGGAAGCTTTGGCTTGACGATGTATAAAACAATGAATTCCAGTCACTTCTGATTTTATTTATTTAGAAATTTTTATTTTTAACTGGTCCTGTGCTCACGCCCCCCCCCTGACATATCTTCACGGCCCTTTGGGAGACGCGCCCCCACTTTGGGAATCCCTGTTCCAAAGTGTCATAAAAAATGACAATACCAAAAAGATTGGGTTTTGTTTGAGCAAAACAAATCGCGGCTTGCCATGAGCTTTTTATAGTGTCTTTTTCTCCATTATGTAATTGTTATTTGGTTTTTGAAAGTTGGAGATAGTACTAACAACCATTCAAAACGGTGTTTTCATCATCACCATAAAAAGTTCTTATAACAGATGGGAAAATTGTATAAGGTGGTCAATTTAAAACGAATTGAACAGTTTTCAGGGATTGCGTCAATGTTATTGAGAAAGCATTATTTTTTTCTTTATAACTATTCTTACTTTCTAAAAAAATTACACTACGCAACGAAATTACATTACAGGCCAGAAAAATGTAGAGTGTGGTGGTAAGAAATCCAAACCGAGCAGTTTTCAGAAATCACTTCAATGTTCAAACCTTCACTTCTTTCGTACTGAAAATCTAAATTTTAAAACTAAAATTAAAGACTATTGTACGGATTATGTATTCAATGAATTTCAAAAAAATATTAGTCGACTTACAATGTCATTTAAATATTTCCGAATTTATTCCCCTTGGGGATGAACGTGCAGAATTGAGAAATACCACAATAGAATATCTGCCTCTAAATAAAATTCGAAGAAGTATTGACAAAAATATTATCAAAAACGGTTGCGTCTTTTTAAATTGGCCACCCAACACATCTCCGATATGGCGCTGAAAATACGACCAACATATCCGCCTCTTGATATTTTTTATTATTTTGTTATTATATGATATTTTCATTGTTTTTATATTGTCATAGATTTACGAAAATTTTCTCATTTTACCCAAGGTTAAAAGTCATCACGGAATTAATTATGTCACAGTTATCGTCACAAACAGAACTGCAAACGTAATACCAACATTTACGATGGTTTATCAAAGCTAAGGAATGAATCAAATAAGAACTCTTCGGTAATTAGGCGCATACTCTATTTCTTACATCTCTTGCTATGTAGTTTCCGGCGTAATGACCAATTAAAGCATAATTAATATTTCAGAGGTAGCGTAATCTGCTATATTTTATTAAATGTAAAAATGCTAGATATTTATGTTAAACTATGTGAGCCGTAATTCGAAATATTATTATTAGTTTTTCTTTTTTGAATACGTTGAACACTCACTTAATAATTGTAACGGGTTTTAGAGGTATAGAACTTTAAGTTGGCATTACTGTTGAAGATGGCGACCGATTTAACAGCTGAGAAGTGATTTATTCTCAGTTTGGTTTGGCAATTCATCATGAATAGACGCCTGAACAACGCTTGCAAATAGTGCAATTTTATTTCGAAAATAATGATTCTGTGCGGAATACGTATCGCGCACTACTTCCATTTCACCTACCAGAAGCGCACTTCTGGTTGAATGGCTATGTCAACAAACAAAACTGCCGCATTTGCAGTGAAGATAATCCTCAAGTGTATGTCAAAACACCGTTACATTCAGAAAAACTGACTGTTTGGTTGCGCTTTATGGGCTGGTGGAATCATTGGTCCGTACTTCTTCGAAAACGATGATGGCCAGAACGTTACAGTCAATGGTGATCGGTATAGAGCCATGATTACTAACTTTTTCATTCCTGAATTGAACAATCATGATGTCCAGGAGCTGTGGTTTCAACAAGACGGCGCAACATGTCACACGGCTCGTGCCACAATCGGTTTATTGAAAGACACGTTTGGTGACCGCCTAATTTCACCTTTTGGGCCTGTAAATTGGCCTCCAAGATCTTGTGATTTAACACCGCTAGACTACTTTCTGTGGGGCTATGTAAAGTCATTGGTCTATGCGGATAAGCCACAAACGCTTGACCATTTGGAAGACAATATTCGCCGTGTTATTGCCGATATACGGCCACAAATGTTGGAAAAAGTCATCGAAAATTGGACGTCCAGATTGGACTACATCCGAGCCAGCCGTGGCGGTCATATGCCAGAAATCATTTAAAATGTAATGCCACAAGATTATCTTTCGAATAAAAAAAAATTTTTGTCAATCGAATGATCCATCGTTGTTTTATTGCAATTTAAAGTTCTATACCTCTAAAAAAAACACCCTATATATGTACAAATAATTATAATTTCTCTCGCCAGAAGAAAGTGGTCACGTTGAAGTCGTAATAATCTTTCATAAGATATAAATGATAACAATCCTTTCTATTTTTTCGATTATTACTAATTTTCTAAATACTCAAAATACTAAAAAAATAATCGAAATACAACACTCCAAGGAAATAAAGAGAAAGATAACTCATCAAGTAAATAATCACAATAACCAAAAATAATCGCAATACAATACTCAACGCAAGATAAGAGCACCCTCGAAGACTGTCTCGTTACTCGTCTCACACACTGCTTGTAGACCCATATTCATTTGTGACTTCAGTCTCGAGACAGTTTTCATTCAGACGAAAACTTAAGACTATGATTTGGATTTGAGGTTTTAATAGTTCATTAATTGCAAGTTTTATGAACGATTTCTAAAAGAAAATGCGATAATTGAAAATAAGCAACGATCGGAACTCCCTCAATCTTAAACACATTTGAACAAGAGGAAAAACTGGTTCGTCCAAATATTGCTTCGATCAATCGGCGACTTGCCGACGAACTAAACACCCAGAAGTGTCTGCTCGTCTCTTTTGACAAATGAGACGATTTCCCCTCAGACTATCGACAGACAAATACAAAGAAACTTGTGCGCCTGTTTTCTCACATAGTTTGAAGGGTAGTTTTGGATTCGGGCTTCGTGTTAGTCCTGTTTGATCCAACTCGATTTGACATGAGATCGTTCAATTTATTCTAATTTACCAGCTATTTTTAACAAAATTTATTTATCACTTCGTTTTGTTTAAGGTACTATACAGCAGTTTTTGATTTATACCTGGAATGATTTTGATAATTCTGTAGGATAATGCTTAAATAATTACCTATTATGTATCGATCAATCCATCCGAAATAGAATATTTTATTGTAAAATAAAACTTTTAACAATAGAGGTCGTCCATAAAAAAATCACGAAATATCACAAGGGGGAGGGGGATGTAGTAAAATATCACGAGTATTTATTTTTGTGGTAAAAGCGTACAAATTCAAAAGCGACTTGAAGTATGACTTTGATTCACCGTTGAGGCTTGATGAAACCGATGTTGTTCAACAAAGCACTGTGCCTACAACTAACTTGCAAGATGCCTATCCAGTTATTGGTGCTGAAGAAAATTTTGCTAATTCGTGGTCTGAGAACATTGTAAATTAAATTATGTTCATGTATTACTACAAAAAGTTTTTAAAATTTCTTTCATTACAAAAAGTCCAAAACAACTTGCAACCTTTCTGTCTACCTCTAATCGTTATTTTTAATTTTTTTTTCTATGATAAAATTTGACGATACTTAAACCTATACTTAAATATTTTTAAAATTTTTAGATTCTTTGTAGGTAATAAAATACACGTGATATAGGGAAGGGGATGAGGTGTAGTCTTGAACCTCTCGGTGGATCACAAGGGGGAGGAGGATTTAAAAATGCCAAAAAAAATCACATGATTAATGGACGACCCCATAGTGTTTCATTTATAATGGGTTTTTATGTTTTGAAATGACTATATTGTAAATATAGAAATTAATAGAGGAATATAAATTTTTTTCGTTGGATATTACATTTTTTACAATTGCACAAAATATTCTAAATATTAAATCATTGTCTATACCAATCTTTAATTCGATACACGGTGTTCATATAAAGCTGCAGCAATGAGATCGGTAGTTATATCCCTACAAGAAGAATAACGAGCTACAAATAAATAAAGCTACAAGTAAATAAGTCACTTGTCACAAAAAAGACTTCAAAGAAATGCCTTTTGTTTTTATACTCTTGTCACACTTAACGAATATTCTTCACTATATATAACCACAGATTTGATACTATAATCTGTAATATCACTATGGTAATATTATTCCCTTTTCTCAAATCCTATTAAATTCTACATTGACATCTTACACCAATATTCTACAAATAGTAACTTTTTAAATAACAACTTTTCAAATAACGCCTTTTTCAATGAAATTACTGTGGCAACCCTGTTCCAACAATAACTTCCAAAGAAGCTGATATGCCCTATAAAAGTAAAACTGTTTATATACCTTCTTTATAAAATGTACTTTTCGACGGTACCTCGTATATATAACAGATATGAACTTATCGTGAACTTCGATCTTGTTCGATCGAAAAATGTCATCAAATCAAACTACTTGAGAAGTTCAAAAATTACAAGTAAACAATGATTACGGTCACGTATCGGATTATGTTACTTTTCATATCTGGGATTATTTAAATTGAAATAGAGGAGGCCGATAGTTGATAAAATACAATAAACATCGCAATAAATACAAGTTTTAAATACATTGCGTTTATTAAAACTGCGACGAAGATAAAATACATAAACTAGGGGTGGAATTTTAAAAAATGGCGATTTTCATCTGAAAAAATATTTTTTTCGATCTCCATATTTTCAATATTTCAAAATGTATTATATATATATATGTTGATTGAATTATATTCAATTCAAAATTATATCAATAAAGAATTTGACACATTTAATTGTAGACGTAGCTATTCATCTGTCTCATTCTTCTTATACCCGTAGATATGTACTGTATTGTCTTAAATAACACTTAAGAATATTGTCTTAAAATTTAAATTCTGCGGTAAAAATTCGACTATCTCGCTAAAGTAGTTAAGTTGAGTTAGTTAAATTTGTCGGAATTTTATTATCTCGAGAATATTATACAACACCGTCCAGTAGATAATTAATTCAACACGAAAACATATCAATTATTTCAATATTTTCCTAAATTGAAATGAAAATACGATAGATATAGACTAAAATTGAATGAATGGGAAAAATGAGCGAAAATTACTTTCGATCATTTTAATAATCTATAAAATGATTTTTACAAGGATAATATATTATCGAATAACTATTCAAATAAGTTCCCTGGACAATTACTGATTTTTTTTTAACTCATATTGCAGAAAAACAATAGATTATTTAGTAGGTACAAAGTAAAGATGTTATAAACGATTTATGTCATGATTCTAACTTTATGTATTTATTAAAATTGTTTATTCAAGTCTGCAAATAAAATATTTACAATATGTACTATCGAAAATACTGCTAATAATGTAAATCAAATAACTTTTGGCATTGATTTCATTATCACACATGGGTTATCTACATGAATAAAATTAAATTAAACAATCAATTTGTGAATAGTCATTAGGTTAAATTATATCCGCATTTTAAAACAACACGTATTCCGAACAAGAAATAAGTTCACTACTTATCAATAGTAGAAGTTTTTAAATAGTCTTGGGATTATAGCAATAAAAAATTGTATTTATGGATATTATTTGAAAATACGTTGAAAAAATCGACTAAATTTTCAGACACATATTCAACACAGGATCATTCAACTCAACTTAACCATGAAACTTTTTATTAATTACCAGGATCTGGAAAACAAACTGAATTTGAAGCATTTCTAACCGAAAAAGCAGAAAACTCTTAGTAGGTACCATATAATAGAAAAGTTCAGGAAATGTGTTCAATACAATTTAGAAGAATATTCGTAAAATATTACATTAAGAAATACAATAGTCTCAACAAATTTCAAACAAGATTCTCCCTATTTTGCTTATTTACATTTAACTTTTTTGTTGATGTTTGACAAGAATTGTTGGTTTAACAAGATGTATCGGTTCAACTTGAAAAGTCTGATGGTAAAATTCAATAACACTTTCTTTTTACCAGTCTCTATTTATGAGAATAAAGTTTTAAAATACTTAAAAAAATTTTGAATATCCAACGATTGTACAAAAAACAAGTCATTCAAAATACTAAGGAAGGACCAACTGAAATATTTAGGAGTGATGACTTCATTGCCAACTATGGAATGAGCATTTTACACATCCATTTTGGACTTACTGTTTATTAGCATTATCAAATTATTATTATGCAAAACTCACCTATAACTACAAGATCTATATCACTAGTAGGAAGGTACAGTCCAGTCCTATACGAGCCAAATATCTCCACTTGAGCTTCTGGCCATTTGGAGACTATAATTCGTTTTATCCTTTGCACCACGTCACCTCTTATTTTGTGTTCTAATTCAGAAGGACTCATGTACGCATAGAAATGTTCAATTTCTTGGTGCAACCTGAAAGTAATGAAATTTGGACACATATGAATATCAAAAAATTCGAGAATTTGAAAAAAAAGCAATAAGTTATGGAAAATATAAAATTGATCACTTGGTGAGACATTATCATATAATAGTTCTAGATCGATGAATGTACCACAAATTCTCAACAGGTATAATACCCAGTAACACAAAATAATAAAGCTGAATAATAATTGAATAAATAAAATGAAATGAAATATGACAAAGAACTTCATCTAATTCAATTCATTTTATTCAATTTAATTTGTTCACATAACTCCTAATAATAACTGCAATTGAGTAAAAGTGAATGTCAAAATTATTAGCAACTCTATTGAATGTAGACTCCATAAATCAAATGGGGATTGTATTAGCTGGTTAGTTATTGGAGTCTCTAGGTGGAACTTTGACTAGGAACACAAAATCTGAAAGCGGACAAGGACTTCTGCACATTGTTTAAATGTTAACAGATGTTACTTAATGTGAATCTAATTCAAAATTGAAACGATAAAGAGAAAATTTTTCTAGATCAACAGACTGTGATTCAACAACTGGAAGAGTCCAAAGAAATCACTGCAACCAAATGGAACTTATGTCACTATTGCCTTAAGAATATGTATCTAAAAAACGGTGTTTTTTCTAAATGTACACATAATCTTCACAATTATTTACATTGCATTCAATATGTTATATAATCCAGCAACATGCAGTAGTCTGACCACTCAAGATAGTGTTTTTAGTATTAAGAATTTAGCTTTAAGAATTAAATTGTTCATTTAATTTTGATTTCTATAAGATTCTATAATCCATTCCTCCTGAATTTTGCAGTGTTTATTACACTATTTAGATTTTAAGTTAACTAGTTGTATTAAACTGTTGTACATTGAATTAAATTGTTTATTTAATTTTGAAATTATCAGTTGAAGGTTCTTTCAAGAATACCTGATTTGCACGCACTGTGTGAACTAATCAAGTTAATTTGTGAATAATTGCATTAAATTAATTTATATATTATACATTTTGTGTTTAAAACAAAGAAATTCAATTATGAGGTTCTAATATGATAATGATATTATATTCACAAATGTTTAAGCAATTTGCACAATATATGATAAGACATATTTTTTGTTACATGTTTGTATTAAATGTATATTATGAATCTTGAATTTTTTATGATAAATACATAGTAAACATAGTTAATCAATGAGTTATGTCAACTCAGTTGTTGAAAACTAATACACCCAACAAAATACTATTAGGTTTCAGCTCAATTTGAATGTTTTCCAGTACTCAAAATGAAAAATATCTTTGATAAATTCTCCACTATATATTCATTAATTTCAACATGTTGCTATTCTTTTCTAGATTATCCATAATTCATTAAAACTTTATATTAACGATGCTTTAAAAAGATATTAGAAATAAATTAAGTTTGAGACAGAGTGGTTCCTTGTCAACACGAAAAATTACTCTAATACTTTTAATTTTAAAAATTTTTTTAATAAGAACTGGCAAACATTTATATTTATAACTGAACAGATGAATATTTTTTTAAATATTGCACTTAAAATTCAGAATACTTCAATAAGAATTTATTACATTACAACATACTTTGAACCAAAAATTATTTAAATTTTTATCTACAAAATAAAACTACACATCAGCCTAATGCCTGTTAACATACATCAAGTACCTATTGTCAAAATTTGAAAATGTCAACACAAATTTCATTTACTATTGTTCTAAATCTACCTACAAAAACCATAACACTGTTCCGACATAAGCAGATAAAGAGCACAATGATACTAAAACCTCTAAATGTCAAACTATTTACTTGACTAAATTTATTTAGCTTCAATCAAAATATCAAAAATCAACCATATCTTACACAACTTGCTAGGTTAATATGAAAATGCAGACAAACTCGAAATATATCTAGACAAATTATCAAAATCATTATTTTGGACAAGTCATTGGCGATATTTACAGATTTCAGTGAGTCTAAATATTCAACATAATTTGAATTGAAAATTTTTACCAAGAATTATAATGGTTAGTAGTATTGGAATGTTTAATAGTAGACTCTCTCTCTCTCTCTCTAGATAAATCAAGCATGTCAAAAGATTTATTGACAATACCAGAATCTTTAAAATTCGTTCGAACATCTAAATGCAAAAGGAAAATCAGGTTTATGAATTAAAAAAGAATAGAAGAACTCAATACAGGTGCAAAAAAAGAACTAATAATGTTGGGAGGTAGTATCATCAAATACTCAAAATGTAGATTACAGAAATTACAAAACAGATAAATTTTAGACCTAGTACAAAAATTACTTTAAAATTAGTGCCATATTATTAACAAACCTACTATGTCCCATTGAAAAAAAATCACAATATCAATTCAAAGTAAATAACATAAATACTTTCCTGAATGCTTTAAAAGATCAATGTGTGAAGTCATAACAAAGACATATTTAAAGTTTTATTCACTATAAATATTTATCTAAATATTTATAGTGAACCCAACTTATTAATTACAGAATCACTAAAAATTATCATTTAATTTTGTTTAAATATTAGATATAGATTAGCTTCAATAAAAAAATTAAAATTAATCATAATTTTTGTCATAAATTAGTAGAAAAAACATTCACAAAATGCACAACAAGATTACTATTTTGTAACTAGTTAACTATAAATTGCAAACAGCTTTGTAAATAAATTAATCGCTTTGTGCAATGAAAATCAATCTTTCTTTTTATTCTTCTTTGCATAATTCATTAATTTTTAGTAGTCTACATTTAAAATTATAAAATTTACAGACTATTCATAGTTAGAAGTATTCTCACTTTCTCTTGCAGCATCTGTTCAATTTCCATTCAGTCATATCACTTATTCTTTTATAAGAACACATGATTCTTAAACTACTGACCAACATATAACAGAAGAGGAGGATCAGATTTCATGGTTATTAAGAAATTATCTTATCAATTTTTACTTTTTCAGTCATTTTTTTCTATAATACCGGTTTAAATGTAAGGTAAAGGTAAATAAAATCATTAAAATAGGTGAAACATCTAAAATACTATAATGCCTGAACAATAATTTAGACTATAATTGAGTAAATGATAAATTGAATGAAAAATTCAAATTAAATTAAAATCAAATAAAAAATTAAATGATAATTGAGTTAATTCAGATAATTTTGCTGCAAATTATTTCTTTTATCCACATTGAAGTTTGGGTAATCACAGAGTGAAACATTAAATTGATAATTTGAATGAAAACTTGGCATTTAAAATCGAGATAAATATATTCATCATAATTAAAATATTAATTTGTACACAAAATTGTGTTACATTAAGATTTGTGCATGGGTTCAAGTGAGTATGAGCGTTCTATTGTAATATGAAGAAATTATTACAATAATACATCAAAGATATATATCAAAACTTTCATGTGTTATCACTAACTGAACATATATGAAAATTCATTTTCTGAATACTTTCAACCTACCAGTTATTTCTTGATTGGTAATAATTTGAAATTTTATAATACTTCCTTTATTTATTCTAGAGTAAGTACCTAGGTATTGTATAAATTCATTTCATTAATAATTAATTAGGTTATAATTCACTAATTCTTCTATTTGATTTAGTTTGACTTGAATTTAATTATTTGCTAACTTGTTTTAATTTCATTAACTATATCTATATTTTGTTTCAATTTCAATGCTGAAATTCATCAATTTTAAATTTATTATTGTTTCAAATGTAATAGATCAATTTTAAACAAACTAAGTTTGTTTTGAGGTCCGTTTCATAATGTTTCTTTAAAATTTATAGGCTATGAAGCCTAAATAATTTCTGAATGTGTTACGATGAAGTTTTAAATTATTTTCAAAGGTTAAAATAAATTTGTAGAGTTAAATACTACTGAATGTTACGAAGTTGTTGAGAAGTTTCAGCTCAGGTGGATAATTTTAAAGAAATAAAAAGGCATTTACTGCATTAAGATACAATTACTGAAAATTATTATGAAATTTTATTTTAATACAGATTATGGAAAATTCTATAAGAGATAAGTATAAATCCAAATCTACTAATTTTATTTGAAAAGAGGATTACAGATTTGGGAACTTCCACTTTACCTTAAAATTTACCAAAATTTATATAACCATAAACTTACTCAAGAGTTGTAAAGAATTGCAATAAATCAAGATATTTATAGGCTTCCAGTGAAGTATCATTTGGAAATATTATAAGTATCATTCATTGAGGCTATTTTAATTCAATAATTAATTTGAATTAAACATATTCGGAACAATTTTCATTATTAGCACAAATATTTTGCAAGAAAATACTTTTCCCAGTGAACAATTGTGGGCTAAGCTATCATAATAGTTCAAAGACACAATGTGGGTAGAGGAACATTATCACCAAAATTATCTATTAATAGAATATGCTAAAAATTACATATATTTGTAGGACGAGTGTTGTTTCAAATAGAAAAGCAGAAATAGTCATTCTGAACACTTTTCTCATCGAGCAATTCAAAATGTCAAAAGCAAGCGCCATTTCATGAGGACATCTCATGACAAAGCGGCGAGTTAAAATTTGCAAGATTTCGTGGTTATAACAATATCACGTTTTTAGGGAGCTTAATCTTAAATGGTACTCACCCGATTATTCCTTTTCCGTAATTATAATGTTCTTGTCTCCATGGACAGCCCCCATATTCACCCACGATCTTTTGCGGGTTTCTACTAATGAACCTAGTACTTGCACGGTTATCAACACGACGTCTTCTAGGCAGAATATTGTTCGATTTATCCGATTTTCCATTCATAACTGCTGTATTTTGATTATTGATAACGTTTGTAAAAGATTCTATATCAATATCTCCCTCATTCACGTTCATTCTATCCAGTTCTTGTTGAGTTTGCCAAATTCGAAGCCACAAAAGTTTAGCAGGTCCTTCTTGCTCGGGTGGAAACCAAGTATTAGAAGGATCCATACGAACTATCACAGTTAAGTTAGGCGTTAATAACCATTGGGTTATTACAATAAATTCTTTTCACATTAATTTACGAATAAACACACGCTGTAGTCACACCTTCGTGAACATCACACGGACAAAACTCTGACAGGACGGGACAGACTTTTGCGAATGAATACTCGATTGGCCGCTAGATAGCGGCAGGTACGCTGACGATAACGCGGAAAATTTAAAAGGATCAACCTGTTTATTATACCAATCCTAAAATATAAATAAAATTACATCAATAATGATTAACTTCAATAATTCTGACAGCTCATACTAAAGTTGTCAATTTGATGTTAAATTTTGTATTAAGATTTTTCTATCTGAACAGTCACTGAATTAAAAACTATACTTTTTTTAATGAAATCTCATTAGGGCAATATTAAATGTCGAATTTAAAGAAAATCGAAAAGAAACAAATAGAATAATTACTAAAAATCATTGAATAATTCAAAAAGTCATGCATAGAAAAAAATTGATGATACTTGCCTCCTGTGAGGATTGAACTCACGACCCCTGGTTTACAAGACCAGTGCTCTGCCACTGAGCTAAAGAGGCTTGAGAGTTTAAGAAGATTTGATATGTTTATATTCTGAATACAAATAAATTTTTTCAAATGAGCAATTAAAATTTAATTCTGTTATTATTACTAGCATACCTTCTTTCTTTAGGTTAAGAAAATTGAAAATATCTCAAATTCAATACCCTTGAATTTGAGTTTTCTTTTTCTTTTGAATTGAGGACACAACTATTTTATTTTTGGCTGTTCTATTTTTCTTTGATTTACCGACCGTGCGCAAAAGTGCAATAAGTGTCTCCAAAAAAGATTTTGTCTGAATGCAATAAATTTCCAAAGAAATTAATAATGGAAACATATTATTATTATTGTTAACGAGCGGAGGTCAGAGCCTACAGTTGAACGCGATTTCGAACGGCCAAGAACTGAAGACCCAGAAATGAAATATATTATATATATATATATATATATATATATATATATATATATATATATATATATATATATATATATATATATATATATATATATATATATATATATATATATATATATATATATATATATATATATATATATATATATAGGATTGCAATCCCAATTAAACATATATATATATATATATATATATATATATATATATATATATATATATATATATATATATATATATATATATATATATATATATATTTTTTTTCTACATATACATACATATGTACAGTACAGTAATTACTATAACATACATCCCTATATAGTAAATTTCCAAAGAAATTAATAATGGAAACATATTATTATTATTGTTAACGAGCGGAGGTCAGAGCCTACAGTTGAACGCGATTTCGAACGGTATATATATATATATATATATATATATATATATATATATATATATATATATATATATATATATATATATATATATATATATATATATATATATATATATATACATCCCGATATCATTACGACGACCTTTCATTGACGTGAATTGTGAGAGCCGGTAGAACTAGTGAGTATACACGTGTATATTTTCGCAAGAATTATTTCTCTTTGATTATTATACTGAAATCCGACCTCAGTTGATGACCGCTTTTTATTGGATTTTTTCATCCCAACAACATTGTGAAGACCTTATAAAACCAGTATTTATGAAGACCGCAATATACGTTCAAATACAGATTCACATCATTACAACAGCCGTATAGTTTAGAATTATTTTTCAGGAGAACATTACAGCGGCCAGCGTTGTTGACATGTTTTCGGAAACTTCCCTCAATTCAAATCCAAATACGTCATATATAGTTAGCTCTGTTCTGAGTAACTTTGACTCGGACTTTTGAACTTTGACACTAAATAGTGCATTTGAGATTGATACCTACTTCGGCATACGCATTTCGTACAAATTTTATATGGCCCATTTTGCAATTATATTCATTTTAATTAAGAACTCTATATTTGAAAAAAGAATGGGATGATTTTACAGTAAATTCACGATTTCATGCTCAAATATAAATGAAATCAATTACAAATTCTTCACCGCATAAACTTCTGGTTGAAATACTAACAAGCTGTTCGAAATTATATAGGTACTCCAACACCCATAAATTGCTCAGTGAAATAAAAATCCTGTGATCAGTTTCACAATTTGCGGCGAAAAATGAATATTTTTTTGAGGACATAGCGTATGAAATTGGAGGTAATGAGAAAATTAACAATTTTGTTCAATAAAATTGATTGATATTACGTTGAAAAATATTTTTGATTTGAATTATAGGTTTCGCAGAATTATATTCTGTGAAAATACTTCTCTACTTTCACAGAATTACATAATTTAACTGCTTGACAATTTTTTTAAAATTTTAATCTTTTGACAATCCTTTCAATCTTCTCTGAGGATTCGGTTCTAGTGACGAATATTGGGATTATGTTTCCTCTTATGTTTCGTTTCAATACTCCCTTCACCTTTTCTGTTCCATTGTTTCAATCTTCGTCTTTTGTTGATCCTTTCATACTCAATTTCTATGCTTCGTCTCACTTCTTCATTCCCGTGCTGTTCCATTTCTTCTATAAACTTCTTGGTTTGTCTGTTTATTTTGTCTTTAATTCTCGCAATTTGCAACTCGTTCAGCATTTTCTCATTTGGGGGATTCGAATTGCTGGTTATCCGGTTGATCATAATTGTTGGTTATTCGGGTTATCTGCCGTGTGCCATATTTCTCCTTCGACCTTCACGATTTCAGTATTTCGCCTCAACATCTAGTTTTCTCCGTTCTCTATTGGATATGAAACAGCATTCAGTTGTTTCGTTATATTTGAGTTTTCTTCAATTTGCCTATTGTAATTTAGGTTTTCCTGATATGTCTCGTACTGCTATTTTTATACTTTCTAGGCCCTTCTCGATTCTTCTTCTTTTTCGTCGAATAGAACTGTCACTGTTTTCTCAAGGTCCATTCTTGATCTTAGTCTCCCGTAATATTCTTTTATATTTATTCAATCATTCTGTAGTCACTTTTGCATCTCTCGCCTAATCCAGCTTTTAGATCGCTGTGTCTTCACAAACTGAGATCCTCTTTGATTTGTCCGCCGTTGAGATATTTAACAGCAGGAGCCAAGACCTGATTCTTGAAAGATCCCTGTTGCTCATCTTCTCTTTCCTGCTCTGCAGGCAACAGTCAGGTCTACGACTCTAACTCTCTTTGTCCTCTCGTTCAAGTAAGATACTATTAACTTCACTATTTTTTTCTGGAATTCTGCTCTTTTGTGTATATTAATCCTTGGTGCCTTACTCTATCGAATTCTTTCTCTATGTTTCTATATTTTTTTTCTTCAGTAAAATCTTCTCCTTGTTATTTTCTGTAGCGTGTTGATTTCTGAATCAAAATTGGTGTCGTGAAGTGAAGCTTCACTCTTCTGCATATTTTTTATTATTTTTTTTCCGTTAATATATTGTTTGATTTATAACTGCTTTATTCATATCTGGATATTTCAGCCTTGTTTCATCTTAATTGTTTCTGATTTATTCCATACTCTCGGGCAATGCTTCAAACTCAATCATTCAATAGTCCAGATTTGCTATCGCCTTCATTATTTCGGTAGGTTCTTTAGTGCTCGATTGGTTATTCCGTATTTTCTTGAGGCTTTTCGTATTTCCAGCGTATTACTATGTTTTTCTATCTTCCTGGAAGTTTTAGCTCTATTTCATCTTCGAACTGCGACTGTTCTTTTCTTTTTCCTATCCGGACCATGGTTTAGTCTGGTTCACATTTAGCCCTTTTTTGTGAAATTCTTCAATAGAGTCCGAATATAACGAGTATGGTGTCATTCGATTCGTATTGTTACCTAAAAAGTTTAAGGCAAGGTCCAAAAATGCGCTGAAAAAAATTACGAAAGTTATAAACAATAAAGTAAAAAAAGGAGGGGTTCGGGTTTTTTTTCAATATCCCAGGAAATATTCAAATTTGCAAAAACGTTTCAAAAAGTTGAAGAAATTTGCTAAAAAAAGTTCAGAATCCCAAAACTGCAGCTCTTATATTTATGAGCTTCGAAAATAGGGTCGAATGCGGGAACTCTGGCTTCCGCGCACGTTGCGTTACTCTGACACGACGAAAAAAATTATTTAAATATATTGAATATTGATATTAAGGAAGAATAAAATTCATGGAGTGTTGGGATACATAAATAAACAATAATCAGCGTCAAAAAAATTTTGTCTCAATTTTAACATAACCCATTATAACAACATTATATAACAACAATATTAAACTAATACCCTAGAATGTTTTTTACTTAGTAAAGTCATCGTTAGATAGTATAAAATATAGATTACCTTTGTTACAATAATGAAACAATTTTGATTTTCCACTTTTTTATTAACAAATAAAAGTTATAAAATAAAAAATAGTGAATAAGAAATTTTTTTTCATTTGTTAATAACAATTATTTAAACAATAACAGTAAAACAGAATATATTTTAAGTAGCTTTTAACGATGAGGCTTCAAAATGATGAAGATTCAAAAAAAAATTCTTATCCACTATTTTTTATTTTGTAACTTTCAATTATTAATAAAAAAGTGGAAAATAAAAATTTTTCATTATTGTCATTTCTTTTTTATACTATTAAGAATGTCTTTACTAAGTAAAAAAAATTCTAGGGTATTAGTTTAATAAATATCTGGGCTCTAATATTAACTGTCAGCTCGGAAAGAATACTCCATGAAAAAAAAAATCTCCATGAATTTTATTTTCCTTATTATGATTATTTGATATATTTAAATAATTTTATTCGTTGTTGTGTCAGAGTGACGCAACGTGCGCGGAACCAGAGTTTCTGCTTTTGGCTTTATTTTCGTGGCTCTGTAAAAATTATAAATATTAGAGCTTCAGTTTCGGGATTTGCAGCTTTTTTTTTTAGGAAATGTCTTCATCTTTTTGAAACTTTTTTGCAATTTTGAAAATTTTGAATATTTCCTGAGATATTGATAAAGATCGAACCCCTACGTTTTTTCTCACTTTATTGTTTATAACGTTTGTAATTTTATTCAGCGCATTTTCGTACCTTTCCTTTAACTTTCTTAACAATACGAATCGAATGAAACCATTCTCGTAATTTTCGGATTATTGAAAAATTTCACAAAAAAGGTACAGGTGAACAAGACTAGTTGTATTGAATTCGAATTTTGCATTTCTAATTTTGGATTTGAATTTTTTTTCTTACATATCTGCCTTTTTGTTTCTTTCTGGCGAAAAAGACATAGTAAGTGTCTTATAGTATCTTATTAGTGGCACATTCCTATCCTTCGATCTTCCTACAAGTGCTTTGTCCATCTGCTCTAGCAAAGACTATTTATCCGTTGTACATAAGTACTTCCTTTCCTTTTATTTTGGTGTCCCTTCCTTCACGTCTTTCATTATTTGGTTTCCTCTTGTCTTCAGGATACCTTGTTTTCTTGTATTCTTTCTAGTACATCAGCTTATCACTCAGTATTATCTAATTCTGAGTTTTTTTTTCTGCTGTGGAGTTGATTTTTTGAGTTTTCTTCGGACATTCTATACTGTTTTTCAGTATAGAATTGCTTCTGACAACCTATTTCGTATTGGCGTTTCCGGTGTTTCAATTAATTCCCTGCAAATCCTGACAATTACTGCGTTTTAATGCAGTGCATTCATTAATTATTTTCAGCACGTTCATTGCTTATTTCTTTTGACACTTCAGTTTGGTCAGGTTTTTTATCTTATGTTGGTTATATTTCGTAATTTCTCTTCATATTCTTCAGCAGGGCTATATCCAATATATCGGTGAGTCTTGAGTTTGGTTATTTTCTATAATTTTTGCTAGATTCATCGTAATGTAAATTGTTGTTCTGCAATTTCAGTCCGTGTTCTTCCAGCAACGTGCCCTGCTGCTTTCTTGAGGACCTTTCTTCGTAAAAGTTCCCCAAAATTGTTTCGTTTTTATTATACGTGTATACATGTGAATGCAAGCAATTTAATATGTTTTTTTCAATTCCTTATATTTCGTATTGAGTTTTTGTTGTAATTTCAGCATTTTCAGTTCTGTTCTACTCTGAACTTCGATCACGATTTGTCTTCTTCTTCCTTCAGTACTTTTCGTTATGTAGAATGTGTAGTTTCTTAGTTTGTAGTTTTTCGTCATCTTCATTTGTTTCCGAGAGAATCGTGACATCGATTTTGTGTTCTTAGTAAAAAGGTTGTCTGATTTTACTTATCTTGCTGATACTCTTATTATTGCTTTTCTTGTCCATAAGCAACCACCTTCTGAAGATTTCCGTCAGCTTCTTTTGCTCGTTCAGAATTCTAGTTTATATTCCTTTATCACATTAATTTTGCAGAATGTTAACATCACTCTTTCAAATGACTGTGGCATAGTCACTTGGAAGTTCTTTTAACTTTCGAGGATATTTATTGGAAGGAACGTTTTTGGAGGTTTGCCTTACGAGAAATATCGCGCCATATTTTCAAGGACTTCTCCGGGAATTGAACCCGTTATCTTGGGCATACAAATCATGTTGCATACAACTCGGCATACGTCTGGTTTTGGCTAAAACTTTTTATAATGAAGATGAACTTGAAGTAGCCGAGTCGATAATTTATTGATTGGTAGTGTCCAATGTGTTTGATATCTTCTGTAAAAGTTAGAGAGAAAGAAATTTTACATCGAAATTCTATTGAGAGTTCTACCGATAATGGTTTGAATAAAATTGATTTCTGAAAAAATAGTGAAAGTTTCATCGACTCTGACAAAAAAAACGCCAACCAGAATGGTGGAAATAAATTTTAGTGATTAAAAAAATTCGTTACAGTTTTGGTTAATGTTCCAATGAAACTCGAGTACCTTCAGTGCTTAAATTTATCAAGACTTAATTGGGGCAATTTTATATACCATCCTAATTCTCATTGCAAAGAAGTTTTTTATTATGAAAATCAGCAGAAATATTTAACCCGAAAAATAATGTTTTTCAATTTGTTGGAACAATTTGTCCCTAATATTAGATTATATTATTTCATAATTATTGTGATATGAATTTGCACCACCGAAACATTTCTGTTTGTATCCTATGCAACATTTTTATTCATAGGTCTCGGAAACAACTCACTTGTTTCGGAGTACCTGCCGAAAAACCATAAAGAAATTATTTTCCACAATTATGATTTGATTTGGGTTATAAATTTCGTCTTAATTTCGCTTATACTAATGAACTTTTCTGCGATATTCACAATCAAATTTCGATACCATGAAAGATGAATCAATCTCAGAAACAGAAAAAATATTTGTGTAAAATGTTTAGGGTAATTCTGAGAGCGCGTATTGTCGAAAAGACGTAAGTACGCAACCCATCAAGGACAAAACAATTGTCTGCAATTATTCATAATATGCTATAATAAGGACAATTTTGCTACCTCAAGTCTACCAGTAGGTACTCACTTCGAAATTAATTGAAAAGTTCATCATGAGAAATGGCATTCACGATAAGTATAATATGCTGCATGAAAACTTATATTTGGATAAGCAATAATTCCTGAAGAAAACGTGTAGCTGATTGTATTTGTGAGAACTTTTTCGCTTATCTATTGTATGGGTGAAATCGTAAAAATGTAACGAAATTTTCAAAAGGAAACAACATTATCAAAAAAAGTATCTCGATTTGTGCATAATCCGTATAAATATAAAAAATTAATTGAAGAATGTATTTATTATCTGAGAGAACCTAAGTAATAGAACAAGCTTTATAAAGAAATCACTAAAAATATATGGAATGCTCGGTAATAAATATATTTTTACAGAGAATAAATAGAATGAATGTATGTATTCCTGAGATCAAAAGGAGCCAAAATAGACTATTTTGTCTCCTGAGACCGAGATGAATCAAAATGAAACATCAAATTCATAAAACATCACTAAAAATATATTCGATAAATTCGAATATAAAGAAAACTTCAATAATTATATTTGTGAGACCAAGAGATCCAAAATAATGAATTTGAAAAAATGATGAATTACTGCCTCTTTGTTTCACGCAACGAACAGATATTGTTGAAGTTAGATGCTAATAAAACATCCAGCCGATACAGTTCACATCTTCCTGGAATTTAACATGTTGCCAAATGCCGCGTCTAATATCGAATAAAACGGTCGTCATAAAGTCGGTGAACTGAAAGGAACTATACAGCAAACTATACGGCTTCTCAAAACGCCACCCGGCCAGCCACGTATTTACTGTGAACTAAAAATATACGAAAAATACATCAGATCAACAATATGACGACCACAACAAAAATTGAGTTTTCAACTTTAGACGACGTTTCATAACATAAGCAATCGTTTTAGAGTGCATGTAATTACGACGACCGTATATGGTCGTCGTAATTCCATGGTCTTCATAATGATGGTAAAACGCAAATGCATGGTCTTCGTAATGATGGTGGGATGTATATATATATGTACAGTACAGTAATTACTATAACATACATATATAGTAATTATTTCCAAATTCAACACAAAATTCACAACAACAAATTATCTGATAAAATATAAACGATCGAATTTTACTATGGATATTATTACAGAACTGAATGTATTGTACTCTTATTGCAATTTCGGTCACCGACCATCATCAGGCTGATGTAAACATAAACCGATATTGCAATTTCAGTTGCAATAGAATACAAGTCTTGTTACGTGATGATAAACGTAGTAAAATTTAATTGTTCTTGTCCCTTCATGTTCAATTATCATGTTGGAACTACGGAATCCATCAATTATAGGAATGATCTTAGTATATATGATCTATGAAATGATCTTACAAATTGAAATGTCAACATAAATAATACCGAATAGTATTAGTATTCACTCGGTACAAATATATTATAATAAATACGGGAAAATTCAAACACTTGAATTAAATTTACATATTCACTAGCACTTTAATATACTTTTATTAGTATTTTAATGAAAATGTAAATCAAATTCAAGTGTTTGAATTACCCTATATTTATAAACAATAACCTCACTTTTCTATAGGTACTTGAACTAAAATTGTGACAAGTTATGTGTCAAACACAGGGAACTGTTAGGATATCGTTCAGCGAATGTTATAGAAAATGAACACAGAAAAGGAATTAATCACTATTTTTACGAAAAATTAGCATATTTTATATGTGCAGTTGCTTCTGTTTGTTATATGGCGAGAGATAAAATAACCTTGAATTTTTAAACTTATAGGTTATGTTGATAAATAATTGAGTTTATTTTCATTTGGGAAATGATATGAATACAAAATGCATTGTTTTAGTTTATGAGACTAGAGAAAAAATTATTCTTAAGTATTAATTTTATTTTAAAAAATGGATGTGGACCTACTACGCCCTGGAACAGTTCCTATTGCTCCAGAAACAATTCTTTGGTTTGAATTTCTACTAAATCCGGAATTGCTTTTAAGTCACTTGAAAAAACCAAATCCAGGTGCGGTATTTATAGTTAATAAGTAATGAATGAATATTTATTAATTTCATTTTAGATCCCTCACCAATTGAGCTTGTGTCAAAATTTTTTGATGTTATAAATGATACTCTGAAAATACAAAATGAAGCTGAAAGTGTTGATGCTAACAATGTCAACAATGTAGATTTATCAGTAGAAAGACCATCGCACCCAGCTAAAAATATTGCTTTAAAGTTGTTATCACTTAAAATTGCTGCATATATAAAATGGAATCTTGGTATGTTTTGGGTATTCCACGTTTTGAAGGCTTGTATTAATGAATTTTTTTTAGGGCAGATAAGATTATTACCTTTCAAAACTCAGTTACATCTGATGCAGGATCTTTTATATTTCACAAATAATAATACTTCAGTGGAAATACCTGTTGTAGATAATAATTTAACTACACCCCAGCATTTATTTGCTCTGCTAATATATCATAGGTGGATGTTGAATGTGACTATGAATAGAATAACAACAAATTGGCAATTGAAAGTTGGGTAAGTTGAAACAATTTACATTAATTTAATTTTTCAAATAAAGAGAACAAGCTAGAAAAATATAGGAATATAAAATGACAAGAAGTGTAAACTATAAAAGCACTTGAACTGTCTTGTAGCTGCTTTCATTAACTCTATAATTAAAAAATATATTTATATATAGATAAAAGGTAATTTCTCGACCGTGTGATACGTAGTAAAATTTAGGTAACGGAAATAATCGGAAACCGATTATTCCCTTTACCTAAATTTTACTATTTATATATATATATATATATATATATATATATATATATATATATATATATATAAATATATAAATATATATATATAAGAAAATGAACACTAGAACATTCATTAAAAAAATTCAAATTAACCGAAATAAGTTTATTTTTCATTTTACTCATGTAAAGTTTTCATAATTTTGAGACTATATTTCAATCTTAGGAGTACTGATATTTCTCCAAATGAAGAATCTGTTATCTGTACCTTAGAAAATGTGAATAATACCATATCATTCCTGGAAAACTGCTTGAATTGGGAAGATGTTCCCAATATGCTGACTTTTGATTCTTTTGAACTACCCACAGAGACTAATGGGAATATAAATTTGAACTGGTCAAATTCTGAGCCAATATCTAAGGAAGAGCTAGTAGCACAAGTTTGCTATGAACTTGGAACTTACTTCTTCTACAGAGAGGATTACAACATGGCCACCAAGAGGTTCTTGATGTGTTTAGATGCATTCAAAGCGATTAAAAATGCTAATGGTTTTGTTAATTTTGATAAAGAAATTTTGTCTGTTTATATCAAATCTTGTTGTGGACCATTTGACCCATTGAATGTGTCCATTGTTAACAATTATATGGTATGTATCTCTCAGCACATTTAATTTTCAAACACTTATCCAATAACTTTAATTGAAATTTTAATTATTTCAGCTGATATTCAGTTCAAACCATAAGGTAGTTTCCATTAGATAATTTTTTTCTCATTATATGATTTGAAGTTTTTTCTGGCAATATTATTTATTCAATCATTAAATTTTATTGCAAATATGTATATAAAATTAATAGGATATGTGAATACTACAAGAAAAAAATATTAATATTATTAGGAAATTAATAAAAACTTTTTTATTGAGTTCTATATTCATTAATAAAAAAGATGATGATTGTTTCAATACATTGCTGTCATCATTCAAGATATTTTTTTGTATCTTACATACCTAGAAAATATTTTTTTTCCAGGGTATAACAAGCATTCTTCAGAAAGATAATGTGAAAAGAGAAATACCACTATCTTATAGAATGAATTTAGAATTGGATATACAAGGAGCTATGTCTAGTGGTAGTTTTTATGTGGTGAAAGATTTGCTACCACAAGTTAAGGCACTTAATTTTGTAAGATGTATTTTAGATAGGAAACCAGCACATCAGTACTCTCTGTCTTTTTACAAGAATTCAGAAGCTTTAATATGGGCAAGTATTCCATAATTTACATGAATTAATATTATAGTAGAAGAGCCTGTGAGTGTTTGACTTTCACCTATCTGATAACCAGATGACATTTTTTTTTATGAAATATTATTGCATTACAAACCTATGATAGACCTATTGAAAAGTGTTCATGGCTATGTTTAATTTAATTGTTTTTAATAAATTTTTTTTCATTGCCTTCATTAAGTGAATTGATTAACTGATATGATAGTCAATAAATATTTCTCAGAAGAAAGGTAATGAAATTATAAAAATAATAGTATAGGCTTGCAAGTAAAAACCCTTTGTAGAGTATTCTTGCTATGCTTTACAGTTTCAAAATCGAAGCGATTAAGTATGTGCGAGAGAGATAGTAGATTTTCTGAAGTCCGTATGATACAAGAGGATGCAACATAGTAGCTGCGTGCGACCTTTAAAAACTTTAAAGCATGCCTAGAAATTACAATAAGGGTTTTTTTCTGGCAAGCCCATACTTTTATCTTAGTAATTAAGTTATCTTTCTTCTGATAGCAATTTTTATTGGTTATCATATTGGTGACATTATCTTAATAAACTTAGTGAAGGTGATGAGAAGAAAAAACTGATTGAGAATGTTTAAATTAGAAATAGCCATGAACACCTTTCGATAGGCAAACTGTTATAGGCGTGTAACAAAGTATTAAAAAAATCTGGTTATCAGATGGGTGAAGGTCAAGTTCCCATGAGCTTTTAAAGTAAAAAATTGAGCTTCTAGTTAATGTTGTGTTTCGAATAGTTTTCTCATTGCTCCGTTTCTGATAATATATCTGCAGGCTATTTCTATAACTTGGAAATTATTCTCAGAAGAAGACAGGAATCTTATTAAACAAACGTTGATAGAATTTGTGGTGAAAAATGAAATAACAACATTCTTAGGTCAAATTCAGTCTAATCCAGTATTATGTGAAATGTTTGATACATCAGATATAAGGTACATGAAGAGATTTGATACAGAATTAGATATTCCATCTAGTCTATCGCTGGATAACTCTGATTTGGTTGTGTTTGAGTTCACGAAAAGACGTAAGTGGTTTTTCATTTGTTGCTTTATTCTACTCAGATATGATTTTATTTAACCTCTTCCTTATTGTTTCTTCTTTCATAGGAAGGCCGAAATTTGAGTTGAAACAATTGGAACAAAAATTAATTGCAACCTATGATCCAAAAGTTGTAAGGGAGGTCCTGGTGACAATTTCCTTAAATAATTTGGGAATGTCTGTATGGGGGATCAATCCATTGTGGGAATTGCCCATACCACTTCAGAGCGTACTACAATCATTATCTAGAGGTCAGTATGGCCTAGTTATTGCTAAGTAATTTATAATAGTATTTAAGAATATGTTCCAAAAGAATTTTCTCATGTTTTGATGTTAACTCTCAATTACTATTATATATCAGATGAAGAGAAAAATAACACAATAATCTATAAGCACTTTAGTTTTCATTGTTATTGCATTTAACATCTTTTTAAGATAAATTTATATAATGTATTCAGTAAATGAGCATGGGGAGCATATGTACATAATCTTTTTCAAGATACCTACATCTTCTTAAAAACTCACCAATCAAAAATAAGTGAAATCTTATTATTGATGTTGGGGAATTATTTGAAAACATTGTTATAGTTATTTGTAATTGGCCGATTGTAAGATTTGATTTAAAAGAAAATTGCCGCATTTAGACCTCATAGGGCCTTTTCAGCCTTCATATTCGACCTTTTCATATTTTTTTATAGGTTTTTTGCAAGATTTTGCGTATGTAATGTTGGCAAAGTCGAAGGAACAAATGTTGGCCACTAATTGGGAATTGTCCTTAAGATTGATTCAAACACTAGAAGAGGAGCTGAAAGTTAGTAGTGGAAATAACATTTCAAAATTGAGTCAGATGATAAAATGGGAAATTTTATTAATACAGATTGCACAACTGCTACACGAATGGCCAAAAAGCACGATAGGTAATTATATTAATAAGTGTTTTGAATATTCGCTTATATTTTATTTAATTTGATCAGCTCTTATTGGTTTGAATGGTTTAAATGGTTGAATTAAATGTATTTTTACATAATGGTACACAAATAATTTGTATTATAATTATGTTTTACCATATATCAACATAATTATATTATTCTACTAGCTGACCCGGCGAACTTAGTACGCTCATTTATTTTTATCTGAATATTTTTCAAAAAGTCGTGCTACTATTTGTGCTACCCTATCTTGTTTTTAATATTTATCCCGTGTGGAGCCAGGGATTTACTCACTTCTGAAGGGACTGCAAGTTATTAACCTGTCCGTTCTATAGTTAAGCGGCATGTTCCCAATTTTGTATCAAGTACTTGTCCCATATATCTCATCATTAATTATATGAGATATTTGCTGAATATCTCATAATAATGTAATATGATATATATATATAAGTCAAAAAATGTTCAGAATTTTGTCCATTACCGGAAACCAATGAATAATGGTACAGCCACCAGTGGCGCTGGTGGCTGTACCAATAGCGTTTATTTGAAATGACTCTTCACGCAATATTTTGTCGCATCATTGGTAGTATTTCTTATGAATAACAATTAAACTTTGCTTTGCAATATTGACATACAACGTTCATTGGCCCAATAGCAACGACTTGTGTGAACTGTAATCTATTTCAACGTTACAATAGGGTATTTGACTGCAATCAAAATATAGATCGAAATGTTGTTAGGTTGATAGTAAATATTATTTTAAACCAATATATCCATTACAACCTTTTGAAATATATACGATTTTTAAAAGAAATCAATAATAAAATGATTTAAATTTCATATTTGATCACGTGATTGAAAACGCACTGGATTGGCTAAATCGCGCGTGACGTCACCTTGCATGAAGCAAAGCCAACAAAGGCTAACGTTCATTTCTCTGATGTTTGTACGTGTGTGTTTGATGTGTTTATTTCCTGGTTTTATTAGCTATTTTATTTGATAGAGACAAAACAGAGAAATTATTTTGAATAATTATGGGTATATATTATGTAAGGTACGATGGAGAGCAATTTTGTTAAAGCTGATAGCAGCAATCTCCCAAGAATAGACGCTATTATGTATTATTATTTTAGTAGTCAGACCAAGTTAATGCTTGATGAAGTGCTTTCGATGGTTTCTGAATATCGATCTCTAAACAGTCTAATATACAGCTTACATTGTAATAATTTTGTCTGAATGCTATAGTAAAGTATTTAACGTAGATTGTTTATTCAACTTTACAATGAATGAGCGTAATACGTTGGCTATTTTAAGTATATTTTTGAGAAATAATTTACTGCCATACGATAGTGATATACTAAAATTATCTTCCCATTCAGAAAATGTGCTGTTTAATCTGATTTTTTCAAACAAAGTAAAATATGTTCTATGGGAATCTTTGTTTGGTTAGAAATTAGCTTGATTATAAAATAACAATCTTCTGGTATTCCTACATACATTAATGGTTACATACAGTAATAAGATACATACACTAATAAGATACAACATATTCTTTAAACATTGAGTTTTTTGTCTAACTATGTTTGTCTCTATGTCAGAATCTGAAGTAATTGATGACGAAGAAGCTACAACTGATGGAAGGTAGGTAGAGTCATTATCAGGTTCTTCTTTATTGAGAAAATTAATTTTCTTTCTAACATTGGCAACCTGGCCTGGTAGAAAACATCTTTCATCACATTCAGTGATTATAAATGGAGATGTCTTAGTCGAAGTGGTAGGAATTTTAAATGGAGAAAGGCAAATATCTCTTGTACTTGATTTTGTTTGTACTGCTATAAGACACTTTGATATTTGTTTGGATTTGTTTGTCCACACTACTAATAGGCTCAGTTGATGTTTCTTTGTCACAATAGGTTGGTACTGAAAAAACGTAATATTTATTAGTTTTTCCAAATAACATGATAACAAAGGATTAAATGCAAATTACGTACTCATAGTTTCCTCAGACATTTGAGGTATATCACTGTCATCATTCAGTGCGCTTGTTCCAGGAGGCACATCTGGTTCAGCTTTTGTTTCTTGATCAATATTGGTTTTTAAACGTTTGATATAGGCTGTTCGTAACATAGTAGGTCTGACAGTCTTCTCTTGCGATCAAGCTGACATTCAAACTTAGATGGCATAGCCCCTTAAAAATGATTATAGCTTTGCTGAAACCCATTTGATATTGTGTATAGTTTGCCATATCTTTTTCCATCTGCAATAACAATTTTATCATAGTTAATTGACCTCTGGCTAAAATATAACTTACATACAACAAAGTATTGAAGTTTCATTATTTTAAATCTTTTATTATACGAAAGTATAAAGATACAAAGATAGGAATTCCGTTCAAGATCAACAATAAAATACGTACGTAATTAATAACCTCAAAATATAGTAGAATGTATAGAGAAGACTATAACGAATATGTAATAAAATCAACTCGTTATTTATGTATGAAATATAGGGTAGGAATTATTTACTTACGTTAAAGTGATCTTCACACATGAAAGCGTGAGATTTTGCAGCTACATCTTTGGGGTTTCTACGAGAGAGAATTAACCACTTTTTCCGAAGTTTAGTGTTTGGCGGAAGGTTCACAAACATTTTCTCCGGGGTTTTAATAGATGTGTTAGTACATTGTGGCACTACGCACCACTTAGTCATTTTATCGCAGTAAAGTTATGAAATCGTCAACAATCACTAAATTTAATAGTCGACGTTCGTATACAATGTGACGTTTACTGTGTTTGTTGCAACGTGACGTCAACACATTAATTGGCCTGTATAGCAGTGTTTTGGCGGGTTTCTTATTCATTCAAACTTTCTCTGTCATTTTCATAAAAATTAGAAAAATTTAAAGAGAATTAATCGAATGGGAAATATGAATCAGCAATAACGAATAATTTGAGATATTTTTGTGAAAACAGTCAAATACCCTATTGAATGTAGGTCGATAGGAGTTGAACGCAACCTTTCATATTGTTAATTTCGATTCCATTCAACTTCGTTCCGAGCTTTGCGTTGCTCGTCAGTTTGACTTGCTCTTTTTTATCTTTGACTTGCTGCATTGCGAGTTCTGCGACTTAAGTTTGTACATCTAATAGCTATCATTTAAAAAATTAATTTCAATTGTAAATTGAATAAAACTATGTATTTATTCTTCTTTACAATCAAATATACCACGTGCTATGTTAGTAACGTGTATGATAGTCTATTTAAACTTATCAAAATTTTATATCGAGTTGAAGTTTTTTTTTAAAACTTCATTTAGTCGTGAAAGTTCTGAACTAACCGAAATGTGTGATTAGATATCCATTATTTTTACATCTTCTTTTAGATATTATCAATTAAGTATTTTTAAATCTTCTAATTTTATACGCAATTTTTCAAATTTTTTCCCTGACATTAACAAACACAACAAAAAAAATTATGAAATCGGTCCAACTGTCGAATCTACATTTTAGTTAGAAAAGTTTGTATGGAAAAACAAATGGGCTGTTTTTAGGTTTTTCCCGGCAATTATTTGAATTTTTCTCGGTGTAAAAACCATCCTTGGACCTCAACTAACATTTTATAAAAATAATTTGCAAAATTGGTACAGACGTTGTTGAGTTACGCGCTTACCAACACATTTTGCGATTCATTTTTATAGTATAGATTACAAGCATTGCTACTCACATAATATGGTTTATAGCTACACTTCAATATTGGTCAAATAAAACAAAGTACAAACATCTATAATCTAGTCATTAGTCTATAGCTAACATAATTATATACCATTTGCTTTTAAGTACATTTATGCTTTTTTGTACATTTTTAGTATTAATTTAATATCGCCTCATTTGGTGATAATAAACTTTATATAAATTAAGAATCTTTCGCTAATTTTAATATATTTTAGATAAAAACGAATTATCGAATGCCTGCGAATCATGCCTGCAAAGTAGTGAAACAATATTGCCCCGAACTGAAATAGCGGAATACTGTGTAATATGTCTTCTGAATCTTGGAAAATGGGAGTTTTTGATAAATTTTGATAAGAGACGATCTTCTTCGGAAATCGCTTCCGCCATAGCTCTGACTTGTCAAGAGTGGATGAAAATCAAGGCGAAAGAGGAACAGGAGCAGAGGAGAGGAAATGACTCCAAAAAAATGCAACTTCAACTTCCAAAAATTTTATGGGATTTAGGTGGGTGAAAATTTCTTTAATATTAAAGTCAGCGCTGCGAAGCGAGACGGCTCATGGCTTGATTGCCATTGATTCTCTTCTATTAAATGCTTTTCTTGTTCAGTCCCATTTCTGAAGTCCTTTCTTACCGGTTTTAACCATTTCGTCATAGGTCTTCCTCTCCCCATTCTTACAGCAAATCCTTTTAACTTATTTTGTTGGCCTTTCCTTTTCTATTTTTGTTTTATGGCCTAACCTCCTCATCCTTTGAGCTCTCACCAATTAGTTATATAAGGTTCAGGTAAATAATTCACTTCTTTATTCCGTCTCATTTTCCAAATTTCCCCTACATTCTTACCACCATATGTTTTGCTCAGAACATTTCTTTCGAATATTTCTTCCTGTTTCTATTAATTTAGTTTCCATGCTTCACAGCTATAAATAACCAATGGCGATGTAACATTGAGATCTTTTACATTTTTAAGAAGGATATGAAAACTGTGAGTTTTTTCACATATCATAAATGTTCTGCAAGACAACTGTTTTTGTTCTATAAGGAACTCGACAGTTGTGCCACCTTTGAATGTACCTAGTGGTATTTTCTTCAATATTTCATTCAGTACCATTAGTACAAAAACTATATGTATTTGCGTTCATATATTTACACATATTTTCATTTTCTATGTATGTATATATATATTTTTTTCAGTTTTACCAATTTTCTCTTCAACTTTCAACCAAAAACGAAGCAATCAAGGGAGCGTTTATCAAGATGTTCAACTTGTTAGCTTAAAGTCGAATATAATGTCACTTTTATCAAATTTAAGGGATCCCACGGCTTTGAGTGTCATGATATCAATGTTGACTAAGCTGTACAACATACTACGAGATTCTTACAAAGCTGACCAACAAATATTAGTAGAAGGGATGGATTGGTGGCCTAATTCCATGAATAAGTGAGCATATTTAAGACCACAGATTAATTAATTTCTTTAAAAGGAATTGTATGCAAGGTGTTTATTAAACTTGAGTCAAAAAAATTTAAGTTTTCACGTATTGTGCTTCTTAAGAGCCTTTTGAATATTTGGTATTGCAGTCACCTCTTTGTTTTGAGATACAGAGTAGAAAAAAACTAAGATAGTGGTTAATATTTCATTACGAAAAAGTCTATTCAAAGTATTTTAGTCTACCAAAAAAATTAAAATAATTACATCCTAGTTGAATAAGCAGATATTTACAAAAATAACGAATGTTTCAACGTGTTCTCCTTTTATGTTTATCAACAGAATTTCAAATGTTAAATTCTATATTTTCAAAGATAATTTCGTTTCAGTTCACAATCTTACAATACAAAATCTGTTTGCGAGTTATTATCTCAAATTACCACTCAGTCGCTGCAGTTTTATCCTAGTAATCCAGTGTGGTTGAAATTAATGGGTGATGTTAATTTAGGTAAGATAAAAATTTTTTATTTTGTCCACGTGAACATATATTGTCCGCTTTAGCAATAAAAATTCTCTTTTATTATCACTGAATATTCAAACCTATTTTAACCGATATAAATTGACACAAAATCTGCATTTTTCTGATAAAAGAAACTCCTTTTATTTGTTAATAATGAGTTTTATTATAAACTGAAACTGGACATTTTTGTTCAGTTTCTGAACATCTAGCATTGAAACGCAACTACAAGTTAATAGTACTTTGTTTAAGGAAGATGGATATTTGATCATAAAGATGTATTTGACTTCATTAAAATCTAAAGTGGCTTAGCTTAGTGTTTGTATGATTAGAATGAATTTTTTGACTTTTTTCAATGGTTTTTACTGTTGAAATACAAATTTCAAATGATGCAAATAAAGAAGCTGATGTGGTTGCTAACTTCTGCGATTACGTCAAATGTTTTGTGCCATTTTCAGATCAACAATAGCCCATTTTGTGTAATTGTTTAGCTTTGAAAAGAAAGTTTACATACAAGGAATTTTAGACAAAGCAAATTAAGGTCTCATTTGTCTATTTTTGATTTATCATGCTATGTATTTAATTATTAAACATACGATATCAATAAAATATCGATACAATAAGTATACGATACAATATCGACAAAAAAGTCAATTTTTAATGAGGAGGTTTTTATGCCTCTATGTAAGTCCATAAAAACTTGACTGTTTATTGGAATAATTGAAACAAAATAAATTTGTTTTATTCTAATTTATTTAAATTCAATTTACAAAAACTGTCCTCGTTTATTCATTTGATATAGTTATTTTTAAAAAATCCTCTTGGTGTGAATCATATCAATACTGAGTTGGCATAAACACGTAAAGAATTTCATAAAAAACTCGAAATATTACAAGTTTACTGTATGATTACTTCCAATTAAAATTTATTTTGCAGCGAAAGATCACTATCAAATAGCTCTGAAAAATTTCCTGCAGTCACTCCTCATCCAAACAGACTACTTTAATCTACCGGTACCCCACGACGACGAACTCTTCTTACGTATAATACAATGTTGCACTTCTTTGAACTGTTACACTCAAGCCGCCGTCTTGTATCAGTTTCTCGAAAAACCGAACTATAAGCAAGCTTTCTATTATTTGCGTGAATCTAAGATGGGCAACGACGCTGTAGACGCTTATTATCACTGCTTCTGGGACATCAATATTCTAGAATATCTCATTCATTTACATAACCAACGTGGCGAGTTTCAAAGAAGAAAATGTGCGATTCAGGTGATGGGTTTACTAGAGATAAATTCTAGTAATAATGAGGAAATACAGAGAGAGGCCAGTAATTTGAGGAAAGCTACTTTTTTGCGCGCGCTGTGTAAGCAATATGTATTTTAATAAATTGTTTTTACTTTGTTTTGTGTTTCACTAAGTGGATTCTTTGATCTAAATGGGTGAAAAGGAAAAAATTCTATGACTTTGCATCATCTGTGAAATTTGTTACTGATCATTCAATAATAGTAATCTCAGAATTAAACAATATTAATATTGAAGCTAAACTAAGATACTATCGAATGTATTTGAGTAGAGAGTATATTCGAATTTTCATAGAATGGAACATTCTACTGTCTACTGTATTGTTATAAGCTAGATAAATGATTCAATGTCATGAATAACAAGCTCTTGTCACCTGCAGACAAGTATAAATGATATAGTATTAGCATGTAATCACCCCCAAAAATTCAGAAGAAAAACATAATAATTGATTGAAGAGTATTACAAAAATTCTTAATATATTCTACTTTCAATTAAAATATTTTCAATCATAAGAAAAACTTTATAATTGCATAATTTCTAATCATAAACTGATAATTTGTACAATGTATCATACATTAGTAATATGTAGATGTATGTACTTGATACAATAAACAACATTGGAAGTTAAAGAAATTATAACAACACTGATTAGCTTGAAGGGTTCAGATTCAGTCTAAATACTTGGAAGTATTGATTACAAAATCACAAGCGTTTTCGGCCTTGTTGTTCACAACTTGGCTGAACTTGACTTTCGAGGGAAACTCGAAAGATATTGGCGCTGGCTAATTTACCAATCAACTTATCAATGTGCGCATGCCAAGACAGTGAATCATCAAGTGTTAATCCCAGTAAATCAACTGATGCTCCCTTGATCAGGCGAGTTTTTGTAGTAAATATAATATTTTGTGTTTTTCTCGGGTTCACCATCAACTTATTGGATGAAAACCATTCAGTAGCATGCTCTATTGACTGTTCCTTCATCTGTTCTACTTCCGAGACTTCTCTGCCAGTGCTCAACAGCGTAGTATCATCAGCGAAAAGCACACACTCTCCATCAAGCTGGCAAAAATCATTAAAATAGATTATAAACAGGATTGGCCCCAAGACAGAACCCTGAGTTACACCATGTTTAACCAATCTTAGGGATGAACTTGCATTTTCCACAGTAACACACTGATATCTGTGAGACAAGTAATCACTCAATAACCTTAAAGGAGTTCCTCGTATGCCAATATGCTCAAGTTTGCTACTTAATATTTTGTGTGATACACAGTCAAATGCCTTTGACAAGTCCAGAAGGGACGCACAAATCAGTTTACCATGTTCCAAAGCATCAACAATAAGATCGACCAACTTACGAACTGCCTGTATAGTCGATTTTCCAGGACGAAAACCATATTGCTTAGAACTCAACACATCAATCTTTTCCAAATAGGCCATCAGTCTCTTTTTCAATAACACTTCTAGTATTTTACCAAATATAGGAATAAGATTTTTTGAATACAGGAACAACTCTACTAATCTTAAATTGGTCTGGAAAAACTCCTTGAGAAATACAAGAATAATAAAATGCAGTGAGCGGTTGAAGAATAATATGGGCCGTTTCCTTCACAATGTAAGAGTTTAGACCGTAATAGTCAACGGCGTCTGATTTCTTCAAATTCACAAAGGTGGTGAAAAGCTCGTCAGTATCGACCGGATGGAGAAATTTTTATTGCAAAAGACAACCAACTCCAACCAATTAGTTGCAATTTTCAAAACAGAAAACAAAAAGTGATGATTAATACAGAAAGTAAAACCTATAATTTAGTCGCGAACATTATAGTAAGGGGTCTACTGGGATTACTGCTTTTTGTGCTAAATCAGAGGTTACAGTTTAGTATTTTATCACCTCGCCCCCACAGAACATACCTAAAATATATTAAAAAAAAAACCCTAAACGGTAAGTTCTGTGCGACGCCCTACCTTAATTAACTATTTGAAATAGTGAAAATTCATAATCAAATGTGAAACTTAAATAAATTTTTCACACTGTAGAAAATGTTATCAAAAGGTTAGAAGACTTCAGTTTCTTTTGACTTATATATTTACTGTTTTTTATTAGTATTTTAATTCCACTTCATAAGTGATGATTTGTGATACTAAATGGTGTAACTGTAACAGTAATTTTTTTTTCAATAAACAATTTTTATTATAATCAGGTGGTTAATCCCTTGGTATAGTGATTACTATGTAATGGTCAAGCATTATTAAATTTATAAATATTCACCACTCTATATTTATTTGTAATAGCTTTTACTGTATAATGTTTATATTTAGTATTTTCTTACAAATTAATTAAACATAATTTTTTCCATGTTAAAATATTTATTGACAGTTGTTCTTTCATAATTGCTTTTTAATATAATTAAATCTCTAATACCTCTGAATGACATGCATATGGATTATCAAAAGTGCTCTAATAAATATACAATATTTAAAACAAAAGATAATATAGTGTAAAGCGGAAGCATAAAATGACTAGAACTGTTAAATCTGTGTAAGACGTGGTCTGTCAATGAATTCTTTACCATAACGGAATATCGTAGTAGCTGTAGCAGTTACCATTGATCCCCAAAACAGGAGATACATAAGAGACTCTGTTGAATATCTCTGAGGAAACACTGCCGATGCTACAAACATCGCCATAGCTATTAGAAGTACTGAAGGGAATGTTACATAACGCCAGCCCCTTTCCACTTTCAAAGGGGTGAGTATATCAGCGTTGCCCAGAAATAAATCGATAGCGTCTTGCCGAAAGCCATCCGTAAAATTGTTTTTATAGTATCTTACAAGAGAGTTGGCTCCATCTTGTAGTACACCCATTTTTGTACGTTTTCCTGTCCTTGTAAAATCTGTCTTCAAAGCCCCAGTTCCTGTAAGGTAAAAGAGATATATTTTAAACAAACTTGGAAAATGTTATATATTCTTCAAACAACTTTAGATAGATTTGGGTATACAAATTCGAATACATCAAAAAAAAAAAAAAAATCAAGAATTCATAAGGAATTTTTGAATGATCCATACATAATGAAGGTAAATGCATGTGTTGACAAAAATTAGAATTCATTCCTACTACTAAATCTACAGATATTAAGGACTTTTTACAGGTATCTACAGCAGAATGAACATTTTCAATCCATGTTAAGGATAACAACACAGAATCTAAAATATCTAACGTACCTAGTGAAGATTCACTCGAAAATGACATAAAATCAACTTTTAATAGTAAAATAATATAGGTGACATAAAAACATTAATTCATTCAGTAATTTCTTTAATTTTTACGAAATGAAAATTTATAGACAACAAAAGTTAAAGAAATTCTCTGAAACATAGTATGTAATTATTATAATGAAACAATATTTAGAATTTCCTCAATATTCAATAAAAACACGCATGACGCGTTTCGAAATACTACTTCTTTATCAAATATTAAATAACAATAATAGCTACTCTCACAGAATAATTCTGTGAGAGTAGCTATAAGTATTGAGTATGTAAAATTATACCTATTGTTATTTAGCATTTGATAAAGAAGTAGTACTTCGAAACGAGTCTTGGGTATTTTTTTTAAATTATGAGAAAATTCTAAATATTGTTTCATTATAGATATTAATTTTCCCTAAGTATCGGCCTCATCAATAATCAATATGTAATTGTTTCATATGTTAGAACATTTGCAACAGAATAGCAGTAAAGGACAATTTGCAGTTTATAAAATAATGTGAAAATATAATTTGCATAAAATTATATTACAACTGAATTATTGTACACATGAAAGAGTCAAAAATAGAACTATATTTCAAGAAAAATCTTCAGCTATATTACAAGTCATGAATGTTAAATACCTTTATTTGTAAATAATTGAGTTAGTTATTAGTATTAAAATAAAACCAAAATTTACCTGAATATTGTGTGCTGATTACATCAGCATTATCTGCCCATATATTCTTATATAAAATCTCAAATGAGGTCTGCTTGCTCAAAGAATCTCTTGGACCTAATATCTGTAATTTTTTCAAAACAATCTCAAGATTCATATGTGCAAGCATACTTTGCACAACATTTGTTCTATCAAGACAATCAATGCAATTAGTTCTAAAAACTCCTTCTTGTAAAGAAGATAATGAACCATCTCTCAGCATCAAGAAAAATCCATGTTCTTCCAGGTCAGGTGTTATCCGATCCATAAGTATAGAGAGCGATCCCAACGCATTTTTCGACATTCCAAGTGAAAATCAAATGGTTCATATTTAACCAAGTTTATATTCAAATTCTTGATTGTATTCTTCAGAGCTAGTTCAAGATTGCCTTCAGCCCCATGATGATCAACTAAGTTTATCAACACTTGCTTCCCATATATAGCTAATGATAATTCCAAATGTCTTGCACAGGCTGAACTCTGCTCCTGAGGATCAATATCTATCATTGTTGGAGGTGGTTTGTATCGTAAATCTGGAATCTGGTTCCAGTATAAAGGAATGGATCCTCGAATCTGCACAAAACTGGCACGATCATTTCTAAAATCAATTATCTGTTCAGTTTCTACAAAATTTGCAACATTACCATCTCTATCAACACCTCTTCTGAACAATCTTGTACCAGCTCGATTAACACTTCTTCTAGATATAATAGCCCAAGTAAAATCCTGAGAATTTATTCTACACTGATTTATTGAAACAAACCCATGTACTAGTGGCAGACAAAAATTGCTTAAATCTTCCCGTTTCAACCCTTTCAACAGATGACCATTCCATACAAAACGTTGATCTGCCCGAACAGGCAGCGACTGTAACCAAAAATCAGGTCCTATATCATGTAAACGTTGTAGAGTATGTGTTAAATCATATGAATAGCTGAAATAAATATGAGGGGTAGAAAGTACAAATTCCATCATTGCTAAATGTGTGTTGTTATCAGCAATTTGATCTGGATTCAAGTGTAGTGTACTTCTGCAGTATGGAACAAGTTCTGCTTTAGCTAATCTCCATATTGCATGACCAGCAATATATCCAACAAGTTGTCTTTGAGTTGCTATCACTAGATAACGACCTGCAAGAAGATTTATGGTTCCTAAAAAACCACAAAAATCTTTCTTGCTATTGGCTGCAGGTATTTGACCAACATTTCTCTGCACAGTTAATGCCTTGGTTGTTCTGTCTATAATAACTAATGCATCATGACCAATTGGTTCTATGTAAAAGTTTTCTGGAGTTATGTATCTAGAAATTACGAAAGTGGTATTTTAATTCTTATAATATCCATATTACTTACAAAGTAAGGTCGTTAAAAATGTCTGAACTGCTCATTTTATTGAATTGGGGTAATGAATTTATGAAAAACTGGTCTTAAAGAATCATTTTTATACTGTGAAAAGTTGTTTTTCTTGGACCATAAGCAAAGTACAAGGACGTTGTATGTCGTATTTCTGTGGAATTATGGTTATCAGAATTACTTTAGAATTTTATAAAAGATAAAAAATTAATACTTATTTAAAAACTACTATTAATTAATGATGATTAACTGTCAAACACTTGACAGTTATAGATTATTTAATGAACCATAGAACTTAGATCTTTTTTAGTAATCATAGTCTTTATATCTCATTTTATATGATATTCAAATTCAGATATGTACATTCAGACATCTACATTCATCTGCGATTTGAGTTATTTCCAATACAGTAAAGAAAGAAAGAATTATCCATATTTTACGCTACCGAACTAATGCATTAAATTTCTTCCTGGAAAATTTATCTACATGAAAAATAGTATATGCCAATTATCAATAAATTAATTTGTTGTTGATAACGAATCACTCTCATCATAGTTCTAAAGGCTATTGTTATGAAACATTCATACATAAAAGGTATGGCGTCCTGATGAAGTGATACTTCTACAAAATAACATGAGTATAATGTGTATGAAACATTACTATGGTACAAGTGATGAAAAGTGAAAAATTTTGAAATTCGTTTTACACCTTGTCGAAAATTACATTTCTACAAATTTAAAGTGAACAGAAAAAGAGGGGAATATACTATCGAATATTAAAATAAAAGACGAGATAGTTTCAGTACATTTCTATTTCACATCAAAATGAGAGAATTTATATAAAAATTATATTGCATTAATGAAGTTTGCATTGTTCTCTATGCATTCATGTAAATGTAAGAATAAATTAAAAAAATGAAAAATGATTTTTTTTATCTATTTTGAATTTTCAGGAGCATGTTCCAGCTGATTTAAATTCGAGTGTAATACAAAATTTCACTTTATCTACTCCTGCGCAGGTTCTGCTGTAACAGCTTCTCTATTTTCATAAGCCCAAAATCCATGAAACTCAATAAGGATGCTGATGAACGTATCACCATGGCCACACATCAACAAATCTTCCAAAGTAATTCTCTCTGGATGTTTTGGCCTCACCATATCAAAAAGTTCATCTTTGACATCGTGAAAAGAAACTGGTTCAGCCCCATGAGCTCTCATCTGATCTTGAATAGCTCGAAAGAAATAATTTAAAGTGAAAGAATCTAAATATCTTTGATTTTTAATATCCAAAATTCGAAATAAAAAAGCTATTGCTTGAGGCTCTGATCGATTTTCCAAGGCTAAAACTAAATCTAGATATGTTTTATAGTCCATTTCACCACCATATGTAAGGCACGTTTGAAAAACACGATCAAGAAAAGGTTGTGTGAGTGTTCCTGATCCATAACTGGACAATTCTGATTTACTCAACATCCCATTGTGATCTCTATCCAAATTCAGGTAATGCCCATAAATTCTTAAAGCTGAAGAAGCACTAAACCAATTTTGTTCTAATGATTCTTTAGTAGAACTCTCATCTCTTAATTCCAAGAGCTCATCAAGAAATGAACAAGCAAGTATATCCAAAATTCTAACACGACATGATCGCACTGTATCTAAGAAAAAAAGGAACTTTCTGACAGCAGTGCACACATAAAAACTGTGAAATGATTTCTCTAAACCTTCTAATTGAGGAATTGTAGGCAGTAAATCACTGATATAGTTTTCCAAGTCCACTTCTGTCAAATATCCTTGACCAGCTGTATCGTATAATGAAAGACCAATTCTTGTTTGTATTAACCAGACTTTTCGCATTATATAATTGAATAAGGACATTGTAAAGATTCTCCCTTGAGAATCACCTTGTTGAAGTTTTGCAAATACACTTGGCCTAAAATAAGATTGAATTTTTGAACTTGCTAATGAAGCAACTTTATTAAAATCAGAATATGTCATTAGTTGTTCTTCAGGAAAACTCTGATTTTGATCAAGAAGAATCCACAGTTCTTTAAGTTGATTATTATCAATAAGTTCTTTGCTTTTCCTCTTTAAAAGATGAGATGCACTTTCTTCACGCAATTGTTGCAATAAAGGCTCTTTGTCATTAGCAGGTTTCCTGAAGAATTTAGGAATTTCCAGTTTTTCACCTTCAGATTTAAGACCAAATTCCACTAAGTACTGCTTAAAATATATTTCTTCATTTTCATTTTCAGGCTTCACGTTAGAGGAAGATTTGTTAATTGAAGATTTTTGTTCTAGAAATAAAATAAATAATACTTAATAGAAAACAATATCAATAATTACTTGAAATGATTTACCCTGCAATTTGTTGACTTTGTTTTTGAGCAGTGTTTTGAAATCCATATCAGCATTTTTTTGAGCTCTGGTGAATATATTTGTTTGTAAACACCTGACCAATCACGTATTTTTTTTTAGAAAATTTTAAATATGATTTTGATTTGATACTTCTGTGTAAACGCATAAAGCACTAGATGGTTAAAGAATTCTAATTGTTTTGTTGATATTAAGACTTAGGCTACATTTTACACTAGATCAACTTTGTACCACACATTTCAACCGTAGTAATAGTGTGGTGGCTGTAGTCGGTGGCATTGACATTCTTTTATAACTAAGAATTTATAAGAGGGGATACTTATCACGAAAAAATCTTTTGAATGAAATCGAAATGGAATGCAGTATGCCTAACTGTTTTTGGTTCGTCAACACCAAAGTATGTGGTTATACAGCCGAAAGAACGTAACAAATTCGGAAAGAATTTGCAATTATCTATATCTAAGATATAAATAAGATAGCAATTTGTTTTCGAATAAATGAGAACTTCATAATTCATAAAAGATATTTACATTTTTTTTCTTTGTTGATTTTTATATCATATAGTTATACTCAATTGATATCAGGAATCTATAGCCTCAAATAGATTTATAAACATCATGTTATCATCAAAAAGTATCATACTCTGTCAGCTATGAAAAATAAAGTTGAAATCGTTATGGAAATATGAAGCATTTTATTTTACATATTCAAAAGCAACTGCTATCCACAACATATTTTAAAAATATGATCGAATCTAATTTCAAGTTCTTAACTGTAACTGTTCTTTTATCAATAATTCTCCATAATGAAATATTAAAATTTTTCAAATTTAATTTCTATTTATACATTCCGCGCGGACTTTTAGCCACAGAATATTTCGCCTCTAGCTAAGATCGAAGAATTCCAAATTCCAATCCTACCAACAGCATAGAACGTCAACGTCAAAATTTGTAACGTGTTGGTGGTGGTAAAGTGGTTTATAAAAATATTTTAAACAATATTTGAAATCATTTCAAGAATAGTTATTGTTTCGAAAATATTTATTGTGAAGGATCTCCAACAATGATAACTAAAATTAAGTTTGCAGTTAAAGCTAATTAGATCAAACTTAAAACAGGATAATTGATAATTAACTGATGATATGAAAGGAGGTTAGGAATTTGGGCAGTCGCCCATTCAAGTAATCCAAACAAGTAAGTTTTGTTTGAATTCAAAGAATATAAGTGTTGCAATAATTCTATTTTTCAGAATGTGAAGATTCAGAGGAAGACATGGCAGAATTTTTGCCATTATGTGACCTTCTTTTCAACATAGTATCACTTGCAGCATATTTCTGTGACTTCGTGTTTGATATTCTTGTCATATATGAATTACATAAGAGAAACTTGAATACCTTATTCATAACAGCCCTTGGATCTTGTTTTATAACCGCAATAATCACGCAAATGCTTTCCTTATATTGGTATTTAATTAAAAAACCAAATGGCTGGGCAAGATGTTTTGTTATTATACTTCATTTCACACAACTCGGAGTTTTGTGGAGATATTCTCGTCTTTTAGTACCTGTGCAATTGAGTAGTGTTAAGAGAGAAGTAAGAGATCTATGTATATTAAGGTTAATTCATGGTTTTGTGCAAGCAGCACCTATGTTGCTATTACAATTAAGTTTATTACCAAATAGTGAAGAAGGTCCTCCATCTGACCTCTTGACAGTTTCAGCTTCACTATCCTTGTTTTCAATTTGTTGGTCTTTAGCTTCCTTTAGTAAACATGTTCAGAGTGTTGATCGACTTGTGTTAACATGGTTTGGAGTAGTGTCTCAGCTCTTGTGGAGAGCTGGAACTGTAACTGCAAGAGCTCTAGCTTTGTCAGCATATGCTGCAACTTATAAGTCATGGATTTTTCTTGTGCTTGCCTTACATTGGGCATGCATGTTTTTATGGTTATTGTCTCCAAAGAGCCCTTTTCATGGACAGAGAGGAAGTAAGTTGGGTCTGTGTGCTTTAATAGCAGCTATTTATATTTTAGCTTATATTAATCTTCAAGAAAAACCTCATGGCAAATTTATGACTATTTTTTATGTTATAATGTTTTTTGAGAACTCGCTATTAGTCAGTGCCTGGTTAGCAGCTGTATGGTTTAATAAACCTGTTCATTGGGAATTAGTGCCTATCCTGACTGTGGTTCTTTTTGTTATTGGCATAATTTTTATGCTTATGTACTACAAGTTTTTCCATGTTAAAAGATTGTTAGAGAAACCTGCTGCTCCTCCTGGAGTATTTAATTGCCGATTTAGCAGTCCAGCAGCAGCTGCATTGTATAGAAAAAAAAAGAAACCAACAACATTTGTGCCACCCCCCATGCTGTCTCCAATGTCTGTTCCTTTTTGGAGAAGACCTTTACCCTCCTCAAGTGAGAATGAGGGTAGTAGTGTTGGTGAGTTGAAAAAATTTATTTTATATGCCACTAACAAAGTATAAATTATTGAAATAGAAAAAAAATAAGTGTAATTGTGTAATTCTATTTCTTAAATCAAGAATCAATTATCAAGAATTATACAATTTCTTTAATTTTGTTTTGATACATGTTTTATATCATGATCTCTAATAATAAGTAAAATATACCATATTCATTTTGTTTTAGGATCTAGAGTAAATATACATCAGAAACTTCAAGAGAAAAAACAGAAACAACTCGCCGAACTGAAAATTATAGAAGAGGAAATCAAACAAGGAAAGCTGGTGGGACCTGAAGGCGTTGATTTAGACGACCGTCAGCCAATTCCTCGAGAAAAGAAGCATGTAGAGCCTCAGCTATTGAGCTTAGCTTCCCTCAACAATCTTGTCAGTTACGGTGTGAACTTAAACCGTAGACCTCCCCCAAGAGCCCCAAGGTGTCGTACACCGGAACTCCTTTTGGCTCCTAGGTAAATAAATCAATTTTAATTTAATAACTGAGATAGAATTCTCTCCTACCTCTTGGTAAAACATTATTACATAATAATTTGAATTAAACTCTTGGCTTAATGTTTCATGAATATATTGAATAATAATACAATAAAATTATAATGTTGAATCGACATGTTTCGAGCAGTCAGCTTATTTACACTCAGCTCAGTCTTATTATGCTGTTTATACATTGCCTCTGCTTTGTTATTCAAAATTCAGGTTCTAGTTTTATAAACAACGTAGTTATAGGAGTCAAAAATTGCCTGAACTACTTCCAGAAAGATACTGTAGTGGTAGTAGTAGTAGTAGTTTATTTCTGTAAATTTGATAACCAAATTACAATGTCACATACTAAAATTAAAATTTCACATACTAAAATTAAAATGTTACATACTAAAATTAAAATGTCACACATTACACATATTAACAGCTATAAAAGTGAATAAAACTTGGTCATGAAATTACCAACATTACACACAATATATCACATGACAACACAAATTAAAATCTGAACATAACACACTTAAAACTAGTAGAAATAATTTACATGGTTGTACTGTCATATAAAATCAAAATTGAGACATTCAATGAATGTAAAATGGATGTAGTATTAAAATCATTATCAGTCTTTTCAGCACAAAGGGCATTGAACGATCCCTACACTCCACTGGTAGCTTGTTATAAAATATCAAGCACCAATAATTTGTTCCTAACTGGGTCTTCTTTCCTAACTGGGTCGATGAGGTTCAAGAGCCAAATCGTTTTTTTTTCTTGTCTCATAACTGTGTATCATGTCGTTCTGGTTGAATCTCGTTTTGTTCACTATAATGTGTTTAATACAAGCGAGTATGAACACAGCCACAACAGTAAGTATACCTTCTGTTCTGAACAAGGTCGTGCAACGTGTTCTCTTTGAAGCACCGCAAATCGCACGTACTGCTGCCTTCTGTCTTATCAAAATTTTTTGCAAACCAGGACTCTGTCCCCACAAAAGAATACCATAAGTTGCAACACTATGATAGTTGGAATAATATGTGAACCCACACATCTCTGGGGTATTCAGTTCCCTCATTCTTCTTATTGCGAACAGTGCTGTGGACAGCTTTTTTGTAAGACATGTTATGTGCTCTTTCCATGTAAGTTCAGCATCAAACACAATTCCTAGTAGTTCAAGACTAAAAGTAGTTCCATAAGTAGTTCAAAAGTAGTTCCACAAGTAGTTCAAAAGCGAGTTTATCAACTGAGGAGTTAATAAAATTGAAATATCAATTTGTTATATAATGCAATATTAATAATGGTTTTTTTATTTCAGATATTTATACTGTGATTGCGCGGTGAACGAGCCTGAGACGCACGAACTGCCAGGCCCGCACGCCCCGTCCGACCTCGAGAGTCAGTTGAGTCTTCCCAGGTCGTACACTTTGCCGAGAGAGTTTAAATACTATCGAAGACAGAGACTAAGTAGGCCCGTGCAGACTGTTGCGTCAACGAATAGTAGCGATGGCGATGTCGACTCAGCGGACGAAGAAAGCGACTGTAATCCTCCACCCGCCGTCGTTAGGCCTCTGAGGAGGCAGTTTAGGCACGAAACGAAGTTATGATCGTGCGAATTCGGTCCTAGGGTAAAGTTGAAAGTCGAAAATGTTCCTTTCTTTTTTTCGTTTATTCAATATCTCGCCGTTGAAATCAGATATTCCATCGAAATTGTAAGGCTGTAAAAGTTGTACAATATAATGGAGAAGTTTCATGAAGTTCATGAAAATATAGATCAAAATTAATCAATCACTGGAAGAATTTTTGAAATCCAGAAACTTACATTATTGAATTTTACATATTTTAGTATGGAATGTTTTCTGATTCGCCTGTGGCGTCAATTGACGTATTCGATATTGATTGAATCATTCAAATATTAATAACAGAGTTGTGCTAGAGCTCTTGCTTCGTTCGTATTTATTTATGCACAGTCGTTTGTTCCTTCCTTATTTATCAGTGTGTAATTTTTTTTCTATAATGGAAGAAATCTTTGTCAAAAGACAAAGTACTAATTCGATCGTTTAACCCCATTTCATCACTCTCAATCATTTCAAATGTGATTGACTTGAAGTCAAAAGTATTTCTTTTGTTAATAGATTTTCATTTTTCTCACCTACTTCTCTTTTGTTTTGTTCTTTCTGCATTTTCGCAGTCCTTTGATAGTGACATTTATGGGTACATATGTTGGGTTTTAACTTCAATGTTCCCCAACCTGTCGATGTTTGAGTAAATTTTCTGTGTTGAAACTTTTGACTTTTTCTTTTCAACCTGTAAATAAATTCGATTTTTACAGTACTTACATACACATAAAATAAATAGCAAATGTAATTTCATAAAATGTACATTTATTTTTACTGAGTAAGTTTTTTCGAACCTACGCACATATCAATCAGAAAAAGGCACCTGTTATTTATACTTAATTATATGAAAATGATCTTGACACACATATTTAGTGGCTTTAAAGGCCGATTAAATCACGGTTCATTAGTTTGCACAACATTTTCCTTGAAGTGGTATTATTTGGCACAGGAAAAAAATTGGGATTTTCAACTGTTTTGAAAAAAATTGATTTTTTTAAACTTCTGTCGTCGGGTAATAAACAAAATACGAAACGAACGGCGTAAGCAACTACAGAATAATACATTCTTACGTACTCATCGAATACGTGCTGCGTCGTTTAGGTCAAATGACGTCACACACGACATGTTTGTTTTATCTTACTCAAATTTCCCTAATTTATTGATTTAAAGGAATGGAAACTTCTCCATTGTTCAAACAAGTAATTTTTTTGGAATCCACCACGCTGCTTTAATTGTAGGTATCGAAATTACAGTTGGTTTTAATGAAAGCATGTAAAATTGTGAAATTATATTCTATCGCTGAAAATATTCTGTGATTGCATATTAAATAATAAGTATCGCTTAAGTGACATATGCCTGTATATCGTACTGAACAAAATGACAGTATATGAAATTGTAGCACAAAAACATGATAAAGATAACTAAACTTATTGCATATTTGAATATTGCAATGGACAAAAAGACTGAAGCTTGAGTTATTCCATGGCTATAGTCGTTAATTAGTATGTATATTACAGAATTTTGTGGTATATTACTTATGTACATAATTTGTGACTCATAATTTTGAAATGTTGAATACTCTCAGTTAGTCACTATACATTTGATTAATAATTACATATAAAGTGCGGCAAGCAAGAATTATGTTAATATTGACATATTTTGGCAAAAGATTTGTTGTGTAGAAAATTAATGTCAAAAATATTCTAGGTTGATGGAATATCTGATTTTTAAATAGTAAATAAATAAACAAATATCTGGAAAATATGTAGAAAAAATCTTGTAAAACACCGTCCACAAAATTGAAATTTTTCTACTTATTATATATACTGAGAGAGCTAAAGCATATTTGACATATTTTTGTGCATTTGTAAATGAATAATGAGAATTCTCAATTTTTTGATAATTCTAAACTGTATTTTATTTATATATATATATATATATATATATGAAAGCCTTTCATTAGGTGCCTTATATTGTATTATTTATTTTTTTGTACATCATAGTTATTAATAAAAATATTATATTTACATTCTTCACCTATCTTTCAATTAGTTGGATTAAGGAGTAAAGATCATAAACATATTTTAGAATTTTAGCAATAAGAGGATTATTAACAATTAAAAATGAAGTAACGCAAAAATTGAAAAGCCTATCTTGAAATAGAAAATATGACTCCATAAATATAATATATAAAATGAATATATAACTTCCATTAATTTTTGAAGTATCTGTTATTGCCTAAACTAGTATTTAATTGGTATTGCAGTCTAGGGCAGAAAAATAAGTTACATCTTTAGTATTTTCCAAGCTTTCGAAAATGTTTATTTTCTTCTTCAGGGGTAAAATTCTACAATATTAACAGTTTATATAACAAGGCACTATTGAAAATTTATCTTACAATTACTCTGAAGTTAGTCCCAAGGTAAATTTGGTTCCTGAATTTTAAAAAATAAATTTTTAAAATAATTTGAAAATAAATATTTTGAAACCTTGGAAAATACTGAAGAGGTAACTTAATTTGCTGCCCTGGACTGCAATCTCAATTAAACACTGAAAATATATATCTACAGTCGTGAAACATTCAACTATATATGTATATATTATATAAAGTTAGTTGAATATTTGCTGATCTCTTGTCTTGAAACATTGTTCAATATATTGAATTAAATAATTTGGCTCATTTTACAGAAATATATTGTTTCTCGACAATTGTTTTGAACTGTTGAGTTTTTGTATGCCATTGTTGAAAATGGGGTAACGCCCCAAAAAATTTTTAAAGAAACAATATAATCCTGTGAAATTCAGCGAAGTGTATTTTATTTAATATATGTGTTTTTTTTTATTATTATTCATTAAACATATATGTATAGAAGCAAAATAAGTAGGATTATGTGAAAATAAAACTACTGCTATATGCTTAAATAATTGCAGTTGGAATATTTATATCATTGCTATTCAATCTTTGATACCAATCTAGTCTATCATTGAGTGAATCTGTTGCCCTTTCTATTGAGTAACCATCTTGTGAATAGTGATTCTTCCTATTCTGCTGGAAATGTAGATGTATATTTTGTGGATGATTTCCGTAGGAAGATTCGTCTGAATGTTTTCCACCCATTAAACCAATTTTTGTCCATCCTGATACGAATGAAAGGAAGATAACAAGACCTAATGTCTTTAGAGTGAATATTGTGAGGAAAGCGAGAATTGTAATAATAGCTCCCAGTTTCAACAAAATTATTGGCAGAATTACTTTTAAGCGTTTGGCTACGCCAAAACAGCGACCTGAAATAATAAAGAAAAAGTACTAAGTACACAAATCTACTGTATACGGCTATAATATTTTGAAGTGATATATGTATGTATATTGATTTATTAAAAAACTCCCAATATTTCAACACTTTTTTGTATCTTAATCTGGAATGAAAGTCAACAAAATGATGATTAAAAAACTGCAACAAATATAATTTAATACTACCTCTATTCTTCTTTCTTCACCGTCTACCCCACATATTGAAGAATCGAAGAAGTTATATTTTTTATCATTTTGTTTTTTATTTTTATCAACAGTTTGGTTATCATTTTGTTACTGTTTTCTTCTGATGAAGGCACAATCAAGTATTGAAACATTGGACATTTTTTTAAAAGATGAGTTTTTAAATATTACTTGAGAGGGCGATTACTACCATTATCAATTGACTTCTTGAACAAAGGTTGTTTGAAAATAGTTCCTAAGACTTTTGCTAGATTTTGCTATAAAGAAATTGTTTTATATGTAGTGAAAAATCCTTTCTCATAGCGAATTTTGTCACTTTGCATTCAGATATGAAGCCACCGTTTAAACAAAAATGCTCAGTCAGTATTTTGTTTTGTTGTATTTTGATCATGTAAGTTTCATAATTTTTTCTTATCTTTTCATAATCTTTTTTGTTTTAGATTATAATGAACCTTGATGTGATCAATAATTTTCAAGTGAATAATTCAAAATAATAACACAATAATTCAACATTCTTTATTGATAAATATATATTTACAAATATCTTAAATGCCCTGGAAGGTTTCAGGTGTTAAATTCATCTATCCTTGAATCTAAATTTAGGTCTATACTTGGCTCAGTACTGTATGCTTGATAAAATCCCTGCTGAAATGAAGATAACAGATTCAAGTTCTCTGGTTTTTCTGTATACACCTGATCATTCTCCACTATATAATTACTGTAATTTTCCAGAGAATTTCTATCTTCAGTATGATGATATAATTGCCCTTGAAGGTTTTTCCTGCTTTGGTATATATGCACATGAATGCTTTGAGGTTTTTGATGCTGAGGGGGTTTCCAAAATGCGAATTTTCCTGCTACGTGACTCGCACTGAACAATGTTGAGAAGAGGAGAATTCCTAGCGTTTTTAAAGAAAATATTGTGAGGAAAACTAGGATAGTAACAATTACACCGAGTTTAACCATTATTAAAGGCATGGCAACCCTGATACCTCTGGCGACGCCTAGGCAACGACCTGAAATACATAAACGAAGTATGAAATAATTACAAATAACTAATTATAATTCTGGGAATTTAGCAGTAACATTAGTTTGTTTTCTATGAAGAATAAGGATATATTTTGGAAATGAAGGAAGTTTCTATTGGTATTTGTAGTTGAAACGCAATTAGAATTTATCAGTAAAGGACACTGTGCTACCAATGAAATTGAGAATGTTAAGTTGATCAAAACCCGTGAATCGAAATGTTCAATATATTTTTAAAGAATGTCATAAAATTGGCTTTTTTTTAACTAATGAAGAACGTTAAAGTTCAATTGGCGAATTGGTTTACAGCAATATAGGTATATAGTATTAGTACTTCATTTATTGCGTATAATTTTGGGTAATTTTTCTCATTTTGTATGGGATGTTGCAAAATAAGAATGAGGCGAACAATTCAGAAGAATATGAGTATAATATGGAAAAATAATTTGATATTGAAAAAAAAACGATTGAAAATCCGAAAGAATTAATCAAAAACTCGTACTGAAAATGATTCAAAAAAAGGCACTGGATTCCATTATGCTGAAATAACTTTGGGGAGAAGCACTAAAGTGCTATACATATGAATTGAATAGAACTCAAACTACTGCACTTGCAAGAGGAAAAACTCCTTCATAACACTGGAGATGATATTAATAAATCAGGAACATTTGGATATCGACCGTGGTATAGATTATTGTAAAAACGTAATAAACTAGCTCAAGAAAGGAAGAAAACTTTTTTTGATACGATATTGTGAAGAAGGATATCGTTTGTTTTCAGACGGAAAAGACCTAATTAAGAGTAGAGATCTACAATTCGATGAATATTTTTTAGAATATACGGAAACTACACATAAGGGACAAAAACGTATTATCGGTAATGATATTAATAATATAGAAGAACCAGAGATGAGTAAAAAACCAAAACTGAGAATGATGAACAAGGTTAGAAAAATTCTATTGAAATGAATTGCAAGATTCGTTTTTATAATTTTACAATATATTGTTGTTTACATCTCCATTTTACTCCATGCCCTGAACATAAACTATATTCCTACTTTATTCAATAATTATTGACATCTATAAACATTGGACAAGTAGGTGGGTAATATCAAATAATACTGAATTGTAAAATTTCAACAACTGCAAAGTTGTGACAAAATAACCCAATGAAGATTTCAAATATCATATTTAATGAAACGAATGCAAACATGAAATTACTGTGATTTAGTAGGATTTTTCCCGATGTAGTACGTAGTACTGAATATTTGGCTATACAATCTATAAAAATAAATGTTTTTTCTCAAACTTGACATTTGTTATTTTGAATTAAGCTGCGGTTTATGGTCTGAAACCATAATACCAAATTATTTTTGGTATACCTTGACCGATTTTTAAGTATTTAAAAATTTTAAGACTCGGGATCGACAAATTTTTTAAAGTGTTAGACAGATATTTTTGCAAAAGTTGTTTACATTTCGAGAAATTTTTAATCTTTTATAATTGATTTTTTTTTCTGAAGAGTGTAGCCAATCTGACCACTTTTCTTCAATAACACTTCAAGTACTTTGAAATTATTATTTAGAAGATATAAATAGTAATCTATATTGTTTGCAACTTACCTCTATTATTATAATTCTATGTACCATTTTCGATTTAGTGCTATGAAAATTGTGCAATTGTCTTCGTACCAATTTCACTTTCATTTGAAAAACAAGTACAGATAAAGGGTTATTTAGCAATTGATAACTATTAGGTATACATTAAAAAGTTAATCAAATGTTTATTTTTTATCAACCCTACCCTTGTTTCTTTGGTCTTTCTGTTTCGTTTTCAAAATGAAAACAAAATCGTGATGAAATTGTTTTGATATTTAGTGAATTGAATTGCTATTCCATTATTGATCATGTGCGTCAAAATACATACCAATCAGTGAAACATATACTAACATGTAGTTTTGCAATACTACTACATATAGCTGTTTAAAGTTGTTATTACAGATGGCTATTCTAAATAAACTAAGTGTGTTTGTGATTCAACTAATACTACAATTAACGAGCTGGTGGTTATTCGTGCTTTGGTGCATTTTTATTATTTTCCAAAACAACAATTTTGAACATCTGCCAACTTAAAAATGAACTTACTTGATTTCAAATATCCTTTATTTTAGTAGGAAAATCCTTTGTTCTTATACATAGAAGCACATACATACAACAGAGTATACATATAACAGAGATATTTCGAAAGTTCTGATAATTAAGCTGTTATTAGATAACGCAGAACTTATTGGCAAAGTTAATTGTAACAGACAAGGGTTCACATGCCTTACGCAACTCTCCAAATAACATGTTATATTGTTCTCGATGTACCATCATGTACGATCTAACATGTATTATGAAATTAGAATAATATTTAGGGAAGACTCAAAACTTTTGATCCTCAACTGATTTCTGTATCAAATACGAATTTTAATGCTACAGTTAGTGCTGCTTCTTGAGTAATAATAATTTATATCAATATCTGACTTGTACCTAATCATACATTTGATCATGACAGATGAAGGTTTCAGATAATCGAATCATCTCCTTTAGTATGAAATTTTCATAAGTACATTTTCTCATGGAGAAGAAGATATGTAATTCCTCTCTGATTGACAGATAAACGGTTAGAATTAACAACAATAGATAATAGCAATCTTTTTCAAATTGGTTGATAATGACAATTATTCAATAATATAATCGATTTCAATATATAGAAAAATATTTAGTACCTATTCAGATAAAGCTGGAAAAGTATAATTCTAATTATTATCTAAATTCAACTAAGGAGGTACGATATATATACTTATATTGAATATCGGACATTTCATGTGAGGTTTTCTGTCGTTCTTCAATTCAAATTATTATCTAAATTCAACTAAAGAGGTACAATATATTATCTAGTAATATTACTGTTTTAATGATCTGACACTTCATGCGGGACTATTTGACTATTGGTTATTATTGTTGGGACAAATTATTGTCTAAATTCACATGAATTAATATTCCTGTCATAATGATCTGATATGTTTGAGGTGTATTTTTGTCATTTTTTGATTGTTTATCAATATCTTAAACGCCAATTGTAATTTTTCCTTTTTATTTTACTAACTGATATGTTTTTTGAATGTTTACGTCAATTACTTGATGTTTTAAAATCACAACGATAACGAAAAATATTGCTTTCGATATTTATACACTTATTGAACAATTCTGACTCTTATATCAGTCCAAAGAAGCCAATCTAATGGCGGAAGGTACGAATGTACTTTTTATTAATTTGTTTAAAAAAGTAAAACGGTTTTCGTTACCATTTCAATTTTTTCATTAGAAATTTCTTTCAATTGTATTTATAATTGTAACTAGTATCAAATAAATGCAATTTGCTAAAAGGATTCAGTGTAAAGTATTAGGGAAAAAATAAAACCTACAAAATCAAAACGTCAACGAAATTTTTAATAACCGCTCTAAATTATATTTCTTGAACAAAGGAAAAAGGATGGTCTTAATAGAAGATTGAAATTTTGTCGACAAGATTAAAAGAAACGTACTGTAATAACCATAAAAATATATTAAATAAAAACACTTGGCATGGTTTCACAAAATCTATAATATAAAAATGAATCGCAAAATGTGTTGGTAAGCGTATAACTCAACAACGCTTGGTCCAATTTTGCCAATTCTTTTTTAAAAGTGTTCGTTGTCCAAAAGTCCAAGTATGGTTCTTATGGCGAGAAAAATTCGAATAATTCGAAACTATTGACAACCTATAATACCTCTAAACTATATGATATAGGGTTAGAAGACCGAAAGATCGATTGAATAAAGCTTGTCTATAGATTAGCTAAGTGTTTCGAGTTTTTATCAAACTTTCCCAATGATGGATTTATACTAGGGGCAGTCGGGGCTAGTGCCCAGGGCGGCCAATATTCTAGGGCGGCAAAATTTGGAAAGTGAGAAAAAATTATATACAATATATAGAAAGTTGGGGCGGCATTTTCTTCAGTACCCCAGGGCGGCACAAATTTAAATCCGGCCCTGAACTTTCCATTAACAATGTTTCACTTGGTATTGTGTGGAAAATAAATTGATATATTAAATATAGTTTTGTTTTTCAATTTTATTTGTGTTTATTATTTTTGTGTACCTTATTTTTTTCAGAATCTATATTATAACCTCTCAAGCAGAAAGTGTCATATATCTCCAAAATTTTTTTGACACTTTTAATTGCCATTGGATGATAAATTGGTGGTACTCAAACATTTTACAAGATGGAGTACTACAACACCTGCTTTTATCGACATCCAAATAGCATTATGGAAGTTGGGCATCAAATAAATGTTTCGTTAGTCAGTATATAAATAAAGGTGTCCCAAGATTAACGCAAGATTTGAACTGAATAGAAAAAACAGTTTTTAATCTTTTGATTGCAAGTTTTTTATGAAATCATGAAGTATAGTATAGGGTTATTTATGGAATAACACATCGAGCAAATGGCCTTCATGGCTGTGCATATACAAATGCGCTCGTTGTCGGAAATTTTCCATGACCATTCTGCATTAATGTGGCTGAATTTCGTTGATGCAGCGTTGAATGTCACCCTCTCTTGCATGTGGTCGTGGGCCTGTTGACATAAACCTATGATTTTAAATAACCCCGTAAGAAGAAATCTAATGCTGTTAAATCTCACGATCTAGGGGGCCAATTCTGATCACCGAAACAAGAGAGAAATATAACATGGAAATATCTAGTAGAGTAATTGAAGTGTTTCACAGGCTGTATGGTACCATATGGTACATATGTGGTACAATCTTGTTGAAATCACATATTGGCCACATCAACATCATCCAATTTCGACAGGAAGAACTGTGCTATCATGTCACGATATCGAACACCAGTAACAGTTACTGCTCGACCAGCCTAATTTTCAGAAAAGTATGGCCCAATTATGCCTCCAGCCCAAAATTCACACCAAACACTGATACGTTGAGGAAGCATTCGTTTTCTATAATCATAAGTGGGTTCTCAAAAACCCGTAAGTGGCAGTTTTGGCGATTAACAAACCCAACAAGGTAAAAGTGTGCTTCGTTGCTTTGGATGATTTTGCTCGAAAAATCGGCATCCATTTGTTGATGATTAATAATCCATTCTGAAAACTCTCTTTGCTGTGCATGGTCCTTAGGTTTCAATTGTTGTGTTAATTGACTTTTGTAAGCATAGATACAGAGATCTTTAGTGAGTACGGTGTAGAGAGCTTCTTGAAATTTGCAATTTTTGTCCACGATGCGGAATTGAGATTGCTGGATTGTCACTGATACTCCGAGGCACTACTTCGATATTGACATTTGGACGACCAATGTATTTGGCGTGGCTCCAACGGATCCTGTCTTCCGGAATTTTTCAATTAATATCTCGACGAATCTCTCACAGTTGACGAAGTTGAAATACTATTCCGACCATATTATCGAAATATGAAATTCATGAAATTCTCGAACTGCGGCTGCCAAACTTTCATTATTTTTGAAATTTTGTTCAATAATGAAGACACGTTATTCTATCGTGTAACGCTACATTTTTTCTAACTTTAAACTGTCTGCTGTCAATTTGTTTTTTAGTGCTTCGAACACTGCATAAAAGGCGGAAAACACAACTCTTGCGTTAATTTTAGGACACCCTAATTTCTTCAAAGGAACGTCAATTTCTCGTCACATCACGTGAAAATATTCTATAGTGTATTTTGCATGATGATGTTACTATTGTGACAGATTTGCCTTGAAGCCATCTCTATGGTTTATGGACGTTGCGAGAAATGACGAGACTGTTGATAACCGTCGTAGGGACGACCAGAGAGCTCTTCTCCTAGAACCATTTCTATGTTGATGGATCTGTGAGTCTCTCTTAGACGGACAACAACAACAACCATGTGTTGGATAGTTCGCTCTTTGCAAATAATCATAAATATAATTATAAATACTAGTGACTTTGAATATTTCCACTCATAGAATAATATATCACAACCGTTATAAAGTGTTTATAGTTATTCACTGTTAATAAATTATTTCAAGAGTATTGGCATTATCACATTAGTTGAAATACGCATAAAATAGTAACACTATATACATGCAATGTCAAAGATTGTCAAAATATGCAAAACACGTTATATAGTATTTTGAAGTGAGTTTGACGGTCCATATAATGCGAATCGACCCGTAACGTTCGCAAAATTCATAAAATACCTACCTATAAATGTGTTGGAATCTTCTTTCGAATCTATCCATGTCCCTAAGTCTTTCAGTTTCACTTTAGCAACATCTAACAGTGAAGTAAGAGCTGATATTGCGATAGATCTCGAACTAAAATCATGTTTAATGTCTTTCGCTATAGTTTTCACTATGTCATATAAATTAGATTTGGTAGATTTGATTTCTAGGCTTTTTGTGTTCGATTTAAACGCTAGGCAAACATAAGCCATCAGTATTAAAACGATGCACGAAGGATAAATCTTCATATTCTTACGGTATATTCTAAATGATCCATTGGTAGCCTGAAAAATATACAGAAAAATTAGTCTTTTGTGTTAGTAATATATTATACGATTAATGATTCAATATAATCAATTCTTCTAATCCGGAGAGTTCACACGGAAATATAAAATTGGCGTTTGAAAAATGGGAGCCAACAAGCTCGAAACACGTGCCTCCTGCGTAATATGATAAATATACACTTATTTGAATATACATATATAAATATATATATATATATATATATATATATATATATATATATATATATATATATATATATATATATATATACATATATATATATATATATATATATATATATATATATATATATATATATATATATATATATATATATGTATATATATATATACAAGGGCGTCGCCAGCCGATGGCGCAGGGGGGGGCAAGTTGACTTTACCTACTACAATTCATACTTTTCTCATTCTCTATGAATGAGAAAAGTAGGTATGAATTGTAGGTAAAGTCGACAGCCCATGAAGCTTTTCACTTGTACTACGAGCCTTACGAGCCTTGCATCTACAGCGATTGTAATAACAACAGTATCTTAGTACTATATACATATATATTCTGTGACAGTACAGAGTCTAATGTGTAAAGCTACACGAGCACGAGCTCTTGACTATGCTATAAAAAACTTGTAAATAAGTTATAATAACATTTATTAGAAAAATAGAATAAAAAAGAGTTTGAATTTGAATAAGTGTACAGCGTACAGCGTATTTTTTTTTAATTACCAGATTTTAATATAGTGGTCGTTGTTTGTTTATATTAGGTTAATTAAAACATAATTTTCGGGGATTCATTGTAAACTTCTCGACCACTTTATTATTGAAATTTCGTAAGTTTCCATGTATAAGTTTTCGGTGCACACTCATCATGGCCAAACCATTAAGGCGATTTTCACTCATAGTGCTTCTTAGCCAGGTTTTTAGTCTCCTGAGGCTGCTAAACGATCGCTCTACCGTACACGTCGTGCATGGAAGAGCGATCAAAATTTTCCACGCTTTTTCCGTGTCGGGAAAGAAGGTTTTTGCTTCTTTTAGTATATCAAAGCGTGTTTCAAGCGGAATCCAATAATAACGGAGTCCAAGTATGGTATTATTAATGATCTTTTCCAGAATTCTGAAGGGATTTCTGCTGGGTGATTGCTTCGATGACATTGTTTCCTAACAATGCGCGGCATTGAAGTTATATCCTCCTCCAGACCGACTTTCTCCGCAACAATATAATCCACATCCTTTATAATTTCATCTGTGACTCTTTCGGGATTATCACGGTGGCTCTTAAGCAATTGCAAAATGCGTTTGACGTGTTGCGATGCCTTAACCAAATCCAAAGTTATGGATTGGAATGCGTTGACAACAGGTTCCAACAAAGCAGATTATTTAGCTATCAAAGTAATACAAAGTATTAACGAAATTTTGAAAGCAGCCGCATGGAGTTGAAAGGCGTTTTTTCGAGTTGCAATGTTTCCTTCACGCGATAACTTTTCTAAGGCTTCCAATATAACAGGAACATTCTCCTTAAATACTCTGATAGTTTCATGTTTTTCACTCCATCTTGTTTCGCAGAGCCTGGCAATATTAGGTACCAATTCAAAGCAAAAGTAACTTTGGTTGCATTATATTTGGCAACTTTTTAAGAATCTCTAGGGGGGGGCAGCTGCCCCTCCCTGCTCCCCTTGGCGACGCCCTTGTATATATATATATATATATATATATATATATATATATATATATATATATATATATATAAGTGTATATATAGATATAGTTTTTCTGTAAATGGCATTGAATGAAATTTTAAAGGAAATACTATGACATTCATTCGAAAAATTCAATTTATAATGATAATGAGATTTTTATTTAGCATTTTGCTATCGCCATACATACACTTGAATATATTGTTGTTATAAGTAATAAAATTTAACATTCAAATTATACAACATTCTAAACATTTATTATACTACCCATTAGATGCCAGATATTTAATATACATCAATCTTTCCTTTGATAATGTTGCTTTACTTTGCTGTTGAATTCTGCCATTTTTTGCACTCTTTTATATTGTTAGGTAATTTATAATAAACATTTACCGCCTTAAAGAATACAGAATTTCGAGTACATTTTTTATTTTTATGGCCTAATATAAAATTTTCTTTATTTCTTATGTTATGATCGTGGATGTCTTTGAATGAACTCAACATATTTATGCAATAATCTGGAAGTAACTTCAAACGGATTTTACGAATAAATTTCAGACTGTTAATTTCTAGGTAGGATGTAATGTCTACCCAATTTAGTCAAAATAATTTGCTATTATTAGTACGATGTGATACCTCATAATTCTTCAAAGGATAATATTAGACAATATTGACTTGATAGAAATTCAAAAGGCACAGTTTCGGTGTACAACGAACTCATAAGTTGTGCCATGTCTATCGTCTGGCAACGACGACCGTCCGTCGCGTCGTCCAGGCAACAATTTGAACTATAATACCCTTTTTATGACTATGGGTTGAAAATTGTTGAGTAATGAATATTTCACAATTTAATCTATAGGAATCGCAAGAAAGGTCCAACAATTTTCATCAATAACTGTGATAGAAATAGATTGTAAATGGAAAAATTTATTTCTTGTTTTTTAAATTCAATGGACGATGAATCTACTCTGTGATAGTTCATATTTAAATGAGATGTAATAATAAATACATTTACGGCATTATCATTCTTGATAATTCCGTAAAAGGAGAAACTAGTCGAATAAAGAATTGTCCAGTCAGTGATTTTTAGACAAGTATTTACTATTACATCTCATTTATTATTGTTTTTTGATTTCTTTCGCTACAAATTGTATCTTTATCGATCCTTTGCAAAAATTATTTTCATTCAATGACATTATTAATGACAGGAAGAAAAGAATCTTTAAAATTTGGCTATCTAGTTTTATATGTATGAGATGAAAATACTGTTTCAGTATTTGCTTCGGAAGTATATTATCTTCATTATGTGTAATACATATGTGTGTATGTATCGGTAAACAAATGTATTAACTTTAAAATAATAATCTCTCTTTCAATAGACATAGAAAGGGGTCAACCATGAAAAATGAATATTTTGTGCCATTGAACATCTGAACAATTATTATTACCTATTGAGTACATCGCAAGTACCGTTATTTCTATTCTATTTGCGATTTCTACCATGTTTACTATGTAATTGACGTCACCACTGCGTGCCAAAGAAGAAGGCAGTTATAACAACTTGCACTTACTACTTGCTCGATCTCATTTGATATAGTAATGGTTTTTACATCAATTAAATTGTATAATGAAGCAGGCAATCCCAGCGATTACATCTTGAATGTATTACAGATGGATAAGACAAATTGTATTTTCCATATATGCATTAGTTTTTCAATATACCTATCAACTGCAGCGCAAGTGACATAAATGGATAAGTTTTTGTTAAGTTTATAATGTTAGCCGGAGTAAATGATTCGAAATGCCATTTTGTGGACAAGTTCTATTCGCTAAAGGAAAAAACAGGGTTATATTTAAGCTGGAAGTAAAAAAGATCTTTTGTAGAAAGAGGGCTATATACAGATATCTTCTGAACAGTTTTTTGTCATAAAGTTCCAAATTTTCACGGTGGGAAATTATTCATGAATGTTTGAGCTATCTTTATTGCACTGGATGTGCTAAATATTATCTATCGGTCCCAAAATAGGGATGATTAATTGTTTTATCGATGACCAATGAAAGTGATCATACGTTAATACATTATCTATATATTAATAATAAATTCAGTGGACGATAAATCAACTCTGTTATAGTTCATATTTAAATAAGAGGTAATAAGAAATACTTGTCTAAAAATCACTGACTGAACAATTCTTTATCAAGAATTTATAATTCATTATCAAGAATGATAATTCCGTAAAAGGCGAAACTAGTCGAATAAAGAATTGTTCAGTCAGTGATTTTCAGACAAGTATTTCTTATTACCTCTCATTTATATATTGATAAGAATTAATGTAGAGATGACAAAATTTTCTCTTCAAATGAAGCGAAATTTTGTACCCTTTTCTAAGAAAATTGCGAGAATGTATGAACGTTTAACTTGACGCTGTTGAGCTTATATGGAGAATAACTATTGCACACCGTTTTTTTTTTATATAAAATGTATAAGAAATACATGAAGTTAATCAAAATAAACGTTACAAACACTATTGACATACAACATAATATAATATACCTACTCTATGGTCAAACTGTAGCTTAATTCTTGTCTATGGGCTTTATTGATTATATTCTCTTTGGCTTCATTGATTGTCAACAGTAATAAATGAAACTTTGAGATTCTTTTGATTTGTAGAGTTATTGAGTTTATGATTTTTGGAATAAAACTGGCTCGAGAGCATGGACGAAATCATGATGGAAAGATGATATAGGAGTGAAGTCTTTGACAAAAAAACTGTCATAAAGTAACTTGATAATTAAATGAATTAATGTTGAACAAATGAAAATGAACAAATTTTGATCACTATGCAGCAGTAGTAACCATTATTGTCTGACGTTGAGGCATGGATTGATGATAATTAATGTTGATGCGGCGCTAGTTTGATGGGCATATAAATACTATATTCAACACCAAGAAGCTACCTGTCACAACAAACATGTACACGTGATCTCTACGTGATATAGCTTCTTACTCGCCAAGATCTGAAGGTGAAACATTGTTGCATTTACGCAGATGCAGACTGAACTTAATGTATGTCCGGGTTTTACCGCTGTTTCTACTAACTCTTTTGAATTAAGAATATTACTGAAATTGAAGTTTATATTTACATATGTGAAAGTTAAGTGGTATATGTGTAACGTTATAAAATACCGTAAACTGGTTAAAATAAATATTTGTCAAGATTATATAGACAAATATACACGAATACATTAAATCCATATGCCTCCGTAGCTACTCCTATTTGGCACCAAAAATTTATAAGGAATTGCGATTTGAATTAAAAACTATGGTTGACATTAATAAAATCAAATCTGCCATTGAGAATTGGATGAAAACACAGGAAAGAAATATCATTCATCACCTGGTGAACATTTAAAAGCTAAAATGGCTGTAAAACAAAATATAATAGTGTTACACACATTTTTATAATATTGTTATTCGCTCCTCTACAATTTTGTTATCAACTTTTCATATTGAATATAAACAAAAATTCAAACACTTGAACTTTTGATTTACACTTTATTGAAAACATAGCATGACGCGTTTCGTCGTTAGAAACGACTTCTTCAGATGCTAACAGATTACTGTTATTACAGAATACTGAGTATTCTGTTAGCATCTGAAGAAGTCGTTCGTAACGACGAAACACGTCATGCTATGTTGTCAACAAAATGTAAATCAAAAGTTCAAGTGTTTGAATTTTAGTTTATATTCAATTATAATGGATTTACATCAACTAAACGCCAATACTAATAAATAAATAAAAAAAATAAAAAAACTTTTCATATTGATAAGTTTCTTCTCTATTTATTGAAATAGTTATTTTAATATATATGTATGTATTTAAATATTGCAGAATATAAATCGACATTCTTCGTACTCACCACAGGCTACGGTATTTGTGAGAAAATGTATTATCTTTGTTTAGGCAACAAAACTGACAAGGTAGATTTCAAAATTAGAATACTATTCTTTCACCTATATAATTTTATCACGAGAACCTTAAATAAAGATTATTATTATTATATTATATCATATAACATATCTGTAGCTTTAAATGCACAAATACCAGTAATATGAAAAACTTTTTGTATAAGAGAGATAAATCGAAGCAATTAAATTTGTTGATTGTTTTTTCTAAAGTAAAGTTTTTTGTCTTCGAGAAGTACAGTGAAGTAATCCAATGTTCTAGTCTTATAGAGTTCTGAATCTCGTTTTTCATATACATAAATACAATATACACACAATTGTGTGTATATACACACAATGAATATACACACAACTTCCTAACGACTGCATCAAATGAGGGTTTTCGCGTATGAGAAATCCACTAGATGGCAAGACGTAGATATGAGGTCTAACTGCTACGTGATTGGTGACTTTTAACATATCTGTCAATGTCATGTCAACAATAACCAATCATGCAGCAGTGGAACCCCACGCCTACGTATTGCCATCTAGCGGATTTCTCATACGCGAAAACCCTCATTGGATAATCCTTTTATTTCTGTGTTCGTTATGCTCAGGACAAGGTACAGGGAAAAATTTATGATAATTGAAGGAAAATATTAGAAATATCAAAATTTGTGAATTAATTGAGTAAAATGTCAATATATTGATAAAATATTCAGAGATTGACGTCAATTTTTCTGGCAGCAATTGACAACTTTGACAAGAATATTGACGGTATGGATAGATTGGCATTATTTCATATTCAATTAACTTTTTTCAGCATAGCAAAACGGTATTTCCTGTGTGTTGATGTGTACTTGAGGTTTAGAATGTCGTGTTATTATTTTTTTTCGAAATTACCTTTATTTCTTTATAAATAATAATTATTTTAAATATTTTAAGTTCTTACTTCAAAGCAATGCTGATAGCATTGTATCGAAGTAATTCAATCTTATTTTAATTTATTGTTTTTAATTCAATCTACAAATGTGTATAAAAGTTTTCAAGCTGAACATGATTTTAAACGTAATTGTAGAAAAAATATAAAAAGATAAAATAACAGTAAAAGTAAATAAGCAGAAATAAACATCCAATAAGCGAATAATTAAAAATTTTAAGTGTAGAAAACAAGAATTTGAAGTGAACCATCACATTACCAGAACTATGTCATGCTCAGATAAATCTTAATATTTTCATCAAATTTGTTCATTAGATGAATTTCCTTCAGTGAGCCTGATAACTGACTATAAATTGAAAATACTCTTGAGTTTGGATTATTGAGCCAATATTCAGTCCTAACATTTGTAAGATATATTTTATATAATTTTCTGTTATTGCTAATAAAATACCACAAATGATGAGTCAAAATATTGTGTGTCAAGTATAACAGTATGACGATATATTAAGTTCTCAATAGAGAAAGAAATTCATATTTTCAACAAAAGATTTCTCATGTAATTAATGAGGAGATACAAGGAAAGAGAGATACAATTACGAACCTCCAATTCAACTTCAGAATTAATAGGATTAATAGGTAATAATCACTTTCGATACATCAAACGTGTTAATATATGGAATTATTGATAGTCCAACTGATTTGAAATTATTGGAAGTATTACATTTCAATAGTCCACGAGTGTGCCCTTCGGCTGAACAAATGAAAAGTAAACACATGGATAGTGTAGCAGAAATAGTAGAACAACACTTCTAGCATTTCCGAAATTATTAAGGAAAAAATTAATATGGACATCAAAGTTCGCCGGTCAACTAATATCTAATTACAAAATGATCTTGTCTTATATCCAATATTGGATCCCTGCGGCACTTCCGAAGTTACTATAAATTCTCTCGATCTGCAATTCACAATTTGCACGAATTGTCTACTTGACTAATTGCAGTCAATTCGTGCAAATTCAGAATTCCAAATCGAGAGAATTTTTAGTAACGTCGGGAGTATCGTAGGGATCCAATCTTGGAACCTTACTATTTGTTCTGGTTTTTAACGATCTCTTAGAGATAGTGGAGTGCATGAAGTTGGCTTATGCGGACGATATTAAAATTCATAAGATCGTGTCATCTATGCATGATTGTTTGAAGCTACAAAGTGACATGAATGATATCAGCATGTGGTGAAGTACTAATTGTTTACACTTGAATGTCATGAAATGTAATGTGGCGAGTGTTAATTGAAGGTGTTAATCTGACTCGACTTCTGGAGGTTAAGGATCTCGGCCTAGTATTTGAAAAAATTCTCATTCATACCTCATATCAACCAATTAATTTTATCATGTAGTAAAGATTATGGTTTCATCGTCCGCAATGCTAGATTGTTCTCGAATTCTCAACACTGGTTCATTTATTCAATGCCCTTGTGAGAAGCAAACTTGAGTATGACTGTCTTGTTTGGCGACCAATATATAATTGTCACATAATCCGCCTGGAGGTACTGCAGAGGAATTTCTTGAAATGGCACTCATTTCGAGAGGATGGCGTATATCCGCCTGGGGTAGTGATCACGCTTGTTTGCTGTCGAGGTTTCACACTAGGAGCCTCTACGCCAGGAGAAGTTTGAATGCGTAGAAATTTTTATTCAAATTGCTCAATGATAATCTCGAATCTCCTGAGCTTCTGGGTAAATTTAATTTGTTCCTCAGAGGTATACTTGAACAAGTCAGACAATTTACTTGAAAACCCACAGAGAACTAAGCTTCTCTCGCAATCGCCGCTTAGATTTGCATGTTCTATTGCAAACCAGGTATTAAACTGCTGTGATTTGCACTAGGATTCAATTGTTTTCCTCATTAATCTTAACCATTATCTTGATATCTTCCGGTTTGAGATCGGAGTGATTAGTTATTACACTTTGTTTAAAGATTCAGTTAAATAATTGAATATTGAATATAAACTTGAATTCAAACACTTGAACTTATGATTTAAACCTTATTGACTACATAGCATGACGCGTTTCGTCGTTACAAACGACTTCTTCAGATGCAAACAGAAAAATGTTTGCATCTTTGTTCTTTGCAACATTATTCTGTTTGCATGAAATGTAGTCAATAAAGTGTAAATCATAAGTTTAAGTGTTTGAATTTAAGTTTATATTCACTTATGATGGATTTACATCCATTAAACGCCAACACTATTACATAATTGAATATTAAGATATTGATATTATAGATTTAGTTTATGATATTCGATAATGTTTTTTATTATTAAAATTAATATTTAATGTCGTATATCTATGTTGTTATTGCTATTTTTAGTCACCATATTTTGTATTTCATTATTAATTATGTATTTTCATATAATTGGGTAGTTAGCTGTTGGAAATATGCTTATTTTTAATATTATTATTTGTTTCTTTTTTTCCTTTCGCTGAATCGTTTTCATCATAAAGTTCCTATGTAGTATTAACCCAGGGCCCCTCAAATTCACGATCCGTCCCTGACCCCTTGGAACTTTCCTACATTAATCTACCAAATTGAAGAAGAAACTATTGAAAAAATGTGTCCAAATGTCAACAAACACTGAATGTAACATCATTCAATTCACTTTTTCAAGCGCAAAGACTCCTTTTCAAAAGAATTACTGGGGCATACTGGAATACCGTTTAACTACTATTAAAGAGTTAGCGATTATATATTATAATTCCCGCCAAAATAATTAGATGCTATATGCTAACTTTTCCAAACAATGGTAAACTATATATAATAATTGGATTACTTTGAGGGCACGTCTCCCCTGGCGCATATAATTATAAGGCAAAATGAGTAAAATTAGGTTTCTCGCTTGAATTGTTCTTAAATAAAAAGTAAAGAACACGGATATCGAATACGATTGTGGATATATAATATATACGGACATCGTAATGTTTCGATTAAGTTATTTTATTAATATATTTTTTGACAGGTTGATTATCTTTTAAAAATATTTCTTAATCATGTCTTATGAACTATACTTCTCAGTCTTTCTCTTCGCCTTAATGAAAGAAGAGAATATTACCGATTGATTTATTTGTAAATTTGTGCATCTAAATAATCACTTATACAAATTTACAAATAAATCAATCGGTAATATTCTCTTCTTTCATTAAGGCGAAGAGAAAGACTGAGAAGTATAGTTCATAAGACATGATTAAGCCAATTCTTTCGCCAATTCTTTTCAATATTGTTTTAGAAAGGATGGGAATGGGAACTTCACGTGAAGGGCATACAAGTGGGTATCAAAAAAGAAAATAGAATAAATGTCAAATGTCTCGCCTTTGCAGACGATATTGCTATCATCACAGACAACAGAACTGACGCCATTCGCGCCGTGGAAAAACTATATGAAATTGCGCAGAAAACCGGGTTACAAATTTCTTATGATAAAACCAAATACATGGAACGAAAACCAGAAAATAAATCTTCGCTTATGACAAAACATGGTGAAATTCTGCAAGTAGGCCATTTTAAATACCTCGGGGAAGTTATACAGTCCTCAGGTTTAAACCGAATCGCTAATGAACATAGAATAACCAAGCTCCAAAGGGCCTACAAACTAACATGGGCTCACTATAACAAAAAGTGCATTTCGAGAGGCGCCAAATTGAGGCATTATAACACAACGATTCTTCCAGAAGCAATCTACGCAGCTGAAACAATGGTTATTGGCGGCCATTCAAGAATTAGAGAAATAGAAAAACAAGAACGAAAAATTCTCAGAAAGATTTACGGGCAAATCAATAAAAACGGCATTTGGATGAAAAGACCTCAGAATGAACTGTATCAAAGGACAAATACGATAACGGAAGAAATCAGAAAACGACGAGCAAAGTTCTATGCACATGTCTACAGTAAGAAACAGTGCAGAATACCGAAGAAACTACTCGATATAATTATGAATAGTAAATGCGGAACAGAGTGGCTAAAAGAGGTCCAAAAGGATCTACAACAGATCAATATAAAAAATCTCGAAGATCGCACTGAATGTCGCTATAAAATCGCACAAGTAAAGTTTGAGCAAAAATCAAATCGTCAACCTGGAGTAAAATGGAAAAATGAACGAAAGATGAACGGAAAAAAGAGTATTCAGAGAGGATGAAGCGTTTTTGGGAGGCAAAAAAGATGAAGCAAAATTCCTAATGATTGCGGATTCAAGTTCAGTCGCTCTCCTCATGGGGAACAATCGAAATAATATAATAATATATATATATATATATATATATATATATATATATATATATATATATACTTGCATCTCCTACTGTCCAAGACCTGCTTCCACTGCGTCCTTTACGAGCGCTTGGCCGTTCGGAGTCATGTATACACCTTTTTTTCGTGTATTTTGCAAAATCTTTTTTCAAAAATTCAAGATATGCATTCAGTTGTACTTTGATTATATTTTCGAAGTCCGTGTCAACAAACCGAATTGAACGATTCGTGTGGCATCCCCAGGCATTTTGCAATTAAGCCAATTGATTTATTGGAACCGCCAATTACGCAAAAAATTATTATGCCACCATTATTCATTTTTTTCAACTTGAATAGTGCCATGATTGTTACTTTTCCACCAAATCGCAGCCAGGTAAGATGAAAATTAACGAATTAATTAATTAGTTAAATAAACAATAAATTTCCGAGTTTATCCAAATTTTCTCCGCTTCTAATAATTCAATCGGGTCGATTGACGGCTCATTTTGTTCGTTATTGAGGCTCCTACAGTATATCTACTGAAGTAATTGAGTTTGCATAATTATTTTTAATGTTATAAATAAAAAACTAAAAAAAGTGTGATTTTTCGGTATAAATCGTCAATAAAAAACTTAGTATTGGTATTTGCTTGTCCAAATTATAACGAAAATAAAGTATGAAGTATTCTATTGGCACAGTCGGTTTGCTGAAATAAATAATGTCACAACAAACTCTCTGTTGCTTGGCCTAAATATGGTTTTCTTATCAACAACCCCACATTGCTTCTCGAAACGAAGAGGGCAATCGAAGATCCAAATTTTTAGCATTTATTGCACCCCTCAAAGGCTCAGCTCCAATAGATGATAAATTCAATGGACGATGAACCAACTCTGTGATATTCAAAATGAGTTCTTATTTAAATGAGAGTTAATAATAAATACTTGTCTGAAAATCACTGACTGAACAATTCTTTATTCGACTAGTTTCGCCTTTTACGGCATTATCAAGAATGTGATAATGCCGTAAAATTCTTGACTAATTCTTGTAACATTCTTGATAATGCCGTAAAAGTCGAAACTAGTCGAATAAAGAATTGTTCAGTCAGTGATTTTTAGACAAGTATTTATTATTACCTCTCATTCCAATAGATGAATTAATGTCTTAATCTCATGCATAAAAAAATTAACAATAAAGTGAAATGTCAGGAATTATTGCAAAAGCTAAACTTTATTGTTTCAAGAGTTTCTTCCATAAGCGAATTCACGTTCTCCCTTCCAACCGCTAGAACGAATATTCTTTTTATTAAAATTTTCTCCATTGCACACGATGTGTGAACAATGTAATATTTTGGGAGCTAAGGTGGATATTTTCAACTGTTCTGTTACTGATATTAAGGCAAGTTTCCTTGATATGCATAATCTCTGCTAGAACAATCATTTATGTGTATTCACGTACATGATTCATATTCACGCATATACTCGTACTTGTATGTGTTAATATGTGAATGTATATGAAAGTGTGTGCTTATCTTTATATGTATGTATAAGTTTGGTCAGCATTTAAGTTTTTTTTTATTCCTATAAGTAATTGTTTTTTTTTAAAAACTTCAAAATTGGAAAAAACAAAATTGAAACTTTTGGACTCTTGTCCTACGAATTTTGTTTTTAGTATATGTTGTCTTTTTTTTTGTAATTAGGAAATGCCCTGTAAAACAGTGTATGTTAAATAAATAAATAAATGTCTAGTTCATATGGAGAACCGAAGTGACGACAAGGTTATTGAACTTAGATGGATTCATAAACTAAGGCTTTCACAGAAGTTCTTCAAGGCTTCATTAATATGTTGGGAAGCTTCATCAATCGGATCGAGACTGAAAGAATAAAAGAACTGAGTATCATCAGCAAAAATAACGATTTCGGAGTTCCTGATGGAGCAAGAAATATCGGCCACATAAAGCCAGAAATATCAGTCACTTCAATGACCGAACTTTATTAAATGTTTTTGTCGAAGACTAAACTTCTTTATCATACTTCCTTTATTGGAATATTTGCCTTTATGATTTCCTTTATGCAAGACGTATTTCCCAAATTATAAATAACTATACTACTGAAAACAATTTGAAAGTTTAATTTCTTTTTCTTCCTTCATTAACATTCATTAAAACCAAAGAGAAGCCTATTAGTAAAAGTTAATCTACATTTCGACCATAGAGTAGATATGGTATGTATGTGTGTGTCAATGTAGTGTGCCAATCAAGCAATAGTGTATTTAATATTTATTTTAATTGATTTAATGCATTGCTAATGAATTTTATTTGAAAATTTTAAAAATAACCCGATGCACTTTTTCCCGATATAAACTTTAACTGTGTCAAATTTCACGTTTATTGGTTCGTGCAGTTCTCAAAATGTAGTACAATGTTTTCGCTTCACGTATTAATATAGTTAAAGATATTTTGGGAATACCGAAGAAAGTGAAAGAGATCTTGAAAACGATTATTATATTATTATAGCAGTTGGTTATTTTTTTATAATTCAAAATAATAACTGTTTTGTTTTACTTTAACGGTGTGGCTTACTTGTATGAGTAATGACAACAGAATTTATTTTGAATATATTTATAGGGGGTCAATTTGGGTGAGTTAGAAAAAAAAACAAAAACTACAGAAAATAGCAAACAGTAATAGATATCCTGTATAACATAGATATATGTTATTCTTTATATATTTATATATAATTCTGTTGTTTAATTGATTATTTTCTAAATTTTCTCTTTCAATTATAATTTTCTGTTTATAATACTTATATCTCATTTTTAATTTCAATGTTCTGTTTATAATTCTAAATTTCTAGTTGTTACTTTGATTTTATTGTTTGTACTTCTAGTTTTTGGTATAGTTTGTGTCATTTCATTTTTGTAATAATTATAATTTGGAACTCGCTTTCTCGCGTTGCACTTGGAAAATAGGGACCATTTATTATTGTCATTATCAATATGAATTATATAAATTGTAAAATTTTTCACCAGGTGAATTGAAAGGTTTAAAAATTACTCATGTTTCTCATAAATGATATCTATACAATTCATATTAAATCCGGGTTAATCTTGACGTGTTACTATAATGATTGTTACAACTTTATTTATAATAATATGTGCTACAATTAATACGAAAATAATTATATAGAATGGAGAAAATCTCCTAGAAACATTGTAGAAAATAAATCAGAGAAATCAAATCAAAACTGTTCATTAATTAAAATAATATTAGATACGTAACGACGTAGATCGATACAATTGAAATCTATTTCCAGCTCGCTCCAGAAAAACCATATTTTATATAAACAAGGGTTTGAAAAGTGTGTGAAGTGGAGTCAGGAGCGTCGAAGTCATAGGCTGGTTTCGACAAACATAGCCTGGGGATAGAATATGAAATTTTTCTAGCCAGGCACCTAGTAATGATAACAGTAAGCTAATTAATTTTTCGATCATTAGAATGGTTGATTAATATGGGTTCGTTTTACAAGAAAGAAATTTACAATTTTCCTATCTGAATTTTTTAGAATTTTGTACTTACTGGTAAACCTTTTTAAAGTTATTTTTCAGGTTGAAATATAGCTTGTGGAAAATTATTAGTTATAATAGTTAGTAATTATTAGATCATTGAGAACAAATCGAACAAATTGCAAGTCAATTTGATCGGTGAAACGTTGTCAAATTCTTATATTGAATAAATAAACTTTTACTTGGTTCCACAACATTTTTTAAAAATTATTTCTTGACAATTGTTTCGGAGTGTTACCCCGTTTTTAAAGGCTTAAAGAAAATCTTAGCTTTTGAAAATGAGGTAACAATTAGATACAGAGGAAAGAATTGTCAAGCAATAGGTAATTAATTTTTTTTTGTGAAATCAATCCAAGTGTTACTTATTCGATATGAAAAATATAATTCCTCAATTAGAACTTTCATTAATGATTTGCCTTAAAAATTTATTTTTCTCATTTAACCGAAAAAAATGGAAGTTTTCAGATATAGGCTAAGAAACACCCCAGATCTTTTGCCTATGTATAGTTTTTTAAGGATTTTATTAGCATTAATAGGTTTTCAACTGGTAGCATAAACTTTAGTTTCGTTGATGTTTCGTTGTTGATTACAACTTTTTCCAATCTAATTTACTATTTTTTATTTCAAAGATTTTTTGAGAATTTAGTGTTTTTCAGCTGGCAGTTAAATAGTTATTATTCTATATGAAGTATATATAAAATTGAAATAAAGATTAGTTTTGACAAAATTGTAATCAACAACGAAACCTCAACGAAAATGAAGTTTATCGATTTTAAAATGCCTGTTATTGCTGAAAAAATTGAGATATATAAGAAATATTTTCTATATTTTCTACATTATATTTTCAATATAAGTTTATTGTCTATTCATATTCCAAATAAAAATTTGAATTATTCTTAGCGAATAACTATACATTGAAAAAATAATTTTTTCTTCATAATTATTATTTGTATTTCGTTTTTATATATTAACATATTTTATATTATTATTATATTTCGAAGTTTTCACAATTTTACAATTTTTAATGAAATTAAAATTTTTTTCTATTTTCACAGTATTTTCTTTGCTGAACTAACAATATATCAATTGTTAGTTTATAAAAATGTTTATTTATATATATATATATATATATATATATATATATATATATATATATATATATATATTCAGGCAAGTGTGTGTTTACGATTGCGTAAACAGAGCCATTTAACATAACACAACAATACGTCTTTCGCATGAAGTAATTAAATTATTATTTAAATATAGCCATAAACAGAGTGGATAACATAACAAGAACGAAAATCAGATAAAAACCAAACAATAATTACTCCAAATACCTTCACAAAAAATTCGTTACAGCTACTTGCACACATAAACATCATAAATTATTTAAAATTTATATAAAATCAACTCACCGGAACACATTTAAAAAAATCGCTCAATCCAGCATAGAAGTTACAATAACGAAGAATTCTTCGAACTTCACTCAACGTCGTTTACAAATTTCAGCAACAAACTTCAATAACTAACTCAAATTCGGTCAAATAATGACGTCTTCAACGAACACATCTCCAATTTGAGGTTATACTGAAGAGAAATTCCTCTGTACTTAATTGAAACGAAAGTCTTTCCCACAAATTGAGTCACAATAGTGTCAATTTGGAATAGTCATCGCTAGATGAATGTTCATAACTTATAACAGTAATTCTTCCTCTTCGAATTCGGTTCGAAATATTGTGGTGGGTATCGGCTACGAAGACTGAAGAAAAGAAGCTCACACCTTATGTTATTCGTTCATTGTTTCCCACCTAAACCGTTGTTTTGGTTGGATAGGTAGATGACCAGTTGCGGGTCTGTTGACCACGTAACAGAGTGAAGAGTTGGTGTATTTTTGATTGCGTGGAGTGAGGATGTACAAAAAATATGAAATTCAAAAGTACTATGTATATTAACCCGAATTCCGACCGTGTTACAGGATATACCTTCTTATCTCATTTTATAAATGGAAATAAGATAGTGAATGTTATAATGCATTTCTATACCCTCTTCAAGAGGCCACTGAAACGAAAACATGTTCACACTGGTCGCGAATTCTTAATTCATTCATAGTCGAATTAATTGTTTATAGTCCAAGTGTTCCAAACAATGCGTCGCGGCGCCTTAGGAAGAAGTGGAAAGTATAGAAAGGCGACGTGAATCCAACGTGATAACCATTCTGTCTTACTAAATTCTCTATTTCTGGAAGAACCCTTGCATCGAAGTCAATGAGATGTGAACTGAGCCAAATGCTAGAATGTATCATCGATATAGTAAATAAAGTTAAAACTACTGCGCTAAAGGTTAGACTTTTCAAAAAACTTTGCATAAAAAACTCTGAGCTAAATTTACCGCTGGATACGAAACCTCCAGATACCTTTACTGTACTAGACTTTCTACCAAAACTGGCATATTCGTATAATATAATTGAGAAACTAAATGAATCGAATATGTCATTGCAAGGCGACAACATTACGAGAAGAGTTGATTGAGGCGTTTAGAAAGAAACTGCAGTTGCGGATACAGAAATAAGGGAGGTGGCGGTCAAGAGTGCCTTCCGCAATTGTATGAATATGCGACATCTAATAAACTGGTTGTCTAGCCAGAACTGATGGGTCTTTTTAAGAAACACCTTTCGAAGTTCATCGAATGGGTTTCAAAATACTTTTCAGACGATATGTAGAAAAATATGAGTAGATCCAAATATTCTTTCCATGTACCGGGTGTCCCAATAAAAATGGTTCTCGGCCATATCTAGAGAACCGTTTAGATTACAGCTTAGGAAAAAAAAAGGTAAAACAAAAGAGACCTCGGGAAAAGCCTGAAAATTATTTAGAGAATGTAGGTCCTGGGCTAGACGGCGGCGGCGTATGAATGCCAAAAATTTAAAAATGAAATTTTGTACAAATTTTTCCTAATTAAGATCCATTGAAACTACGATTATTACATTCCCCAAGAAATTCTGCGTATGTTTTAGTCTATCTTTTCAAATAAGGGGAGAAAAAAAGTTGGAACCTTAACATAAAAAACCGCTAGTAACTCAGGCTCTGCTCAACCGATTTATGCGAACTTAGTCTTTTTGAAAAGAGCTCTTTTTTACTAATGTAGAGTTTCAATTTAAGAACAACGTAATGTAACATATATACGCTAGACAGTGCTACTCATTTATTTTTTAAAATCTAGTTATCCTTCGAAAATATCCAATGAAAACATTTATAACGAAACAATATTTAGAATTTTCTCATAATTTTAATACAAATACGCATGACGACGTTTCGAACTACTACTTCTTTATGAAATGCTGGATTAATACTGTATTAATCCAGCATTTGATAAAGAAGTAGTACTTCTAAGAAGGAAGCAATTAAAGAAAATTATTCTGGTGTCATCCCACATACTTCAGAAGAAATATATTCTTCTGGAACACACTTCAGGATAAATGCAAGCAGTCCACAATGCAATAGCTCAGTTTATCATCAACATCAGATGAAGCCACTGTGTTGGCGAAACGATATTGCCATGTTTTGAATTAATTATAGTGAAAATCGAAAAACTACTCTGTTTTATTTAAATTATGTATTTAGATTTTCATCAAGTATCGGCACAATCGATTAATGAGTCTTATATACCTATACATCGTTAATTGCAATCGACTTAAGGCTGATATCGATGTCTCCGAAGTAGAGGGACAGGTCAATATAGGTACAGGTAAAAGCATTAATTTAAATCTAAGAATTATGGAATAACAAAGAAGGTGTTAAATTAAGACATTATATTTAACAACATGAATTAGTCGACATGTTTCGAGCATGAGCTCATTTTCAAGACTAAACACTAAACTACAGTAAGGGCGAAACAACAAATTTATATCTATAGAAAGGGGATAATTGAAAATCTACCTATTCATTCACGATGTCTTTTTTTTTCTTTCAAGATCTGCATATTTCAATTGCTTCTGAACGGTCTAAAGGGAAACTCGGGATAAATTTCCAAATCACGTCATCGATTGCACTTATTACAATTGCAATTCCCTTTCAGACACCCCTAAACATTAATGAATTATAATTATAGTTTCGTTATATTATATCATAAGAGCTAAATATTATTTATGTTACTTAGGTACGTATTAAAGATGTTACCTGAATAGCTGAACAGTTTTAATGGTTTTTACTACATCTTGCCAGACACATTGAGAGTCAGCTAGGTGAGAAAGCGAGGTAACCGCTCTTCAAGCGGGTGCGAGTGAGATAGAGCGTTAAAAAAATTTTACTACGTTTATAGCCATAATATATGAAGTGAAAAATTTTTTTATTTAGGAATACTGAAATAAGTACAGTCGTCTGTTGATAATTTGACACTCTTCAATATGAATATCTGGATAATTTGAAACTCCTTCCACGTCTCTTAAAAAATACTAAATGAATTGAATCAAATCAATGTAAGTTGCTTTCTTCGGTAATTTGAAATTGAAGGAATAGTATTTCGCCCACCAACATACTATTATTTTTCCGGGTTTCCCTAGTCTCTATAATTTATAGTGTTTCATGTCTATACCAGTCGATTGTTTTCATAGATGAAATACGAGCTCGTATGAGTAAGCTTGCAACTAGGCGATCGGTGCTCTAGCCGATGCCGAACTGTTGACTTTCGACCCTCTAAATGGGAACGAGGAAGAAAGTGAAGAAGAACAATCGCTAATTCGAGTCACATTGAGTTAGTCAAACGATCTCTTACTATCCTTCGCTTTTATCTTGAAAATTCACACAAATGACGATTTTTCCACAGCTTTTACAACTATTGAAAATTCATTGGACAAATATGGACTGAAGTGGTTCACTCAACATAAAATTGCGGGCTTTCTTTCAAAATTTGTGAATAATGAACATTGTGAATGTATAGAAAGAGAAATCAGAAATTTCGATCAAACTTTTGTTTACTTGATTTCATTCTTCTCACTCTTAGTAACTCCTGTTATTTCGAACTCTGAGTAATTTGAAATTTTTCTCTGGTCCATTCAGTTTCAAATTATCGAGACTGGACTGTACACAAAAATAGTGGAAACTAAAGATATGTATCAATTAACTTTATTCATATATAAACGCAAAATACTATTTCAGGCAAAATATAGTTGAGAGAGTAGTAAATAAATGTATCAGACCTCATTTGGGTTCGTGGACAGAAAGTTTTAAGTTTAAGGCCAGCTTACTCCAAAAAACGTTATTTTTTTCAATATATTTTATTTATAGTACAAAACATGTTGAGTAATCAATTATTTACATATGAAAGAATATATATAAAATTACTTGAAAAAAATTCCGAAATGGTGGTCCTGAAAATGGCTGCTGAAACTCATCTGAATCGGAGATGAATGACTTAATTTCTTGGAAAAGAATTATCTGAAAGCAAAAAACAAAACGGTTTCATGTTCTGTATCGAATTGGCTATGACCTCAAGCAGAATGAAACATTTTCAATGAAAAAAAAACAAAATGCCGGACTTTTGATTTTTTTCCCTTTCTTTCACTTTCAATTGTTTATAACTTTTTTAAATAATAATGAATATTTCTGGTTCTGCTTGAGGCCATAGTCAGACATCTAAAGAGTAAAATGCCGTTTGGTTCATATCGATAAGTGCAATAGTTTTGAAATGAGAGTGTAATTCATGCGAAAAACCGTGGTTAGGAGAAAAATCAGTTCAAAGTTTTTATTCGTGAAAAATTGTAAAAAAAGTGAATTTTACTCACAAATCCATTCCAGTTTCATACACAACTCCTTCCTGGTCTTCGTAAGCATCATTCTGAAGAATTCTTGCATTTCTCAAAGCAGTTCAACAAAATAACAAGACAATAACAATAAAACAAAGAACAAAACAATAAGACGACCCGAAGGCATGCAGCAGCTGCCGCAACCGAAGGCGTTCGAGCGGCCGGATTTACTGCAACGCTCCCTAATCTTCTATACCTGCTTCTCGGTCTTGCTGACCTTCGGGACTAATTCTATACTATTTCTACGAGTATATAGTAGCAATTTATGAAAAAAAAATTTAGATTTTTTCAAAATTGTTTGGAGTAAGCTGGCCTTCATGGCAACGGATAACACTGAAGTTGATTTCGGTGGACCTCAAGGATCTGGCTCAGGTCTGTTGTTGAAATATCACAATGACACTTTCGTGATTGAATGGAAGGCCATCTGCAGCAGATGGCCTTCCATCTGCACCATTCACCAGATAATTCACCATTCACCAGATGCAATGGACAACTCATCCAATGCCTATAATTCGTTTTTCCAAAGATGACGGTCATTTTACCATCACAACGTTCGTTTCTCACCTAGACAACTTATTAACAGTCATTTCACACCCTTTCGAAAAAGGGAGTTTTTCTTGGAGTAAACCTAGAGGAAAAAAATTTCTTGTCGAATACGTATAAAACATAAATAAATAAAATTTAAAAATGTGAACTGACTCCTTTTAAAACAAGTTTCGAGAAAAGTAACTATCGTTAAATAAGAAGAGGTATACTGGACATATGTTGCAAACTATTTAACTATTTAAAACTATAATCAAGAGTTAATAACGTTTCTTAGTTAGTAATATTAAAGTTCTACTGAGCAAAAAACTTACATTAATTTCAAGAACAGATTTGAAGAACTTGTATCAAATTATTAATAAAAGAAGGAAAATCATTTTCATCGCAATTTCGTGAAAATGTGAAAAACTGTTTTAATGAATGAATTTCATAAAATCATATCTTTCATTTTCTTCTCGTTTTGGGGAGCCTCCTTTGCCCTCTTTGGAAACTCATGACCTGGAATATTAATTACAACAAGAAAAGAATTTGTTCTAGTCTACATCTTAATATAAAAAATTTAAAATGATATTAATATTTAAAGTTCTAAATCTCAATGTACATTATTTTTCATTCACAAATGTGATAATATCGAAAACTATTCCAAGAAATATATTCAAATTGATGTTATTTGATAATACCGTTATTCTCATGAACTTGATTATTTCCACAGCAATAATTCCACCGATGAAGATGCAGAAAGATATATAAACAAAAAAGTGGACGGTGTTTAGCCAACGAATCATTATTTGGAGTGGAACAAAGAAATATAATTTCAATGCATAATGAATATAATTACTCCATTAAATATATTTACAGCGTAGTTTTTCTACATCAATATGATATTTTATATAAAAGATAAATCGAATCAATAACAATATCAATATAAATTGCTTTGCCGAATGTTATGAATATATATATATATATATATATATATATATATATATATATATATATATATATATATATATATATATAATGAGACAAATTTCTTATGATAAATCCGAATACATGGAAAGAAAACCAAAAAATAAATCTTCTCTTATAACAAAACATGGTGAAATTCTGCAAGTAGGCCATTTTAAATACCTCGGGGAAGTTATACAGTCCTCAGGTTTAAACCGAATCGCTAATGAACAGAGAATAACCAAGCTCCAAAGGGCCTACAAACTAACATGGGCTCACTATAACAAAAAGTGCACTTCGAGAGGCGCCAAATTGAGGCATTATAACACAACGATTCTTCCAGAAGCAATCTACGCAGCTGAAACAATGGTTATTGGCGGCCATTCAAGAATTAGAGAAATAGAAAAACAAGAACGAAAAATTCTCAGAAAGATTTACGGGCCAATCAATAGAAACGGTATTTGAATGAAAAGACCTCAAATTGAACTGTATTAAAAGACAAATACGATAACGGAAGGAATCAGAAAACGACGAGCACAGTTCTATGCACATGTCTACAGAATGAAACAGTCCAGAATACCGAAGAAACTACTCGATATAATTATGAATAGTAAATGCGGAACAGAGTGGCTAAAAGAGGTCCAAGAGGATCTAAAACAGATCAATATAAAAAATCTCGAAGATCGCACTGAATGCCGCTATAAAATCGCACATATAATGTTTGAGCAAAAAGTAATTCGTCAACCTGGAGTAAAGTGGACAGATGAACGGAAGAAAGAGCATTCAGAGAGGATGAAGCATTTTTGGGAGGCAAAAAAGATGAAGCAAAATTCCTAATGATTGCGGATTCAAGTTCAGTCGCTCTCCTCATGGGGAACAATCGAAATAATAATAATATAATGAGGATTAAATGAAACATAATTCCCACAACTGCAATTTTTGATTTAATTAGCTACCGGTTTCGCGAAGTATTATTCGCATCTTCAGGCTTCAGAGGGAGTAGACCACACTGGTCAACTATGAGGACATGTCAATTTCATGTATGTTATTGAATAATAATGGACTGGTACAAATATAGCTCGTCCCGTAGAAGAGAAAGAAAAATCACAAATTAAACATAAAACACAAGTCGCACGAATCACAAATATGTTACACAATAGTTCTCTTTATTTTTACTGCAGTCTTCTCAAATTCACATGTCAGACATGATGGAAACTGAATTTTTCTTTTATCTTAGGACGAGCTATATTTGTACTAGTCCATTATTATTCAATAACATACATGAAATTGACATGTCCTCATAGTTGACCAGTGTTGTCTACTCTCTCTGAAGCCTGAAGATGCTAATAATACTTCGCGAAACCGGTAGCTAATTAAACCAAAAATTGGAGTTGTGAGAATTGTGTTTGTACTTGAATTGTTAATACTTGCAAAAGAATTATCTGAAAACAGAAAACAAAACGGTTTCATGTTCTGAATTGAATTGGCTATGACCTCAAGCAGAATGAAACATTTTCAATGAAAAAAAACAAAATGCCGGACTTTTGAATTTCTTTTACCCTTTTTTTTACTTTCAATTGTTTATCACTTTTTTAAATAATGATGAATATTTCTGGTTCTACTTAAGGTCATAGCCAGACATCTAAAGAGTAAAATGCCGTTTGGTATGATCGATAAGTACAATAGTTTTGAAATGTTTAATTATTTCAAATAAACGTGGTTTGGAGAAAAATCAGTTCAAAGTTTTTATTCGTGAAAAATCGTAAAAAAAGTGAATTTTACTCCATTCCAGCTTCATACACAATTCCTTCCTGGTCTTCGTAAGCATCATTCTGAAGAATTCTTGCATTTCTCAAAGCAGTTCAACAAAATAACAAGACAATAACAATAAAACAAAGAACAAAACAATAAGACGACCCGAAGGCACGCAGCAGCTGCCGCAACCGAAGGCGTTCGAGCGGCCGGATTTACTGCAGCGCTCCCTAATCTTTTATACCTGCTTCTCGGTCTTGCTGACCTTCGGGACCAACTCTATACTATTTCCACGAGTATATAATAGCAATTCATGAAAAAAAAAATTTCGATTTTTTCAAAATTGTTTGGAGTAAGCTGGCCTTAACATTTATCCCATGAAGGATAATGGAGAATAGAATAATCTCTAACATTGATCCCTAGAAAGACAACGGAGACTCCAAACCCAAATCGCTAATACAATCCCCCATTTGGTTTATGGAGTATACATTCAATACAGTTGCTAATAATTGTGACATTCCCTTTAACTCCATTGCAGTTATTATTAAGAGTTATGTGAACAAGTGAAATTAACTAAAATGAATTGATTTAGATTGAGTTCTTTGTAAAATTTCATTTAATTTTATTATTTAGTAATTAGTTACTCTTTTAGTTTTTTAGATTAGATTTACCTAGCTCTTTGCTATATTTCATTTCAATTTATTCATTTAGTTATTGTTCAACATCACTACATAGTATAAAACAAAGTCGCTTTCTCTGTCCCTATATCTCCATGTATGCTTAATCTTTAAAACTACGCAACGGATTTTGATGCGTTATTTTAATAGTGATTGAAGAGGAAGGTTTTATGCATAATAACATCCATTAAATAGTGGAGAAATACTGTTATTTTTGAGGTTTCTAATGTGATGTCGTAAATAATTACATTTTTTCCGCTTACATTGCAAACGCAGGCTAAACCCTACGAGATTTATCAAAATAATGTACTAAGTATTATACACATTGAAAAGGTCTACAGAAAACTCGGCTATGTTATATGTCTATCTCTTATGGATATCCCACAATAACATTTTTTTGTCATTTACTTTTTAGGACAAATAATGGCTAATTTGCGAAGAGATTTTAACCAATACAGCTTTAATTCTTATTCTATTAAATACCTTGAATATATTGTTGATTTAATATAGATCTATATGGCTCTTTACAGCATATGATTCAAATGAATATTTTCGAAGATATTAGAGATTTACAGAGTTTCACAGCTAGTTATGTTACAATTTTCGGTAAATGGGTATTATACCCGTTGAGAATAATGAACTTATTAATATAGAGGAAATGAAATGTATCAAATTATCTAGCAAATATTTCAATTTATTGGATTGCTATATCAGTTACGTTGAAATGTTGACATAAAGAAATTAAAGACGGTGAAAGTGGGAAGAAATAAATTTGCAGTAATCGACGATCCCATCTATTTACCAAGAAATCACCTGGCTAATACGTCGAGGAGAGTCAGGTTGACATCAGGAAAAACAATATTGTCCATCGGTTAGATCCTACCAAAAACAAATACGGTGAAAGTGTTTTCACTAGTAGAAGAATGGTCAGTCTACCGGGTATTTATTATTTTTATAAAACTTGCGGAGTAATGTGCATGTTGATTTCTTGAACATGGAACTGTGAGGTGAGTTGAATTCGAATGGTGTTGTATTTCTATGAAATGTATTATCATAGTTATTCTAGTGGTGATTCATTTTAGTGATGATATCCTTTATAATAATAATAAGTTTTAATAATTTTTTCATAATTTAATACAAATACGCTCGACGATATTTCGAAGTACTACTTCTTTATCAAATGCTGAATTAATACTAGGTGTAATTTTACAAACTCACTACTTATAGCTATTTTCACAGAACATACCAGGTATGTTCTATGACTAACTTGGAATGAGGACCATAGAATACAACTGATATATAACGAAAAAAGAATAGTATACCTGGAAATGAACACAGAAAATCAATTTCTTAAGTCAGGTACCTATACCAACTAAATGTAGGAAAATATAAAAAAAATATACAACTAAGATTTCTAATCACAATTGAGTTGCCAAGTTTTTCTTCTAATGTAAATTTTATTTTGGGGTGTATTGAATTGATGAAATTTTGAAAAGAACGAAGTTGTCTTTTCGAACCTGTAAAGCAACAAATAATATCGTCAACATATGTGATATAGAAAACGTCTTCATGCGTATTTGTATTAAATTATGAGAAAATTCTAAATATTGTTTCATTATGGATATTAATTTTCTCCAAGTATCGGCCTCATCAATTATCAATAATAAGTTCTTTATTCTCAACAGGTAAAATACCCAATTACAGAAAATAATAATATAATGTTGATTAATAACTAAATAAATAAAATGAAAAAATATAATAAAGTGCTCAATCTAATCTAAAAGAAATTAAAAAGTAACTAATAATGAAATAATATTTTTTACAAAAAGATACAATAATTTTTTAAAAGAATTATGATTCTTACATAATTTCATTTGCGGATCTATTTAAATAAAATTATTCCTTTTGCACATAAATTATTTAGGCATTTAGATGTATACTGCACTTATCAATATAGAAATCCTTTTGTTCCCGAGACCTTGTTTGGTAATCATGTACATCTTCGTCGTATTTTACATGGTCAACGATATAGTTACGGACCTTGCCATATTTTATTTTATAAATAAAGTCCAAAGTTTTATATACTATGTGCTGCCTAATATTCAAACAACTTAGTGTATCTAACATACATAAGTATTACATGTGAGTTATGTACCTATTTTTCTTCAATATAATCCTAAATGCTCTATTTTGGAGCTTTCGCAATTTTTGAATATCATTTAGAAGCAAGGTGTATAATACACTCGAACAAAAAATTATATGTGGTAATAATACCAACTTATACAATAATGACTTTGTAAAGACACTAACATAGCCACTTATTTATATAATAACAACAATAATAATAACAAAAAACATTCAGCATCATTGAATGGAGTCATACGTTTCAGCTAAAATTAATTGAATTGACACAGAAAAGTGAACATCTCATAATCATAAAAATTATGAGAATAACATTTTTTAAGTGTATATATTCGAAGGAGAAAAGATTACCGCTCTCAGCGTGTCACATTTGTGTCAGTGAAGAGTCATCACTCCGCTTTCATAAATTCATATTCTCTGATTTTATTGAAATCAGACATAGTGCAGTGAATACAATTTGACCTCCTATTTATAACCTGATTATAAATAAAGTAATCTTTTCATGGGTTTCAAATGTGTTCTTATTATAACATTTGTGCCGATTTTCAGTATACATACGAAAATTAGATTTGTTAGTTCATAATAATAATAATAATAATAATAATAATAATAATAATAATAATAATAATAATAATAATAATAATAATAATAATAATAATAATAATAATAATAATAATAATAATAATAATAATAATAATAATAATAATAATAATCAGTTAATAATAATATTATTAATAATAATAATAAAAATAATAATAATAATAATAATAATAATAATAATAATAATAATAATAATAATAATAATAATAATAATAATAATAATAATAATAATAATAATAATAATAATAATAATAATAATAATAATATAATAATAATAATAATATAATAATAATAATAATAATAATAATAATAATAATAATAATAATAATAATAATAATAAATAATAATAATAATAATGTTTTCTTGATGTAAATCCATTATAATTGAATATAACTTAAATAATAATAATAATTGACTACATAACGCGTTTCGTCGTTAACGACTTCTTAATACAGAATAATCAAAACATTATTCTGTAAGCATCTAAGAACGAAACGCGTCATGCTAACAGTGTAAATCATAAGTTCAAGTGTTTGAATTTAAGTTATATTCAACAATAATAATAATAATAATCATCATCATCTTTATTCATATACACTTCACAGTGTCTCTGAAATTTGCAAAAAAATCAATATAGATACACATTTCTCTTGGTTTCATACAACTGGATATGAACAAAGACAGAAAATTTTGTACAACCCTCACAAAGGTATAATACCAGAGTGAAGGATTTTTTCAAAAATTTTTTTCTAATGATAGAGTAAATAATATTCTTCGCAGTATTTAAAAACGTATTTTCATATTTACCTCATTCTAATAAGCTGTACCTATACTGCACAGAACATTACTAGGTCGTAAACCTCTACAAATATCTGATACATTTTACTATATACCTAATCTTCCATTAATCAATGTATGATACAAGGGGTAGTATGATATGCGGGATTTTTCCGTTCCTGAGAATATTATTCTATAGCTACATTGCTTGGTATATTTTATATTCTGATTTCTTGACGTGTGTAAGACATTTTGATGTTCAACATTTTATTTTATATCTGTATTCTTTTTACTGTTGTTCATCATACGCTTATAACATAAATAAACTTACTTACTTACAGTAGATCATCTCCACCTGAGATATCTATTTCTTTAGGGCTTTCTTGATGAAATAACAAATCGGTTTATCATATTTAGTTAGTTACCGAAATTTTCAATTTTAATTACCCTGGTATGATTTGTTCTATAAAATACATTATTATGAATATAATTATTCATTTTATTTTTGAAATATTAAAATGATTGATTTATTAAATTTTTTTTCACAGGATGAGAATGCTGATTTATCTACTGCAAGTCTTCGTTGGAATTGGTGAGTTTATTCAATAATAAAAGTGGAATAGTTATTAGTTGCACATCCAGTTCAATAGGTTTGAATGCTTTCTATTTATCTCTTTTTTGCGTTTTGAGTAAAGTATGGAAAATATATTCTATATTATCTATATGTAAATCTATATATATATTATATGTAAACTGAGAAATGTTTATGCTGAAAATGATGCATTAGGAATGAAACGTAGTAGTAAGTAAACAACTAGAAAACTAGACAACATGCTAGATTATAGCTTAGTAAATACTTTATTTGATGGCACTGAAATAATTCTTTACTATGTTTTCTTCAAATTTTAAAATACGATAAATGAGGAAATTCTAAGTTTTTTTTGATCACCAGTCAAACGTTTTCGAAGCTTCGAGCAGGTCCATCCTCATTTCTTTGTTCAATAAATGCAATATTTGAAGATTAGTCACATCTTTCACATGGTAATTCTTGAAACAATGCTTCCAATTACAGATGATTGATTGTCTCTGTTCATATTAGTATTTTTGTCAGTTTCATAGATATATATTGACCGTATTTAGATACATATCGATCGTATTTCAATGTTAATATATGCAACAATAATTAATGAAAAGGATTTTAAATTGACTGTTATCATTTCAAATATTGACTAGTATTGCCATTTACTTGGTGCAAATTATTTATAACTACAGGATAATTCAAACACTTGAATTTGATTAAAAGTATTATATCATATTCTGTTAGCATCTGAAGAACTCGGTTATACCGAACGAAACCGTCAGGTTATGACAATAAAAGTGTAAAGCAAATTCAAGTGTTTGGAGTATCCTATTGGTATTCTTTTGCTGAAAAATCAATTTATGATGTATCATCCGAAGAAGGTGAAGTTCACTGAAACGCATTATTGCTTGATATACTTGTTTTTTAATACATGGGTGATTTTTTAAGCGTAGTTTTATTTTAAATCGGATAAAACACTCAATTTGCATCATATGTTCAAAATTTGTATTGAAATTGATGACTTGGCCTTCGCCATTTTCATTTTTAAGATAACTTCATGTAAATGTCCCCGGCTCCGTATCAAATGGTCCATTCGGAAGGTCCAATTTTGCGTCACTTTTTCGTTCATTTCGGCATGTATCCCACGAATTACGCGTGTTATGTTATCCTGTAAGGCTTCAATCGTGTTCGGCTTGTCCACATACACTAACGACTTTACATAACCGCACATAAATAATCCAGAAGCATCAAATCGCATGATCTTGGCGGCCAATTCACAGGGCCATTTCGAGAGATAAGCTGCTCACCAAATTTATCCGACAACATGTCCATTGTTTCACGAGCTGTGTGGCATGTGGCACCGTCTTGATGAAACCAGATGTTAACCAAGTTCAATTCAGCCAACTGGGACAAAAAAAAAGTTGCGAATCATGGCTCGATATCGTTCGCCGTTGGCGGTAACGTTTCTTAAACGGTCGTCTTTGAAGAAAAATGGACCGATGATGCCACCAGCCCATAAACCACACCTAACTGTCGTTTTTTCGGGATGCATCGGTAATTCTTGTATGGCATGTGGTTGTTCATCACTCCAGATGCGACAGTTTTGTTTATTTACATATCCGTTAAGCCAGAAATGAGCCTCATCACTGAACACAATTTTTCGATAAAACAGAGGATTTTCAACTTAAACGTTGTGGTAGGTCATCTGGCTTCAATTCTTGCAAAAGTTGAACGTTATAGGCTTTCAAACCCAAATCAAGTCGTAAACTTTTGCATGTGGTTGAGTAACATGCCCTATTGCTGTGAATGGCGACGAATTGACATTTCAGGAACCTTATTAACGCTGTAGGTACGCTACAGCTGCAATATTCTCTTCAGTACGGACTGTACGCATGCGAGACAATGGTTTAATGTCCAACAAAGTAAACTTGGTGTGAATTTTGCTGATAACAGCACGAATTGTTCATTCACCAGGTCGATTATGACGACCATAATATGGTCGTAACAAACGATACACATTTTTCACAGAGCATGAATTTTGATAATAAATTTCAACAATTTGCAATCGATACTCGTTTGTAAGTTTTTCCATGATGAAATGGCAGAGTATACTAAAAAATTTTCACTTTGACAGATGACGTTTGGATGGCACTACCAACCAGTGCCGCCCACCTAAACAACTTGACTCTTAAAAAATCACCCTTTATAACACTTACCATTTACCACTTACAGATTTATTGTTTTCATATCAGCCTAGAAAGTGTTAAAACTACTTTGTTCTCGTTTGTAATGTTATTATTTATTCTCTTCGAGGTTATTATGATTCATTGGTAAATCAATTGTGTTGTTAAAGGAAGTTTTGTAGTCAATAGGTAGTTTGGCTCTTAGGAATTTGATAGCTATGGAATGTTACTCGGGAGCAGACTGCGCACTGTATTTAGCATATAAGTAGTACGTTTTTTACTAAACTTTGATTTGGTGATCTTAGCAAATCCATACCTTTAGATAGTGTTTTAAATGTGCATAGATGATAATTGCACGGTTTTGTATGAAAATCAAATACTGAATTGTTTTAACCGTTTATTTATTTATTTTTTCTGAACAGTTGGGAATTTTCGTGTTGTTATGAATACCGGAATGCGTGGATTCACATTTGGATACTGTTATCTTTAAGAAATTGAATCCCGTATGTTTTATTGAAAAAGTACTCATTCCATTGAAATCTTATTTTTTCATTCTATCCAATCAGTAAATATATATAAATTTTTTTTTAAGACTGATGTTTGACTTCGTTTCTTGTATGGTATCTGAAAAACAATGATGAACTTATTGAAAGTTATTTGCTTTTTTCAGGATTACTGCAAACACTTCAAGTTAATACCTACTCCGAGCTTCTTCTTCGAAATAAGAGAGACGTAGAATTGGATAATATCACCTTTTCTTTCGACTGTTCAAAGAGAGCAATTGGTTTTTATGCCGATGTAGAGTATAATTGCCAATTTTTTCATATGTGCGATCAGAATGGCCGAAGAGTTCCTCATATGTGTGCAAACGATACGACTTTTAATCAGGAATATAGAATATGTGACTGGCACTATAATTTCAATTGTTCTGAGGCACCAATGTGGTATGTTGAATTGAGTGTACGGAAACTGAGTCATTCTACTTCTATTGGTTTAATGAATGTGGAAATCAAATAGGAAAATCACAAATCTGAATATAGTGAAATAAGTAGGAAAATAGATGAATTATTATTTCTTTTTAAATTCAAAACGAGAACTGAAGAAATTAGTAAGACAAAATAAAATAAATACTTGAAAAGTACCAATGATGAATCTGATGACAATATTCAGACATGTTTAGTTCATTTCAAAAATTAATGAAACACCGCTTAACGATTTTCAAAAGAAAATATACATAATTATGTGAGTCAATATTAATTATTAATAACGAGTAAGTCAATAGAACTACTTGAGAGTTAGATCAGTGTTTTCCAATCTTTTTGTGCCATGACCCTCTAGTCTTTCTAAAAGTCTTATCCCCCCGAAAATATGGAAAAGTTAAAATTGAGAAGTGTGAAAGGGTTGAACGAGTGATGAATACATTTTCGAATTGCCTCTTTTGACAATTAAGTTGCCCAATTGTGGGGCCCTAAGCCCCACGTTGAGAAACAATTTTACATGCTTAGCATTATTGAGGTATTAGTGAAAAACATATCGAGTAGAGTTTCAGCTGACGACTGAAAGAAGAAATATTTAATAAATTCAATCAATGTGTATTTTTCTCCTAACGTGTTTCATAGTTTTTTTTAAATATCAACAAAAGTATATTAGCATTACGCACTTTTTTCTTGATTTGTCTTATCGGAGGGAATTAATTTGATGTATCTAAATTAACTTAACCCAACTATTACTCATTTTCTTGGTATACAATACACTATAATGAATATCAAATAGTAGTTCTTGTAATGAGGATTGAAAAATTTAAAAACTTTATTAACTTTCAATCGAAAAAAACCATTTCAAAACAAAGCAAGCTCGAGTTTTTCGTTAAATTTAACATTGGCAGATTATACATCGTAGTTATTTTCAGGTATTACTTGAACGAGTTGACCTATGTACCTGATAAATCTAATGAAGAGGACTATGAATATTGAAGATGAATACATATTTACATAACTTAAAATTTGTCTGTTGAGCAACTCACATTCGTATTTATTTCTGTAAAATCTGTAAAATTTTTGAAAATTTCCTAAAATTAAAAATAAATTTTTTTAAAAATGCGTGAACTGACAAAGATCATATTTTGTCTATATCTAATCCTGATTGTTGCTGATTCTTTTGTTATTATATATATTTGACCTGTTTATTATTATATCTTGAGGCTAAAAACTGATGTACTACTAAGTTTTTTTACTACACATACTAAACAAGAAAACAACATTGCAAAGATACGAAAAGTCTGGACATTCAAAATCATTCACAGATAATGCCCAAACAATTATCTCTATCCTCTATTATGCCTTGAAATGCGTAATAGATACAGAGCAAACAAAACATTAGTTCAAGTTATTTTAAAACTGCTGCCAAGTCACCGGTTTTGCGTAGATTTAAGGCATAAATGACTTGTTAATAAATCAATCATAGAGTATTTCCCAAGAACTGAACACTGTGGGCTACACTGACAGTTCTGTCATTAAAATGGAATTGCAACGAAAACACTGTTTTCTAGAGACAATCAATTTAGATTTTCTATGAAACACAATTTCATATGAAAATTGTGACGTAATGTAGATCTATAAAACCGTCTTTTGATTGGCATTTGATTGAAAATAAATTTACATCATGTGAAGACCTTCAGCATTCAAACTCTTCAGTATAATAACTGTTTACGCTCACTTCAATTTTGTATATTTATAATTGGACATATATATTAGATTAATTTATATTATTTTATACGTTATAAGCTTTCCACGAAAACTAAGCTGCATCAATTTAAATACTAATGAGTAGTCTCGAGACTGAGGGAAATAACGGAGGCAAGTCTCAATAAGACTCCGAAGTATTCTTATAACAAATGCATAAAACTGATAATAATCCTGTTTCTTTTTATGAATTATGATTATATGATTAGTTTATAGTAGGTATCATATAGTAGGTAATGCTGAGAAAATCATTTATAATAAAGAACTATAGAATATTTTTCTGCAAAAATGATGCTGATGGCGTTTTCTATATTTGGGCGGCCACAAATAGACAAAAGTCATCCGAAAATATAACAAGTTTGAACGCATTGAAAAGTTACAAATTTGAATTAATTTTGAATGAGTAATGTGTTTATGTACTTGGAATTTTATTGCCTTGATATGCTTAAACAGGGTTTTCTTATATAAAAACGTATTTCTTGATGGAACATTTTATATATACCAATGTAAAATAACGTATTCCCTTTGAAATGTTAGTGATAACACCGGCTGGCTCTAAAATTTGGGAGATGTATATAAATTCACCTGATTTATGTGCAATATAGATAGTGAAACTAGAGAGAAAAAAATAAGTCATAAAAAGAATCGAGATTGAAGATTTCTCTTAGCTTCGAGATCCAGATTTCTTCCTGCTTGATTAGAACGCCTCTTTCCACTTTCCAGTTATTCAGATTGTATGTAAATGATGGAATCCAATTCTTAGAGAGCCGCTGGTGATTTGATGGAACCTTAACTTTCAAATCCAGGGGATATGCGCTTTCAAGCTCACTCAAAACTTATAAATAAAAGTATAAGATATTATATTTAGCAACCAAGAATTTCCTTACAATTCAATATTGCTGCGAGATCTTTATTCAGAACACGAAATAACAGAATGAATTTACAAACGAATATACTCCCCACTCCTTAAATCCCGCAAGCCGACTGGTCCTCATGGTGGAAAATGACCAAGACCCTCTAAAGATCATCCAAGGGATGGAAAAGGAAGTAGGGGCAGACAAAACGAAAGATGAGAAGATGACATGCTGAAAATAGCTGGCCCAGTATGGAGCCGATTAGCAAGAGACAGGAATACGTGGAAATTCTTAGAGGAGGCCTTTGTCGATAGACAAGTTGTTCAACAAAAGTAACCAGTTGCCATACACTTTATTACAAGTTAGAATTATAATGTATATTTAGTTTCTTTTAGCAAGTATGCATATATCAAGTTATTGTAAAAAGAAAGAGTAATAAAGGCTATTTTATTTTATTTTAATTTATTTTATTTTTCTTTATTTTATTTTATTTTTTTCATTTTATTTCATTTTATTTTATTTCAATTTTATTTAATTTTATTTTTTATTTATACTCCTTACTTACATCGGTGCATTTCGATTTACGATTATTCCATGCGACGCGGTCTTAGCAAATATTCATTTAACCAGTGTGAGGTTTTTGAAACTTTAAAATTAATTTTGTGGTAATAATTCTTCTTTTGATAAACAATATAAATAACGAATGCAACGCTACAAAAAAATGATATGTTTGATACTTTACTGAAATCTCAAGGTCCTTTCAGATCATCACAAATTAAAAATAACCGTGATTACAAATCAATCTTCAACATTCATCCTCTGTGTAAATGCTGATAAATACGTATTATATCCATCAATATGCTATAAGAATCTGATTATTGTTGAATCGATTATATATACCCAGTTTCTATAAAGCATCAGAATTTTTGTGACGTAAATTCTTATATAATGTTGAATTGATTCAGTTCTGAGAAACAATGATGAAGTTATTGGAAACGTCAAATTTAGAATATTATGGAGATTTGTAGAATATATTCCAATGAATTTATGAATACTGAGTATTCGATGTCAGAATCTGAAATGAAAGATGAAGCACACTATTTAAATTAATTCGCAGTAGTTATATATTTTAATAATTTATTGAAATTTACAAACTACACTATATATAAAGATATTAAGTATCTATTGAGTATATACAGTATATGTGGAAATGTGAGGAACAATGACTAATTATTGAAGTTTCAATTGTGAAAAACGATTGAAAACTTGAACACATTTCAAGAGTTAAAAACTATTATATATGTGGCGGCTCGTTTTCGTTTCTCAATGAATATATTCATATTTCAGCTTTCACCTGCCATCTTTTGGCTAATACAGCTCCCTCTGGGGTGCACTATTGAAGGGTCGGTAATAGAACTATTTATAACTGATTTGCACGTCCCGCCTAATAGGGTACCTATTTAAGTATTAAATTCTTTGTTATTCGTTTCTCAGACTCGTTTTTGAAGTAATCTATAGTATTGTAAAATATTGCATTTTATGTTTTAATAGCAATAATTTCTCCGAATATCCTCGATTCGGACTGGCAATTCATAGTTCATCTTTCACCTCCCACCGGGGTACGTTATCGAAGGGAACAGTAAAAAATTATAGTAACTAACTATACTGTACCCTTGTTAAGTAATAAACTCTTCGTAATTTTCATTTTTCATTATGTACAAATCTTATGATTCTTGAATCTGTAAATCTTGAATCCTGTCAAATTGTCACGTAGATTTCCATTGTTGAGTACTGTTGAAAATGTATAAAAGCAGAGACATGGAAAGATTCGAGAGGGTTGAGAAGAAACGAGTCTAAAGTACAGTTCGTCCTGATAAGTTATATCCTACCGTATTGATAGTTCTAAAATAAAGTTAAGAAGTTCTTCGAAGTGTATTTCAATTGAAACTTCCTTCACACATCAGATAAATAAACAGGCGGTAGTGTAATACAAGTTCATCAATTAATATCATACACACAACCCCGCCAAATATATATTATGCATTACCACGGAATTATGGGCCACGGAAAGAGAGGGGGTTGCAACCCTTGAGTTTTTCCCCTTAACACATGATTTTGTACGGCGTTGCGGAATAACGGATTAAAAGCTGTATTGATACAGTATGAAACTGATGCCGTACAAAATGAAATGACCAAATTTACCCTGGAAATTGTCAGAAAATCAAAAAAATTTACCTACTTTGTGGCGCACCATTTTTTCGGCACTGGGCGATTTCTTATTATTTTTCATGGATCTATCGATGGTAAAAATGCCGTGCAAAAATATATGACCAAAATGTACTCACTCTTACCTGCACTTCTGAATTCTCACCAACACTCAGTTGGACAGCTTACAAGTGACGGCATAGGGCTGAATCTTATTATTTTAAGCTCTTATATCGTCCTATATACGTCACCTGGTGGTTCATATGACCCATCCATTTTTGGACAGGGGCCTGTAGTCTAATAGTGAATATTCTCAAAATACTCACCTAGATATATTGTAAATATTCAAAAACTATAAAATTAAAAAGTAACACACTTGACTTAAGTTTCACAGAATATATTAAAAACTCTTCATATGTTTCGGGTCGTTAACCCATTATCAAGAGTATACAATATTACTGTTAGTATACTGTTAGTTAGAGTAATATTGTATACTCTTAGTATACTGTTGGTTAGAGTAACATTGTATGGGTCAAAATCAGAGAGGTGAGAATCATGCTTCTGACAAAGATTTTCTTAATAAAATAACGTGGTATGGCTAAAATACTTGTTTCCAAATGAAGTTTCTGCGCATAATTACAAGGCACTTATGATATTTATTTTTTTACGATAATATTTTATTAGATTTTAAACTAAAAAGGCCTAAATAGTCATTCCGGGAACGCGTCCTTATACCACGTTTCATAGTTGAGACAAGTCAAAAATGTTTACAATTAAGACTTAAAATTTTTATATATTAGCTTCGAAAATTATTAAATTACGAATATACGTATAAATTAAATAGCTAAAATATATATTTTTCATATTTTGACTATTCAAATGCTGTCTGACGTTTATTAAATCATTCATTGAACGCGATGGATATCGGTCGATATAATTCAAACAAAACGCGCTAGGTGGCGCTAGCGAGCAACAGTGTGAAGTTCACTAGTCAAAGGACAAGACGCGTGTCGTGTTTTTGGAAAAAAAATAATTGATTTTATTGGTAAGTACGTTTTAATTTCGTATGTGGGTTGCGTACTTTAATTCCCTATCACTACGGGAACGCTGTTTGGTGATTAGTTTTCCGATAATTTGCATACTTTTTGCTAAATTCTTATAAATATTACAGTTCACGTGTTCCTAACCTCAAAAACCAATATCTAACATAGCGGCATGAAGCGTGATATGAAAATATTCATCGGATAGTCATTCAGGGAACGGTCATTTCGGGAACGTTCTCGTATATGACGGGCGTTCTCGAAATGACGGGCAAAATGACGCTTTCTTGCTTTTAAATACATATAACAATGCATTTTTTTTTGTTTTAGGTAACCACTTAGTAATAGTAACATGGAAAGAAGATAAGCAGAACCTCCGTGTCATTTATTGTAAATATTTGTCGTGAACACAATTCGCCGATCTGCAATTGTCAAGCGCGAGGTGTTCAGCTTAAATTTGCCCTAGACACATACACTAGATGGAAGAACGTTGCTTTAAGTACTTGGTTAATGATAAAGCAATTGTTTGAGAATAGTTCGGAATTTTTACATTTTCCGAGGCGAGGTATCCATTTTTCTCGGACTTTATATACATCTATTCAATAACTGTTTACCTTTGCAGACTCAGGGACAAATATATCATCCAACAGGTTTTTATTATTAATATTGCTAACACCGTATGTTGATACAAATTTTTCAAAATTAATTTTATGGGTGAGTCAGCAAGGCAAGTCGGTGAAAAGATCAGTTGTGGAACAAGTCCAAATGTTTTTCAATCAACACAACGAATTGGTTGCATAATTCACAAGTACATAAAAACAAAATTGTCACCGACGCCTATAAGACGCTTGCAACACGTTTTGAGGAAGGGGGTTTTTAAAATAGCATTTATTGGAAAACTTGAGCTGGTAATACCTCATTTAAAATATTTCAACTTCATATTGTCCTACTGTTGTAGTTGTTGCAACATATGTTTTCCATTCATTATAATTTTATACTTTAAATGTTTCTTTGTTTCTTAATGCGTAATTTATTTATTGTAGATTTTTTAATTAACCAAAATATGCACGACTTTTATATGCCTTACCTACATACAATGAAGCTTGTTGTAATTATTATTGCAATAATTATTGATTGAGATTGAATTCTCGCTTAACTCTTGGTGAAACATAATTAAATATTAAATTAAACTCTTGGCTTTATGTTTCACGATTATATTTAACAACATGAATTAGTCAACATGTTTCGAGCGTCACCTCTTCTTCAAGACTCAGTCTTGAAGGAGTGCCTTGAAAATAAGCTCACGCTCGAAACATGTTGACTAATTCATGTTGTTAAATATAATCGTGAAACATTACGCCAAGAGTGATAATTATTATCAAATAAAAACACTTGGCTTGGTTTCACAACATTTTTAATAAATACTGGACAATTGTTTCGGGGTGTTACCCCATTTTCAAAAGTTAAAGTCACATAAAAAAAGTTCAGTTTAACTTTCAACAATGAGGTAACACCCCGAAACATTATTTATTAAAAATTTTGTGAAACCAGGCCAAGTGTTTTTATTTAATATATCAAACAATGTTTCACCGAGAGATCAGCGAAGATTCAATCAACTTTATCTAAAAATTATTTATCACAACAAATATACTTACCTGAAGTTTTGATAAATTGGCTTAAATTGGCTATATTTGCAGGCACGTCAAAAAAGGAAATTAAATACTTGTTGGGCACTTGCACTAGATGAATTTTCAGGCTAGGGTTAACCTCAATCAGGCTATGTCTGCTCATATAAAAAGACAAAGCCTAGGAGAGGCTATCTCTCTCACCTTCTAATAAACTATATCTGTTTCACTGACACCAAGTACTGAATCTGAAAAAATATAACACGACACATTATAATAATAAACTTGATTTTTGTATTGATTATAAAGTGTGTACACGCCAATTGTAACAATATTCCAGATGGCTTCGACATATGTCATTAGCCAGCACTTATATTTTTTTAATACATTATCAAAACAACAAAGTATAAAACAAAATGAAATTAATGTTTAGACACAGGAATACTATACGCCTAGGGCAGTCATGGGCAAAGTACGGCCCGCGGGCCAAGTGCGGCCCTCGGGCTAGTCTGATCCGGCCCGTGACACGATTTTGATTAACCCCTAAAATTAATGGCACATAGGAAGTGATAACTTTTTTTGTGCAGCTATAATAGTTAACGGGAGTCTTAGGTATGGTATTATCGCATCTAACATTAACTGAGTTTGCATCGCGTGTTTTCTTTCTGTACAAAATGTATGTATATCGGTAGTATGGCGATTTAGTGCGATGCGTGTGGCCTGTCCTATAGATCGTTCGGTGTTGCTCGGTCAAGTTCGGGATGAATCGGCGCTAGCAATATTGTTTTGTCCGTCGGCTGTTCTCAAGGTAAGAAAAACGTAAAATGCCTTCATGAAGAATATGAACGAAGATTCCAAGACTTCAAAGTTATCGAACAGGACCTGGAGATTTTTACCATGCCATTTAATTTCGATTGTGAATCAGTTAAACCAGAACTGCAGCTCGAATTAATTGAGTTGCAATGTAACACTGAATTGAAACAACTATTTTTCAATGTTTCGAAGATTGAGTTCTACAAGGCCCTGTCAAAAACAACTTTTCCAAACCTGAAATCTCACGCTCAGAAGATAATTTCAATGTATTCCTCTTCCTACATCTGTGAAGAGGTGTTTTCTACTATGAAGCTTCGCAAAAACAGTGTTAGAAACCGATTGACTGACCATAATTTAGCTTCACTACTGCCAATCAGTTCATCTCAGTTTCTACCAGATTATGATCAACTTTTAGAATCTCAGTCACAGTTTCATCTGTCTCATACGCCTTCATGCTCTTCTAAAGATTAATCATTTTTTGTGCCTTGTTTGGAAGTTTTTACCATTTTAGTATATAAGTTGTGTATGATGTAAAATTAAACAATAAAAAAGTTTAGGCCTATAACTTGTATTTTTTTGTTTTTTTTGGCCCGCCTATAAATTTTTAAATTTCATTTGGCCCTCCTTTTAAAAATTTTTTGCCCATCACTGGCCTAGGGGTTCCTCAAGGCGATTTATTCTTCATACCCAAACAAGACATAAACCACTTTATAATTTCACTTTAATGAACTTAATATGCTCGAATAATATTCTGTACACTTCCATATTCCCGAGAGACAGTAAAAATGCCAAATTGAAAGGCTGCTCGTACTTCAGAACATTGGCAAGTCGAGAAAAAAGTCTTGAACAGGATTCTCTGTTATTATCACAAGTCAAAATAATGATAAAAATAATAATGATAAATAAACTGAAGATCATACTGAAGATCGTACTTGAAGTAATATTCAAGCACAATATGATACCTCCCTTTCTCAGAAACCGCTGTTTTAAGGTACAATGAAATTTCGGCGTAATATCGATACCCTGATGTATTTGGGGAGATTCTTGAATATAGTCACAGCCATAAACGATGTTGATTTTTCGAACATTGAAATTATATTGAAGTATTGAGAACAAGTTATCATGATGAATTTTGTATTTATGCTCTTCCACAGTTTCTAGAGTAGGGGAAACACCCCATTATGCTTTAGTGGTAATAATTGACTCCAACCAAATGTCTCCCAATACGTGGATTGAACATAAAGTTAGCATTTACCAAAGGCGTAAGAACTTACGCCTATGAACTTCTTTCTCTTTCTTGGATTTCAAAGGACTGATTTCAGTTTTGAGTCCGATGTTAATGCCACCTTAAGTTAATGACAAATTAAGATACTTTTTTAGAAACAAGATTCTCGTGGAGCTTTGTGAATAAGCTCTCATTTATTTGAGCCTCATCCTTACATAATTCATGATTATATTTTCAAATTATCAGATCTGTTTCTAGTTTAATTGCACACAAATTTCCAATTTTATTGTATTTCTTTTGTTGCCACTTTGTAATTGTCAAAAGCGTTTCAGTAGGGTAATTCGAAATAAAATTAATAAAAATAAGTAAATGAATATTAGTAGAAAAAATATAAAATAAGAAGTAAATTTTTTGAACAGATTCTTGAATTTCGAACGTAGTCCTTGTACGAGTATACTTGTTTTTTATCCATAGTTTTAAATTTGTGAAATAGTTACTTAGCAATATTCAAAATGACCGGGTAATATGACAATTAACGAACTGTATGTGAAATTTTAATCACATATTTAATTTGAAATTTTACTTTTATTGCCAGATATTAAAATAGTGCCTTGATTATTGACGCGATGCATAAAGAGTAGGTAATATGTTAAGAATGAAGACTCACCTAACTGCAAACTTTAATATGTCTTTTGAAAACTTGGAAATTGTTCTTATTAATTTCATGGAGCTAACCATACAAATGTATTGACTTGAATGGTTTTATTGAGGCAATCGCGTAACATTTATATATTATGTTGAATAAAATGACAATAAACTTATATCAAGATTTATTTCCACAGTACGAGATGATTGATAGTATTTGCGCAGTAGATTTTTTGGTATTTACGATTTGAAGCTTTTACTTGTTCCTTAGAAATGCTAGAATTTGTATAGATTTATTCATTTATTATGAATAAATAAATTTAATACGATATTTTCATATAATGTTGTCGAAGTTGTAACTATATGAAACTGTTTTAACATTTATGTCTCCAGTGGTTGACGAGAAACATGAAGATAATGCAAATTTGCTGGAAATAAAGCCTTTATACTCATTGTCCCTTTTGAGTAGTGCTGTGATAATGAGTCTCCCACATAAAAAGGTTCATATCTGGATCTTGACTATGTTTCCAAAGATCTTTAAAGTACATTGCATTCCCAAATTATAGAATTCTTGGAGAGGAAACATGGTGATATAATCTTCCGGGCTGATTCGCCGTGGTCAACTGGAACTCCTTCTCTTCCAGAAATTTCGTCTCTAATTGAGACAGACATCTTCACTGGCGGCGAGTGCTTAGACGTAGTCTGGACTGGAGTAACTGTTGACCACGGTCAACAGCCAGGAAGATTATATCACCATGTTTCACAATGGACATCGGACGTGAAAGCCTACACGATTTCATCTTGGAGAGGAGCAACTTGCAGACTGATTCCCAACATGGATAAGGTCCTTCAGATCCGTGACTACAGCAATGGCGAAGATTATTTCAAGTAAGATGTAAGCGATGAATATGTAATCATGATGTAATTTGATCTGCAGAAGAGCTTTGATAGTGTGGACACAAACATAATTTCACAAAAGCTCGACTAGCCGGGAATGAAAAGTCCTAGACACAGATGCCTTATTTATTTTTGCAGGAATAGTAAAATGATTGTTTATCTGGATGAAGTGTTTTCAACTGAGCTCGACTTTATTTTTGGGGGTGCCAAAAGGTAGTGCCTTTGGTCCACTATTATTCTTATTACTGGTGAAGGTTCTACCAAATTACATTACTGATGGAAATGTTTTGTGTTAATGGACGATACAAGCATTGGTGTCAGCGATAGGACCTCGGTGAGCCTGTCAAAGAAATGTAGCAGGATAGGATTCAGGGAATGGTGCACCTAGAATTGTCTGACGATAAACTAGAAGAAGACAACATGTATGGAATCTCACAATCCTTATAGCACTCCTTGCAGAATTGAATTGATATTCAAAGGAGTTTCTATGAGTATTTTGAATAAGTTGAAACTTCTTGGAACTGTTATTGACAAACATTTGCGATGGTCACCTCAATTAGACTCCATTTGCCAGAAATTGATACGGTGTTATTATGTTTTGGGACATCTGCATAAGTTCGTGGGTGTTCTGGCTACCATTAGTTTCTACCATTCCAATGTTGCTTCTGTGTTGAATTATAACACATCATTGTTGGGAGGTGTGAACGGAATACAGAAACATAGTCTAGGACTCATATTTGGATTCAGTTCACAAAAATCATGCTGAGAGTATCATATTCTTACACTGCCTAGCATATACTGACCCTGACAAGCTTTATACACGATAGGAAAAGTAAACTTGAAGAGAGTGTTGATTATCATATATACGAGACAAAAAAAACTCCACAATATAATCATCAGCTTTCACTCTAAGTCACTATATTACGCAGAAACACCACTATACAAATCGACAACTTGTCGATTATTACTTCTCGATACTAATCGATTACTAATCGATCACTTGTCGATATTTAGGAGGCACCTGAAGAATATTTTATTGAGTAAATGTACCAAACAGTGTTGAAGAATTTGTGAATGTCTTACGTTCTGTGAATTTATGAATTATTTATATTTTATATAAATCGTAACCTTTTATTGATTGTTGGCCTGCCATGTAACTTGCTCATTGTAACATTGCCATCTACCAATGAAGATTATTATTATTTAATTTGAAAAGAAAAGTTGATTTTGGCGTACCTCAGGGTACGGTCTCAGGCCCACTGCTATTCTCCTTATACATTAATGATATTGTTTTGCATGTAAAAAAACGCTCTATGATTGTTCGCAGATGATACTATGATTTTTGTTAATGGTAAAAATATCCGGACTAAAATGTTAAATGAGTTTAACTTTTGAAAATGGGGTAACACCCATTTGTCAAGTATTTATTATAAATTTTATGAATTGTTATTCATAACAATTGTCAAGTATTTATTATAAATTTTGTGAAACCAAGACAGGTGTTTTTATTTAATATATTAAACAATGTTTCACCACGAGATCAGCGAACATTCAATACACTTCAAAAAGGTTGTTTACTTCTCTTTGATTTCTTTTTCTTTTTTTCTTGATTTGTGTTCATGTTTATACCGACAATATAACTGTGAACTGCAATATTGATACCTCGAATGAGAGTGCATTCATCAAAAGAAACAGTAAAAACTTGCCAAAGATAAATATCTTGATGATCGCAATTTTTTTTGTGCTTCCGAATTCAAGAAAGTGTGTCAAGTAGGTTGAGTTTCACGTTCAATACTGTAAAACTATCAACTAATACTTAAATAACAGTCAAGTAAAATATGATTTTATATCTTTTATATATATATATATATATATATATATATATATATATATATATATATAACAATCAGTTCGCAATAGTTTATATGATTGTTGGTTTCAGATCTTCAAGAGATTTTTATGGCGTTGATGCTGTTGGATAAGCCCAATTAAAAAGAGACCTTATTTTGTGTATAATTAAGTATTTTAAATTATCAATATTATTAATATTAAGGGTCTAATTTAGACCCACTGTTGTTTCTTCTTTTTGTAAATGATTCAAAGACTGTCTAGCAGTTTATAGTATCCTGTATGGTGATGATTTCAAAATATATCGCAAAATTGAAATATACGAGAACTGTATAAGCTTACAAGATTGCCTCACCACTGTTCCTGATTGGTGTTACCACAATAAACTTAGTATTAATGTAACTAAATGTTGTCACATTCACTAAAAAGAAACGGCCTATACAATTTGACTACACAATTAACACCATTGTGACCTGGGTCTACGAAATTCGAGACTTTATGATTTGGAGTCTCATTCGCAATTCTCATAAAATTTATTTAGAGTCGAAACAACGAAAATTTCTCAAATATTTAATTTGGAAGAGAGATCACGTTTATTAACGTTAAACAGGATTGGAGCAAAATCATCCAAAGTTGGCAGGAAGTTGGTGTCTCTGAAGTTTAAGAAAAACCTCTTACATGGTTATATAGACTGTTCTACCCTTATTGGCTCTATTGATTTTCATGTTCCTAGACAATGTTCACGTTCACATAAATTTTTGTGTTTGCTATTCGAGGATGTGTATGACAAATGCGATATCACCAGTGACTCTTTGTTTTCATTAGTCGGGTTTACTTGACTCTTTTCATGTATAATAAATTCTGAAGTAAGCCATAATATCATTGTCTATTATTTATTATAATTACTATTTTCTTATTGATAATCATTTTTTTAATGTTTGTATCATATCATATTTTTTTTCGAATATTTCCTTTAACTGTGCTTCTACCTGTAGGAAAATAAAGACTCATTATTATTTTATATAGTAATGTTCTCGAAATATCTACTGTTTTCATATATTTTTTGCTTCTATTTCGATGCTTTTTCAACAACTCCTTTCTATTAATCTTCCACAAAAAATGATATGAATGTCAGTCAAGTGCAGATTTGCCTTGATCTCTTATTTTGTAGGTTTATCGCTAATAAATTAGAATAATGTAGTCGTTTTGTGCAGTTTGACTTCCTTTTGCAGATTCCTGATAATTAAATAGATAATTAATTATTTCTAGTCGTTTTTTTAATACTGAATGCAATTTCGTTTCTTTGTACACTTTCTCAACACTTCATAACATAATAAATATTTTACATTTAGGTTCGTATTGATTTCGGAAATCATATTTGGTAACGAGTGCATTTTTATTTCTGAGTATTTCAAAATATATGCTGTATTGTAAAAAATTTAAAAACGAAGAAATTATATACCTATAAATATATTCCATGATATTAAAAATATATAGTTGAAATGGAATATATTCATGTTGTAAAAAAGTGTTATTATCAAAAATAATAACCCATAAACTTAAACAGAACAAAATTTATAAACGTATAAAACTCACATTGTTGTTCAGTATCAATCTGGACTCATTTCATTGAAATGTTTTATAATTATTTAGCCCAATGGATGTCAGTTGAGATTTCATACTGAGATCCCAAAGAAAATGCGGTCGTATTTATAACAACATGAATACAAATAGCGAAGAAAATATCCTTTTTATTGGAGGTAAACCTAAAGGCTTCAATGCAGATCATTAAATTTCGAAATAATTCGACGGAATTTTGTTAGAAGGAATATACATAATTGATTATTGTGAATATCATGAGAATGCCAACTGTTATTTCTTTTCTCCTTAGCTTACTTTAATTGTTGAGCTTCGCTACGCAAAATAATGTATCGTGGTATGCCTGGTTTTTATCATGTTCGCTTATTAAATGATTTGATTGAAGTTATTCAAATTATGAATTTTGTTATTTTGGGGATTCTGATTGAAAATAATCTGCTTCAATCATCACACTACGAAAAAATTATCGAAGACATTCTTAAATAAATGGAATAATGCAAAATCGATTCGTATTTCAAATTTTTCCATGTGTTACGAATTTTTCATTTAATTTTTGAAAGTCTATATTTTTATTTCGTTTTTTCTGAGCCGAACAGTTCTTCCAACGTTACCTACGTTATTAAATCAAGATAATTTTCATACTAGAACAAAACTTTATGTGATATCTTCAGCAATAAATTTTTTTTTATTATTATTTTTATTTATAATTCATTATTCCATTAATTTTCTAAACAAATATCTTTGAAGTCTGTACTTTCATTTCGTTTCTTCTATTCCAAACTGTTCTTCGAACATAGGTATAAGAACAATTTATTATTATAATATTATTATAGATATAGGAACAACAGATAATTTTCATACTAGAAAGTAATTTCATTGACTTTTTCTATGTGATGTCTTTATGAATTATTTTTTTTTGTTATTAATAATATCAGTACGCAGTCAAGTCTTTCGGTGAAAATTGTATTTCTATCAGCTATTTTGATATAAAAGAACGGTGTTGTGTTCCTTTAAATCAGGGATGTCCAAAGTCCAAGGGTTGCGTTATATTTTAAATTTCACGATGTGTTTTTGAACTACTGTAAATACAAAGTTCATTAGTTTGTTTTTCTGATAATTCAAATTGATGTAAGAAATATTTTTATGAAAATAATTTTTCTGTCTATTCTTATATACAATAATATTCTTGAATAGTTTTATTATTTCAAAAATATGATAAAATTGTAAGATGATGATATCTATACATTATAGGTATGTAAGAAAAACGAACGTTACCTCGAATTTATCGAGGAAACAGAAGAAAAATAAATATATTATTTGTTTCTTAATCTGACACTTTTTGGGAGACTTTCTAACGCAAATAGCTCATTTAATAATTATATAAATTAAACTATAGCAGCAAAAGCAGAAATCATTTGTGAATTAAATATGCAGTTTCCTCAATTCAATGCAACACAAAAAGCTTGAATTACTTCAGCCCAAAAATTTTTAATATATGGCCGGAACACTTAAAAAAAGCATAGAATTCGGAATCAATTATGCAAATGGTTAAGAGAAAATACCTAAATGTCGATAGTAGGTATTGGTTTCCTCTAAAATAAGATAGTGAATTGTAACATAACCTAGATTGAGTAGTTAGAGAAAACATATTATATGCTAACTAGCGACCCGCCCCGGCTTCGCACGCCGCAAACGCTACGCCCCGCAATTTTTAAATCTGTAATATCTTCGAAAATATTCTCTTAAATCATACGGTGTAAAGGGCCATATATATCTATATTAAATGAACAATGTATTCAAGGTATTTAATTGGTTAAGGATTAATGCTGTATGGGTTAAAATCGCTTCGAAAATTAGCCATTATTTGTCGCAAAAAGTAAATGACAAAAAAAAGTTATTGTGGGTTATCCATAAGAGATAGACATATACCATCACGGACTTTTCTGTAGACCTTTTCAATGTGTACAATACTTAGTACATTATTTTGATAAAACTCGTAGGGTTCAGCCTGCGTTTGCAATGTAAGAGGAAAAAATGTAATTATTTACGACATCACATTAGAAACCTTAAAAATAACAGTACCTACTTCTCCACTATTTAGTGGATGTTATTATACATATAAACCTTCCTCTTGAATCACTCTATCTATTAAAAAAAAACCGCATCAAAATCCGTTGCGTAGTTTCAAAGATTAAAGCGTACAAAGGGACAGAAAAAGCGACTTTGCTTTATACTACGTAGTGATGATCTATATATGAATCGTATTGTGTTGGATGTTGATATTGAATAGTGAGATGGCAATGTATAGCGACTTCTGATAAGTAATAATTATTGAATCTTTAATAAGGAAGTGAAGAAATGAATATATATGTATATATAAAGGGTGATTTTTTATGCGTAGTTTTTTTAAACCGAATAAAACACTCAATTTGCATCATATATTCAAAATTTTCAATTATTAATTAATAAAATTCGAGCGTTGAATAACTAGCTTGCGGAATAAAAGAGTTGTTATATATGAATTGAAGTTGCATCTCTAAGTGTAGACCTGGGTAGCTTAGCGGTTCAAAACAGTGGGGCCGTAAACCTGAAGACCTGGGTTTGAAAACTTTTGAAATGTAAGTACAGTTCTCAATTTTCACTATAAAAATATTGATAACACGTGGTTGGTTAACACGAAAAATTACTGTACTATATATATTTATATATATATATATATATATATATATATATATATATATATATATATATATATATATATGCTTTTATTCTGTCAGCGAGTATTCGCAGCACTTCAAGGTAAAGTCATTAATATGAACATGCTCACCACATCCTCTTATGTGTCAATTTTTATTATTTTGTGCATTATACGAAGTTTTTTTTTCAGTCTTATGGATAATTAATCACTTAGTTTACGAAGTCTACACTTATTAGACTTCAATCATTAGTTTCATCTTGGTTTAATTTTTTTATATTTATCTAATATTTTTGTATTATTATCTAATGTATGTTCATTGTATTTGTGGAGGAGTGGAAGAATGATTCGTCAAACTCCTACCATTTGTAAGAAATTTGTTTTCTCTACAATAAAGATATTCTATTCTATTCTATATATATATTTACAGATTGAATTTCTTGAACCATATTTAATTATATTGGAGATATATTTTTTCACAGGTTGTGTTCATTAATTAATACTTTAATTCGGTTGTTTATAATAAAAAATAGTAAACATCGGACAAACTTGTCAACATCTACAGAACAAAATCAACGGGCACAAATATGATAATAGAAATTCCACCTCTCTTAAAAAACACGAACTAAAGTTGAATCATAGTTTTAATTTCACGGCTGTTGAATAAGCCTACCGTTACAGAACAAAGTTCATCACCACAGACCAAATAAATAAAAATAAATCAAAAATAATCCAAATGCAGCAGTTAATGATATTGCTGAATACAGGGACTCAGCAAGATTTATAGCAACATCCTCAACAACTAGAAGGATACATCTCATGAAAAATCTGCTTATGAAAATATTCTCGCAAAATTTCCGATACAAATGCGCAAACCGCCCAGTATACTAGCTAAGATAGATAGCGGCATTCTACGTCGACACCTTGTCCGATCAACAACACGTTTTAATTCGATATCTTATATGATCGTTAATGTAATATTCTGTTTTCTTTTATAATTGTAAGTATAGATGATTAATTGTTTTCAAATTGTAACTGTTTTATATTTTAATGACCAAGTAATTGTTATCTGACTTAATTTGAAAAAGGTCGCAGTGACGACTGAAACGTTATTTTAATATAAACATCTGAACTAAAATATTAATTAATGAACCACACAAACTGTGAAAAAATATATCTATATATATATATATATATATATATATATATATATATATATATATATATATATATATATATACATATACAGGATGTTTTGTATCAACCCAAAACACACCCCCCTCATATTTTCTTTTATATGCGGAATTTTGAAATTTGTTTATCGCGATATTTTGAGACACATGAATTTACTTCTAAAGTCCTGAACTTTTTATATTCGGTTTAAAGTCTTGATATCTGACCGAAAGATAAATTGAACCTATGGTCTCAACTGTCGGTTTATTACAGAGTGTTCACTCTAACCGTAAGTGAAAAGACGCTAAAGTCTGTAACTGGTAGATAAAGCTTATCTGGAAAATACCGAGTCTCAGTAATAGTGAATATCTTCATTCTTAACATTTTCATGGTTAGTTAAACAGATTATAAATTTTTTATTGATTATTTTTCCTCAAATTAGAAAGTATTGTAACATTTCAAACAAAATTTCAAATTTTACGTTTATACTGGTAAATCCGTATAAATTTTTCATTCGATATTAATCGATAATTTGACAAGCTTGTATTCACTTATTCGAAAGATACAATTTAAACAGATACGTTTATTTTGTGTTAATATATTGAGTTATGTTCATACAGAGCAAATTTCATCAATCATTCCTAAAGGCAAAAATTTTCTGTAATGGAAACACATATTCAGTACTGTAATAAGGTAGAACAACTTTGCCAGGCAATATTTCCTGAAAATGTCCGAGAAACTGATAGATTTCAAATGAAGACATAAAAAGGGCGAATTTCTGAATGTCAACAGCCTTTAGTTGGTATAAATCAATTTCAAAATTGAAATGACGGTAAAAAACACTGTTGTGAAAAGGATGTTTGATTTTTTCTCGCATATTGAAACATATACGCATGACGTGCGTTTCGAAGTACTACTTCTTCTACACATTAACAATCAATTGCACCCGAATAAATAATACTTTGATTAGTATTGTTTCAATATCTATATGAGAAAATTTTGAAGATTGTTTAATTAAGTATGGATATCAATTTTCTCCAAGTATCGGCTTCATCAATTATTAATTTATGAACACTCTTTTCTAGATTTACACAATTTTATTTGAAACAATTGTGACTTACCTTTTAAGAAAACGGCGAAAGAAGATGATAAAAATTTAAATACCAATTCGATTAGGTATTGACAAAAGATGCTGAGCCTGAAGTTTTACCATTATTTTGAAAATTCGCCTTATTTTGGCACATAGCTCTCATAATATAAAAAACCCCTCATTCGTTCATATATAGATCTATCAAATTATACTATAACTTTCTTTCGATAATTTTTTGACAAATTATTCAAAAGAACATTATAGCAGAGCTGGCTATGTGAAACATGAATAAATCTCAATTGATAAGGACCTGTGAAACTTTCAATGTAAGATGTATTCATGTGTTTTTCATCGATTCCTAAGATTTGAGATGTACATTAATCTATGCAATTATATATGCATACGACTTATATGCTATATATTTCTGTCTTAAAATCAATAGGAAGGTATGTGAGGATTGAAATCGTTGCCTTTCATTTGTTGAACGTGGCGTAACTGATGAGTACCTTGTAGTACGAAACAAAAACTGTCTTACACTTTCAATAGATGTTGACATCTATTTCAATATTCTCTAACATTTATCCCTAGAAGGAGACAGTGCATTGTTCATGTTTGACATCTATCCAGCCAGCTCTGCTATAAAGTTCTTTTGAATAATTGGTCAAAAAATTATCGAAAGAATGTTATAGAACTACAGAATTCTTTTTCTACATATAGATGTATATATATATATATATATATATATATATATATATATATATATATATATATATATATAAACTTGCAATTCTTAGCAGCAATATCTTCATTGATATCTGATGATTTCAGCTCTCTCAGAACAATTATATTTTCTAAAGTTTGGTACTCACCTCACAAAAATAAAATATTCAGTGCGAAGTACACAGAAACACTAAAAACTTATTGATCACAAAGCTGATATAAGACACACGACGTTGCTTCAAGACCGATAATTCCGAAAATCGCAGAATGATGTCATACAGACAACTAAAGAAATAAAATAAACATGAGCAACTTAAGCGCCACATAACTATTCGGCCTGGGGGGTCAATTATCCTTGAAGTGTCCCCCCGATCGAAAAATCGAAATTAAAGAATGGAAAACTTGATATGCAACAGTTACTAAGGCTATGTGCCCTTTCTGGAGGATATTTTGTCGACCAGATAGTAATTACCGACCAAAAAGAACAGATAAATTGTTCGAAAATAAATAAAACGAGAAAATTTATTGCCAAGTCTGGCTTATTTTATTAAAATAAAAACATTCTCGTTGAAGGTTGCTTATTTGGTATTATCAACTGAATTATGATTTGAGAAGTTTGCTGGAAATCCTGTCAGGTTTTTTTAGCTTTATTGTACTATAAATATAGAATGGATTCAAATTTAAAGAAAATGAACTAAACGGATATGATAATTTGTGATATGGTCTGTATTTTTTATTATGAAATATTAATACGGCATGAGAGATTTAGAAATGATTGAATATAACTTAAATTCAAACACTTGAACTTATGATTTACACTTTATTGACTACATAGCATGACGCGTTTCGTCTTTACAAACGACTTCTTCAGATGCTTACAGAATAATATCATATAATAACATTCTCTAGTTATCGTGCTCATATCTTCGCACTCGTGAACAATCAATATTAAAAGTATTCTATAACTTTCTTTCGGAAATTTTTCATTTCTCATTCGAAATTTTTCATTTAAAATAATATTATACCAGAGCTGGATGAACAAAGTGATGTCTCAAGGGATAAATGTTAGAGAATATTGAAATCGGTACCTACATTTTCGGAGTTCATTTCTTGAGTTGTAAAATGTAGTATCAAAATTGACAAGGACGTGTGAAACTTTCAATGTTAGATGTATTCATGCTTTTTTTTATTGATTCCTTAGATTCGAGATGTATAGTAATCTATGCACAGGACTTTGCAATATATTTCTGTCTTCGGAGTCATAACAGGATATTTGAGTATTGAGGTTCATGCCTTCAGTTTGTTGGAGGTGGTTGGAAACTGTAACTGTTTTGCGTTTCCAATGAACGTTACCACCGATTTCAATATTCTTTAACATTTATCCCTTGAAGGATACTGGAAACATCACATTGTTCATGTTTCACATAGCCAGCTCTGCTATAATATTCTTTCAAACCCCTTAAGGGATGATTTTCTAATTTCATTGGAATAACTTCAATAACGGCAGTTTCAAACTGAATTTGCACTCCCGCTTTACCCCTTGAAGTAGTAAATTTTCAAAAATCCTCCTCAAAATTTCTCAGTGCTCTCTTGCGTTATAAAAGGAACTCCTGTGCCAAATTTAAAGTTTGTAACCCATCTGGTTTAGACCCTGCGTTGATATGTATATATATATATATATATATATATATATATATATATATATATATATATATATATATATATATATATATATATATATATATATATATATATATATATATATATATATATATATATATATATATATATATATATATATATATATATATATATATATATATAGTTTCAAGATTCACAAGTCATTCAATACTAGTGAATACTGATAAATATCTCAGTATTTACTAGTATTGAATGACCTGTGAATCTTGAAACTAGCTACACTTTAGCCCGCCTGGGCGTAATCTGGAGCGATTAGGCATGGAATTATTCGTACACATTGCGGACAGTTTTCTGTAGTGTTCGAAGGAAATATCTACAAAGCCTTGCACTCGCGCTATTGTTGTCACGAGCAGGAATCTTAAACGCTAGCTAGAGTTTATACGTCTTTTCCCCGATAGAGGGAGCCTACGTAAATATTTCACTAGGTAAAATTCCCCTTAATTTGTTTGGACTTATGTTCGTTTTGAAAGTCATCGATTCTTGATTGATCGATTAAATATGTACTGATGATTCATAATAATGATGAAACAATTGTATCCTATTATCATTCAACAAAATCGCTGAATTTTCCGAAACGCTCTCAATATTCACTCTCGAAAGTGATGGGTTCGTTCTCGTTGACAACATTTGTGTAGACAGCTCCCTGAGAGTTTTATTTCAAATATTTCGATAATTCGATTAAGAGTCTCAGTATTTACTACTATATATATATATATATATATATATATATATATATATATATATATATATATATATATATATATATATATATATATAAGAAGATATATGCGATATGAATTTGGTAGACGTACAATATTGTCTACCGCAATTACATAATGTAAACCACGAGAAGATTCGAAATATATTAACTATTTAAAGAATATGTTCATATATTTTTACGAGTAAATGTTTCGGTTAGCCCAGGTATATAATTTGAAAGCGTTTTTTGATAATATAGATCCTACTCCGTATAGATTCAATTCCTTCATGAAAAAATAGAGGTAATGGACTCGTTTGTTTAGACCTTGAAGAGTGGCGCCAAGAAATTAATTTTTGAAGAATGTAAGAATATACAGGTGCGTCGGAAAATATCAAAGCAATTCTCATATTGCAGATTATTGTAAGTAGTTTATAAATAGACAGTGCTGCTTAAAATTATTTATGTCCAGTAGAAATAAATAAGCGAATAGGTAGGAACTTAAAACAATGATCGAATATTTGGAGGAAATTCTTTGAATGTGTCGTATAATGGACTTAAACTTGAAAGGATTTTTTCGACATATATCCTGTGCTTCTAATGCATTGTTAAACATAATGAAATTTTCAGAACATTAGCATTGAGTTATCGATAATGAGTTAGAAGTCCGAAACATATGTTCAAGGTATTAATTTTTGAGTTAGAAAATTAATTAACGAAGCGTTTCTCGTTCTTCAATTTCACAATTTTATTTATTTATTTACTTATGCTCCCTCAAACACAATGTTTGTGCTAGTGCTTACCACATAAACTGCGAATTACAGCAAATTCTACTTACTATGATCAATTAGAAATGAAAAAGCAGGATGTAAAATAAAACAAGGATATAAAATATACAATAATAACATAGGGTATATATCAGCACATATTTCCTGTGTATTCCCAATTTTCTAGTATTTTCTGTCTGAACTTATAAAAATGTATGAATCTATATAATATTTGAACTAATTCAAGTAGGTATTAAGAATTATTTTAATTTATTCTAGAGAGCCTCTCATGCATTTTTGGGATTCACTTTTTCACTCAAATTTGGGTATTACCTCTATTCTGAAATAAGAAAAAACTGTTTTTAGTTTAACTAGTGTTGTCCTGGTTCATGTCTAAGAGCCGTCGTCGGTTGGAATTTCTTCCTAACGTTTCGCTATACTTCATTTCTGATATACTTCCAGAATCAGGGTATGTTCTGTGATATGACGTCTTGAGGCTGTGACATTTCGACGTCACTGCATGGTCAGTGAGACGTCTCTGTCGACGTCTTTTCCGACATGTTGAAACCAATATATGACGTCATATTACCGTCAGTCTGCTACCTGGGATATGTAGTTTCGAACTAGATCATTAAGGCCGAAGAAAATTCCAATCGTACTCATTTATAATCTCAAATAATTTCGGTTTTCCTCAAGGAACGAACCTGAGATCTTTGTAATCATATAATGTATAATGTTGTATGTAACAACTTTTTACGTGCGATTGACAATAAAATTTGTATACAATTTGATGCATATAATTGATTCAACAATTATATATGCTTATTTTTGTAATTTCTGAATGAATTAATATAATATTTTAATCAATTACCTAGTTGTGTTTACTCTCAATTATAATAATGTGAACCCGTTTGGTATTCTTCTTAAAACAACGATTCCCAACTTTTTTGCCATGACACACTTCAACTATTTCAATATTTGCGTCGCACAGAATAAGATAATTTTTTAAGTCTTTTTTATTGAGGTGTGTAATAAATACATTTTCAACCAATTTGTTCATCGTAAATTTGGGAAATAATCATTATCTCGTCTAATATTGTAAAATGGTCAATAGCAAATTTATGAATAGTTCAATTTTCTTTTTATATTGTACCTATTATTTCAAATATCCACATATGCATTGAAGTACTTTTCTTTAGTTTAAACTCTAAAGGTCATTTTGAAAGGATAATTATTTGAACCATTTCACGAAAAAACTTCATTTCTTTTTAATATCCTGCATCTCAAGACCGATGACATTTAGGATATACATACCCACTGCGTTTTTCTCTAAAACTGGGTATAATAATAACTCCATTAAGCATTTGATTAAGAAACACTTTGTATGCATTTCTAGAATTTGAAAGCACAAAAATGCCGCAGCTAAGGTTAATAATTGCTTTGAATACTTGCCTAGACGAGAATTGAGTTTGAATTTTTTTAATGTTTCACTGGATTGTGCCAAAACTAAACTATTTTAAAGTCAACTAAAATATCATTTTAAAGAAGCAAGAGAGAACCCGGTAGTATAAATTGTAGGCGTCAAATTGAATCCAAAGAATTCGATTGGCATACCTTTCATTCTATATAGAAGGTCGCGGACAGAGGCAAGGTCTTCTGTAGGCGCCATCGATGCAAGAATCCGTTTTACCAGGTCGTACAAAAAAGTTGTTCTCCCATTCAATATTAAACAATCAATTCTTTAAATTCAACAAAATTAATCTACAAACCTATTTTGGGCTTACAAGTCTTGACTTGCCCTTTCAAAGGTAGGTTTGCCAATCAATACTCTTCTATTCTTCCATGAAAGTTAACATTAATTTATGCTGGCATTTCAACAATAAAATTTAACCACTTTTCAGGATCCTCGGGGAATAATCCTTCGTTAAATTATTTTATATGGATGGTACCTATTTCAATACTCTCTCTATTCAACATAGACTTTAAAATTCTTTCTCAAGGAATCGCATTGAAGTATGCAGGTTTACCTGAAGATTAGGCAAAATAGTTATTACATAGTTAATAATAATAATAATTAAAAAACTTTTTTTGGATATAAGATAATTTCATCACTTCCTACATACTTTCTTTATTCAATAGCTTAAACTTATTTAGCAGGCCTCTCTTGCCTTTTCGGCAATCGCTTCACTCTTTTCTGGACACTATCATCCATATCGACGAGCCTTGAATAATACTTAAAAAAATGAAAGTCGATAGTCGGAGATCTGTGTAAGGAAATTCCCCTATTTATTTGGCAGATGAAACTAACCAATGTTTAATCTCTTTGAAAGTAAAAGGCAAAAAATAGATGATATTAAGTGAAGAATGAATATCGATACAAAGCCCACTTCAATAAGAATGGAATTGATACAATAATATCTTTATTATTTCTGATGAAAATTACAAAATAATCAGTACAAAAGGTGAGAGTTCAGCTAAAACTAATATACCTGTACCATTAAAAGAAATACAATAACTATATATAATTCATTCGACAATACAAACATTTATCTCATAGATATTTTTGAATATATTTTCCGTTGAAAAGTTATTAAGATCCATATTATCATTAGCTTGAAAGCCTTATGAAAGAAACTCCTTTCAAATTTGGATGATCTATGGTGCGGTATGTCGAAACTATTGCTGCTACATTCACATAATAATAATATTTATTTTATCAAGTACAAAAATCAGAATCTCATAATATTCCAATACACTGGAGTTAACTTCAAACAATAAATAACAAAATACATATTTTTACAAATTTTAGAAATGTCTATGAATTTTCACTCTCTTTAAATCTGCATTTTACGGATGTCTTTTCATTACCACAGTTTGGATATTTTCTATCGACTTTAGAACCATCCACATTGCTCTTTTTTTATTTTTACGTCTAATTCAGTCTCCTTTGCATTAAAATGTACAGTATATTTTGCAATAACATCGCAATGTGTTTAAAGGTATTTTAGTAGGACAAGAAAATCGAGATAAGGATCTCTTATCTGTTAGTTGTGGTATTATTACTTAACCCAATGAGTAGAGAAATTGCTTGAAGAATTAGGGCAAATAGATACAGCAACATCAATGTCACAATCTGCAGAAGGAGCCTGACATCTGCTTCGAACAATGGATTATACAGCTGAGTAGAATCACTTCCTTCATATTGAAGGATATAAAGGTCATAAGAACTATTGTCATTGTTCCTGTATAAAACGCCATTGCCTTGCACTCTGTTTCAAAATTATTCGTCCAAATACACGGCGACCAACAAGAATTTACTAGAAACATTTAATATCATTTTCCTCAAATTCTGTTATGTTCCAAAGTTACTTTCAAATATCGTGAAAAAACGTTTTCACTCGGAGACCACACTTGAAAATTTCATTTCCACTGATAAATATCATAATGCCACGCCCACCGTTAACAATTACACCACCAATCAACAATTTAATTAAAATTTGACAGATGTCTGTATTATTTTACTAGTTTTTTTCATTCTCGTTTGAGTTTGCAAATTGCCGTTATAGTTCCAGTTTTCCAGATTTGAGGGAAAATGTGGTTGCTTATACAGTATTCAAACATTTGAATCATGTGAGTGTGAATATCTTGGTTCAGTTTCTTTATATTTCAAGTTATCTGATCTATTCCTGGTGCACTATTCCTACTTTCATCAAGTATTTCAAAGTAAGTAGTCTCTTCTATTTTTGTGTGAATCAGTTCCTCTGGTGCATCTTCCATAAATATTCATCGACAATATGTGTAATTTATAATTTTTGAAAAAGTATTGTGACATGCAGGGTTTTATTCAAATTTTTGAAGACACTAAACAACACTGCCTCCCTTGTGTTATTGATATTATGTTCTTTTATTTTGGCTTCCACAAACATCAACACTGAACAATATTTTTTCCATGAAATTATTGACAAGGTGATTATTGTGCATAAACCTGTCAATGTTATTGTATATAATTTTAATATTTGAGTTGAATTTGACGGTTGGTATTGTTGTTCATAGGTTCCGCTAAGTGATGTTTCATTTGGATATTCTACATCAAAGTACACTTGATGTGGAAAAACAGTGTAATTTCATATATCAACTACATATCATCAAAGTCATCATTATCTTCTTTCCAACACCTTCCTCACTGAGAAATCTCCTCTTAACTGAAATTCGCATATATGGTCTAAGTGACCATTCTGTATCTGCAGCATCAATAGAATCGAAAGTTCCTAGTTTAATTCCATATATCTTCAGTTGAAACGTTGGACCCATTTCGCTCATTTCGATTTATCTGTCTACTGTTTTATATGTATGTCTAAAACGGATATTATCATCATGGTTTGCTAATAATAACTGTTTTAGAACATGGTTTAGGTACTGGAAGAAGTATTTTAAAATATCCATAGCTCTTTCCCCTATTTCAATGGCCTTTGGGATGCCTTCGATAAGTTTTTTTTTGGATGATTTGAACAATGGATTGACCACGAAGGATGTTCTATGGAGTCGCATGCAACACAATTTGGTGGGAGATTGGTTTTGCACTTTTGTGAGTCTTGGCATTTGTTGCATTTTGTTTGTTGATTGCAATTTTCAGTGATATGGTTGAATTGTTGATATTTATTGTAAGGTATTGTAGTGAACTCCGTTGGATGGCTTGCATGTGTCGATGTGTCTATTTTTGACATAAGTACCATCGTTTAGAAGTTTCTGAGATGTCGTGAGATTGTTCCTGTGATTATTCTTAATATGTGGTAGGTGTGCTGAATGCTCTAGAGATTATTCTCTAGAAATTCATAGACATTCTATGCAAAATGCATGTTTCCTAAATAATTTTCGCCAAATATTTAATAAGCGTAAATTATTCCGTTTTTGAACTTTTTCGAAATCATTTTCATCCGGTGTCGTTGCGCACCGGAAGCTGATAATTGGTTGGCCAGGTCGTTCGTCAGAAAAATATCACTTCTTCCTGGGTTGAATGCTGCCGCTGTTTATCCTGAACATGTTCACAAATTTAGGTGTTAGTGCGCGCTGCTTTTTGCGTTCCGAGTGTTGCTGGTGTTACATTAGAGCTGGTCTAGAATCGGTGCGGATATGAACGTGGGCAGAGTAGGAGACATTTCCCTCGAAGATGGACTGAACTGTCCGAACTCAGCCTGTGCTAAGAAGAAGTGCTAGTTCTACGTTCTTTCTCATCGTGGCCGAGTCTCAGCGGCAGCACTTGCTGAACTTCTCTCGATGAACCAACGCCAGCGGACAAAGCTCCGCCTTCCATACTGTATCGCGAAGCTGGTTTCAGTGGTAACTGTTGCTCAACGGTGCACCAAGACACCTTGAATTGATTGGTGGTACTTTTATTGGTAATTATGATTTAGACTGGCTCCCTTTATACCATTCAGAATTCTTCTTCCATTCCACTGTCGATATGCCATGTAAAATCCCACTATTCGAGAACGAATTGGACGTAGAACTGTCTGACTGGGTCTGTTTTTGCTGACAAAAATACAAATGAAATGCGTGTTTCGATTTCTTCAAAATCTGGGCATAAATGGATGACCTTATAATTGAAAAACCAATGCAAAGCAGGAATGGTCTTTTTCTGTGGTTGATGTGAGAACAAGACATGGTTTTCTTAGACAAGAATGGAATTAATATATTCATCAGATGAAGATATCAAGTACAGATAGATAGAGAGGAAAAATCACATACATATATAAAAATTAACTCCAAAATATTGAAAAAATTATGTTTTAAAAGTAAGTGAAATTCTTATACATATTTATACATATGAAAAACACCTATAAATAATCCTTCATCGATAATCTAGAAAAATTATTTCATCATTATTGATTGAATATAACTCATGTTTCTACAACTATTTCAGAAAAAATATTCATAAAAAATAGATAACAAAAATATTGACTTTGAAATCGAATTAACTTGCTGTGAAGAGAAATAAAAACCATTCCTTTCGGTACATGTTGAGTGTAATGAATATTTCAGAAACTCGAGGATATTATGTTCTTCCTCAGTATCAGTTTTCTCGTCTGGTTTTAATCATTTTGTCCTCCGATTTGGATTCTGTTTGCTATTTAAGTTTCATCCACTGTGATATAAAATATTTGTTTGTATTCACCGTTACTCATTCCGTACATTCTCGTTGAGGAATTTCTTGTTGGTCATCTCTTTGGTTCCCGTCACATGTTTATCTCGTCCAAGTTGAGAATGTGCGTGATAAAGATCATTTATATTATTTGAAGATTAATATTGAAACCATCAAAAATTACTCTATTAAATAGTTTTGTAGATACCTATTTTCCTTCAAAAGAGAACTTGAAGATGAAGTCATATCATTTACTACCATATTGGAACAAGTTTCTTCTACCTTCTTTAGAGTTACCAACCCAAGATTGACAATTTTGCACCTACCCCAAGGTTTTTTGATATGTATCTTGACGCATTCTCATTGGTCGAATGCAGTTATTGGTGTTTGTGTTCATGTGATTAGTTTGTATTTATTTCGGTTGATTATGTCTAACTATAACCTGCGTCGTTTGAGATTGGCTGATGTCTTTACACTGAATTCCACTATCATTAGATAATCTTTGAAGCATTTCTGCTGTTGTTTTCGTTGATTGATACTTATAATTGTAGCACATTTGATTTTGGGGACATACATGTGGGGGAGGCTAAAAGGAGTTACTTTGAAAATTATTCCACTTAGGTCTTTCCATGTTGCACTGGATCAAGTTCCATTGGAGATAGAGCCGTCATGGATGGCGAAGCGGATTTATTATTAGAAGCGCAACTGTGATATGTTAAACTTCTAAGTGGTTGATAAATGTTTGAACCCCTATTACATGAATAGTTACTAGTTTCATTCTGACATTTATTTTGTATATATACGTTCTGGTTACATATATGTGACTTATGGCTCGCACACGGATTCATATTTTCCTGCACTCTCATAGCCATATTTAAATTATTTGTAGATACCATTTCGGTCTGATGACATGAGTCTGAGTGAGGATTATTTGGATGAGTGATTGACATTTAATGACAGAGTTGATTTCGTATTATGTGATTAGAACTATTATTAACTTGTCGTAACATCTTGCATAATAGAGCAGAAGCTATGATTATCCATTCCTTCACCATAACAATAGATTTGCCCCATTTGCTGGTCACTGTGGACTTCCATATTTTGAGACATTATTTGCTGATGTGGGACCATTAGTGGCCCAGAGTAATTTGCTTGATTTATGTGATTTTTATTGTTCATGAACACATCAGATTGGGAGGTACAATATCTTGGAAAAGGCACGATTTGTTCCATTGTAGGTCGAGACATCACCATCCGATTGGCATTTTGGCAATTCCTGTATTCTCTATACTTTTGTAACAACGTGAAGGCACCACTTGAATCGCATTTTGTGGAGATGCAACAATGTGATTACGATTTGACATCGGTGATGATATCTGGTTCAAGTTGGATGCTGGGGAAAGTATTACTTGATTCAAGTTGGGAGAACTCATTACGGAATTCAAATTGGCTGAAGGAGATGGTAATATTTGATTGAAGAGATAGAAATAATTGATTGCTACTTGAAGGAAGGGCAAGAATTATTCGATTTAAATTAGTTAAGACATGATATTTGACTAGTACTGGTAATATATTTTTGGATGACTTCAACTCATAGCCGGATGGAACTTGGTACACCTACTTGGTTGAGGAATGGATCATTTCATCTGGAATTACAAGTTTGTTCTCTACCTTTTCTCCTTCTCCAATTTCGTCTAGAACTACAGCTTGATTTAGACGTAGGTCAGGCAAACTAACGGAACTTTTAAGAGGCGACAGTGTAACAGAGGACTGTATAGAGAATGGTATTCTTCTGTCTGTCATCGTGTGGCATTGTTCAAACATCATTCTTCCTTCTGTTAGTGGTTTTCGAGTTATTCTAGTTATCTGAATTACTCTACCAGGACTGTTGAACGCAGTTTGTTGAATTGAAGATTCTGAGTCTAAAATAAAAAAAGATTATCATTAATAAGTGGAATATGAAGTCATTTACAAAGCAGATAATTTTAAATTATAGTAATATCAATGAATAATTTATATTTTTCTGAAGAGAACTTACTTGTAGAACCAAAGTTGTTTGTCAGTTTATTGCACGAGTTCTGCAGTCGTTGAAGTTGACCTGCTGATATACATATTGTGTAAATTCGATGTATTAAGAGAACGTCGCCAACAGAATATTTCTTTAATTCATTCATTTTTTCCATTTTCAGAAGCTAGAAAGATTGGATATACTTAACGGTTTTCTGTTGTCTTCTCTTCAGTTTCTTTAATTTTTTCCTAGGTACGGTCATCAAAATCGCCGGGCATCCAGAAATAATGAAGAATAGATAATTGGCAATTAGATCTGTTACACAAAAATCTCTTGGACAGAGGCACCTAACCATTCGATTTCTTCAAAATATGGGAATAAACGGAAGCCCTTATACTTGGGCTACAAAGCATGGCTATCTTCGACAAGAATGGATTCAAAATATTCAGCAGAAAAAGAAATCAAGTACATTTCGACCACTTCTCAACCTTCAACATTTTTCATCGGAAAATTTATGTTGACTTCGGAAAAACTGAGGTGTAATTAATACGTTTATAACACGTTTCATTATTATCAAAAAGTAAGGTTCAATTACCAACAAGGTCTTTCAATATAGTGGTTTCCATTTTTTTTTCCATAATTATTTTCAATTCGTCAGTTTTCAATATACTTTTATCTTCAACAATTTTGATAACTGGAACAGCTAACCCTATTTTAGTATCCATTTCGAGATCTATGTTGTGGTGGCTCTTGAGTATTATATTCTCATTATTAACATGAAAACTATAATTCAGTATGGGATATTCTAGTAATCCCAACAATTTTTTAATGAAAAATGGCACCATAGACAACTTAACATTGAGTTTCCAGATAGTTCAAGAATAAGCCTAAATGTTGATGATTTTGTTGTTTTGATTCGTTCAGTGTATACAAAGTGAGGTATTTTTAAAGAAGCTGTTATCGTTTGAAACATTGCTTTTTGGAATTCTGTCATTTTTTCAACTTTTTCTTTTTCAGAGATTGTTTCTTGTGATTTAGGTTTTTCTTTCTGTCTTGTCTGTTGAAGATAGTTAGGAAATCTTCAAGTATTCGTGAATTTTTACCAGTCCCTGTAAAGTACTTCAAATAGACTTTGTATTGTCGTGCATTATTCTTACCAAAGGAATGCATGAAGAGTAATCATTGTTAACCTGTTCGCTTTCTGTTTTTAAATTATCTTCGCGGGCTTGTTGCTGTTCACTGACTTGGAGACGTTGATTGGTTTCTTCTAGTATAGCTCCTTCTCCTTTCATATCTACCAGAGGTTTACTTACATACGCTACTTGTTCTGTGTCATGATGGATTTTTTTATTATGGCATTGTACCCACTGTTCACACTGTCAAAGAGGGTTTGGCTCTTCGAACTTCGCGTTAAGTTGTCGAATTGTGCCAGTTTGTCGCCTACTTCAACGTACCATTTTTTGACTGCAACTTCACGGATTCCATCTCATATATCCCATAGATTGAATGGTATTACATATTTCATGTACTGCTCAGCGAAATTGGTGTTTGTCTGGAATTTATTCCATCAGAAATAAATTTTTCTGGATTCCTCTTTTCGAACTCCCCTTCAGGTTTGAGCTTATCCTAGGGTCTCTTCTGCTTTGGTAGAACAGCTGGTTGATATTTTGGTTTTTCCGGACGCTCAAAGTCACCTTCTGGATAAATACTGTCCTCCGGTCTTATTTGTTTTGGTCTTCCAGCAGGAACAAATCTTTTGGAGTTCTTTTTTCTCCATCAGGCTTGAAATCATTTTATTTGAAAATGAGGGTAAATTATTTCTATATATACAAATTATATAATTACACTAATTTCAGTATAATGTATCATATTCTTGAGGACTAGTATTTTATTTCTTACTTTGCAACCTTTAGTGCTTCAAATCGACCTTTTCAACTACTCATTTCTTCCTTCATTCCCAGGATTTCTTCTTGTGTAGATTTTAAGTCTCGCTATTGAAAGTGTTCTCTCACTATCAAGATCATCTTTCTGCTCAATTCTCTTAATCGTGCAAGAAGTAACTTCCATTTTTCAATGTTCTGTCTGTTTCATTCGAACTATGTCCTCCTGAGAGAGTCCCCTCATTTTAAATTGTCGATTCATATTTCGAACAAATATTGTAACAAGTTGATCATCAGATATATCCAAAACGGGACCAGGAGTTAATGGTGGTAGCTTTCCGTTCAACATTTCCCTGGTCAGGAGGCATTTTTATTCTTATTTACAGCGTTCAGCGAAACACATCAAGTATTATGGATTTCTGGAAATTTCCGATAAAAATTGCAAGCCATTCTCATCTAATAGCTTAACAAAGAACTTGAAAATTGAAAATGAAGCGTCATCAATCTTCAGGTTTGTCCTCATTTAAAAATTTTAATATTGATCATGAATTAAAATCAACCAGATTCCAGATTCATAAGATATGGAACTTAAAACCCACAAGTCTTATATTCTTTCAGTTCTCTTTTCAGTATAAGTTTTATGATGTATTCTTGGCTTCTCCGATTTTTTCGGACTCCAACTGAATGCTTAATATTTATTTGTTCGAACTCTTCTATAAAGCTTGAGAAATAGTTTTGAATTATCTTTTCCATCTGTGAAAATGATGAACATGATATGTGATATGTTCTCAGGAGAATTTTCTTGAAACCATAAACATTTTTTCCCAATTGAATTATATTCAATGCTATCTTGTGGTTTTTTTTTAGTGCTGACTTTTTTGCTTTTTGAGAACTTTAGTCTTCGGTTATTTGGGTGATTGCACATAGAAATGCTTCTTGTTTTAGTCATGAAATTTATAAATAGTATGAGCTGTTATCTTCTGGTTTCTACTAGTTTGGTCTTTAAGCAGGAACATATTTTTCTGAAGTTCCTTTTTCAAATTCTCCTTTAGGTCTGAGATTATCTTCTTTTGCTTCGGTTTTTCTGCAGGGCGATAGGGAATTGTAGTTTTTCTGAAACATTTAGTCTAGTACATTTCGGTCTGGTCTGGGTGCAAATTGTACTCGTATTCAGGTTTTTTCTGTTTGGGCCTTTCAACTGGCCGATATTTTGGTTTTCGCGGGTGTTTAAAGTCACCCTCTGAAAGCAGATTATCTTCTGGTTTTTTTCTGTAATTGTCTTCTAGTTTTTTCTGTGATTGTCTTCTGGTTTTTTTTTCTGTGATTGTCTTCTGTTTTTTTCTGTGATTTTGTTTTGCTTTGCCTATTGGCCGGAACAATTTACTGTAGAATTAAATAACTCTATGGATAGAAGTCTGAGACTCGTCGTGAAGTCCCGGAAACAAACAAAATGATGAGCCAACTGAAGATAGAGATAAGAAGTGCATACTAAAAATTCACTTCAATTGTGTGTTGAAAATTCAGTGTCTACCTCAAAATCTCAAAATATTTCACTCAACAGTTGAAATTATTATGTTTTGTCTGGAATTATATGTATATAATTTATGTTCATTATTTTACTAATATTGACTACGCGCCACTCTTATCTACATCAAATTCAATTTTCATATCCATAAGGACGCAATTGTGTGAAGCCCAGAATTTTTCAAAAACTTTTTCAACACTTCTTCGTTGCTTTGAACAGCTCGTTCAGAATACAAAAATCTATTCACAACATCAAAACTACTGCCTCTGCTAGTCATTTCTTCATTAGACATTACGTTTAGTTGAGGATAGTAATAATTTGATGTTGATGCTCCGCTCACTGAAAAATTTGGACTTCCAATATATTGCGTTTCTTCGGGGTTTTCTACTGTAATAATGCGATCTTCTACGCGATTTTTCTCTTTGTTTTGCCCCAAAATCATTTCGGCATTCAATAAAATTTGTGAATTTGTGTCTTTTCTTCGAGAACCTGAGTAAATTGAAGATAATACATCTGTAGATCAAATTGAGCTTGGGTCTTGTGAAAATTTAGAGGTACAGTGAACAGTTTTCTGTTCTTGTTTACGTGATGAAATAGATCTTGAAGGGTTATGGCTCGTACTTTTGGATAAAGCATTAGTATCTGTAACGTCTGGTAAAGACATCTGATTGACAACACTGGTTTGAATGTTATTGGATTTTTGTTCTCCTATCAGTTTATTCTTCCGAAGATGATCAATTTCTAATCTTAATATATGGAAAGTTTTTTCTTCGTATTACTTTGGTCTACTCTTATTGTTGCTGAAAATTAGCGAAAAATTTTTATTTAAAATTCTGTTCATAAATCCATCATATCGTGCTCGTTCAAATGATATTTTGATCTACCATTTGATTGAGATTTGAGTCTCTCAACCAAATTGGAAATAATAATCAAAGTATCTTCATTTGCCTTACACCTCTGCTAGCTCTAAACTAGCATCTTGTCCCACTGCTTTGTGAATACTTCATTGTGAATACTTCGCTGGTGAGTTGATATTGAGTAGCGCCTGAAACTCCATTGCAAGTTTATCAGTAGGTCGTCTCAATTTTTGTTCAGCCGACGCGAGTTTTTCCAGAATATCAGCAATATTTTTTTTTGCATATGAAGTTGTCGGCTCTTTCGTTTCAAATCTTTTTTTAGGTTTTCTTTAAGTCGATGCATTGTATTGATTGTATCATCCTTTTTCGTTGAATATTCAGAATGTCTTAACGTAGAGTAAGATTTATTTCTTGAGCATCAAAAAGCTTTTGTTGTAATTTAGATGAATTCTCTTTCAAGTTGGTTATTGGATTCTGCATTTCCTCTTCCTTTCTTTGAAAAATAGTCAGATCATTTATCTCTTGGACGAAAACATATTCATATTTATCGTATGGTAGTGACAGCACAATTCATTCACAAATAAACATCAAGGTTTTTGACATAATCAATAGCAGCATTGGTTGCGTTTAGGAAACCATCAAAAGGTCCACCATATGCTCTGTTGGGACAATCTCCAACGATGTGACGAACGGTCTGTTTGACTATTCCACAATCGCAGTTTGGGGACGGAGCCTTGCCCTACTTATGTAGCGAGTCTGCGCATCTGCCAGATGGTTGGTGCGTATTCTATTCAGTTTCGTCCATACTCTGCGAGGTTGGTCGAAGGCGGGGGGTTCATTTCTTATGCAGGGCACGTTTCTTATGCTCGACAGTGTGGTGGGCAGTTCTGGATCCAGTTTAGTTTCCATAAGTTTATCAAGTTGAAATGGGACAGTTCTACGGCAGTTTTCATGGGTTGTTTTCTAGATCGTAACCTATTTATCTTCAGTATATCTGCGTCCTGATGAATGGAGAGTTGATTGTTATCTTGGATGAGTTTATACTCCCGAGAAGAGCCGCTTTTCGTCGGAGATCCGGAGGCGGAATATGACTCAGTATGGGCAGCCATTCTGTAGGGGTCGACCGTAGAGTGCCGCTAATAATTCTCATGCTGTTTTTCAGCTGTACATCGATCTTATGAGTATGTGCGCTATTGAGTCACACCGGAGCACCATATTCCGCAGTGGATTAGACCAAACCTAGTGCTGAAGTGCGTAGAGTATCAGCAGTAGAACATCACGTCGTTCCGCACAGCTTATGGATGATATTGTTTCTGGTTCTTATTTTTGCGGAAAGTTTTTCTACATGGTGCTTGAATGACAGTGTACGGTCCAGAGTGACCCCTAAGTATTTTCGATAATGGTTGTGGAGTAGCGGTTGGTCGTTGGACCCTAAGTTCTACTTAGGGTCTATTCTATTAGCCTCCCTATTGCACAGAAGGAAGCAGGCTGTTTCGGTTTTAGTTGGATTTGGTTTCAATATACATCTCCGAAAATATGATCCCATTATAGATAAATCAGTTGTTAAAATGGTTTCCGTTTCCTCAATTTAAATCTGTTAGAATCTAATCCCTATACAAGAAGAATTATGACTGCTGCGAATTCTGGCTGTTTTTAACAAATAGTTCGAAATCCAACAAGATGCGTAAAAGACAGTCGATCATTGATAGATCATATCTACATTAATATGGGAATAAAAGAAACAAATAGAGTGTATCCACTAATAAGCGATCACGAAATATTGGGTGTTGATCTCGCATATTTATTCCATACTAGACTTCTGCCAGAAGAAGTAAACTAGGTCGTCACATAGGTCAACACTAGATATTTACATGCCGTCAAAGACTAATCAGTTTGAATTGGGAATTTACGAGTACATCAACGAAAGTAGATGTGCTGTATAAAAATTTCATGACAAAAATAAGAGAAACTTCTGATCAAATAGCACTTCCAGTAGAAATAAAGTTTAGAAATAGAAAACAATGACAAAAATTGACAAAGAAGTTAAAGACGCTCAACAACAGACAGATAGTTTCTATAAAAAATGTCAAGTTTTCAAACAGTGAAGATGATTTCGAAAACTATAGAAAACAGCGCAATGTTGTTTCCATAATTCGTAAAAACAAACGTTATATTATGAACAGCAAATAGACAATCATCGGAAGGATACGAAAAATATGGCAAACAATTAACAAGGGAGTAAAAACAAACATGGACATCACAAAATTACAGATCGAGTTAAATAGTGAAAATAAATAACAGGATGCATTGAACAACTTCTTCGTGGAGAGCGTTAATGAGGTGGTATTGAGTATACCACCATCTGATGTTGGTTTCAAAAAAAAAATACAACAGTTTGATATCAAAGAAAAATTTACGAAGTTTAAGAAAATTTCAATATGGAAAAGAAAATCAGAAATTTGAAGATACATCTACAGCGGACGAAATATTGACAGTTAAATTAGTTAAAGACTTATTTGACGTTACAGGATACCCATTATTGAATATTATTAATACATGTATGGAAACAGGACAGATGTCCCGTGAATGGAAAAAAGTATCATTGTGCCGGTGCCTAAAGTGAACAACCCCACAAAACCTGAAGATTAGACAAAAAAAAACATACTTCCAGTGATTGAAAAGGTAATTGAAATTTTGGTATACAAACAGCTCTGTGAGTACATTGAAAAAAATAATATACTATTAGAGGGCAAATCAGGCTTTCGGACTAAACATTCTCTTTGAAAGTGCATGTCAGTTTCTATTAACAAAATGGAAAAGAGATATAAACTCAAATCTTGAAGTTTCAACGGTTTTCACTGACCTTAAACGTGCGTTTGAAACTGTGGATCGGCAAAAATATATGAAAAAAATGTGTTCACGTTATGGGATTGCGGGAACAGTTCTCGAGTGGCTTACTAATCATTGAAGTAGCCGTTATCAAAAAACTAAAATTGAAGATAATATGTCAACAGAAGTTGAAATTGTGTATGGGGTTCCACAGGGTAGTGTGCTGGGACCTTTGCTTTTCAATTTATACACAAATGATATAAATAATTATCTTGAAAATATTTTCATAGCATTGTATGCGTACGACAGTATTTCTGTGTCTGGCAAGGGTTTTGCTGAAATTGTTGAAATAATAACGAGGGAATCGAAAATGTTCAACAACTGGCTGAGGTTCAAAAAACTTTAATTAAATTCTAGTGAAACAAAATTCATGGTTTTTGGTAGTCGCCATAATATTCAAATATTTAACGAAAACATCTTTGAAGTAAAAATAGACAATTGTACGGTGGAGAGAGTGTGTGAAATCAGATACCTAGGGATTACTTTGGACCAATACTTGAATCTCAGTCAGCATATGGATTTAATTTGTAGAAAACTGGGTAAAAAGATTGGTTTTTTGAGTACGCTATCTTATAAGTTAACAAGGTGGACCATACGGTTGATCACTGTTAGTGTTAGTATTACATCTATGGTTAATCTATGGACATTCTATTTTTTTTTATGTGTGTCCAACCTAACCTATGTTAAGTTCGTATTGTATTAATAACAAGTATTGTATTTTTGTTCTCAATGTATATCGGAATAAACGTTTTCTTTAATAATTAAATTAATCCTTTCGATCCACAAAACAACAAAATAACAAGGTTATGGGTCCAGAACACTCAAAATAAAAAGAATTAGTTGTGCAAACATAGTTTTTGGAAATTCAGAAGAAAATCGTAGAACCACGTTGGGAACATGGAAGAAATTAAATTGAAATTGTGCTTATTCGAAGGAAACAATTTTGGAAGCTAGAAATATCGCATGGAGTCAATATTGGATCAATATGAACTGAAGCAATTCATAGAAACAGATCTGGAAGAATTAGTTTATGGAAAAGCAGAGCAGCAGCATAATTATTAATCACATAACTGATTCACAACTACAATACACTAAAGGTAAAACGGAATCTAAAGAAATATTTGATACTTTATAATCGCTGTTTTAACGATAAAGTATAGGGATCGTGTGTGAAATATAGAGGCAGCACGACTGTCGGAGTGCGCGCTCTCTGGTGTTTTATTGGTGAACATAGTGGTATCAAAACAAACATTTAATAACATTAATAAAAGTTATAAAAAAAATGGAAAAAATTATAAAATATGGATTTCAACCTGTGGTCAATAATGTAATACATGGCCAAAACGATGAGAAAGGCAAAAAATTATTCAAATCAAAGCATGTGTACGGTGTTGTTGAAAAAACGAATAAAATTAAAACTGTCATCACCGGTAAGGTTGTGCCACAGACAGGTGTATCAAATTTTTATGATGTTACAATTTCTGTAAGTATGAAAGTAAAATAGGAATATATATTTATTGCACTTAAATTAGAAAACTAGGAAATCTTTTTATTTATTTTTACGAAAAATTAAAGAATTATTATTTTCAGGTTGATTCAAACCGACATGTCAGTAACACTGTTTGCACCTGTAAAGCTGGTCTTGAGGGCAAGTGTAAGCATATATGTGCGTTAATTCATTATGTTAATTCACCCGAAACATCGTCATCGAAAACGAGTCTTTCTCAGCAATGGGGTAAGCCTACTCAAAAGCAGTAACTAGGGTACGACAAAGGTGAAAGAATGTCCAAACTTTTTCCTCCCCCAGTTCTATCTGCTGAAATGACTAAGTTAAAGCCAATTAAACTTACAGTAGCAAGTATGCCTGAATCTTTGAAAAATACACCCCTTCGAAAAATCTTAGAGCTTGAAGAGAAAGAAAATATTGTAATAACACGAGCAGAATCAATGTTACAAATGATACAAAGTAAGGCTAAAGAAGTCCTCCAGGAGAAGGCAAGAAAAGTAGTTAGTGATTTATTTTTATTCTATATTCATTAGATCACAACTTGAATCTCTAACATTTTTTATAATTGGTATTTTAGCTTCACAAATTTTATCTTGTGTTTTTTTTATTGGAATATTTAACCGTACTGATGCCGTGTTTAAATCGTTACAATAGTTACAAATAATTAGTACAAATAAATTATTTTTGTGAATAACAAACTTTATCAAAACCAATAGAAATTGTGGTTGCTAAAAATGGGCAAACGCTGAAAGCAACCATTAGAGGTGACATAAAAATGCTTGTTAGAAATCAAACTATGAGAGTTAACTAATGTATTATATGTTAAAAATCTCAAATGCAATTTGATGTCTGCAAAAATTATAAGAAAAAGATTTCAAAGTCATTTTTCAAAACAGTGAAGCTCATGTTTATAAAGGAAAGAAATTAAATTATTTAAAAATTATTCGCAATGGCAAACTTTATCAATTTAAGGTACCTATAATAGAAAATTTTGCGAATATGGTTACTTCAAATGATTAATCGAAAATTATGCTTATTTGGCATAGGAGGTTTGGTCATGCAAATAATAATACTTTAATACAGATGTTCAAAAATAATGTTTTGGAAGGTGGAACGAAATTAAACAGATGACATGCCGTTTTGTATTTTGTAAAGTTTGTTAACCTTTTAGGATATCAAAACCCTTAAACTGAGGGGAGGAGTGTTAGTATTATATCTATGGTTAATCTATGGGCATTCTATTTTTTTCTGTGTGTGTGTCCAACCTAACTGAAGTTAAGTTCGTATTGTATTCATAACAAGTATTGTATTTTCGTTCGCAATGTATATCGGAATAAACGTTTTCTTTAATAATCAAATTAATCCTTTCGATCCACAAAACAACACCAACCCCCTACCCTTAGTGTATGGTATATGTAGGTGAATGTCATTTGTCTACTTCCTCAAATCGAAAAGTGAAGTTTTCGATAAATTCAAAAACTTCAAAGTAATGGTCGAAAATCAAAAGAAAAAGAAGTTAAATATTTTGAGAACTGATCAAGGAGGTGAGTTCACCAGTAATGAGTTTGAAAATTTACTAAGAAAGAAAGGTATAATCCACCAAAAAACTAATGTCTATGCGCCTGAGCAAAATGGAATGGCAAAGCGCCAATTAAAAGGCAAGATTTACGGATTAAGAGGCACGATTTTGGGGAGAAGCTGTCATGTTGGAAGTAATAAATATTAAAGATGAAAACCATAGGGGCATATAATATATTTACAACACTGCTATCTATGTAATTTATATTTTCTTCTATAGTTAATCAGACTTTGTAAGTTAAAAGTAGTTGCATCGGAGTTATATTCATTATAGTTTTATATCCATATTTTTCTAAGTAATCCTTCATAATTATATTATTTCAGAAAATAAATACATTTTAAGTTTCTTGTTGTTTTGTGGGCTGAGTGAGTGAATCACAAAATTGGGACTTGAGAATAATATGTCAATACTGCTAATTACCTCAGAAACAGGTGCATTGCCAGTGGTCTGAATGGAAAGACTCCTTATCAAATATGGCATATTAGAAAACCAGATTTGTCAGAAATACATATATTTGGAAGCAGTGTTATGGTACATGTTCCCAAAAAAGAAAGAACAAAATTCGATAAGAAATCGATCAAACATATTCTACTTAGTTGGTTTTTCTGAAGAAATCAAAGGCTATAGAGTCTACAACCCAGAACTTGATGATGTGACTACAAGCAGGGATGTTAATATACATGAAGATTTGAAAACTAAAATTCAAAACTTCACTGCAGAAATTCAGAATCAGATACCTGATTCAGTGGGAGACGAAAATGAGCATAGCACCAATTCATTGGAAATAAGAGATGCAGGCTCATATGATACTCCTAGCTACCTGCAAACAGCAGATGATAGTCGTGATATTGACTAGGAACCAGAACTACCAGTCAGTACAACCGGAACAGAACCCTCAAATGGATCTGAACGACAGAGAAAGGCAAAATCGATTGATGATTACGTTGTATATTTAACTCCAAAGGTAAAGAACACCGCAGATAACAGCGGGAAGATAGCAGCGTTGGTCATTATACCTTTCGAATTTGGATAATACATTTAAATGTATAAAAGGGAATGAAAATGTAAATGCAGATACTTTGTCAAGGTTACCTTTACCAGAAGAGGAGGACGAGTTAGTTGATAATTTTCATTGTTTGAATTTTGTTGAAAACTTATTACCGATTGAACAAATTTAATTAGGTCTGAGGCCAGAAAAGATCCATTATTAGGAAAAGTTGTGAATTTCATTCGTTATGGTTTTCCGGAACGCGTAACCGATGAATTATTAAGACCATATTTAAGTGGGAATCGAGAAATGTCATTTGACAGAGGTATAGTAATGTGGGGTTACCGAGTTGTGGTTCCAATAAGTTTGAGGGAAAAACTGTTGAGGGAATTACATAGCATGCATGAGGGTATTGTTAAAATGAAGAGTAATGCCAGATCATATTTTTGGTGGCCGTCATTGGATGCGCAGATCGAGAGTTTAGTAAATAACTGTACAATTTGTACGCAAGTTAGACCAGAACCAAAACATTCAAAAATTAGTTCGTGTCAGATAGAAACAAGGTTCTTTGACAGGGTTAGAGCAGACTTTTTAGGTCCATTTCATAATATGATGATTTTAATTGTTGTGGATACTTATAACGCATGTATACCTTAAGTACTATCGAAAAATTTAGGGAAGTATTTGCTTGTTTCGGTCTACCGGAAGTGTTAGCCACCGACAATGGTTCGCAATTCACGTTAGATGAATTTTCAAATTTTCTTTAAAGGAAAGGTATAAGGCACATTTCTTCACCGCCCTTTCATCAACAATCTAACGGTTTTGCAGAAAATTCTGTTAAAAGTTTTAAAATTGTGTTAACTAAAGCACTGAAAGATCCTGGAAATGTAAACCTTAGTTTTGAAACCTTGATGAACAGGTATTTGTTTCATTATAGAAATTCTGTAGATATTACGACAGGAGTTACACCTTAAAGACTAATTTAGAGAATGAAATAAATAAAGAACTAGATTAGATTTATTACAGAATTTAAAACAAGTTTGTAAAGAAATTAGAGTTTATAAAGAGGGTAGAGATGATAGATTTTCAGAAGGGGAAAAAGTCTATTGTAGGGATTATAGAAGCCCAAACAAAAATAAATGGGTTCCATGTGTTATAGATGAGATATTAGGGGAAAGAATATATTTATCTGAACTATTAGATGAAAATGTTATTTGGAAAAAACATTTGGAGCAGATTATTAGGGTATTAGATAACAGTAAGTTAGAGTTAGTGTTGAAGGGAAAGGTGATTTTTCAGAGCCTAAAAAGTTAACGATTCAACATAGTCCATTGATAGATGATAAGATTGTATTAGATAAGAATATGATTGTTAATAGTGATGTAAAACAGGATGTTTTAGAAAAAAAACGCTGTAATTTAGAGAATAGAGATGTCACTGTAGGAAATAATGCAGATGTAGACATAAGGGATAAGGGTACAGAATTACCAAAGGAGTTGTCACCCAAGAGGGAGAGACCAAAGACAAATGTGAAACCCCCTGATCGTTTAAATTTGTGAGGGAGGATTTGTAGTGTATTGTTCTAGTAAGTACTTTGTATGTACAATAATTTCCATGGTTTGATGACGCCGTATTTTTGGTGCTAGTTAGTAAAAATATAACCTATGTAATTTTCAGCCAAGTTGTGTTATCATTTTTGACCATGCTTTGTAAATGTTCCTGATGTTGTTAAGAAATATTTATAATTATAGTTGGCAAGTTTAATATAATTCAGTGATATTGTGTGAATAGTGTGAAAACGTATAGTGCAAGACTAGTGGCCAGAGGCTTTACCCAAAGAGAAGGAGTGGATTATAATAAAACCTTTTCGCCTGTTGTTAGGCAGTCCACCCTTTTATTAGCCTTAAGTGTAAATTTTGGTTTAGAAATTTCTCACTTAGATATAACTAAAGCATGGCAATTTAGAAGAAATTGTTTTAATGAAATAACCTGAAGGTTTTATAAAACCAAATCAAGAAAACAAAGTACTAAGATTGAAACGTGCAATTTATGGATTAAAACAGTCATCTCGCGCTTGGTATAAAAAGGTAAAAGATTTAACTGCAATTGCTTTGTACGTCGGCGATTTTTTTGTATTTTTAAATGATATCAGAGAATCTAATATATTGAAAAAGGAATTAGCCCGAAAGTTTAAATTACAATATTTAGGACAAGTTAAACGAATTTCAGGCATAATTGTATGTATTAACAAAGTTAGAAGTGAAATATAATCTAGTTACCAAGTACCAGTACCACTACGTAATGTACCAGATACCAAGAATGAGCGTTGTTATTACTCTATTACCTATCTATTATCTATATCTATATTATCTATTGCCTATTACCAGAATATTATTACAACGGCGGATCACCCATCGAAGGCTGCGTGGGCAATTGCAAGAGAAATAAGCAACCGCACAAATTCAACACATAACATTATACTAAAATTGAATCAGACTACTGTTGCTGATCCTTACATTGTGGCGGATATTTTTCAGAGGCACTTCATAGAGTCATCACGTGACTTGGTGTCGAATATGCAAAAGTCACAAAGAAACCCCAGGATAAACAGGACGGTAACCGAGTCCTTGTTTCTTTCTCCTGTTGTACCACAGGAAGTGAATGATATTATAAAAGGAAAAATTAAGTCCAAGAAGTCATCTGGGGCTGATGAGGTGCCTAGTTTGATTCTCAAAAGGGTGGCTGATGCTATATCTTTACCACTGAGCTACCTCTTGAATCTTTTAAACTGAGCAAAGTTGTGGCGGTGTTTAAGAAGAATGATAGGCAGCTGAAGGAAAATTATCGTCCAATAGCACCAACTTCTGGTTTCTCCAAAATATTTGAGTACGCCTTCTTGTCCAGGCTGGAAAATTTTCTCAAACGAAACAATATACTCACTTCAAACCAATACTACTACTGCCTGGCAACTGCCAATGGCAATGTGAGAGGATAAACGACTCGATGGACATTGGCGAGTGACCAGTGGGTCTTTATCTCGATCTAACCAAGGCCTTTGACTGTGTCTCACATGAGAAGCTTTTGGAGAAGCTTGAGGCTATTAGTATCAGAGGAGAGCCGCTTGGGTGGCTTGCTACGTATCTGAAGGGACGAAAATAGTTTGTCTCGGTACCACATAACAATGGAAGGGAGATGGTTTTTGCGGGTTCGAGGATAGATGAGGTTGAGCTTGGAGTGACACAGGGGTCGGTACTGTGCCCAGTTCTTTTCATATTATATATGAATGATTTAACGAATGTGGTTGGAGAGGACATTTGCGATACATACTTCGCGGATGATGCATCTTTTATTGTTTCGGGGACCGGTGAGGTACTTAGAGCCAGATGTGAAGAAAATATGACTAACGTTTTGAGCTGGTTCGATGATAATGGATTATTACTAAATATTTCAAAAACAAACATTATCCAGTATGGAAGTGTACAAAAAAAAATTTAATAAATTTGAAATGATCATAAACGCCGACCGTTTATCTAGTGTGTCGTATGCTAGGTTCCTCGGAATAACGATGGATGAAAATCTAAACTGGAACAAGCATTGTGGTGATCTCTGTGGTAGGCTTTCGAGCCAATCATATCTTATGAGAAATCCGAGAACGGTTTTAACTCTGCCGCAACTAATAACTTTTTATAATGCAGAGATTCAATCGAGGTTGCGATACGGAATTTGCTTCTGGGGCGTTTCTCAGGTGCTGCGGATGTATTCACCTGCCAGAAACGTATACAGTCTCTTGCCGTGGTCTTTTTGCGCTTTATGGAATTCTACCTCTTTTTGGATTGTTTTTGTTGGAATTGAGCACATATGTTCATCTAAATAGGGACAAATTTCTCAGGAACAAAAATATACATGAGAAGAACAGACGTGCCAGAAATGATATACGCGTATCATTCCAACGTCTCAACATAGGCAGAAAATCTGCAAACTGTATGGATCCAAGACTCTACAATCACCTGCCCCTTGACATCAGGGAGGCGAAGAGCACGGTTTGTTTCAAACAGAAGTTGAGGAGGTATATATTGACGAACATGTTTTATTCTTTAGAAGAGTATCTTCCTAGTGTTTCTTAAATTCATTATTTGTGATTTGTAAATATCTGACGCTTTCCACACATTTCAAATGTATGCATAATGGAAATAAATTATTTGATTAATTGATTGATTGATCTTCTAACCCATCGTAAATCGTAACACCGACGAGCGATAGTACACAATTAATCATGTGAGTCGCTAACAATATCATTCCATTTCAGCTGATCGTGTTAATATTTTATCCATTCCATATCTACCGCTACTTCTAACGTTGACATGCTTAACAGCGCCAAACCGGATGGCCGTAAAAAGCCACCCGCCTACCCTACACCTTTACCACCGGCACGGCACCACCATCGCCCCGTCGTTCACCCAACACTCCGAGTGAGTCCTCTGCCTCGGGCCTAAACACACGAAGCAGAACCAAAACAACTGCTTTTCCGACCAAACGCCAATTACCGAGTCGTAGATCTACTTCCGCTCACTTTTCCGCTATGTCGTCAGGAATATTTCTGAGAACATTAAAACCCAAAGAGAATTTTTTAAAGTTCTCAGAACCAACCCCCTATCCTTACTTAACGTGTAAGTTAACTAGAACAATACAGCACTAGTGGATTGCAAAACCGCAGCGCCAAAAGATTTTCAGAGATCCCTAGAACACATGGTAGGTGATTCCAAATTATCTTTCTTCCCACTCAATGGTCACGCACGACTACTGACACCAAAGCTAAAATAACATACTCCTACGTCATCAAGTTCGTTGACCAGGAGTACCCCATTCAAGAAATTAATGATTCACTCACCGCTCTAAATAGTAATTTCTCCAAATGTTTTACCGCATTACTTCAAAAGCCACAAACAAATCCACTTCTCTTATTCGAGTGATAACCTACTCAAAACAAAGTAATGACGACCTACTTCTGAACGGCGTCAACATCTACGGACGCATTCATCCAGTTTAACCGCCCAAACCCCCTCCGCTAATTCAAAAGTACTGTTCCATCTGTACGAAATCCGGCCATGATAGATCTGAATGCTTCGGCAAACCAACCTGTGCATCCTGTGGAAAATTCTACAAAAATCTGCCATGCCCCCAATTCAAAAATCCCACATGCCTCAATTGTAAAGGGAAACATCCCGCGTGGGATATCAAATGCCCTAATGGTCCGAACCTCCTACAGCTCCTGAAAAAAACCGCTCCCATCAGAGTTCTCAAAGAGGCTAGGGCTGCCGTCGATCCCAACGTGGAACAATTTACGCCTATTGACTCCTTCATAATGTTTCTCACACAAACATTATCTAATATATTTCCCGAAAAACGTGAGCTCATCGCGAAAATCATTCCTAGAGCTTCCGCGGATTTTCTCAATACAACTATCCTGAACTACGTTGGGAACCACATTTCCTTCACCCTCGTTCCTATCAATTATCTTAACGAAAATATCCCCATAAATTGCGCTAATTAGTTGCTGCATGAATTTCACGCTCGGAACGGTTAATGATTGAGGTGTCCGACGCAAACGTCACCTCCTGAAAGCTCTTCTACTCCAATCAAACATCTCCATCCTTTCAATCACTGAAACTAAGTTGAAACACAATCTCACATTAACAAATTATAACACATTTGAGCGGAACAATCCTAACAGTGTTATTCGCGGCCTTGCTCTTCTAATTCACACCTCTCCCCATTCGAGAGAATTCAATATACCAAACCAATTCTCTAACCTTGAATGTGTATCGGCGAAAATCCAACTCAACAACAGTAGCTGTTTTCAGCTACTACAATCCGCCGGCGACATTCTACGCTCAAAAAAGTCCGAAATCGAGCAAACCTACTGTATGCACTTCGAGGTAGAATCCGAGGGTGCGATCCCCGTACTCTCCTCAACACATACAAGGCATTCATTCGCCCTGTTATTGCGTACAGATGCTTTCTCCACTCCACTCTCTCGAATCGTCTAGTGAAGACTATCGAAAGCTGCGAAAGAGCAATCTGCCGCAGCATCTTCAGACTTCACAGACAATTTCCGTCTAATTCTTGTCCATGAAATAACCAAAATGCCCCAATTATTACCCACATCGAAACTCTTAAAAAGATTATTGTTTAACATACAGTAAAGATGATAAAGAGTTAGAAGGTTTTGTTGATGCTGACTGGGGAGAAAATTTAGTACACCGAAAGTCATATACTGGTTATGTGTTTAAATTATCAAATGCGTCTAGTTCTTGGGAAAGTAAGAAGCAAAAATTCCATTTCCTTATCAAGTACAGGAGCCAAATATGTTGATATATTTCAGAAACTAGTAAGAAAATTTGCAAGGTTTTCCTTTAATTAACCGGTGAACAATTCGAGATAGTTCTATATAACGATATTCAAAGTGCTCAACAACTTCTAATGAATCCAGTATTACACAAAAGGTCCAAGCAAATTGACATTTGGTATCATTATGTTAGAGACATTGTTGCTAAAGATTTGATATGTCAAATATTAATCTTCACAAGAAATGTGCGCAGATGTGTTGACAAAAAGTTTCAATTTTGTTAAACATAGCAAATGTAGTGAAATGTTAGGTTTAGTGTAAAAAAAAAGGAAATTTATATTAAGTGGAAGTGTTGTTATGTTGGTATGCATCAATGTATAAATTCTGTCAATTTTGTGGTTCTCTTTGTACAACAGTTAAATAAAGTAACTAAGCAGTTGTATGCTGAAACTCAGAGAGAGCATTTCTTTCATTCCCGGATACCTGGCTCTCACTCAACAGGCTCGGTTTCGATTCCCGGTATCGGAAACAAATATCTATAACCAACTTCTGCTATCTAGTTATAGATTTGTACACCTTTTCAATCTCACACACAAGATGTATACCTGCGATTTACCTCTGGTTTAATACCTAAATGAGTGCTAAGCGAGAACTGAATGTTAATGAATTATACCACACCACAGTTACAGCTACACTGAAGATAGGGTGTGTTAATCAAGTAAGAAACATTTAATGCCAGGCGCCAGATGTTTGAAAGTTCTTGGTACAATACAATTGGTTTTCTGGTAGATCAAACAACCTCACCAGATCTAACAGTTCTTAATTTTAGTTCTCCCTAACAGTAAACCACTTGATATATATTGAATATAAAAGAAAATTAATAATTGAAATGCAAAAAAAAAATGAAAGATAAATTAATTCTTGTAACTAAGAGGACTTAATCGTCATAACAAAAAATATCGAATGTTTAAATAAAAAGGAATCTTCAGCATGTAAATTAAACAGTAAAAAATTAAAAATAAATCAAGTTTAACGAAATAAAAATAAAATCCAATATTAATTGTCTCTCCCAAACAATGTATTGGAATACTCTCACCACACCAAGCGTACTCAAACATCCAGCATTAGGCTCAAAGATTTTCTGCCAAACCTTCTGCAAATGGTGATTCTCAATAAATCCAGTACTCAAAAACAAAATGGACAAATCCAAAAGAAAACGTAAATATGAAAACGAAAACCCTGAAACAAAAGCCTCCATCAAAAAAATAATCAAAAATAAACTGAAAATACCTGGACTTACGCAAAGATGTAGTGTGCGGTTTAATGTGTATCAAGAACACGTGCTTTGATGCCCTGAAGGGCAATTCTTCTGTTCACAATTTACAAATAACTCACAAATGCCAGAAGAATTTAGCGATCATCAATTTATCCCAATTCTGGATACTTATTATTTTCTTCAAAACAAAATTCCATGAAAGAAAAAGCATATAATTTGATGAAGGTCTCTTACGTCTCCTATCTTGATGATCATTAATATCTGATCATTTTTTCCGAAAAAAATACCAGCCAACTTTTTTTTCAGTCAGGTTAACTTAACTGCCATCGTCTTACAAACAAAACAACATGACAATCAGGCCTACTTAACAGTAGGACGAAAGAGTACCAACCTAACCTAACAAAACTAAACTCACTCCTCTCACCCTTTCTCACGAAAATATATGAGAATAAACAAAATTATATCGTTATATCCTCCATGAACTATAACAATATATACGTGATAATAACATAAAAGTGATTACAATAGAGGTAAAAAAACCTGAACATTGGTTGATCATTACCAGAAGGTGAATCAGTTTTGATTTTGACAATTTTAAAATATACTTTCTACTTATACTACAAAACTGAAGTACAAAATCAACTTAGGAATATATTTACGAATGCAAGAAATCAGGAATAATGCCAAGACAGATTTTTCAACATTGGGACAGATAACCATATAGTACAAAATGCGGAGAGCAAATCAAAACCTTTTTTTCGCTTTCGAAAAGTATGACTGAGACGTCATTTGATTCAGAACAGCTTGTAGATGTATTTGTAAGAAAATTGGAGCAACATGCAAAATTTGAAACAGTTATTAAAAATCAACTAAAACAAATGGGGTTTGGTGTTTTGCAAAAGATTCAAAAAGAGAAGAAAGTTCCCTAAAAAAACTCTCTCTGTAAAGTGTAGGACTATTTATTATTTCCCCGGAGTATTACCAGCTGCCACAAGCCATTTTGGACTTTTTATGAATAAATATTCAAAAAGTTTAGAAGTGCAATAATTAAAACTGCACGATATATGAATATAATCCGCGGAAGATGTAATCGCTATTTTTCTATGCATTATACAATGTTTTCGTACTTAAACATTAAAACCGCAAATTGATTAATAACATACTAGAAGTTTTTTATTTTTTTGGAGATACAAGGCGTTGTAGTAGCGCTTCTATGATCACTCTCAACTATCCTGCAATCACTTTTATGTTGAATCATTATCAAATATGTTGAAAAAGAAAATGATGAAATTCTGAAACCTATTATCGAATAAAATTAAATCAATAAGGAAAATACGAATAAAATTGATATTATCAAAAAATATATTAAAACCATCAAAAACAATTGCGTTAATATAATATTAGAATTAGACCCCGTTTTGTTCAATACCATTTTGGATAAAGGTAATATGAAAATTGCACGAAGACAATGCAAAATCTATGAATATGTTAGGGTAACACAGTGTTATACGTGAGGTAGAATGGTAATATGAAAACGGAAGGAAAACAATGTAAAATCTATGAATATGTTAGTATAGCACATTGTTATATGCGAAGAAGAATGGTAATATGAAATTTTAATATTTAATTTTTTGAGTAGGATTGGAAAAGGCTTATCAATGTATATGGAAATGTTACTGATCCTTACAAATCCCTGATAGCACCTCAAAATCCCTGATAGCACCTCACTTTGATTATTGTTCGACAGTATTGTGCTTTAGAAACAAATCAGAACTTGAAAAATTACAAAACAGGGCTATGAGAATAATACTAAAGTGTAATAAATACTCTCCTATTAGATTAATGTTGAAGACATTAGATTTGATGAATGTTCGTCAAAGGTTAGTTTTTAATTCCTTAGTTTTTGTGTTTAAATTGAAAAATGAGCTTTTGCCAGATTATTTAGTGAGTAGACTCATAAAAGTAAATAGCGTGCACTCATACAATACTCGTAGTGCACGTGATTTATATGTACAAAGATTTAATAAGGAACAAACATGTAAAAATATTTTAATTGATGGCGTTAAACTATTCAATGGATTGCCCAATGAAATTGTGAAGGCTGAAAATGTACATGGTTTTATAAACCTGCCTAGAAAATTTATATTTGATGTAATTATATAACGGATTTTGTATAGCTTTAGAGGCCAATAAACCATATATTAGTATTATTAAAATATATTTCTATGTACACATGGGACTCCACTTACCCCGGGGTAGTCCAGGAAAAGGAAAGTCTTGCGAGGGCGACTAGGACGATGTGAAAGTGTCCTTTGAAATCACTCGCCGTAATAAATTAATGAGGTATAATTTGTTATTGTCTGTAAAAACTCACGACGTCTTGTACTCGACTGTTATTTTTATTTTCGGTGTCATCACATCCTGTCCTAAGGAGGTATTCGGGATGGACGTCACGGGTTAGGTATATAATGTGTATTCATGATTAAAAATAATAAAGATAATAAAATAAACTAAAGATATTATAATCCGTCCATCATCAACTATCACTCATACCAATTATATACTATAAGACCAAAACTATAATACTAAAAATAAATACTATAATACTAACCAGTAGGCATTGTGTTCCTCGTGTATTCTAACGTTCATAGAATAGTACAAAATTCATACAGTATTTTACACACATATAATCTCTGTTCGAGTAGGTATTATGTTTGGATTGTTGGTATACCTTCTGGTTTTATTTTTCTATAGTTCCTCATAAATTTATATTATTCTGTTTTTGTATATTTCACACAAACAGTATCATAAATTAGTTTTCTATGCATGAGATAAGTGAATCGGTTCGGTTCCTCGCAGAACACTCTGTATAACATTTTGAAACGTAGTATATTACTAAAAACGCTCAACAAAATTGCACAATATTTCTTTAATTTTACTTGAAAAAGTTTTATTGAATGAAATCTCATGCTGAAAGCTAAGAATTTTTTATCCAATAATATAACAAAGTATGAAAATCTTAGATGAATGTTAAATACCGTTATACGATTGGATATATTCTTAACGCGTATAAACTTATTATAACATAGGTACCTTAAATTTTTCACGTTCAACTCAGCTTTATAAATGGAGAAAAAGTTAATATACTGATATTTTTTTTAGTTGTAACTATTTTTGTTGTTGACTTGTAGATTTAAATGCGTTCTCTTTCATTTCTTCTTCAGTTTTCTGAACTGCTATCAACAACAAACTTTATATTAAGAAAGAAATAAAAATACGTCATAAAAATGAGATAATAATATTGGTTATGAAATATGGTCTGAAGTATAATAAATTTCATTTTAAAACGAAAGTCGGTTGAAAATATTTACACGAAAATGTTGTAAATGTTCGAAAAAGAAGAAAGAAGCCGAAGTTTTGTAAATAGCAAGGAAGAATGGTTTTGGGATTTCCAGCTAAATGAGAGGATTTATGACCATCCTTGAAATTTCCTTGAACTGCTTAGAACTCTTGATATTTTGTACAAGTAATGGAATTTCTTTAGTCTCTTATACTTGTTTTTCTACTAAGTACGAAGAAGGGCTTAGGTAGGTACTAAATTAGGAACTTCTTACCTGCCACTAATAACAGATTTGAAGAATCCTCAAGACTTTTGGGCAGCAATTTCAACCATAAAAGATTTGTATAGGGTACTATAATAATATTACTATTATGACGATTTTTTCAATTAGAAGAGCGATTTCAAATTCGCACTTTTTAGGGCTTTTGCTTAAGATTTTTTGCCTCCCAAAAAGCCTCATCTTCAGGATGCTCTTTCTTCCGTTATTTGTCCATTTTATTCTAAATTCGCGCGATTATTTTTGGTCAAATTTCACATGAGCGATGTTGTAGCAAAATTCCATGCAACGTTTGAAATTTTTTATATTGATCCGTTGTAAATCTTTTAAGACCTCTTTTAGCCACACTGTACCTCACTTACTCTTTGTTATTATATCGAGTAGTGTCTTCGGTATTCAGCACTGTTTCATCGTGTACACATGTGCCCAAAACTCTGATCGTCGTTTTTACGACTTGACTGGACATATAACACAGATTGCCTAATGAAAAACCTTTCTCGTTTTTCATACGCTTTGAGAAAAATCCGAACTCTTGTGAGGGAAGAGACAACTAAAATTGCTTATTTTGGACATGTTGAGTCAAGAATTCGTTACAGCATTTTAATCTGGGGAAACTCTAGCGAGTCACAGCGTATCTTAATCACGCAAAAAAAATGTATTCGGAATATCTTCAACATGGGATATAGGGATTCTTGTAGATTGATATTTATAGAGAAAAAAATCATTACTTTGTACAGCTTGTACATATATGAGGCAATAATTTTTATAAAGAGTTACCCTAACTTCTTGTCAGATGGACAAAAAAAAGCATGAGTGCAATAGGTATGTAACTGATCTTAACTGTGATCGCTTCAGGTATCAGTATCTATAGAAAAATGTAGTACACTCTATCTACAGTATTTTTAATACATTCATTCACACTTTCACAGAAAACATAGAAAAACTTCTTCTGGGAAAACTAAAAGTTAGATTAAGAGATATTCTGGCAGGAAAAGCCTATTATAGTGTGCAGGAGTATTTAAGTGATGATTCCTTCTAGTTTTAAAATTGTATTGTTAATTTTGACAGGTTCCACGCCAAAAGGCAACATGTACAATTCTTGTATATATGGAATGAATGAACCTACTTACTCACTTACATATGTAAAAAACACATTTGCCTGATTTCACAAAATTAATTGCTTGACAATTGTTTCGGGATGTACTCCATTTTAAAAAATTCAACTTAACACATGTTTTCTCGACTAACATTTTCATACAACAAAATTAAAATGAATTGAAATAGTAACAGGTATACAATAACAAAATGGAACAAAGTGAAAATAAATACAAAGTCCACGTTATAATAGATAATAATGAGAGAGAAAATAGCGATGAAGAGGGTTACGGATCTATGTATCGATGTTTTCGAAAGAAGGGAACAGGTCCGTATTCAGGAAAAGGCAGTAAATAAATTTTTGGAAGAATTTCGAACAAAGCGGATTCAAATTAAGTTGCCGGTTATTATCCATTTTTGCCTTCGATGCGAATCAGAAATTTCTGTGTGTGGGTGCAGCAATTACACTGAGTTTGAATTTAGGAGCCCAGATAACAAACTGACATAACATGACGTCTTATTCGAGTCAATTTTGGGGATTGACGTCATACGACCGTTGAATGACGTCTTTTAAACGTCAGATAACTGACATTGATATGATGACAGCAAAATGACGTTCAACAGGAACCGTTATTTTTTAAAAAACAACAAATTTTCTAATTTTAAATACCTAAAAACGTAATTTAATGACGTCTTTTGAGCAGTTTAAAATAACGTGTTGAGGCTGTGTCATTTCGACGCCACTTCTCCCTTATTGAAACCAATATACTACGTAATATTACCGTCAGCTTGCTACCTGGGAAGTGGTAATTTTGAAAGGAGGAAGTAATAATAATAATAATTGGTTCGTCTTTTAAATTGTTATGAATGATAGTTGATGATGGACGGAGTATAATATATTTAGATTACTTCATTTTCATTATTACATTAAACCATGCATACGCATTATACTTAAACCGTTCCATTGTTTACCATACGACCATCCTGAATACCTCATTTGGACTAGATGTGATGAAACCGAAAATAAAAGAGACATTCTTGTACAAGATGTCGTGAGTGACGGAGATTTGATAGTAAATACCATTAAAACAAAGTGTACCTCTTTTACTCCAAAATATATAGTGCCTTACAGACTTCTTACGGCGAGTGACTCCGAAGGACACATCTCCACATCGTCCTAGTTGCCCTTGCAAGTCTCTATTCCTTTCCTGGACTATCCCGGGGTAAGTGGAGTGTAGTATGTACATGAATTACATTGATTGATTACTTTACTTTATTTTATTCATTGCATTATATTACTTTGCATTCAAACATATTTGTTCTCAGTACGTTGTTAGACGAATTAGCTTCTCCTTAAATTAAAATACAGTCCACTTTCTACTTATACTACTTTTATGAAAACCTTTATTATTCCTGACTGAAATTACAAAAGAATAATGAGTGATCAGAACAAGAGGCAGAAGTTCATCTAAAGCTGTTCTACCACTACCACAATAACAATATACCATCACTTCAATATAATTCATTTGACTACACAAAAATTTATCTCTAGGATTTTTTTGAAATTTATTCATATTCAGAGTTATTAAAATTTAACCAGATTTTCATTAAGTATCGTAATAGCCTTATAAAAAAAACTCGTTTCAAATTTGGATGATCTATGGTCTTGTATAGCAAAACTATTGCTGCTAAGTATATTCACATAATGACATACATGTCTTTTCTCCAGGAATACATTTAAATATTAAGTACTCTTGATCCTGATATTCATCTCAAAAGTCTGGATCTTGTGCAATTGATAACTTCTGATTCGCATCGAAAACAAAAATCAATAATGGATAACTTTAAATTCTTTCATCGTTTTAAATATCTCAGTTCGAATTCCCTTTGTTCAAAATTCTTTGGAAATTCAATTTACTCACTTTTACTGAATATGGACCTGTTTCCTTTGTTCGAAAACGTCTGTACCAAGAACTGTCATAGTCATCCCAATTTCGAAGAAATTTTCGAAATATGAAAGGTAAGCCGGTATAACAAGTGTTGAGTTTAACTTTTGAAAATATGGTTGAGGTAGATAATATCATTAAGTATGGAATATACTCCTAGGAAAACAAAATATTGAATAATGTTAATTTTTGAGCATAAATAAAAAAAATGCAAAATTAAAAATATAAGTTACCTGATAAAAGTACATAAAATGGCCCGTTAAAAATATTTTAAATCCGTTAAACATAATCTGGCAATTAGTGAAAGCAATAAATTAATAGTTTCTAGTATTTATTATACCATCGACTATATTAAAAAAATGAGTATTTAATAATAGCAATTTAGAAAGAAGTATGAAATGAAAATTGCATGAGTCAAAAATGAAATATTGATGAAATTTTTATACCAGTCCGGCTTGACAGTCACAGTAGCTAACGGCTAATTCACTTTTGAATATAAACTTAAATTCAAACACTTGAACTTTTGATTTACACTTTATTAAGTTCAAGTGTTTGAATTTAAGTTTATATTCAATTCTAATTGCTTTACATCAAGTAAACGCAAACACTATTAAATAATTCAATTTTGCCTACCGGTGACTGGTCCCTTATATTGCTTTTTGCTAGTGAATAGTGTTGATGAAAAAATATTTTGCTTTTGATATCAGTTTCAATTATTTTCAATAATCTCGATTCAGTTTTCGTTTTCAGTTTGAAATTACTTATACTTATACGAGTAGTAGGCTTACGTGTTTGCTATGATCTTCGTCTGTGTCTCTCGTCTTATAACTTTATAATCGGAATAATTAATTTGAGCTAGTACACCGTTGCCGCGTCTTGTCAAAATTAATAAATTCATAGAACAACTGTTGTTAGAACGGCTACATAATTTGCTATGAAAACTACCTGCGACTTATGTTACGATTAATCGATTAATAGCCGGTAAATGTTAGTTGCATACACTTTTGTTTTTACGAACTAGCAGTAAAAATAAGAGATCATTTTCGATCTCTCAGAAATGAAACGTTGAAATTCAGGAAAAATGCATTACAAATCTATTGGTTATAGCCTTGTTTCTTAATGAAAAACCTGTATCTTAATAAGTAGCATCAAAGTACTTTTGAGTATGTCAATTTAGAATATGGAAAGGAATGAATCTTTACATTTTTCTATGCTTGAATAAAGGTGGAAAATTACATTTTGAAACTATTTTTTATACATCTTAATGTATAATAATATTCCTTGTTTTGTTTGATGAACTATTTCGAAGTGTTCTATGCTATAATAATATGTTACATTGTTATAGTATGGAATATGTGTAAATAATATATTAATGAGATTGAATTCTCGCTTAACTCTTGGTGAAACATAATTGAATATTAAAATAAATTAAACTCTTGGCTTAATGTTTCACGATTTATTTAACAATATGTATAGTCAACATGTTTCGAGCGTTAGCTCATTTTCAAGACTCTTGAAGAGTGTCTTGAAAATGAGCTAACGCTCGAAACATGTTGACTATACATATTGTTAAATAAATCGTGAAACATTAAGCCAAGAGTTTAATTTATTTTAATAAATAATATATTTATGAGCTACTAGTAATGACATTTAATGTAGAGTAATGTCTATGAATCTTTTGAAATTCCAATAAAATTCGTGTGCATGAAAAAATTCCGATTGATTTAATTTGTATAGAAAATAATGTTTGATGCGTGGGAAAATTTAAACAGATATGAATATCTATTTTTCTTATTTTTTCATTTCCAGGTTTTGGAGAACTTGGAACAAATTCTCAAATGTCAACATATTTTTTGTGAAGATGTGAAGGCAATTTTGATATTATTTTTGGAAAATGAATACCATTATATCCAATATTAATGTGTCTTCTTTTGTCAAAATTCAGGATTTTTGTGATGAATGCCTCACGGCTCAAAACGCATGAGCAGTTATGATCTTCACGGACAAAACTTATTTTTACCCTCTACCGTTCCCCCACCAACTTATTCAACTCTCAACAAAGAAGTAATGGTAGAGGTAACTTCATTTCACTAGAAATTGTGCATCCGAAAGCTCCTTACTAAAGTCATCTTCCATATTCATAAAAGTATTAAGCTGTGTTCAAGACTTGAATGTGAGTTTTGTGTTTCTGCAGTAAGCTAGTGACTGTTAGATAATATTCTGTAAAGGTAGGCATTATGTTCCTCATGTGTTTATATTCACAGAGTAGAGTGAAAGAATTTATACAGTATTTTACACTCGTATAATTTCTCTTCGAGTAGGTAATATGTTTGGATTATTGTTATAACGTTTTCACATTTCTATAGTTGATTATAAATTTGAATTAGTCTGTTTTTGAATATTTTACACAAACAGTTTTATAAATTACTAGCAGACCCGACAGACTTCGTCCCGTCAAAAAGATTTGGAATGAGGCAGTTTTTCTTCCTACCTATTTTATAATCGGCGCAAAAAATTCTCCTGAACATAATCGTCTCCCTGACGATAGGACGGTACCTACACAACACCTGTACACCTGAAATGGACAGATTGTTGTTGTTTCAATTTTCAACTTCTTTTCGATTTGATATGGCTTAGAATCAAGTCCTTGAAGCCATACCAATGTTGTATGTGTGTAAAGTTTTCATTTTCCTATATTTGTTATTTTGAATGAGAGGTAATAATAAAAACTTGTGTAAAAATCACTGACTGAACAATTCTTTATTCGACTAGTTTCGCCTTTTACAGCATTATCAAGAATGATGACTGACTTCTTGATAATGCTGTAAAAGGCGAAACTGTTCAGTCAGTGATTTTTAGACAAGTTTTTATTATTATCTCTCATTTAAATATGAACTATCACAGAGTAGATTCATCGTCCATTAAATTTATTTTATTATTTTGTTCGGTGTTCATCTCATTTACATAATATTAGTACGTATTTAAATAATTTTGCACAGATAGGGACATCAAATTATTAATTAAAAATAATAAAACACTTTTTGTAACACTGTTTGTGTTTGACTGATGTAATGATGTGAAAACTGATGCATTTTCTGTAGCGTGCCAAAACCAAAACAAAAGAAATTATATCGCGAAGCTGACCAAATTGAAAATCAATACTAATGATCTATAGCTCTTACATTTTGTGACTATTCAATTTGGTCTTATTCGCGATATTATCACTTTCGTTGAGTTTCGGAACTCGACATTCGCTCACGCGCACACTGTTTTGATAGATATGATTGAATTTGAACTTTGTGCAGCGGTAATAAAGTGCAAATTGACTCTTTGACATTAGAGACACACCCACATTGCTTAGGTTACAGTGAATTCTTGTAATTTAACATGAACTTCATTGAATAGCAATAAAGTTCAAATTGATTCTACATTTCAGTTAGAAAACGTTTGTATGGGAAAAAGAAGAGGATTGTTTTAAGGGGTTTTCCGGCAATTATTCGAATTTTTCTCGTCGTAAAAACCATCCTTGGACTTCAACGAACATTTAGAAAAAAGAATTGGCAACATTGGTCCAGGCGTTGTTGAGTTATGCGCTTACCAACACATTTTGTGATTCATTTTTATATTATGCCGTATTTCGAGTTATGCGGCCTAAGTTTGTATGTCTGGGGTGGCATTGTTAAAAACGAAAATCCAACTGAAAATATATTTTCTGTATAACCATGTAAAATTGTAATATTGTGTAGTCACCAAAAGTTACCAAAAATCGATATGAAGTGAAGTGAACTTACCGTGATTAACAAACACTTATTAGCAAACAAAAAACTTCTTAGTCTTTAAAACAAAACGAACTTTATCAAAAACTTAATAAAATTATTGTCAGCGCGGTTATGGATGTGTTGTCACAGATTACCACAGATTTTTTTGTTTTAAATTGAATGACGTTGACATTTGTTAGCGCGGTTATCGATGTTGTGTCACGGATTTTTTGTTTTAAATTGAATGACGTTGACATTCGTTACGCGCGTTTTTTAAAATATGCAAAATTAAATGTATATTTTTCAATTTTTCTGGTTGATTTTCTTTATATTTTTTTCCGTGAGAACCTTGTACAGAGTATTAGAAAACTACAAAAAAAAATCAGCCAAATCGGTCAAGCCGTTTTCATGTTATGTCGTGACAACGGAAAACGGGTTTCATTTATATATATATATATATATATATATATATATATATATATATATATATATATATATATATATATATACATATATAGATAGATTTTGTTATGTATGAGAAAAGTGAATCGGTTCCCCGCAGAACACTGTAGAACATTTTGAAATGTAGCATATTACTAACACACTTAACAGAAATACACAATATTTCTTCAATTTGATTTGAAAAAGAAGTAAGAATTTTTCATGGAATAATGTAACAAAAAATGGGAATCTATAAGTAAGCGTAATATTTACTATGTTTTGCTAGTTTGCAGAATATGGAAAACCTTAAAATTAAATCCCTTCACATATTATATAATTTGGACTTAGCTCTGACATTAAACTCAATGTTGTACGCTTTTAACAAAAATCATAATTCGAAATATAGAATCGAATAAATCTAAGTTACAATCTAAAAAATCACCAATATGAGGCCGATACTTGCAGAAAATTAATATCCATAATGAAACAATATTAATAATTTATATCAACAAAAATGCTCATGATGCGTTTCGAAGAACTACTTTTTTATCAAATGTTGAATTAACAACAGATGTAAATTTACAAATACAATACTTATATCAAATCTCACATAACATGCCGGCCTCCGTAGCTTAGTCGGTAGAACTCCCGACTATGGTGCGGAAGAACTCGGGTTCGAGCCCAGCTGAAGGCATGGGTGTTTGTGTTTGTCTATTATTTAAGTAGTTTGAATAATGAAATATGCTGGGTAATGTACATCGATTACAAGCCCAATGGCCGTTCGGAACCGGCGTTAAACTGTAGGTCCACTGAATTGAAAAAAAAATACCAGGTATGTTCTATGACTAATCTGGAGTGAAGAACATGGAACAAAACTTAAGTTCAACAAGAAAGAGTGAATCTATAAAATTAAAAGTTAACACACTTGACTTAGAGGTTTCACTGAATGTATTAAAAACTCTACATATGTTTCGGGCAGTTAACCCATTATCAAGAGTATACAATATTACTGAATTTCAAAATGTACAACTTTCACTTATATATCCTAAACCACAGAATTTCAAACTGGTTTCACGGACGAAAATTTTTTCAATTCAGTTTTTAACATAATGTTTCACCAAGAGATAAGCGAAACGTCTGTGTCATTTAAAGAAAGAATCGTCTACCTGAATTGAACACCGAAAATCAGTTTCTTAAGTCAGGTGTACCAACTAAGAATGTAGAAAAGGATACAAAATAATTATAAAAACTAAGATTTCTAAGAACAGATAAAGGAAAATTCAAATTTTGAACATCGAAAAACATAAAATTGAAAGAAATGAACTAAAAACTAGGTAAGCAAATTGATCTGCCACCTAGAATATTGTTATATTAATTAGAGGGCTAGTATTAACCTCTAATTGACTATTGAGTAAAAGTCTCGAATTTTTGAATTTATTCATTTGAAACGATTCTAGAAGATTTAGTTTGGAACCTTTATTCTCTCTATTTAATATTTCAAACTCTGAACTAAATATGTGACTCTCCTCAAATGGCTGGTTGGCATAATGGGAAACTTTTCGAAACTACGTTTATGTTCAGATAATCTAAATTGGAAATTTCTGAAAGGAATAGAATTTCTCATAAGTACCACAGTTAATTTTATATACCTACTCCACACATTTGATTTTTGTTAATTTTTGATTTATAGTTTTTGATTATACATATAGGGTATATATTATATGGGTTTGTTTGAGGGTTGTTGAGTTGTTTGTGGGTAATTTTAAGTTTAAGTTTAAGTCACCGTGCCCACCAACAGATAACTGTGTTTATCTCTGTGGGAATTTGCGTAGACATTTGTAACTTCTATGTAAATTTATGGTTTCAATAAATAAATAAATAAAAAATAAATAAATATTACCAATATTATTAGTTGCCCGAAAATAAATCATCAATATTTTCAAAAAGATTGTAAGTGTATATGTAGTGACTGGACTAGGTTTATTATACGAAAGAACAACTTAATCTTAAGATTTTTCTTGATTAATTTTAGTGATTATTCCTTTCATATAAAAGTACATTAATCGCATGATCAACACCTTCCTATTCATTCACGCACATCTTTTAATATTAATATCATCGACTGAGATTGAATTCTCGCTTAACTCTTGGTGAAACATAATTGAATATTAAATTAAACTCTTGGCTAAATGTTTCACGATTTATTTAACAACTAGCTGATCCGGCCAACGTTGTTTTGCCATATAAATTATTATAAAGTACTTATTATATAAGACTTATATAATATATATAAGTCGCTTTCTCTGTAAATCTGTAATATCTTCGAAAATATTCATTTAAATCATATGCTGTTAAGGGCCATATAAATCTATATAAAATCTACAATGTATTTAAGGTATTTAATTGGATAAGGATTAATGTTGTATTGGTTAAATTCGTAATGTTAAATTGTTAAATGTTTCGCTTCGAAAATTAGCCATTATTTGTAAAAAGTAAATGAGAAAAAAATTTTATTGTGGTATATGCATAAGAGATGGGCATATACCATAGCGGAGTTCTCTGTAGACCTTTTCAATGTGTATAATACTTAGTACATTATTTTGATAAATCTCGTAGGGTTCAGCCTTCGTTTGCAATGTTAGCGAAAAAATGTAATTATTTACGACATCACATTAGAAACCTCAAAAATAACATTATTTGTCCACTATTTCATGGATGCTCTTATACATATAAACCTTCCTCTTCAATCACTGTATCTACTAAAGAACACCACATCAAAATCCTTTGCGTAGTTTTAAAGATTTAAGCATACATGGGGATATAGGGACAGAGAAAGCAACTTTGTTTTATACTATGTAGTGAAGTATTGCTATTCCTCGCTGGAGAGCTCCGATATAATAAACGCGTCCGTTCGCTGCTAAATTCAAAGTGCTATAGGGAAAACCGCGGCCTCAGACGCGCTATTTATAGGCACGCACGCTTTTGCCGCACCGGGCGGCCGGCCGGTACCGCCGCAAACGCTACGCCCCGCAATTTTTAAATCTGTTATATCTTCGAAAATATTCACTTAAATCATACGGTGTAAAGGGCCATATATATCTATATTAAATGAACAATGTATTCAAGGTATTTAATTGGTTAAGGATTAATGCTGTATGGGTTAAAATCGCTTCGAAAATTAGCCATTATTTGTCGCAAAAAGTAAATGACAAAAAAAAAGTTATTGTGGGTTATCCATAAGAGATAGACATATACCATCACGGACTTTTCTGTAGACCTTTTCAATGTGTACAATACTTAGTACATTATTTTGATAAAACTCGTAGGGTTCAGCCTGCGTTTGCAATGTAAGCGGAAAAAATGTAATTATTTACGACATCACATTAGAAACCTCAAAAATAACAGTACTTCTCCACTATTTAGTGGATGTTATTATACATATAAACCTTCCTCTTGAATCACTCTATCTATTAAAAAAAACCGCATCAAAATCCGTTGCGTAGTTTCAAAGATTAAAGCGTACAAAGGGACAAAGGGACAGAAAAAGCGACTTTGCTTTATACTATGTAGTGATATGAATAGTCAACATGTTTCGAGCGTTAGCTCATTTTCAAAACTAAACTACTATAAAAATCAAATCAAATACGTTTATTTAGTACTTTAGTTTAGGATACATTGTTTAGTAAATATATATTCAAAGGGCGGGAGGCTATAAGGTTTTGCATCCTTCTTCAACCCGTGTGACTTTACTTTTCCTTTTATGTTTTCAAAAGATTAGGATAGAAAATGTGCGCACTTATTCGCGCACAAGTGACTTTTTCGCGCACTACGATGTTTCCGCGAACTAACTAATGTTTTAAGGGTTCCCCACACCGAAGCGAAAAAAATCGCGAGGCGAATTCGCGGCTAATATATTCGCAGCGGAAAAAATCGCTCCCATTCATTCTCACACCAGCGCGAATTAATTCGCGCGGAATTTCACACTGCTGCAACACTTCAGTTATAATCGTCCGATGAAGAAGAGGCACTTTTACTCTTAGCACTGTTAAAAGAGAAAGAAAAACAAAGATAATTACAATTCTCCTATTATGATAAATACAACCTCTTTCTATAATAATATTTATGTAATACAAGTAACATTTTGCGCAAATAATTTCTATTTTTTTACATTTTATTGATTACAAAAAAAAGTATTATTATAAATCGTGATATAAGTACGAAGTTGATGGTTGACCATCTATGACATACTGTTGTGTACATACATTGTTTCCAGCATTATTGATCTGATTTTTATGTGCTGCAGATGATGGCGAAGATGTAGACGAAATAAATTTGATCGCATAAATTTCTTCCTAATGTAGCATTTCTTACTCTGCAATCAGTTTTGTAATAGACTGCCTTCTGGGGAAAACATTTTTTACTGTCTTGGCATGTGACAAGAAGAAGGAATCTATTTCGTCTGTTTCTTTATTAACTCTTTTGCTTTTTAAATAATCTATCACGTCTTTTACGGACGAAGATGGTTCCTCACGACGCTTGGTTATTTTTTTAGCAGGAGGTGCCATCATTTTTTCATTTTCATCAGCCACTCCTTTTTGTTCATCAACATTACTATCCTCCACTTGATGAAGAAAAATTGATTCCTCTTCTGAAAAAATTATAGAGGGTTCTGCTCCTCTAATGCCTGGTCACTTGATGGGTCAGACACATGGGTGCTGTTCGCACCTTCTGATCCCGAAGGTTCATTGTCCTGGTTGTTAGGAACTGCTACATTTGAAGAGGTTTTAGCGAATGCTAAAAAGAGTCGAAAAGCTTTCATCTGTTTAGCCCATTTTTTATTGCTAGCGGCCTGTTCGGTTTTAAGTTTATTATTTCTCAAGAATTTCATACTTACCGTTATCACTTCCTAATTGACTGGCGACTAAAGTCCAAACTTGATCCTTTTTCCTTATGTTTTTATAATCGATAATTCATATCATATAATTATGATAGTCATATCATATAAAATTGGATGTTTCTTTACTTCTTCAATCAACTCCTCAGTTGATATGTTGGCCATGAAACGATGAAAGAGCGAATCGAGAGCGAAGCGAAATAAAACGCTGTCTGCAACAAACTGAGAAAGTGGCGGAAAAAAACGCTGCACGAATTGGCGAAACTTCGCTCCGGTCTGTGTACATCCACTAGTCGCCATGTAAATAGAGGGGAGCGATTTTTTCCGTCGCAATTTTATTCGCGATGAATTCGCTTCGCGATTTTTTTCGCTTCGGTTTGAGGGACCCTTTATCCTAACGGGTATCGATTAACGGTTTTATTGAACTTCGCGTTACCGTAGTATTAACGGAATGTCCTCTAGGTGGTCGAGGACTTCTTCTGGCGGATCCTCTAAGGAACGAAATATTCGAGCTGGCGGGAAAGCGGCTTTGATTTTAGGTTTTTTACGGAGTTGACTTCCCCATTGAATTACAGGTGTTATCAGAATGTTCTTGGCATCCTGGTTGGGTCCTTGTAGTGTTCGTAATGCGTAGCGAGGTTGAAGTTTTTTCATGAAATTAAAAATTGGTTCGATATTCGCGAATTCATGGGCATGTATCGAAGGATAGAATCTTCCAAGTCTGAAGATGCTACGAATGATTGCTCTTTCGCAGCTCTCCATTCTCTTCATTAAGTGTTTTTGAAGTGTCGCATATAACAAACACCTGTACGCAGCAACAGGTCTTATGAATGTTTTATAAGTGTTGAGCAGTGTTTGGGAATTACATCCCCGAATTCTGCCTCTGAGTGCGTACAGTAAGTTTGCCCTATTGCGAACCTTCTTAAACACATTTTCTATGTCCGATTTCCATAAATTAAATTTTGAAAAAGTGACACCCAAGTAAGTGATTTCATCCTAAAGTTGTAGGTTTTCACCCCACAGCGTCTGATGAACGTGATTTTTTGAGAATTTACGCGATTTACTAAGGTTATAATGGTGGAAAATAATCGATTGTGTTTTACTTGGGTTCACTGTAATTCTCCATCTGCTCGCCCACGCACTGAACGCATCCAGTTGCCTCTGCAGTCCACGGCTGCACACTGCTGATGTTCTGCCTTTGGTCCATAGAAACTACTATAAGGAACGTACAACAAATTTATTCAATTCCATTTATACAATGGATGTGAGTAGGGAGGATAATTGAAAATCTACTTGCTCATTTAAAATTTCTTCTTTTTTCTTCCAAGAACTGCTTGAAAATGAGCTAAGGCTCGAAACATGTTGACTATTCTTATTGTTAAATAAATCGTGAAACATTTAGCCTAGAGTTTAATTTATTTTAATATTAATATCATCAATGTTCTGATCACTGAGAAGAGATATAGTGCTTATAGTGCAGTCTTTGAAACTTATACCAAGCATGTTTTCTGGTATTTGGTTAGATATCGTTAGGCGATTGAATATATTCTTAACGTGTATAAACTTATTTTATCATACCATAAAATTTTCACGTTCAACGCACCTTGATAAATGCAGTAAAACTAAATATACTGATATTTTTCTTAATTTCAGCTGTTTTTATTGTTGACTTTTACATTTGAATGCGTTATTTTTTATTTCATCTTTTGTTATTCGTACAGCAGACCATGAGAAAAAAATAAAAAGACATGATTCAAATAAGATAATTATAGTGATTATGAAATTTCTGAGTTGAATAACTTTCTATTTAAAACAAGTCCGTTGTAAATATATACACCAATTTTTCATCCAATATATAATAGCGTTTTTAATTATATTCTCATACTCTTTAAGGATACTCTGAAAATTTCTAGCCTTTACACTCGATTAAAGTAGAGTAGTAGAAAAAGTACCTATATATCTATAATATAACATTATATAGACTTATTTATTGCGCGGTATATAATGTACATATAGATATATATATATATATATATATATATATATATATATATATATATATATATATATATATATATATATAATATAAATGAACACTAGAACATTCATTTGAAGAATTCAAATTAACCAAGAGAATGTTATAGTAGAGCTAGATATGTGAACGTGTACGATGTGATGTCTCCATTATCCTTCAAGGGATAAATGTTGAAGAAATATTGAAATCGATGCCACACCTGATGGAAGTGCGAGACATATGTTTCGTTCTGCAAGGAACTCGTCAGTCTCAGCGTACAGTATTAAAAAGCTGATTCTCTATACACGTATCAAAGTAGTAATACGTATCCGTTGCATTGACGCCATACAAGGAATTCATTTGACTAAGCAAGATTTAATGACTGAGATTGAATTCTCGCTTAACTCTTGGTGAAACATAATTGAATATTAAAATAAATTAAACTCTTGGCTTAATCTTGAAAATGAGCTAACGCTCGAAACATGTTGACTATTCATATTGTTGAATAAATCGTGAAACATTAAGTCAAGAGTTTAATTCATTTTAATAAGCAAGTTTTACTTTGAAAAATAAGGTGTCTGCTTCGATTTTGTGGGTATTTCATAAAAGCTTACTAATCTTTTTTTTTGAATAGGTAATATACACGTAACTCAAAATGGATGAAACTAAGAGACTTTTGGGAATCATAATGAAAGTTGTGCGAAGACCAATAATAGTTCGGGAATTAATTGAAATCTGCACAACAGTTATCGGCATCTTTTTCCCCCAAATGGAGCATCGTTATTTGGTTTTGACGGAATACTTGATGACTCATATACCTCACATTCTTCGCCTTGAAGGAAGTGATGTTGTTGATCTCGACACCTTAGTGAGCTCAAACGAACCCAGGGAGATCAACACAACAGGGATGTATGGTTTTCCGTCATCTGAAACAAATCCTGATATGAACAGGTAGATGTGCCATATTACTCCCTTATAGATTTATTGTATGTTTTGCATCTACATCGTGCCTACACTTATGAAAAAAATTACATAATTTAAGAACAAAATATATAAAAATAATAGACACTGAATCTGAATGTTCATTTTCTAGGCAAACAAGATTGACTGAAGAAGCAGACAACCAGGATGAGCAAGGATTCATAACCATAGAAAGCAAAGAGAAAGGCAAAAGCAGAATTGTTGAGTCATCTGATACGGCAGAAGAAAAGCAAATGGAAAATTATAAGAGTGATCCTAATTTTGTAAGTTGTTGTGAAGTTATTGTTTATTATTCGTATTGCTTGTGAAGAGGACCTCATGATGGCTGAACCTTGGTTCACTGGTAACTCTGTGTATGAATGATGTGGACAAGATGCACGATTTTCAGCTGATGTGACAGAAGACACAAAGCTCCTTGGCATACATGTTACCTCTCGCCCTGAATGAATGAAAAGACGTTTTATTGAGATTTTGGTTTACATATATAATATACATATATATTTATATATATATATATATATATATATATATATATATATATATATATATATATATATATATATATATATATATTCAATATCTATATAAAGATAATAAGACTTATGCGGAAACAGTTATTCATATTGTGCACCAATAAACTTGAACTAACTGTGATATCTTTTTTTACAGATTGAATTTAATCAGGGGGATAGTGGGGATTATTATAGGAATGATTCCAGCATAGTTGAAAAAGAAAATTTGCGTCTACCTAGTGATATCGTTCACTTGGACCATAAAATCCGAAGAGATTCCGTTAGTGGTATTATGGGAAAAGCCATACGTGTAGTGGTCGATCAGGTATATGATCCTTCAAAATTTTGGCTGCATATAGATAACGGACGGTTGTATGCTTTAACGGAGGCCATGAATAGTTTTTATGAGAATGAAAGGGATAAATACCTTATTCCGGAAACGCATATGGATATTGGACGTTATTGTGTTGCATTCACGTTAAACCTATACAGTAGGTGTATAATTGTTAAAAAAGAGCCCAATGCCAGCTACGTAAATGTATTTTACATTGATTACGGAACTTTAGGCAAAATACCGAAGGACCAAGTATGGTTTCTAACTGAGCCCTTCTCTAGGTTGCCCGCTCAAGCCATAAGAGCGAGACTTGCGAACATATACCCGCCTACAGAAGACACATTGTGGTCGTTAGAAGCAACATATAGATTTTACAAACTAGTAAACTCACAACCTTTCGGAGCTCTAGTTGTTAACAATTTAAATGGAGTGGTCGAAGTGTGCCTTGTTTCTCTATCTAATGAATACATTAATTCAATTCTTGTCAAAGAGGGCCATGCCTTGTTCACGTATCAAGCACAGAAAAAGACTATATGTGATACGCATTGTTCGCCAAAGTATAAACACATCCATTTATTCCCAGATTTTGAAGAAATCGAACAATGGTTAGTTCCTTCTGTCGAAGAGATAGAGGAATTTTGTGGCACAAGTCTTACAGCCGAATTTTTTCTACTTCATTGTTTTTGGAGATCCGTCGATTCGGACGACGATATCCAGGAAAAAATGAAGAAGTTGACGAGAAGGCAACAGAAAAGCGTACAGTATATTCAACCTTCAGAGCTTCTGAAAATGGAAAATAAGGACGAAATATTGGAATTTTCATATGGCAACCTTTTTCAAGACTACGAGGATTTCCTTACACAAAATATGGAAAATAGTGAATCTGATCTTTCATCTGGTATGTTTATTTTTTATATATACCTTATCTTCTAAATAACTAATGAAAAAGTCACGATGGAATTAAATCAACTGACGTTAGTTTAAATTATATTATAAGGGTACTGATTGATGGCAATTGAAAAGATCTTCATCTCATAGCAATTTGTTAGTGTATTTTTTCTCACTTAATGAAAGATGTCAATGAAGTACTTCAGTACGACGTTTTCATCGGTTTTTTCCATATTTCTGTGATATAACATTCGAGTAACAAGGAACCGTTAATGGAAACTGTTTTAAATATTAAATTAAACTCTTGGCTTAATGTTTCACGGTTATATTTAACAATATGAATTTGTTGACATGTTTCGAGCGTGAGCTCATTTTCAAGACTAAAATACAGTAAGGAACGTACAACAAATTTATATCTATACAATGGATGTGAGTAGGGAGGATAATTGAAAATCTAAGTGTTCATTTACGATGTCTTCTTTTTTCTTCCAAGAACTGCATATTTCAATTGCCTCTAAAAGGTCTAAACGTTTCCCTTTATTACCTGCGTGTAAGCACTTGGTTATCTCAAAGTCTATAAAGTGGTTAGAGTTAATACAATGTTTTATTAGCATTGTACAAAATCGACCTTTTATGCTCGTCAACCTGAGTTTTTATTTTTCTACATGTTTGGCCGATATAAAACGCTGGACATCATTACAAAACATGTTTATAAATCCCGATTTTGCCTTCAACATTTATCTTTTCTTTATTATTCACTAAAAATGACTTAATATTTATTTTGTTAGTACAAATTGTTTTTATCTCTTTCAATTATCCTCCCTCCTTACATCCATTGTATAGATATATAAATTTGTTGTTCGTTCCTTACTGTATTTTAGTGTTGAAAATGAGCTCACGCTCGAAACATGTTGACAAATTCATATTGTTGAATATAACCGTGAAACATTAAACCAAGAGTTTAATTTAATTTAATATTTAAATTATGTTTCATAAAGAGTTAAGCGAGAATTCAATCTCAGTCAGTAAACTGTTTTATTCACTGGCTCAATTTTACTGACCAATTCATTACAACATTGATTGAATCATTGGTGTCTTAACCAACATAAAAAATATGAAAAAGAAATACTCGAAAATTTACCAGCTTTTTTTAAAATTTACGCAAATTTTACTAAGTAGGAACAATTAGAGTACTGCTATAGTTTCGATGAAAATGAATATTTCTTCACTTGATCTATTAGAACTCACACTCACACGTTCATATTTTTGTTACAGATGAATCGGATAGCGAGTACACACTTACAGATAGTGACTTTGAGTAGTGACTTGAAATAACAATATACGGAATGCTAAAATTTCCAGCAACACCAATTTTATATCTTCTGAAGTTTTCTAATCCAGTAATGACCAGAAATGATTTTTCGAGACAGTTATTCGAAAAATGCATCCCCAAATCTCGTCGGATTTCAGTTTTGTTCAGTTTATATAACACTGAAAATTTTTGTTATATCACTTGGTACCCTACTATCGACTTTACGAATAGTCTGGGTATGAGATCCAGTATAAGATAGTCAAGTAATCGCCAACACTATCAAATATTATAGTAATACTTGAGACTTTCCGGAGAAAACAGCTGATGTAAAGTCATGGGTTTATTGTCAAGAAACTTATTTTTAAAAACTAATTTTAATAATATATTCTGTTTTTTTTGTAGTTGATCCAGATTATTTTTATAGGCTCCTCCCCATGCAACTATGCCGTAGCTTGTAATGCTATGAAAGAGAGCATAATATATCATAATTAATATTTTTGTTACTAAATGACTCCATATTTTATAAAAGATGCAAATTATGTATTTTGTTTTTCTTATTCTATAATTAATATGTTCATTCCATCTCATAATAAAATCAAACATAATCACCAGGTATTTACAACTATTCACTCTGTTTATTCTATCATTATTGATTTTTAATACAATTGAATAGAAGATTAAATTACAAATAAGGTATAAATTTCTTAAATATTGGATAGATTCATCTTACTTTGAGTGATTGCATGAAATTATGAGAAAAATACACTGTTTTTATTACTATAGATATGAAAGGGATAAATACCTTATTCCGGAAACGCATATGGATATTGGACGTTATTGTGTTGCATTCACGTTAAACCTATACAGTAGGTGTATAATTGTTAAAAAAGAGCCCAATGCCAGCTACGTAAATGTATTTTACATTGATTACGGAACTTTAGGCAAAATACCGAAGGACCAAGTATGGTTTCTAACTGAGCCCTTCTCTAGGTTGCCCGCTCAAGCCATAAGAGCGAGACTTGCGAACATATACCCGCCTACAGAAGACACATTGTGGTCGTTAGAAGCAACATATAGATTTTACAAACTAGTCAACTCACAACCTTTCGGAGCTCTAGTTGTTAACAATTTAAATGGAGTGGTCGAAGTGTGCCTTGTTTCTCTATCTAATGAATACATTAATTCAATTCTTGTCGAAGAGGGCCATGCCTTGTTCACGTATCAAGCACAGAAAAAGACTATATGTGATACGCATTGTTCGCCAAAGTATAAACACATCCATTTATTCCCAGATTTTGAAGAAATCGAACAATGGTTAGTTCCTTCTGTCGAAGAGATAGAGGAATTTTGTGGCACAAGTCTTACAGCCGAATTTTTTCTACTTCATTGTTTTTGGAGATCCGTCGATTCGGACGACGATATCCAGGAAAAAATGAAAAAAGTTGATGAGAAGGCAACAGAAAAGCGTACAGTATATTCAACCTTCAGAGCTTCTGAAAATGGAAAATAAGGACGAAATATTGGAATTTTCATATGGCAACCTTTTTCAAGACTACGAGGATTTCCTTATACAAAATATGGAAAATAGTGAATCTGATCTTTCATCTGGTATGTTTATTTTTTATATATACCTTATCTTCTAAATAACTAATGAAAAAGTCACGATGGAATTAAATCAACTGACGTTAGTTTAAATTATATTATAAGAGTACTGATTGATGGCAATTGAAAAGATCTTCATCTCATAGCAATTTGTTAGTGTATTTTTTCAGTACTCCATATATCACCTAAAAGCAACCATCCTTATTTATTAACATTAGGATGAATTTGAGATATGATTTGCCGCGGGGGAACAGCCATCCTTCATCGAACCATTTTGAGAACACATCTAGCAGTATGAGAAGCAATATAAGAAATATATGAGAGAAAAATACATTCCGTTTTCATTATTATTTTACCTATTTAGCTGCAGTTTCGTAGTTATATTGAGATTGTTCAAATATTTCAGGGTTGACGAATAGAGCTTGCATTTTTTTGTTGTGTTTTTAGAGTAATGAAAGTTGTGCGAAGACCAATAATAGTTCGGGAATTAATTGAAATCTGCACAACAGTTATCGGCATCTTTTTCCCCCAAATGGAGCATCGTTATTTGGTTTTGACGGAATACTTGATGACTCATATACCTCACATTCTTCGCCTTGAAGGAAGTGATGTTGTTGATCTCGACACCTTAGTGAGCTCAAACGAACCCAGGGAGATCAACACAACAGGGATGTATGGTTTTCCGTCATCTGAAACAAATCCTGATATGAACAGGTAGATGTGCCATATTACTCCCTTATAGATTTATTGTATGTTTTGCATCTACATCGTGCCTACACTTATGAAAAAAATTACATAATTTAAGAACAAAATATATAAAAATAATAGACACTGAATCTGAATGTTCATTTTCTAGGCAAACAAGATTGACTGAAGAAGCAGACAACCAGGATGAGCAAGGATTCATAACCATAGAAAGCAAAGAGAAAGGCAAAAGCAGAATTGTTGAGTCATCTGATACGGCAGAAGAAAAGCAAATGGAAAATTATAAGAGTGATCCTAATTTTGTAAGTTGTTGTGAAGTTATTGTTTATTATTCGTATTGCTTGTGAAGAGGACCTCATGATGGCTGAACCTTGGTTCACTGGTAACTCTGTGTATGAATGATGTGGACAAGATGCACGATTTTCAGCTGATGTGACAGAAGACACAAAGCTCCTTGGCATACATGTTACCTCTCGCCTTGAATGAATGAAAAGACGTTTTATTGAGATTTTGGTTTACATATATAATATACATATGTATATATATATATATATATATATATATATATATAGTTATACATATATATATATATATATATATATATATATATATATATATATATATATATATATATATATATATATATATATATTCAATATCTATATAAAGATAATAAGACTTATGCGGAAACAGTTATTCATATTGTGCACCAATAAACTTGAACTAACTGTGATATCTTTTTTTACAGATTGAAGTTAATCAGGGGGATAGTGGGGATTATTATAGGAATGATTCCAGCATAGTTGAAAAAGAAAATTTGCGTCTACCTAGTGATATCGTTCACTTGGACCATAAAATCCGAAGATTCCGTTAGTGGTATTATGGGAAAAGCCATACGTGTAGTGGTCGATCAGGTATATGATCCTTCAAAATTTTGGCTGCATATAGATAACGGACGGTTGTATGCTTTAACGGAGGCCATGAATAGTTTTTATGAGAATGAAAGGGATAAATACCTTATTCCGGAAACGCATATGGATATTGGACGTTATTGTGTTGCATTCACGTTAAACCTATACAGTAGGTGTATAATTGTTAAAAAAGAGCCCAATGCCAGCTACGTAGATGTATTTTGCATTGATTACGGAACTTTAGGCAAAATACCGAAGGACCAAGTATGGTTTCTAACTGAGCCCTTCTCTAGGTTGCCCGCTCAAGCCATAAGAGCGAGACTTGCGAACATATACCCGCCTACAGAAGACACATTGTGGTCGTTAGAAGCAACATATAGATTTTACAAACTAGTAAACTCACAACCTTTCGGAGCTCTAGTTGTTAACAATTTAAATGGAGTGGTCGAAGTGTGCCTTGTTTCTCTATCTAATGAATACATTAATTCAATTCTTGTCGAAGAGGGCCATGCCTTGTTCACGTATCAAGCACAGAAAAAGACTATATGTGATACGCATTGTTCGCCAAAGTATAAACACATCCATTTATTCCCAGATTTTGAAGAAATCGAACAATGGTTAGTTCCTTCTGTCGAAGAGATAGAGGAATTTTGTGGCACAAGTCTTACAGCCGAATTTTTTCTACTTCATTGTTTTTGGAGATCCGTCGATTCGGACGACGATATCCAGGAAAAAATGAAGAAGTTGATGAGAAGGCAACAGAAAAGCGTACAGTATATTCAACCTTCAGAGCTTCTGAAAATGGAAAATAAGGACGAAATATTGGAATTTTCATATGGCAACCTTTTTCAAGACTACGAGGATTTCCTTATACAAAATATGGAAAATAGTGAATCTGATCTTTCATCTGGTATGTTTATTTTTTATATATACCTTATCTTCTAAATAACTAATGAAAAAGTCACGATGGAATTAAATCAACTGACGTTAGTTTAAATTATATTATAAGGGTACTGATTGATGGCAATTGAAAAGATCTTCATCTCATAGCAATTTGTTAGTGTATTTTTTCTCACTTAATGAAAGATGTCAATGAAGTACTTCAGTACGACGTTTTCATCGGTTTTTTCCATATTTCTGTGATATAACATTCGAGTAACAAGGAACCGTTAATGTAAACTGTTTTAAATATTAAATTAAACTCTTGGCTCAATGTTTCACGATTATATTTAACAATATGAATTTGTCAACATGTTTCGAGCGTGAGCTCATTTTCAAGACTAAAATACAGTAAGGAACGAACAACAAATTTATATCTATACAATGGATGTAAAGAGGGAGGATAATTGAAAATTTAAGTGTTCATTTAACGATGTCTTCTTTTTTCTTCCAAGAACTGCATATTTCAATTGCCTCTAAAAGGTCTAAACGTTTCCCTTTCTCAAAATGAGCTCACGCTCGAAACATGTTGACAAATTCATATTGTTGAATATAACCGTGAAACATTAAACCAAGAGTTTAATTTAATTTAATATTTAAATTATGTTTCATCAAGAGTTAAGCGAGAATTCAATCTCAGTCAGTCAACTGTTTTATTCACTGGCTCAATTTTACTGACCAATTCATTACAACATTGATTGAATCATTGGTGTCTTAACCAACATAAAAAATATGAAAAAGAAATACTCGAAAATTTACCAGCTTTTTTTAAAATTTACGCAAATTTTACTAAGTAGGAACAATTAGAGTACTGCTATAGTTTCGATGAAAATGAATATTTCTTCACTTGATCTATTAGAACTCACACTCACACGTTCATATTTTTGTTACAGATGAATCGGATAGCGAGTACACACTTACAGATAGTGACTTTGAGTAGTGACTTGAAATAACAATATACGGAATGCTAAAATTTCCAGCAACACCAATTTTATATCTTCTGAAGTTTTCTAATCCAGTAATGACCAGAAATGATTATTCGAGACAGTTATTCGAAAAATACTCGAGAGATTTGAGGAAAAATCCTCAAATCTCGTCAGATTTCAGTTTTGAAATCACACTGAACAGTGTGATTGAAACACTGAAAATTTTTGTTATATCACTTGGTACCCTACTATCGACTTTACGAATAGTCTGGGTATGAGATCCAGTATAAGATAGTCAAGTAATCGCCAACACTATCAAATATTATAGTAATACTTGAGACTTTCCGGAGAAAACAGCTGATGTAAAGTCATGGGTTTATTGCCAACAAACTTATTTCTAAAAACTAATTTTAATTATATATTTTGTTTTTTTTGTAGCTGATCCAGATTATTTTTATAGGTTCCTCCCCGTGCAACTATGCCGTAGCTTGTAATGCTATGAAAGAGAGCATAATATATCATAATTAATATTTTTGTTTCTAAATGACTCGATATTTTATAAAAGATGCAAATTATGTATTTTGTTTTTCTTATTCTATAATTAATATGTTCATTCCATCTCATAATAAAATCAAACATAATCACCAGGTATTTACAACTATTCACTCTGTTTATTCTATCATTATTTATTTTTAATACAATTTAATAGAAGATGAAATTACAAATAAGGTATAAATTTCTTAAATATTGGATAGATTCGTCTTACTTTGAGAGATTGCATGAAATTATTAGAAAAATACACTGTTTTTATTACTATAAATATGATTTTGCTACTGCAGTTTTGTCCGTTACTTTGAGATTATAAGGTGTTTATAATAATTATATATAATAACAAATATTGATAATAATTATATATTGATATTACGAGAAAAAGACACTGTTTTTCATTACTAAAAATATGATTTTGTGTCTGCAAAAACATAGTTTTATTATATTTCAAGCACATTCATAACAAAATTGTGCTATTTGAACAGAAGTTCATAGTTTATCAACCATAGAGTTGGTAATTGTCCCCTTCCAAGTATATTCTAAGCCACAATGTATTATTTTTCATAGGCGTTCATAGAGTGTTGAAATCCCTATATCCATTTGATCATTTTACAAATTGACTGTAATATTTTATTGTCTGGGTAAGATTCTGTATGAATTTTAGAATATCTAGTTTATTACCTCGCGAAACTGTTTATAATATCTTTAAATTAACTGCATCTGCAGAAGTATTCCTTGAGTCTAGAAAGTGCTTGACAAATTTCGAGTTCTCTTTGTTAAACCCAAAGGACAGTAATGTTCTTGCATTAAATTTTCTGCCCGTTTGCTCATTGCAAATGGCTAACGCACTCATTATACTTAGCTGAAAAATCTGACCTGCTTTCCCAGATGTAGATAATTTAAGTGTATTACATAGAACTTCCAAACACAGAAAACTGAATATTTTAGAATCCATAGAAATCTATAAACGCAATGAAGTTACTAGGATCAACGTGTTAGACAATTATAAGGATTACACCACTCTATGATGTTCATTGAAGAAGAATACACAGTGTCGTAGAACATGGAGCAAAAAAATGCAAGCTCTATTCGTCAACCCTGAAATATTTGAACAATCTCAATATAACTACGAAACTGCAGCTAAATAGGTAAAATAATAATGAAAACGGAATGTATTTTTCTCTCATATATTTCTTATATTGCTTCTCATACTGCTAGATGTGTTCTCAAAATGGTTCGATGAAGGATGGCTGTTCCCCCGCGGCAAATCATATCTCAAATTCATCCTAATGTTAATAAATAAGGATGGTTGCTTTTAGGTGATATATGGAGTACTGACAAACCGGTAGTAGTTGAAAAGATCTAATATTAATGTCTCGTCTTCTTTTTTTGAAGTCAGAAAAAAGTTTGTCGCTTTTTATTTTTCTTTCAATTTTCTGCAATTATCATTACAGCTTCAATCTCAGATAAGAACTAAATTCCACATCTTGATAATTAGAAACAATGTTTCAAATTTAAATAGTTATAAACAAATACATAATACTCAAGTTACAGACGAATAAATAAAATCCTGGAAGATGTTAACAAAGACAACAAAAATGAATTGAAACCACAATAATTTAATTTAAATTAACGAAACTATAATAAGTACTCGAATTATTGGCCCATTTGAATCATCCAGGGTCCACTACGTTTGGTAACGGACTGCCTAAGTCTGGCGTCGTACTGACTCCAAACAAATGAGTTTTTTAAGTCCCATAAAAAAATGTTTTTTCATTTTTGGTGATAGAAAAAGAACTTCAATTTATGTATTTCTTTTAATCAGCCTACTTTTCAGAAAATCATATCTATTTTATTTCGAGAGGACTTGGGCCTTCTGTTGAAGAAGTTGAATATTTGGAATATTTCTGATGCTAGTTCTTCAACCATATTGCTTCGGGATTCAAAGTTTTATCCCCCAAAAATAAAAATAAAATAATAAAAAAAGTGCGTCAAGTCTGGTGATCTAGGTTGCTTATGGTTTGACCAATTATGGTTTATATATAATAATAATATATGTATAATAATATATGTTGCCGTAAGCTAACGAGCAAAGCGTACACCACACGCGGGCGGCACGCCCAGGGGGCGGCAAATTGAGCGACATCTCTTGTAACTGATTTGAATCATTGTCATACTACATATTGTTTAAGGCTGGGGTTAAGTCCATTCTGAGAAACAAGTCTCAGGTTTCTTTCATACCATTTCTGAACGAAAACGAATTCGGTGCATCTAAAACTGTTTTCGAATTTTGAATATTTTCTCCAAGGCTCTAGATGATTTTAAAGCTAGAGAATTGAAAAATCAAAATTTTTGCTCCTTTTTTCACGCATAAATTGTCCACATTTAGGAATGTAGACAAAATATTATTAAAAAACGACGGGTTGCACTCCGGGAGTGCCGGCAGAAGTGAAAACTTGAATATTAATGTTGTGCATTTTTGATATTTTGGAATGGTTAGAGACTAATTTTGTACGAATTGCTTTCATTATCAGTATAAAAGTATTATTATTTATGTGGTGGAATACAATATCCATTTATTGCGCTATCGTACACAAACATGACAATTTATATTACATTAAAAATTTAACACTTCAGAACTATTACAATTATTTTACATTAAAAAGTTTATCTCTTAGGAAAATCAACTTCCATCCATAATTTCAACGACTTTTTCAACATCATCTTTACCAGAACCATCATCGCTAATCTCTAAAACTGATACGATAGGTTTATGACAGCTGAAGTAAGAAACGAACAGTTTTGATTCGAACCTATTTAAGTGTCTAATAAAGACCGCATCAATAGTAGTTTTGTATTTCGTTGTGCTAAGATTGCGATCATTTGACATAGTTCAACCAAATTCATTATTTAAAAATTCAATTAATAGTTGATTTTTATCGTCTGCAAAGTTTATGTTGAAATCTCCACTTAAAATCATTGGCAATTCATCAAAGCTTTTTCCAATTTTTTTTTTAAGCAATGCAGATGCGTCATGAGAATAAATGAATAAATTTTCGTACAAGAAGTCTCGTATAGCACGCAATGACTTATCTGGAGAGATGTAAACGGCAACCATAATAATAAACTGATTATCACCAGAGTGGCAACGACTTATACAAATATCACCGATATCAGAAACAGTAGCATTAAACATGCTGTTGTTTTTCACATGCACATCCATATAATTTGTACAATAATGAACTGTGTTCATATTTTGATAAATAGCTACTCCTCTCGCTGGACGATTATTTCTTCTGAAACTCGCAACAAAGTTGAAATTCGGAATGTCAATTATTTCATCGTTACCCATATGAGTTCCTGATAAAATTAACACATTCATCTTTTTAACAAGAGCGTCAATTGCTAGATCATTTACATGCGCACGTAAACTTTGACAATTACATGGAAAATACACACGAACATTCGCGCAAGCGCCTTGCGCCGCCTGCCCTCTCTACATCCGTCTTACGAATTCTCGATCAGGTCACGTTTCCTGACGCGAGTTTACAAATTTTTACCCATTCCAAAAAAAAATACACAGCGCCGCTAAAGAAGTTTTCACTTCAAAAATATTACCATAGCGAAAATGTGAAATCGTGGGTACAATTAGTTAATATGTTGAAAAATAAAACTACTGTAAATCAGATGCAACTGAGGCTATTAGAATCGGAAAAAAAATAATGGTGTGAAAGAATCATAGGCGTAATCCAGTATTTATCTAATCAGTGTCTGGCATTCAGAGGATCGTCAAAACATAATATGATCATGATCCTTTGATTCAGTCATGAGGGAACACATTCACAAAATTCAATCCTCGAAATCAGATTCCAGTCGTATGACTCACTATGTAGGAGACCAAATTCAGAATGAAATAATTGAGTTGCTCGGCAAGACCATAAAAACAAATATACTGGACAAAGTTAGGAAATCAAAATATTTTTCGATTATTTTGGATTTCACCCCAGATTTAAGTCACACAGAGCAAATTACAGTTATACTTAGGCATGTAATTTTAAATAATCAAACAAAAAATGTTGAGATACATGAAAATTTCATTGATTTCTGTCCGATCACCAACACCACAGGTGAAGGTTTATTAAATTTTGTGTTGGATTTATTTTGAGTTTTAAATCTCAATATTCAAAATTTACGTGGTCAAGGTTTGATAATGGATCTTATATGCGTGGAAAACACAATGGACTATAAAAAAAATTTTAGAAATCAATAACCGCGCTTTTTATGTCCCATGCTCGGCACATAGTCTTAATTTGGTATTGAACGATGCAGCAAATGTTACATATGAAACTGTGAATTTTTTTAGTATAATTCAAAAAATTTACGTTTTCTTTTCATCATCTACAAAAAGGTGGTCTATAATTTGCAAACATTTACCAGAAATAAAATTAAAAGCTTTGAGTGCAACATGATGGTCGAGCAGAATCGATGCAGTTAAACCATTACGATATAACCTCGAAAAAGTATTTGATGCTTTGCTGGATGGACGTTAAAAATGAGTATAGTTATTATAAAACTAAATATTTCTCTCTTTGTAATATTTTTGTTGTTGGATATTTCGAATGCAAAAGTTTTAGAAAGTCTCCTGAAGTTTCAAGGTCGAAAGTGCACAGTTCAAATTGACTTGAAAATTAAGAATATTTCATCCCAGTTGTTCCAATATTAGTTAAAGGCCCAACAGAAAAGATCAATTTGGGAACATCGGAGGACAAAATTGAGGACAATATTGTAAATAAAACTTCAGAATAAAATAATAGTTCAGAATTTAAAGTTCAGGAATTGCAACACTCAAGAAGAGTACCATGAAAGTGTTGCTTTGGCACTTAAAGCTTAAGTGACTAAATTAGAAGATGAGATGGCTAGTGACTTATTATATACAGGTATGCTAAGAAGAGTCTTTATTATAGAGAAGGAGAAGTATACATGTGATTGTACTAGGGAAGGTGATTTGGATATAGAGATTGAGTGCTATCACCAGGAAGATCAGAATGCACTAGAGATGCAAGGTTCAGAAATCACGACCATGCTACGCAGACGACTTCCTGAACTAAAGAGTTCTAGAAGAACAAAATTTCATTAGTTATAAATTTAAAAGAATATATCTGGTGATTCGTCGTCGGCATGCGAATATACATCTCACAAAGCGTATTCATTATTCACTTGCTTTAAACATTCAAAATTATAGATCTATTTGCTCGGTACCTAATAATTTGGTTCGATATTGTGAAGTAATCAATAAGTGGACTGTATATTTAGAATTAGGAGAATCTGATTACGTAACAAAAAATAAATAAAAATAAATGTTTCCTCTGATAATATAAGGTGAAGTAAAATTTTGTGTATAAAATAAACTGCGAAAATATGACTCTAAAAGAAAAGAAAAATACAAATTCACAGGGGAAAAATAAAAGGACTTACCAGGGTCGAAGAGCACAGGGTTCAGGATAAATGCCGCAAAGCACCAAAAGTAAAGAAAAACACAATAATCTATCTATATTTTCGTATGAAATATATATCGCAAAATCCAACGTATGCTCTAAACAAAGTCGCAACGCAAATTCTTCTTTCGTATAAAAAGCACAAAATGTCAATATATTCCGCATGAAAATATATCGTAACCAAAAAATCACCGTCGACCTTTTTCAAGCAAGTCTCGACGCATTCTCTTTCTCGTCTTCGGAATCGCACTTGTCCGGTTGACACCACATGTTATTGAAATAAGAAAAAAGGAGAGAAAGACAAGGGATTCTGTGAATCGTAACTTATAATTAATAAAAATAAACAAACCGGTGATTGAAGGCATCTTCAATTGTAGAAAATAAACAAAATTATTAAACTATAAATAAATACACCGTTATAACGGAACAGATATTTTAAACTAAAGTAATGCCCTGAGCAAAATGATGCATATCTCCACAATGAATACTCAAATCTGCATAAGTTTGTTAAATAAGTTGATTGAGAAGTTCACAGAATATCGCACGGCTGAACACTTTGAAACGGTGTCAGCAGAAGCTTCCAAAGTGACTTACGAACTCAACACAGAAACAGATTTCCCTCCAATAAATACAATCCGTCCAAGAATAAAATCTACAAAATAAAAACACAATTTAACTATGAACACAGTGATGAAGTTTTAGTAGACCCAAAAAATCAAATATAGCGTAGAGTTTTATTTTAGAATCCTAGATCAAACAAATCTTCTTAAAGGATAGATTCGACGAGTTAAAAACAATTTCCGGTGTATTTGGCTTTTTTAGCAATAAATTTTTTAATTATTCCAATGATGTTATTATAATAACTTATTTAATTATTCCAATGATCGAGAAATTATAAAACAGCTTAAGAAATTAAACGAAAAATTGTGGGGATTGAAGAATCTATGAATTTCAATGGTGGTATACTAACTGATTTACAGAAAACCATTAATGATATTAAACATGAAAATAAACTATTAAAAAAAGGAAATGAACGTCTTATGAAAAGAGTTACGGACGTAGAAACATATATAGCTAAAATGAAGTCTGATAAGAGTAAAGAACAGAATTTAGAAAGACAAAATAATGTTGTGATAATGGGTCTGAGAAGTGATGATGCCATATCATCGAAAAATAATGTATTAAAAATATGTGAGAAACTTGGAATGCAGATACAACAGGATGAATTTGAATGTAAAGTGATACCCGGGAAAAATTGAACAAACCCAGTAATAGTTCACTTCAAAAAAACAGAAACCAGAAATCAACTTGTTCAGAATAAAAAAGAAAAGGGGATTTTGAACTTGAAAGAGTGCAACATAGAAGACAGAAGAGGAAACATATACATCAACGACGATCTGCCCAGGGACATTCGAACTCTATTGCTTAATACTAAGAAGCTCAAGGAATATGGATATAAATATGTGTGGTGTAAAGACGGTCAGGTAATGGCAAAAAAAACAATGATTCTAAAACCATAAAGATCTATTGCGAAAGTCAGATTGAATAATTGAAGTCATAACTTTGAAAATAAAAATTAATGTATAGTCAGGCTGATTGTTTAATTATATTATATTAGAGATTATAAAGAAAACCAATTCAAAACAAATGATATAAATAGTGTTCAACATTATAATGAACAGTTACGAACAAATCAAAAGAGTTTCAGTATTTATCATCAAAACATCAGAAGTTTGAGCAAAAATTTCAATATATTAGAGGTCTTACTAAATGATTTCGAAAAACCATTAGATTGTGTGATATTATCTGAGACTAGAAATGATTTTGACGCGGATTTGTTTCAGTTAGAAGGTTATAAAATGTGGTTTAATTTCGGTGATATCAACAAATGTGACGGTACTGTAGTTTATATAAGAAAACGTTATAACTCTAGATGCGAAATTGTGAATGTAGGTCCAATTAAAGCCATTGTATTAGAAATTATTATAATAAAGATGGCGTGGACTCTTTGTGTTAAGGGATAGGAAGAAACGACCTGAACCTTTTAAGTGTTAGCTAACGACTAAATACATTTATTTCAACAGAACGCAACGGTCACTTGAACCATAGAATATAGAACACATATAGAAATAGAAGTAAAGTATATAGTACATAGATAGGCCTCAGTAACATAATTTTTGATAATATTTTAACAGAAATATTATCTCAGAAATTTTCTCAGTGAAAGAGTTGTACCTACTATACATGAAATGGGACTTGGTTTAGCGAAGTCGCGGTAGGTTTGGTACTGCGCAGGCATCATAGGTGTGATATTTTGGCGGAAAAAAGACATATTTTAGGAAAGCTGCCGTTTTGATATGTTGAAATATATTATTATACTTACTCAAAACCGAAAGGGCAGAACATTCCCGCGGTTATTTTCTTGAGGCAGACCATTTGAAAATGGAGAAAAAAAACTTCTTTTTGACATATTTTAGGAAACTTCAAATTTTGATGTTATTCTTGATAGTATCAGAAGCAAATATCTCTCATGGCAGACCGATCCCGCGGTTGCTTTGGCACGGCAGACCGAAAAACACTTTTTCCCGCGCAAATTTACCTGTGTGTAGTATATACGTAGTATACGGAATGAACAGATTTTCGTTTTCTCTTTCTTCTTCCTAATTTATTACTGTCCTATTATTTCTCTTTCAACTCTTTTTGACAGCAAAATTGACATACATTAAGAGTAAAACCAATATGAAAATAATGTTTTAAATTTGAACGAATTTGAATTCAGTTGATTAGATAATAATAATCCCCCAAAATATCACACCTATGATGCCTGCGCAGTACCAAACCTACCGCGACTTCGCTAAACCAAGTCCCATTTCATGTATAGTAGGTACAACTCTCTCACTGAGAAAATTTTGGGCTTTCCTAAAATATGTGTCGTCAGATATTTACTTACTCTTAGACTATTAACAAATGAGTATTTGAATACTATGAGCGAGTTTTCATATGTATCCACAATAAATATACTTACGAGAATACAGGTATTTCTAAATCGTGTTTGGATCACGTTTTTTGTAAAAACCTAAACTGAAAGAGTTGAAGATATTTGTAATAGTTTTGTATTGGATACTCATATAACAGACCACAGAGCCACAATTCTGTACATTCATAACAAAAAAAAAAATCACAGGTAAAGAGTATAATACAGCATGAATGGAATATATTATACAATACAGGAGATGCTCAAAAGGAAACCACTTATTTTCTGGATACATTAAAAGATTTGATAGTTAATAACACTAAGGTATTGAAAAGAAAATCGATAGTTCATAAAAAGAAAAGCTGGATCACAAAAGGAATAATAAACTCTATTGAAATGCGCGATAAACTATATAAATCACATAAAAAGAACAATGATAATGCAGAACATAAGGAACACTTCATTAATTATAGAAACAAACTACATAGAATAATAAACCAAACAAAAATTGATTAAAAATTAATAGAATCTAATAAAAATAATAATGAACATCTTTGGAAAACAATAAAAAAGTTGACAAATTCGAATCAGAAATCTTCAGACATAAAAGAAATAATATCAGTGGAAGGTAATACGATCTATGGAAAGAAAGAAATTGCGGAGCATTTCAATCGTTTTTTCTCAAATATTGGACCAAAATTGGCTAAAGAAATAAAAAAAAACAAGTTCTACAAGCATTAAAAGAGTTATAAACCGAAAATCTATATTTCTTAACCCAACAAACGAAATAGAAATTATAAACGTAATAAAAAGCCTGAAAAATAAAAAAGTCCCTCCTTAGACAACATCTCTGCGGAAACAATTAAAGAAATTGCTGATGAGATTTCTACACAACTTTGCTATATCTTAAATAAAATAATAGTACAAGGAACTTGTCCAACAGAATTCAAACTGGCAGTAAAAGAACCTATATTTAAAAAAAGAAACAAATCAAATTTGACTAACTGTAGGCCGATTTCAATCATAAGTGGTTTCGCAAAAATTTTTGAAAAAATACTAAAAGTGAGACTGGATGGCTTCCTGGAAAGATTTAATATATTGTCTAACAAACAGTATGGTTTTCGCTATAAAAAATAGACAGGAAATGCAATAGTTAAGATAGTAACCAAAATGTATGAAGCGTTAGATAAAAACCAACCAGCTCTAGCTGTATTCCTGGATCTTGCAAGGGCCTTCGATACTGTGGACCATCTACAGTTATTGGAGACCTTGCAAGATGTAGGAATACGTGGAGTTCAAGTCAAACATTTTCAGTCTTACCTAATCAATAGAACACAATGCGTTAAAATAGAAGATCAATACAGAAGTTTCGAATATCTGCAGTGTGGTGTTCCTCAAGGAACAATACTCGGAACGATGTTTTTTATTGTATATTTGAACAGCTTATTCAACATCGAATCAAATGCAGACATTATAAGTTTTGCGGATGTTACTGTACTTTTTTATGTAGACAATAGTTGGAAGGAACTGAAGGAATAAATAGAAATTGACCTAAGATTGATCATAGATTGGTTCAACTACAAACTACCCACCATAAATTTTGATAAAACAGTTTACCTGCCTCTTACTAGCTATGACAATCATCTCCCAGATTATGAAACTATCACCTTATCAATAGTTAAAGAAAATTCATGGAAAGTTAATGGAAATTCAATGAATATTAAAAGCACTAACAAAATAAAATATCTCGGGATAATTATTGATAGCCATCTGCGATGGAATGACCATGTGAAACACATAATACAGAGCCCCAGATCGCTTCTGAGGAGATTTAAATTTTTTGCGCAAATTTTGGAATTGCCTCAGTTGAAGACTGTCTATTATGCATTCATCGATTCTAGACTAACATATGGAATATCGGGTTGGGGAGGAATAGGCACTGGCCATTTAAATAAACTCATTGTACTACATACAAAATTTCTGAAGATAATTTATAAAAAACCTTTCACTTACTCGTCCGAGTTACTATACCAAGACACCCAACAACTTGAATTGAGAAAATTATTTTTTTTTAAAGCAGTATGTTTTATCTACAAGAACAGGGGCCTCATTAAAACACTTAAATTAGATACTACTAGAGAAATCAGATTTAATGATTCCACCAAATTTATTACTTCTACTGCAAATAAAAGTCATAGGCACAAAATGCATAGCATATTTGGGATCTAGATTCATCAATTTTTTGTATCCGAGTGTTCAAATATGTAGCTCGAACTCTTTTGTTCATTTTAGAAATTCAGTTAGAAAATTTCTGCTTGCTGATAAAATTGTTGTCAAAAAGTTTTTTTTTTAGTTTAGTTGATAGGCTTAAGAAAATTATACAGAAAATATTTTGTTTGTATGTTATTAATATACGGTATCATGGTTCATGTAAAATAGAATAAGGATAGATTTAAGTATTCCCACCGACAGCAAATTGATTGCTTTGTAGGTTTCATTTTCGTTTATTGTGATTGTTCATTTCAATAAACATTATTATTATTATTATTAATATTATTATTATTATTATTATTATTATTATGTGTTAATGAAACATTGTAAAGATTTAAATCTGAAACTTAAAGATGATTTAAGTAGAGAATAAGACATTGACGGTATTGATTTATTTAATAAAATCATTGCATTAAAGTTGCATTTTGCCGAAAACCAGTATAATGATCCTCAAACTCTATTACAATATATTTTTAGCAATTACTTAATTTCAACATTTCCGAACACAGTAATAGCGCTAAGAATATTATTTACACTGCCGGTTTCAGTTGCATCTGATGAGAGATCTTTTCAAAATTAAAAATTATAAAGAACTATTAAGATCAACAATGCTTCAGCACAGACTAAGTTTTTTAGCAATAATTTCAATTGAAAATGAAATTTTAGACAGTTTGGACACAAGAAAGTTGATAGAAAATTTCGCAAATTTAAAAGCAAGAAGAGTAAATTTTTTGTAGATAAATAGAAGTAGAAAACGTAAGTTTAAAATAATCACATTAGTAAACAAATATAACAAGTTAATTAAATTAATTATTTAAAATAAATGTTTTATCTTCGTTCAGTTGTTTTTCTTTTTCCCCACCATAATAAAAAATATATAAGAAAGAATTATCCTTTTTTTGACGAAACTCTTATAGTAGGGCAGCATAATCGGTATTGCACGCGGGCAACAAAACAGCTAGCGGCGGGCCTGGTTATAAGCTAGAGAACAATCACTAGGCGCAATTCAAATAAATTGCTCTTCCATTGAACCTTGAAATAAAGATAGTTTTTTTATGTTTTCGAGAAATGCCTAGAATACAAAATGAAATAAAAATTTTAAAAAAAATCAATAGAAAAACAAAATAAAAATAAGAACTGGTTCGTGTCGAGCATGGCGCGAGCGAGCACTCGGGAGAGCTGTGTGATGTAACAAAAACATAAATTAAAACATGAACTCACTTTCGGCAGTCCAAGAGATGTTTACAGATTTCATTAATGATAGCTGTGGTTTTTAATTTTTTATGGTTCGGGACAAGGTCATTTAGGTTATTGATTAATTTATACTTAGTAAAAGAAAATGATCATTCAAACAAAGCTGTAGTTTGCAACTACAGCTTTGTAGTTGCTTCGCTTTTGTAGTTGTTTACTACAGTGGGACGTCTGCTGAATTATACAATAATTCTTTTGCTGATGACACCCGACTGCTTATATATTTCGAACCGTCCAATGTGGATTCATCGTTGTATTAGTTATATATAGATCTTGATGCTATTTACAACTTCTCACAGTTCCACAGCTTTACCTTAATCCCGGATTAATGTTGTACGTTATTCCGCAATAGAGGCTCAAATGAAGTTTCTTATCTTCAGTTTCAGCCGTTAATTGGCGGCAGACCGTTGAAACTACTGAAAAAAGCCGAACACCTGAGAATAGTTTTCGATTGAAAGCTCTGGTTTGAGGAACATCTCTGCTAGTAAAAAAATCGTCTTCAGGTATGAGAGCTCTTAATAGAAATCGGCATTTACTTAAACTTCTCTTGCGAAAGAAGCTGTGTAAAACGTTGGTTTTTTCGATTCTTGGTAATGGACTCACTTCAATTTACCCTTGCTTGTATGTTGTGCCAAGGGGAAAAATGCAAAGGATACAGAATGCTTGTTGTCGGTTTGTTTTTGGCTTGCGAAAGGATGGCAGTACTTCTACAGGAATTGATTATGTGAATTGACTAAGAGTAGATAGCCTTTTCAAATACTATACTGCATACTTTTTGCATTTCTCCCTCTACCTGAAAGATAAGCTTTCGTATGTTCTGTGACGGGATAGCTTCATGTAATGATAGGCTTTTCACAAAATTTTTCAGCTTAATGGTGCGTTATATAAAAAATAGTGTTAACAAAAATTGTAGATCATACAATTATCTATGGAAATTATTTATACACTTTTTTCTAAGAGGAACACCCAAAAACGTTTATTAGCTTGTAAATATGAAGTGTGAACAACTTGAATATTTGATTGAAATATATGTAAGCTATACTCTATCACTTTAAGATTCAAACAATTTGTATAATAAAACATAAAACTTACAACACTTACCTATCTTTAGGTGCTTACGAAAACTGTAAAAGTAATTCCAATTAAATATTGCATAGGTTGGAAGGACTATGGATTGGTAGTATCTAATAATTGTTTGAAGGTGCTCTTAATTTGGTTAAAAATCGATTTTTATTCTGACATTTGATATTTATAACAAGAAAGCAAATTTTTCAGTTGAGACCAATCTAGTTGATTTCAATTGTATTGGCAAAACCCATTGCAAATCATTAGGATAAAGTTTATTGTTATTAATAAAATGTATGTCTGCATCTACTAAAATCTGATTAATTATTTGTATACTGTATATTTGTGAACATTCGCTTGCATTTGATGGAAAATCTAGAGTGTAAAAAAACACTCTCACATGTTGTTATTCTCAAAAATTTTTATATTGCAAGACTAACATATTAAAATTAAATCTTAATTTTCGAAGGCTTCATTAAATTACTTGCTCGCAATGTTCCTTCAATGCTCTGGTTCTTTCAGCTGGATCTTTTCTTTGAATGTGGACTGTTTTTGATAAGTACCAGGGTAAATTATGAAAAATACTTGGCAATGCATTTAAATTCAGTTTAACTTTCGCGGGTATTGCCTTTGTTAACCCATGTCGCAAGCAATAAATACCTTCTCTAAAAATAACACTCTCTGTAAAATGCTTGGTACAAACTACAGAATATTTTTTGGGGGTCCATGATGCCATAGGAATATTTATTTGCCATTAGATTTTCATCCTTTGGAAAATAGAAACTTCTGGTTCGCCAGACTCGAGGCAAGTTTTGCAGTTCGAATTACATCCAGGCACACAGTAGTGACTTTTGGCATGTTATATGAAACAAAAACTACTTTAGGCACTTCTTATCCGAATCAACTTCAACGGTGCCAAATTTAATTCCGCTAAAAGGATTCTTAAATCGATAATACCTACGATGTAGGACCAACACTCTCTTGAAGAATTATCGCCGCAAAGAAATGACGAAGCTAAAAATAGATTCGTCAATAGAATAGAAAAGAAAACACAAATCAATCAATAGCATATAGTTAGAAAGTATTGTGTTAATTTGTTGAAAATTTTGAATATGCTTTGTTTTCCTTGAACGTAATATTGTGAATATCGATCCTAATGATTATACAAATGTTCCTGGTGTTTCCATTGATGTTGGTTCAACAAGTGACACAATTGTCCGACAAGCTAGTGAAGGGTATATTTGTGAACCGCAATTTATCTGGCATCGTTTCGCTCATGTTTTGGGAACAACGTACTTTGCGTTAACGTTGTCGCTTCAACATTCTTTTTCTTTGGACTTCAGAGAAGGTGCATTAGATTAGGAAATCTAAGCCATCGATCCTGCTACAGAAATGCATGTTCACATCTAGAAATTTATTGTCACAAAATTAAAAAGATTCGCAATGTTGGGCCAAATGCAGATTTTCACATATATGACACAAGAAATAATCTAGTCAGTATTTTATATTGTTTGAAATTTTATAACAAGTAACCTTTTCGTGGGGAACATGATTAAGCTAAATTTATTTATATTGCAAAAGAGCTACTTTTTATGTGATAATTTTTAACAGATTCTGTAACGGTTATGTATTACTTATTTTATTTCGACTTTTATTTTTCGTTTTTTCTAACTTTATATCCTTTTGTAAATATGCTAAAAAGTACTACATTATATCTGCATTCATTTGTTTGTCAAAATACAATATTAAAGCATCATGGCTCACAAAAAATTTATTCATAAAAAATATTTCAAATAAAACAAAAATTAATCGAAAACCAACAAAAATTAAACTTTTTTTAGTTAGAATATTAAAATCACCTACAAAAAGCATATTGAAGAATTACTGATTAGTTAACATGGTAAGTTTTAAAATAACTTAGACGTTACACAAAGTTAGATTAAAACTTAGATTACACAAAATTTTTACGGAAAATATCAGGATTCTAACCGAAACAAAATAAAGTAAAACTACAAAAATAATTTATTTTTATTTAATTCTAATGTTAAAATAGACCAACAAAGTGGATATCAATGAATATCCAAATGATGCTTATATCAAATTATAGTAACAGTGATCATGAGAATACATCCAAAATAGAGAAAATATATAGTCTTACATATTTAATAACAAAACTTACATTCTGCAAAAAATTGAGAAAAATTAATGTGAACTTAAAAAACATCTTAATTCCTAAAAGCTTATTTTTACTATCACAAACACACAGTAATATCAATTTCTTAAAAACAAAACTAGGCTACAGGATTTTCTATATAGAAATTTCCTTTGTTGGCCACAAGATCAATATTCACATATGAAAACTGTCAGGTAATAATCTCTTTTGTAATTCAACAATTTATGATTTTATATAAATATATGAGTGAAATCATTAGTAGAGTGAAATGTATTATTAGTGAAAACCGATATTAAATACAAGACCTGCCATATCATATCACATAGAGTTATTAGTTAAGGTAACAAAACGATATTTATACTTTCATTTTAAAATCTTCGACAAATTTAAACTAAAATTTGTCGAATTGTAACGTGTATCGATCTTAGTGATTCCAGTACGAATCAGCATTGTTGTACATTCGTGTATTCAAATTTTGCCGCCGCGTACCTGGTCTATAAGCAGACGGTGCAATTCCAGGTAATATTCCATTATAATTGAAAATTACGATAGGAATTACACCTGGAGGCTGAACGAAAAACTGATCCGCCATAAAATGCATTGCATTTGGAGTAATTGTTCTGTGATGTGCATTCGCAGAATGCGTTCGATTGTTTTCCGTGCAATCGTTCAAAGACCAGCTTCCATAGTACTGCGAAGATTCAGATTGGCAGTGACACGAAGGATTTCGTGTACGCATCGACGTCATCTCGGCATTTATAGACGAAAAATGCGCGTTCGGTTCACTCGAACTAGTGTATTCCGGCGCTTTCGGACTTAACCTAAAGATGTTCTCATTAGTGGATAAAACAGCAACCTCACTTTTATTTATCGGACTCAATTTTAGGTCAGAGTCTTCATTCTCATCATCCGCGTCGCTAACGCTTTCAACGACGGCAGTTTTTGACTTAGAACCGGACATGTTGACTATTTCCGGAGTCAGGATGGGGCACTCTAGAGCGACGTCTAATTTAATTAGGTCCGAACAACCAGAGTCGCATCTTTTTCTACAAGAATTACGATGGGGACGTTCCGTCCGCGGCTCCTGTTCGTCGCTAGAACTCAAATCAGAAAGTAATAGACAAGTTTGGGCTCTTCTGCGTCCTTTCAATTTCGACAGTACCCTATTGCCATTTGCACCTGAAGATTCATTTTTTAGGGAATTTTTATTATTACTGGTACCAGGCGCATCTATATTAATCAAATTACTGTTGGTGGGTGACGATGTACTAGGATCCTCTTGCGACAGATACTTCTCAAGTTCAGATAAATCGAGCCATTTATCTGAAAAAAATTCAGATATTTATACATCAATTGATTTTTGCTCAATCTTGGTATATCATTGCTCAAAAATATATAAGTATAAGTGAAACACTTGGACAGATTACATGAAAAATTATTGATTTTCTCTACATTATTTCGGTCTGCTAAATAATAGTCAATAGTAATTTGCATTAAACATCTACCGTAATTTTTCACAAATGTGTTAAAAAAGAATACAATAAAATTAATAACGTTGAGTCAACATGTTTCGAGAGTCAACTCATTATCAAGACTGAAACCATGTTGACTCACAGTTATTAATTTTATTGTATTTTTCAACATATTCGTGAAACACTAAGACGAGTGGGTAATTTAAATTAATATTTAATCATGTTTCACCAAGAGGTAAGCGAAAATTTTATTTCAGATGAATGTCCATAGTGTTCAAAAAGTAAAAATTCTTTAAAATAGCATAGTAGCACAAAAAATATTTGGAATGTATTTTAAAAGCCTGCTTAACCTCGTTTTAATGTACTGACTTGTTTTTTCATAAAATTTCAAATAGTCTGATAAATGATGGTAGTGATGGGCGATATTTTCATACCTGATGACTTTCGGGTAAAAGTTTTTGGGGAAGTGTTTTAAAAATTCTATCAGTGGTAATTTTGATGATTTAAGTTTATTTTTGTTAGGTGACATAGTTGATGGATATGTATTTTGATTTGAATATCAATTGTTTTCATTAATCTCAATTCAGTTTTCTTAACATTACTTAACATAACTCTCTTTACTCTTAGTAATCGTAATCATAAAGATAAGAATTTGTAGAATGAAAAACAATTTGTAGAATAGATTTGAGAGGTCCTATTTCGACAAGAAAAGTGGAAGTGTTTGAATTCTTCTCATCTCAACTTACCAAGCTGACCGCGAAGTTGGTCAATCCTGGAGTTGTTTTTCCGTGGTATTATATTTGCTCTGCTAAAATCTTTAAAAGAGTCATCTATCTTTTTCGTAATAGATTTTTTATAGTCTTTTTCCTCTGTTGCAGTCGAAAATTGACTTTCACAGTGAGTTAACCTGTTGGAAGTTGTATACTGAGGTACGTTTGAATCTAAAAACTTCCTCCTCAACTTGCTCACAACTTTCTGGTAATGTTCACAGTCTGGGTCTGTCAATTCCAACTCATTTTCTTCATTAATTTTTTCTGTAGATTTATTAGTACCTTTATAAAAATACTGATTATAATCTTCTACGGTTTCGCTCAGTTTGTCCTTGTATTTTTCATATAAATCGCCATATGACAGTTTCAAAACATCCTTCATGTTTCCAAACGTTTCTAAATCTTTTAAGTCGACGTCCTTTATGGGTTTCTCATTCTTTTTGAGCAATTTCTTCGCTTGAATCTCAATATTATCATGCAGACTCTTATCGATCGACCTTGAGAAATACTGGGGGAAATAAAAATCAGCAGTTAGATCTGTATTCGAAAACCAAGCCATCTCTTCAATAGATGGCGCCAACCAGTATTCTATCTCTTCAAAATCAGGGAATAAATGAACAAACTTAACGCGAGGTGTACAGTTAGAATCGTGGATGTTCATTTCTCGAACTTGATTCGCGTAAACTGCATGGCCCTCGTCTACTAAAATCGAACCTATGTCCCTGCCTGGTGCTGCCTTGGGGTTTTCAACACACACCTCAATTATTTTCTTCTCTCTTGAAACGTTCGTGATTTTTGCCTCCAAATGTTTCATGTCAGCCAGCTGCTGAAACCTGCCTCTAGCTTCAGAGGTCCACATAGCGAATTCTATAGGCGGACATATATTGGCAAGTCTAGCTCTGATCGCCTGCGCGGGCAACCCTGCAAAGTCTTTCTTTAAAAACCACACTTCGTTCTTTGGTACAGTACCCAAAGTCCCATAATCGATGTAAAACACATGCACATAATTAAAGTCGGGTATAATCTTAACGATGACGCATCTATGAAATTCTTTTAAAACAACAGCGACACAATAAAGCCCGATTTCCAAAAATTGTTCAGGAATACGATATCGGTCTTTATTCGTGTTGTAAAACAGCTGCATTTCATCCATCAATGCGTCTAACTTCCCGTCGTCCCTAAACAACCAAAACTTTGAGGGATCGTAAATTTCGGCTACTACCACGCGAAATATATTACTGTCTACCTCGCTTTGGCTTACGAAGTCTCTTTTGATTTCAACGTCGATGCCTACTGCGTCTTTGGGAAACAATTGCGCATAGGTGTTCCAATCTAACGGCGGCAATGTAGACGCTTTATCCTGCTCGAATGAGGGAACAATTCCAGAATACACCTGTTTGTCTTCAGCGAATTGAACCTAAAATACAAAAGCAGATCTGAATATTATAATAAAGAAACAAGAAAAAGGATCAGCAAATATCGTAATGAAGGAAATTTTAATTATTTTTCCATAAAACGAATACGTAAATCGAAACTTTGAGCGAATATGACTTTTAAATTTAATATATATATATATATAATCCAAGTTAAAGCTATGCTATTATTTTATTAGGACCCAAAATTCGAATAACATATAAGTTAATTTTGACTAAGAATGAATTCTCGCTTAACTATTGGTGAAACATACTTTCCTTTGTAGTATAAACAAAAAGCCAAGATGAATCAATGGATATATTTTACAAATGAAACAAAAATAATTAAACATCTGTAAGGCTACAGCATCTAAAAAGTTCACATAGAAAATGAATTAAATAAAAATTGTTGAAAAAATATTCTAAAATAATATCAAAATATTAGACTGAAAACAAATAAAATATTGAAGAACCAGAAGAACGGTTTTGCACACATTTTTGTTTAATAAATCGGGTATAGTTACATGTAACACAGGAACAGATAACGAACTCCACAAAAGAATGATCCGATTTGGAAAATATAGAATATAGATTAAGGAGTTAGTCTTTAAAATAAAAATAGGTGATTCTCAGAGTTTTTAGCAAAGGTACCATTTAAGATGATTGTGGATGAATCGTTAATTTTGACCAAGAAAGGAAACAAAAGAATGATTTTTTATAAATTATACAAAAGAGTCAATAAACACAAAACTCACATTTTAATCTTTCTTTAAAAAAATTCAAATTTTAGTAAGAAACTTCAAGATTTAAAGAAAATAATTTGTTGAAAATAATGACAAACGCCGTAAGTGGAAGATGAAGATATTGCTATGGGCCTATAAAGCTAAATATAGGAAGATGAAGTTGAAGATTGTGCTCAGTTCTGATATAATTTTCGATCCTCTGTAAGTAGTTTATCATTATGGAATGTGATAACTGCACTTCAGCCGACTTGTTCTCATGTGACGATGCGACATGCAAAAATGCTCTAATAAAATGTACAAGCCTTGTTCTGGTTTATCTGCAAAGGAAATGCGTGCGGCGGTACTTCAGAGGAGAAATATGAATTTTGGTGTGCCAGGTGTGTAGCTTCAGAAGATTATGTTCTAGATAGAAAGTCGATTGAAGAAATTATCGACTTGGAAATAAATAAACTAACATCCTTTTTGGCGGTGTAGTCAACACAGGTTGATAACCTGAAGGATTCTAATATTGATCTTGTACGCCTGTTGCCGCCTGCTAAGTTAACCGGACAACTCATAGAAAAAGAGATGGCGAAGAAGTCAGTGTGGTTGCTGTTGGTACTGATAGCTTGGTGGATATAATGTCAACGGAGGGAGTTGCAGCGTCGCTGCCTAATTTGAAAATTTAAGAAGCTTCCAAATGTTCTTCGCGTGTTGGAGTATCTGCTGGGAGTAAGCGGAGCAATTTCACTTTTTCTCAGGTTACCGGAGGAGTTGCTGTTTGCTAGTAAGAGTAATCATTGAAAAAGTATGACTCAGGTTGGAGTTAAAGCCACTGCACATGCGTGGGCAATGCCACTTCGCTGTGAAGTGTTTCATCAAGGACGTTTTGTCAATACTGGAGTGTACGAAACTGAACTCACATCAACCCGCCATATATTCATCTTTTAGACCGACTGTTCCTGCTCATCGCTTGACTGATTTTCTTGGCCCTTCAGTTTGGCCGGAGGGTGTAATGGTTGATCACTTAGGCAGTTTCGATGTGTAATTAAGGACTTAGTTTAAACTAGTACTAAATTAGATATTATATGTTTTTTCTTAATTTTTGTAAATGGGATTTCCGTAAATGAATAAATAAATTATTATACAATACTGACCCTGCGAAATCCGTAACGCCAACAGTCGACAGTCAGTGAATGAATTGATACGTTTTAGCTGAACTTAATTGATGATTTTAAGTAACGTAATGAAATGAAAACAACCTTATAGCCCAAACATTATATAGTGTGGATAACAGGACTTTTTTATATATACTCGTATTTAGATATAATGCGAGGAAGAAAAGATTACCGCTCTCACTCTGCCACGAGTGTTTGTGATGAGTCATCACTCTCATCTCCAGTCAAAACAGTATTTCATTACTAATTGTATGTTTTATATAGATGAATATCATATTTTATACTCATTGAGATAAAAGACAAATCCAAAAATAAAAAATTATAGAAATCGGTTTAGCCGTTCTCAATTTACAAATGATGAAAAGTGTAATTAACACGACCTCAATATAATATTATCGACAGAGTTTAAAAATTATTAAAAAAATGGTTTAAATAGGGTGGAAATTAGGGAGTGTATGTATTTTTCATATCAAAGCATAAAAATTTGAAAAATAAAAGTTTTGCTCAAAACCAAAATATTTTTAGTGTTAGACAACCCTTATCACTTAGACGTATGATGAATAGATAATAACCGATACACAGATATACCGAGTATATATAATATAATGTCATCAAAGTCGGTTAAGCCTTTTTGGAGGAGTAACACTATGATGATTGATAAACAAAACCAATGGCCGAAAACTACATATGGTGTGAGAGAAAGTTCATTACGTGAGATCGACTCGAGACCGTCTTCGTTCTCGTCCATACTCCATTCTGTTTGCTGGTGAAAGTGACAACAGTAGACACCTGGCGGTTTCTGATTGATAATTTATCAATTACCAATCGATAAGTTATATCGACCGCTGGGAGTTGATAATTATCAATAAAATATCATTAAATATTATGATAATTAATATATTAAAATGGCTATGAATAAATACGGGTTGGTGGAGGAAGACTGAAAATTTACTGTTGTATGTTTGTTTCAATGCCAAATCATAATAATATAAAAATATAAAAAATTTCATAAAAAAAATTAAAATCGAAATATTAAAATGACTAGTAAAAAATATGGGTTGGTGGAGAAAAAGTGAAAATTTAGGGTTGAATGTATGTTTAAATTTCAAATCATAAGAACATGAAAAATAAAAAATTTCGTCAAAAAATTTAAATTAAAACAGTAAAATGGCTATTTAAAAGTAGGTGTGGTGGTAGAAAGAGAAAATTTACGCTGGTATATATTTTCGAATTATGTAACATAAAAAATAAAAAAACAGACAACTTTATCTGAAAAACAAAAAAAAAGTTAGGGGGTCGACAACTCTTAACATTTAGGGGCATGATGTTGTTGAGAATGTTATATATTAACAACATTACAAATTATAATAATTTGCAAGATTAATATTGGCAAGGAATGTTTTAAGAATTTGGGAGAAAATGACACTAAAGTGAGAATACCCTCTCAACAAACCAGCAAAAGGATCCTGAAGAATGGGATATCAGTGTTATACTGCGGATTCACAAAAAAGGTAACAACCGCAATTGCAATAATTATAGAGGTATTTATTACCGTGGTGAATATAATCACCAAAGTACATGAGAGACCACTCAGATAAGCTTTTTATTTTATTAGATATAGTTATAAAGGAATATCTAATAAAATAAAGTTAATTGGGTATAAATCCATATTTGAACCAGTTATCATGAACAGGTGCCAGCGCTGGAATTTAACAAAACAATAAATTACAGGCTGCCGAAATGAAACTCCTGAGAGCCATTGAAGAAGATACAAAATGGGAAAATAATAAGGATCGCTACTGCAAGAAAATACCTAGAAGTATAGAGTTACAAAAAATATAGAACTCTGAACTATTCAGGCAGTTTGGACATTTCCTAGGAATGAAAGTTAACAGATAAATAAAACAGATACAAGAGGAAAAGTCAAACCAGAAGAGGCAAAGTAAAAAAAAACTGGAATAACGTGACAAAAAAAAACTGGAGGAAAGCAGAAGAAATAACACAGGATAAGAGATCAGACTTATTCACAATGGGATGATTATAAAGAGAACAACACTATTCACAATCAACAAAAATTTAGATTTACCTTCATTAGTTACCTACCAGTAGAAAGGTTACAAGTGTATATATATATATATATATATATATATATATATATATATATATATATATATATATATATATATACATTCAATATTATAAATTGAAAACTTACAATTGGTATTTGCTTCCTTGCATCGTAAAGCTTAAAGTCACATGTTGACTCTTTGTTGCAATGAAATATGTTGTCCAAATCCATACACATATTGATAAGGCACCTATATCCAAATTTTTCAAAACAAAGTTCTCTTCTGAATTTTTTCTTATATTCATCAGGCAACTGGCTACACCAAATTCCTTTTGGAAAAACTTCAATTAAATTTTTAAGGTCATCTTGAACTTGCTTGGGAATCTTTGAACGACAAACTAATTCTTTACCTTCAGTATGTTTAATGTTCAATTTGTTTTCACCAGTGAAAGTAGTATGATCATCATTTACATATTTAGAATTCTCCTGTGAAAAATCTCTTGATGAATATTTCTGCAACAATAGCTGACGCATAAAATCGCTTGTGTCTGTTTTTATTAATTTATCTCCTTCAATTTTATTGTTTATTAAGCTTGGAAAATCCTTAGGGCATCCAATGGAATTGTTGTCCTCATAATTCAATCTTCTGAGGTAATGTAAATCTTTATTCGAATTCTTATTAGTTGTTACTTCTTCACATTTTTTGAGATCTGTATTATTCTTAGATAAAACTTCTGTGCAGTGAGATTTGTCATTGTAATTGAGTCTCCTCAATAGAGTGTTTTTCTTAGGTGTTTCATATGCTCTAGGTTGTTCTTCCGAGATTAATTTTTCTTGATAATTAGTTTTGCCTCTTTTTGGATAAGAAAGCTCATTTTGGTTTGTTGCTTCAGCTTTGTTGTACTTAGAATTGTGACTTTGAAATTGGATGTGTTTCAAATTTTGAGCATTATGATTTTCCTCATATTGGCCAGTTTCATTGTCAAATTTAGTTACTATTGGAGATGTCCTATTAAAAAATTTAAATTTCAGTCATAAAATCACCAGAAAGCATCACTTCTTTCTCACAATTTTCTGAACAAGCACAAAACAAAGGATAAAATATATTGATATTGAGGCCTCTTTCTAAAGGTATGAAATGAAATAATTTAATGTATTCTTGAAGACAGCATTTGGATATTAAATTTGCCTTGATTTCTCTAAATTAATATTATTTCTGAAGTAGCAAAGAATATATAACTTAACATTCTGAAGAAATAAGAATATTTAAATGTATTCCCATTAACTCTTACAGATTACAAGGAGTAACTAAAAGTTATTGTTTTGTGATCAAGTCATTCAATCATTCAATTAATTTATTCCATTTTTTTGGTTTTTTCCGTCTTTTGATAAAAGAGACATTTAAAAATATTAATATCAGATCAAATTCACCAAGGGATATATTTCTTGGTGAATATATCCCTTGCTATATATAGTCCAAAGTTAATTGGCATTTCTAATAACAAATCATTCATTGGTATTCCATAATCAATTTACATTATATATCGGGTGTTTCACGACTAGCTTACCTTATCTATGTAATCACACAGTGTCTATAAAAATCAGCACATATTAAGAACAATATGTGCTGAACAAAATTACTGAAAATTAATAGAAAATATTTTGATATACATGTAACTTCTAGTTATAACGGAAGTGAACTAAAACTTCTTTATTTTGAATTCATTTATTTATTTTGAACATACAGTGTAAACATTTGTAAAACGTCACGGAGGTTTCGCTTATCTCTTGGTTTAATTAATTGGTTTCAATTAATTTATTGTCATTTGTAAAACTATTTGTTTAACAAATGTTATATACTGTATGTTCAGTATACTGTACACTGTACGAGGGGAAACCCCTTTTAAACTTCGAACCAAAGTAATGAATCAATAAAAAACTAAAAAATGTAAACTAATAACTAAAAGTCAAATATGAGATGTTCACAAACTCATAACACTGAAATACACACTTTAGTTCGCGGATTGCAGTACCAGAAATCGTTTAAACGATTTAAAATCTTGCCTAAAGAAATGTGAACATGATAATGAATAATGAACATGAAAATGAATAATTAATAATAATTAATAATAATAAATAATATAAATAATAAATAAGTGTATATTATTAATTTTTCAGAATCTCTGTTAAATTTGGATGTTATTTTGTAGGAAATACCCTATATCTAAAAGTTATACTTAATGAGATGTCAATTTTTCAATGAAAAATTCACTGATACAGGATTACACATAGATGAATGATCAATATAATTGGTGACATGTCAAAAAAAATTTTCTTTTGTATACAGGGTTGTTAACAAAATCATGAAATGACTTACAGGTTTCACGACGAAATTTTTAAAAATTTTTTACAAGTCCTAGTAATTTTTATATGTGGAATTACATTAAAAAAATACATCCTACTAACATATAATAAACAATAATATAACAAAAATAACTGAATTTTATTATCATTATTGTTGATAGCAGGTTTAACTGTCTTTAACTTTTTCTTGAAAATAAATTTTGTTAAATTGTTTAATATTATCTTTATTGTGTTACAACTAGGTCGTGGTCGATTTGGATATCTTGTATTAAATAAAGCATATGTTTTAGTAACAACTCTGTCACATTCACCATGTATCAAAAGTGAATCTAGAACATCTTTATTGTTTGTGTTGTTTGTTCCAAACGAGCCATTTCTATCACTATATGAAATAATTCACTTTAAATAATGATAATTAAAACTATTTAATTAGAACTGCCGCTAAAATCAAAACATAAACCACACGGCCTACGCCTAAGTTATAATAAGTCTGAAATAATCGAAATTTTCAAATACATCTTAATATATCAGAAATGCTCAAGACTGAATATATAAAAGAATGACAACATGATTGATTGATTCGAAAAATGGAAATATTTATGGCTTTATTTTCATAAATAAAGAGAAAAATAAAATACATTTCACCGTATTGAGAAAAACGTAAAAAAAAAACAAATATGTGCCAATATGTGCAAGACTTACAAAAAATAAAAAAATCGTTCAAGGAATATGGTGCAACTTAATATTAATTTAAATATTTTTTGCTGGAATATACGCTTTTTTATTCACAAATTTTTTGAAGATGGCCAGGTAGACAATTGAATAGTTTCATGACCATGTAAAGTGAATGTTGTTCATATAAATATGATACATAAACGGAAAAACTTTCTAGGTATTATTTAGGTTCCTATAATTCTTAAAATACTGAGGATTCTGGTAAGCAAATAATAGGAGTCTGTAAATATACAGGCCATACATAGTTAAGAAACTCATACCTTCAAACGTTCCCGACAAGAGTCTCTGCGCCCAATATTCAGCATAACCCTAAGCAATTTTGAATTAGAGATAAGGTATGTTTATCTACCTGGTATTCAAAAAGTTTTCGGCATGTCACCAATTACCTTGATTGTCCTACTAATCAACTGGACAAGATGTTGATCATTTGGTATTGGCTATATTCATACAGAATGTTCAATGTGCAGATCTGCACCAAATATTTATCTATTGAGAATATTAATATCTCGATAAATATAAATTTTAGGTATATGGTATTTAAATTAAATGTAGAATTTAAAAAGTTGGTGATACACAGGGTGTTAGTTTGAAAAACTGTTATTCACTTCTGGTATAACTCCGAGGGCAAAATATGTCAAAATATCTTCCGCAAATTATAGTTTCTAATATAGATAATGGAAGCTCCTTATGAAACACCCGATATATTGAAAATTCTGAGACGTTAATAAGCCAAATACTTCTAAAGAAAAAGTTCAAAAAACTTTCCCACTCATTTAAAAGTGTATTTTATTACCAAATAGCTAAATATTTATAATATCCACCTCATTTCAAGAATTCAAACTAAACCTTCTGCCAGTAGTACTTATGTTTGTAAAATGGTATATACATATAATTAAAATCAATACATATGGACTCTGATAATACTTGTTAGAAATACTATGTTTAAAGCATATACATCATTAATACAAATTTTGCACCTTACATATATCTTCAAGTAGATTGAAATGGAATTTATACTAAATTTAGTGTATTGCTTCATAGAACAGATTGAGATAAAGGGTATACCAGATAAAGTTCTCAATATCAAGGTCAACGCCAATAATAAAATTACAAAATAAACAAATAACAGCTAGTTTGGTTTAGTTTGAATTCTATAAATATTTACCAAAATTAATTTTTTTAACTTTAAGATAGGTTTATGCACTTACACTAAATTCACTTTTTGTGTTAATCTACCCAGTGCCTGTCCATTGAAAACTTTTCTTCGATTTGATTTAAATCCATATTGACTCTTCCCTTTCTTTTGTCTAAGAACCATATCGTTGACGTGAGCAGTTTTTTCAGACACTACTAAACTGATTTCTGACTTCAAAGAATTTCCATTTACCTTAAGAACATCAGGTATTTCATTTAAAAAATCCAAAAGTTTTTCATATCCAAGGTCTTTATATGGTATTTCATAACCCATTACATCTCTGTAGTCGTTATTTAGTTTCATAACAGTTAATACCATCGGTGATGACACAAGAAGGCTCCTCAGTATCTTCTTAGTTTCATCCATTATTGGCAACTTCCTAATATACAAATAAATAATTATTAATTTACAATTTTTCAAAACAGACAACTCAAAGGAATGTGTTCACTGAATAAAATTACGGCGTATCTAGCTTACAGCTATATCTATAGGAAAGTTATGGAGAAAAACGTAAACTGAAAAAATTAATTTTTTCAAAACATCACTTCGCAGCAAATAGCAACACATGTTTGAAATTGGAGATGTATTCCGATGTATTAATTGCGGCTAACACAGTATCTACCAAGAAAGAATATTATTGAACTACCAGAATCTGTGTGCATAATGAACAGAAATAGGAAATATAATTTTGAAGTTCATTAAGTAAAAAAAAAATGTATAAAACAATTCATTGAAACCATTATTATGAGGAATGAGTTTCGAAAATTTATTTGTACACAAATTTAATTAAATTCACACACCTAAAAGTAGTAGTAGGTGAAATATTACAATAATCGATACTTTCCACCACAGAACTTATCTAGTTAACGACCAAACAAACAATAACAAACATGCAAACTCGGTGCCACGAAGTATAGATATCGTGCTCGGTGCATTTAATATGGAAACAAATATGGCGGACTTGACGTTTACGGCCACAGAACATTGTTTCTTTGTTTGGTCTTTTAACAATGTGCTCGGCTGCGTAACCATCTACACAGTAAACTGACTGGTCCACCAGGCCCGTACTAAAACGGATCTTGAATTGGGCTTCAATACCGGGTGGGATTGTTGAAATAGCTATTTTCATAACTTGAGTATTTTCTCTGTGTCAAGTTTATGAATTATTCAGAGGGTTACATATAGACTCAACCAATTACGATAGGTGGGTACTAAAATAGGTATAGGTTGTACGGGGATCCCTTGGACATTAGACTGTAAAATATGAACATTTATTTAAATGGTGAAAGGAAGGAAATTAGTAGAAGAATTATGTTAGTGAAAGTGTTTGGAAGCGATTTGTATATTCATATATTAATCCTTATAGCTTAACACATATGTTCACACTTATTTATCATAATTTAATTTTTGAAGTTATGAGAAAATCAGTAACTATTTTAACTGATTGTCGGGTAGGTTTGAATAGTATATCATAGAAATTTAGTGGCAAGACATTGTTAGATGAAATTTGTGCGAGTCGTGAATATAATTGTGAGCAGTTATCTGTATTATTTGGACAAGAGAAGAAAATATGAGGGAGATCTCCCCTTTCTCCGCATTCACAAAGAACATCATTTTTCACTTGAATTTTATATAGTGTGTTGGCGAACTGCAATGAGTGGACCTCAGTCTACAAAACGTGGTAATGTACTTTCTCGGGAGGTCAATATGTTGAAACCATGGTTTAAAATGAAGTGAATTTACTTTTATCATAGAAGTATATAAAGAGCCCTTGACGGAGCCTAACTCTAACCATTCTTCTTTCCATCTTTCCCAAATTACCTTTCGAAACCTTAGCCAAAATTCAGAGACATCTCCCTTCAACTGAAGAGGAACATCATTTAAGGCACCCATCTTAGCAAGATGGTCTGCTCTCCCATTCCCCAATATATTTGTATGACTAGGTACCCATAGTAGAACAACATTAACCGAATTCTGACGTAATGAGAGTATTTTACTGCGGATTTGTAAGGTAAGGTTATCATTTTTAGCGCTCACTTTCCAATTACAGATTTTCTCGAGTGCGCTTCTAGAATCTGAAATTATAAGAGATTTCTGAAAGAAGTGTGCTTCAATTGTTTCTAAAGCCCGGTGGATAGCCATCAATTCTGCTGAACATATATTAAAAAAATTAGGTAGTCTTTCGGAGATTGAAATGTTAGGGGGACTAAAAATTCCTATTCCCACTTGATCATTTTTCTTAGATGCATCTATGAAAAGAAGTCGATAGGATGAGTATTTCTCTAAAATTTTAATTTGGAAGTTAGATGAATTATCTGATGCGGGTTTGAGTAATTCAAAAGATATATAGTGAAGGCTAGAGTGTGTATTTCTTGTTCAAAGCAAGGCAGTTTTGTAGCACAATACATGTCTTCGAGGGGCGGGAGAAGAGAAAATGCTTCAACAAGAGGAGATGTGTGATCCAATCTAATATTCTGCCAGAACCTCAGGGACCTTACTTTTTGTAGGATCGAGTCATTAATTACTTTGTGAACTTTAGTAAGTAATTTTGCTGCAAGCCAAAGTCTGCGATATTTTAAGGGGAGTTCATTGCTTTCGGCTAGGAGAACATTAATTGGAGTGGATTTCATGAGCCCCATAGATGTGCGGAGAGCTGAATATTGCACTCGATCTAGTTTCAAAAGCATATTTTTGGAACATCTTCCATATAAAATCGAACCATAATCGAGAAATGGGCGTATAGTGGCTTTATATAAACTCAGGAGAATGAAGGGGTTGGATCCCCACCATGTTTTACATAGCGCTTTAAGTAGTGAAACCCCATTCACTGCTTTGTTGTACATATTGGTGATATGGGCGTCCCATTTTAGATTTTGATGTAGAGTGACACCCAGGTAGGTGACTGTATCCGCCCAAGGAATATCAGTGTAGTTGATTTTAAGTAGTGGAAGGTTAACCCATTTCTTAGTTTTATGGAAACATATACTTTTTGATTTTTCAGGTGTTATCTGAAGACCCTTAGAATACACCCATTGTTCTACTAGTTCTAAGGCAGAGGTAATTTTTTGAAATACTGTTCGGAAAGGTTTTCCCGACGCAATAATGCACGTATCATCTGCGTATTGGAGTGTTTTCACCCCTCTAATGGAAATATACGAACCAAGATATTTGACAAAAAAATTGAATAACACAGGGCTCATTGGAGAACCCTGAGCTAAACCTATCGTAGACTGTTGGGGGCCTACTAATACTTTGGAATAGGGATCTACTACATAAAGATTTCTTTGGAGAATTAAATCTTGTAAGAGAGATATTAAATTCGGAGGAATACCTTCTTTAGCTAAAAGGTTCTGTAGGAGGTGAAAGGATATTAAATCATAAGCTTTCTTGAGATCTAGGAAAACTACAATAGCTATTTCATTTCGGACTACCACAGAACATACCAAATTGAGGGTATGTTCTGTGTTTAAATCGCTATTTAACGAGAGAAATAACATTCAAATCCAAAAATAAGTTGTGAAAAGTGCTATTGTTTCAAGTTGTGAAGAACAAGCAAAAGAAATTTCTCGCAAATGTCTTATCTAAACAGGAATATCTGTTGTGTTATAAGTTGTGATTTTTTTGGTTATACCTGGAGAGGTAGAAATAATACCTAACTTTTATCATCTCATAATTGTGTAAAAACAAAAATCTGCGTTTTAGTTGTTGTGCTGTTATGTGATGTATAGCGTGTAGAAAGTGCTACTGTGTTTTTTTCAGCTACAGACTAAGGAATACCTTGAAATTTGTATGTAAATAGCTACCGATTACTGATGTTTTGATTGAGTAGTTCAGACATTAACAAAAGCGTTATTTGCTAGAATTGTTCCTTTTTGTGATTAGTAGAGTTACTTACCCTTTGTTAGATTTAGTAGTTATTTAGAACTAATCTCTTATAAGTCTTGTTCTTGATATTAGCACAAAAATTAACATGCCAAGTCATTGCTGTGTGCTTGGATGCAAGTCGAACTACAAAAGTTACCTCGAGGCCGGCGAACCACCAGTTTCTGTATTTCGTTTTCCATATGATGGAAATCTAATGAATCAATGGCTAAAAAATATTTAAGGAACGTTGTGAGAAATTGAATGAAGCCTTTGAAAACTCAGATTCAATTTGTAATTTTGTTGATTTAACATCCAATTATAAATAAAGATTTTAATATGTAAATCGTGGAATATAAAAGCTTTTGAAACTAACAGCATTTTTTTACACTCTAGTTTTTCCATCCAACGTAACTGAATGTTCACAAATAAACAGTATACAAATTATTAATCAGATTTTAGTATATTCATATATGCATGTAAATGTTTTTATCAATGAAAATAAACTGTCTCCTAATGATTTAAAATGGATTTTACAACTGAAATTAACTAGATAGTCTCAACTGGAAAATTTGCTTGCTTGTTACAAATATGATATCAGAATCATTCTATTGTCCAAATTATTGTACACATGTCAATAAAGGTTTAAAGGAATAGACGCATTAAACTTACTCTCACCTGAGAATGAAAAATAATGTAATTTATAGCATATTGTCAATTCTAACTGATAAAGTGAACTTGTTAATATGCATACTAAAAAAACAATATTTTAATCGCTATAACTTAGACATAGTTCTTCTTAGAAAAAAAGTGTATGATTGATTTCTATAGATAATTGTATGATCTACAATTTTTGTTAAAACTATTTTTTTATACAAAGTACCGTTTCGCTGAAAATTTCTCTGAAAAGGCAATTATTAACATGTAGTAGACCGATGTTCGAAGACCGATCGGTCTACCGGTTAGAGCAGATGCGGTGTTGCCAAGTCCTAGTTCATGGCTTGTAAGTAGAGTTAGGCTGTGGGCAGGCGGAAGTAATCCTCAAGCGAGAGTTTCAGAATAGAGTCCATTATTCTATGAATCACGCAGGGTTACCAACTCGTGGAATCCTTTCCCCCGGTAGTCAAGTTGAAAAACCCCTAGAATTGTTTCGAAAATTCAAAGAAAAAATATATGTTGAGGATTTATTTTGCAATTATAAGGTACGTTATTAATGTTTTCCTTATTATTAAATTTTTATTTAATTTTTGGAAATGAGAATATTAGGAATAGTTTATACGGTATTATTTTACACGAAAATTGAATTATTTATTTACTAATTATAAAATTTTTCATTAACCAATGGACATTAAGAAATAGTATTGAATTTTGTCATCATGAAATGGATTTTTTATTCAAGACAGAAATCATTGATTTTAGTTTTTTAAATTATGATATGAAATATATTGGTTTACTCTAAATATACCCCTAAGATTACCTCTGAAAATTTTAAGCTCCCAAAAAACACCCCACCAAACATTTTGTCACCTTAAATTTAGGGGGGAAACCACCAAGTTGGTATCGCTGGGATCACGAAGTATAAATATACTTCGTGTTATAAATATACAGGTATTTTTGCGCGGGAATTTCAAATCCACTACTTAAAATATTGATTGATATTCATTATTGATGTACCCACCCAAAATTAGAAACAGTTTCAAATTAAAAAGATCTTTATTATTTGAAAGTTATTTCAAACATGTTAACTGTAACACCTCACAAGTAACTGGAATTAAATTTTAAAAAATCTGCAATACAGAAACTAGAGGGTATAATATGTGTAGACAGAATATAATGAACTGAACATTATTCCTGGTACAATGTGAACAAAGACATATAAACCAGATCGATATTAAAATAAAAATTTCTTAGGTATAAAAAGGAAACAAAATATAGATTTTCTAAGTTGCTACGTTTGAATGAAAAAGGAACATAATATTCTAAAATAAGTTTATACATAATATTCTAAACATAAATACTAAGGAAGATAATATTCTAAATATAAATTAGATTATATTAAAACTCAACAAAATAACAAAAAACTCTTTGATATATACAAGGAATGAAATATAAGTTTTCTTAGTTGTTTCTGAATGAAAAAGAAACATAATATACATATCAAGGAAATAAAATTTTGAAAATTCATTATCAATTGTCAAAAAGTAATTCATTTGTAGCATTTTCATCAACAGCCATGTAAGCATAATCTTGGGGCACTGCATTAAAATTTTCACACTAATTGTGATCTTCAATATGAACATTTGATTTCATCAACTGTTTTGCATTCACACTAACCAATAATGTAGATGGCTGAGCGAAAGATACTTTATGTAAAGATGGAATTGTTTCATACTTAATCCTTTTCTTATCCTTGTTCCAGAAAACTGATTCTCTAAAATGATCTTCGTAAAGACGGAACACTATAAAGACATTGCAAATATATACATGTCTATACTATATCATGTCTCAGTGTTAGCACTAATATTATAAAATGCTTTCCATTTCATACTAAAAGCAGGATAAGATGGAAATCTGAAGAAATGCTTATTGTTTGTACCAGACTTATACTGACAGTTACAAGATGGAAATTTATAATTATATTTCAATCGCTCAGCCTGCTTCATTAAAACTTCTGAAATTCTTAGATCTTATACTTAAATCTGGAAATGTTAAAGACCGTCCTCAATGTCTGGAATCTTGTGTAACGTGTAAGTAACGTGTGAAATCTTGTTGATTAAAGTCCTTCCAATAATGGTATATCCAAGTAACCTACAATCAAAAGTTATCTCGTAAAATAACAAAATCACTTAAAAATTCAATGTTTATGAAACATTTTCCACGGAGCTAGTTAAAAAATACATACTGGTTATATTTGTTAGTATACTTACATTCGCTGTAGTTGTCTTGATGTTGAACTTTTCCACCAAATTGTGATATTCGGTCTCGGACACTAAAACAATAATTAACTATTTTCTAATTTATTATTAACTAATTTCATTTGTTTAAACTTAATATTGTAAGGTGTTGACGAATCTATATAGATTTCGTAAAATTTATCTATATCTAAAAGTTATATTCACTCACCTATTTGAATGAATTAACACTAGGACTTGAACATTAATCCTAGGAAGCATTGCCAAACAACAATGAAATAATTAGACGTCCAGTCCATTACTGTAATGGACTTGATTTTTTTAGCTACAGCGCTATCTAAAATCCGGCTGGCAAAGCTCATTACTAAAAGTAAGGTTATGATTTTGTTTCCAATTTTGATAGTTAACTCGGACTACTTATTTGTATGTTCTCTGGTTCTAAGATACTTTTGAAAAACTCCTGCTTCTTGTCAAACACCGTTCTGACAGGAAGCACGATAAAGTTTGTATGAATATTCTTTTTATTAGGTTCTAGTATTATGTGGATATTGAGACGATTTTCCTTTATCAAACAGTGATGAATTTATTTCATCAAGCAAATACCATGCCTATATTCTATAGAAAGTTTCTTAATTTTGTTTTGAAGCGAATGCTTGTTCAATTAAATGATTCGTTGACTAGAGAAAGGTTTGCAACCTTCTACACATATACTGTCATTGTTCGTTTTATAATAGCAAAGTTTTCTAACGATCTTTGTTTTTACAATTCACATCAATCTGCATCAACCCTTCTGTTAAATGATTGGATATCCTTTCCATAAAATTTAATATTCAATGTGTATTGATATAACTATAGCGAAATACTTGTGTTTCGTTATGTATCAACAAAATTTAATGCAAATCAGAAAATAATGAGGTTTTATTTACAATATTAGGAAGATTTCGAATTATATTATTATTAATACTGAAATTAGTTCAAAACATTTTTGATCAGAACGATTTGGACGTCGATAAAAAGTTTTACGATATCCTTCAAGAATGATTCGGGAATGTGGTTAAACTCGTGCAGATGTGACGTCAATATCATGCGATATGACCCAGCACGTCTCCGTGACAGTGAATTCCGAAGATTCATGTTAAGCGATAAATGCAATATGTAATAAAATTCAATGGACGATGAATCTACTCTGTGATAGCTCATATTTAAATGAGAGGTAATAATAAACACTTGTCTAAAAATTACTGACTGAATAATTCTTTATTCGATTAGTTTCGCCTTTTACAGCATTATCAAGAATGAATGATAATGCTGTAAATTCATTCATTCTTGATAATGCTGTAAAAGGCGAAACTAGTCGAATAAAGAATTGTTCAGTCAGTGATTTTTAGACAAGTTTTTATTATTACCCCTGATTTAAATACAATATGTCTACCTCTTCAAGTCAATATATCATCAGTTCACCGCTTAAATTGGGATGCAGATGCATTCAATTCAAGATTGCATCCATTTCAACATGAGAATTCACTTTATATTTGAATATGAGGTACTTGTCACCATATTCAGTAATTTCATTCAAAGTACTTAAACAATATAAAATAAGAGGCAAAGTATTTATGTTCACTGAATTTAAAAACAAACAGATATTGAAAAAACCATTCAGTTAGAAATTTCCAAGAGTGTAATACAAGTTAAAATGATGAAATCTTTTCCCCTAGGGTTTCCTAAACGCTCCTAGTCATCAAATTGTGGCAAACTCCAATTAATTTTAAGACGTTATAATTTTTATATAAATGACTTAACTTCGAACTTTTTGTATGGAATGACAATTAAAATAGTGATTAACAAAGTATAATTTAAATAAAACTTTTATTTTCACTATTATTAAGTAAAAAATAATATTGTTTCGTCAAAACAGTGGCTTCATCAGATTTATACGATTAACAGTTCATCATTTACATCTAATGAAGCCACTGTGTTGGTGCAACAACGTTACATTTAAATTAATTACCAGTGAAAATCAAAAAACTAGTTAGTTTTATTTACATTATGTATTTAGATTTTCATAAAGTATCGGCCCCATCGATTAATGATTAACAAAGCGTTTCTGAAACGACAACTCAATAATCAATGTGAAATTTAAATCAATAATTATTTTGCAAGAAGTAACGTCTACCTTCAAGATAAGTCTACATAGTCTTTGTTGAAAGTAGATTACATACCAGAAACTTTAATCTTGCTATAGGGACTTTTGTCCCTATAGCAGAATTGATACGTTAATTGCAACTATCCAAACATGGATAATTTTCTGTTATTTAGTGTACCTGCAATTTTCCCTTTTTTGAATGTTTCTTACCTTATTTCCAAGTGGCTTTATTGTTTTCCATTTTTATGATATAAAATCTTTCAAATGCAATATAGAAGTAATTATATTTTTCATTATTTTCTGTTATCAAGATTAGTCTTATTTCTTCAAATACACAATAAACTATCACTACCTATGAATAATTATACTTGACAAAATTTTAAAAATATTTTTTACAATGTACCTACCATTACTAGTAATAACAGAATATTACATATATTTGATTGCATTTCAATAACAAAATAGTATTTCTTTCTGAAATTAAATGAATATATCAGTTCTCAATGAAGATAAGAACAGTGTTCTGTTGTATCACTTTTAAAAAAGGTTTAAAGTATCAATGAACATTTGAAGTTGAAAAAAGGTACATTTTTGTTTGAATTTCTTTTCAGTAAAAAAATTATTATACACTTCAAATCACAAACATAAGTCTAAAAAATTATCCCATAAACAAATTCTATAAGAAATAATTTTAAAATAGCTTCAAAAACACAGTATATAGAAGAGTGAATTTTTCATTTTAATGTACTTAAACAGCTAAACAACTTTTAGAACAAGCGATCGTTTTCAGATTTCTTGTCAAAGACAAACGATACTGGACAATTTTGATAATTTCTGTTGGAGCACTGCAATTAAATAACACAAATAAAACAAAAGAACAAACTCTTTTTAAGTAATGTTGCAAAATATCCAGATATTTTTGTTTATCATTATATTTATTTTTCCGAAATAACTTTAAGTAAACACATGCAATTATGTATAATTCTTTTATACATATAATGATCCTTTATATTTCATGACCAAACTGAACAATAATTATTTTGTGACATTAAATACAATTTGGATATAAATATTGATATAATAAAGGAAAACAATTTATTTACCTTCCAGATACACACTATGGAAAACTTAAAGCTACAATAACAGGCAACTTGCAGACACAACACTGTGTCCAAAAACGAATGGTCGAACTCAAATATGACAATAATAATCATAATTTTAATAATAATCGTTATTACATCATATAATATATAAAATAATGCATCATCTTTTCTATATGTACTTTTAAAAATATGAATAATTAAATCTGAATACCTACTTAATTATGAAGACTTGATCGATACAACTAAATTCTGTTCAAAATTAACTTCGGTTCATCCCACTAAATAAATATGCAGGTGCACCATTTGTGCCTCACATAAATTAAAAGGATATTAAATGGAACAGCAAATAAATACTAAATTCAATCAACAAACTGTTATATGGACAAATCTTCACAACAATACTACTTAGAACAGAAAAGCATATTGATGTTTTAGTACAAAAATTGGAAAATTAATTTTCCTTCTTATAATTATGTCTTGATAATATCCAAATGTACAAACACAGTAAATTCACTGGAAAACCTTCAAATATAAGCAAAGACAAATTATAAATTTACCAAATATCACAAAACTTTATTGCTAAAAATCAATAAATATCTCCATTGATTGATAAAAACAAACATATTATTGCAGGTTCTCAGAAATAATCAAATAAAACCAACATAATTTTAAGATAATAAGGTAACCTTGAGGTGATGACTCATAACAGGATGTTTTATACTTGAAGGTTTTCTACTAAATTTTATGTTCAAAATTGTTTCAAATATTCACTTAATGCGATAACTATGTGCATGCTAAAATGGTTTTGTGCAGCTGACACTGACAATATTTAGAGGTCCACAAATAATAGCATATAAAAAAAAATTAGAAGTCGATAAATAATTGTATATAAAAAAATATCTCAGGGAAAGTTAGTTGAAAAATTCCCCTTTCGACATCTAATTCTTAGTTATTTTGGGCTAACAATTAAATATTATATTTGTCCATGCAAAAATTATAAATATACAATCTCACCATATTTTCCAGGTAGATATGTTAATAAAGAATTTCATAAGTTGCCAAACAAAATTTATAAAATAAGGTTTGAGGGAGTTTCATCTGAACTATGTTAATTCAAGATAGTACAAATGTTTAAAACAGGACCAGTAATTTAGAGAATAGAACTGGGTAACCTAGAACTGAATGAAAAAGGGGTTTAATTTGTTAGTTTCATATATGATGCAGAAGCCCCCTTGAAATCGTTAAACACACAATAGATACTTTATAAAATTAGAATACATTACGGCTCAAAGCAAGACACAACGATTCTTCCTCTTCTTCTTCACTTGCAGAGCAGCCCGAGTAGCTGTTTCAAATACTTCCCTCACGCCTTCCTTGCTCTTAGCCGAACATTCCAAATATGCAAAGGCATTGATTTTCTCAGCCATAGAACGTCCATCTTGGGGCTTTACAGGTTCCTGCCTCATTTTAGCTAATTCTTTTATGGTATTGGGATCGTTGCGTAAATCTTTCTTATTACCTACAAGAATAATTGGCACGTTGGGACAAAAATGTTTCACCTCTGGTGTCCACTTCTCGGGTATGTTTTCTAAGGAATCTGGTGAGTCCACCGAAAAGCACATAAGGATAACATCAGTGTCTGGGTATGACAGAGGTCTGAGGCGGTCATAATCTTCCTGTCCAGCCGTATCCCAAAGTGCTAGCTCAACTTGCTTAGCATCCACTTCTATGTCAGCCACATAATTTTCGAAAACTGTCGGCACGTAAACTTCAGGAAACTGATCCTTACTAAATACAATAAGTAGGCAAGTTTTGCCGCACGCACCATCACCAACAATAACTAATTTTTTCCTAATCGCCGCCATGGGACCTACAAACAAAACATACGAGTCAACGCCTATTAACTAAGCAAAGATGGCGGACGTTAAATCATGATAATCCGGAACGGCGGGGATAGAAATGATGCAAATAAGGCTGACCTCACCTTTCACGGAGTCCTCTGATTGTGAACAACAAATAAACATTAAGATGCTGATACACAATAGGTGTAGAGTTTTTTGTTCTCTACACTATTTGCATTAAAATCCGATTATATTTAGCAGTAATAATAAATAGAAGAAGTTATCATTTCTTCAAAAACTACAATCAAACATAGAATTAGGAGACGGTTAATGTACAAAATTTAAGGAAATCTATGACTCCATCAACGGTATCTCAAAGCCTTTATAGACGTAGAAAATATTTTCAGAGTAATGTCACTAAATAAAACGAAAATTGAATAGTGTTTCAAGCAGTTTCTTGTAGTGAAAAAGGAGTTCTTCATGTTCATTAAGTATATAACTATTAAATGGAAATAGTTAACTTAACGTTTCAGTTGTTTCTAGAGTAATTGAGGGTAATCAAACATAGGATGATCGTTGCTTCCGAAGCACGGTGCTCAGCAAATGAGTTAACAAATCCTTTAATAACATGGCAATGCCATCAAATGATACTATACAAGAACATTAAATTTTGAGGTATTTTGATAAAACTCAGAAAAGAAACGAAAACAACCCAAAGACATGAATACTTGCTAGGAATGGACCAAATAGAAGAGGTCATATATTTATAAATGAATCGAGATATATTCAGAGAAAGCAGAATAAAATAATAGAAATGAGTACTATCTATAAGCCTGTCTTTGTTATATATATATATATATATATATATATATATATATATATATATATATATATATATATATATATATATATATATATATATATATATATATGTTTCAACTTGAAACTTCACATTTTAATAGCGCTAGTCCTCTCAAACTTCCCATTTACCAGTAAATGTTAAGACAAAATTAACCAAAGCAATTTCAAATGATATTTTCAGGCAGAGAAAATATCAACCTACTTCAGCAAAGTACTAAGACAGGGGTTCCTAAACATTGAAGCGTTTTTGTTTTAAATAATTTACCCAACTGAAATGACAATTTATAACAATCAGAAACAATACTTATAATACTATGTCAATTATAACAAAAATTTACAATTTTACAATAGGGCAAAACACAAAGATCTTGGACAAAAGGTGAACTCTTAATAATAATAATATTCGATTATATCCAACTACGCCCTTGATATGAAACAAATCTTATATTGAGTGCAATGATTTTATCGATTGACTTGACATTTTTTGAAAGTTGATAATTTTAACTGCGAAATTTCAAAATTAAATTCATTATAATCAATTTTTTTGATAGTGTTAGCATTTACTTAATGTAAATTCATTATAATTGAATATAAACTTAAATTCAATCACTTGAACTTATGATTTACACTTTATTGACTACATAGCACGACGCGTTTCGTCGTTACAAACGACCTCTTCAGATGCTAACAGAAAGATTACAACAAATTTGAAAAAACAGTTATAAATATCAAAGGAATTCGAGATTCATTGAATTTGGGTTTTACCTAAGATATTTCATTCTGAAATCTAATTTTTATTACCTGAGAAGGTTTAACAAGGGCGAATTGTTTAATTCTATCTGTTCGTTGAGCAAATTTCCAGAATTTTTATGCCGATTTATTTCCACTATTTCCCAAAAATCTAATTGACAACTTTTCTGTATATTATGTAAAATTTTGAAATTCGAATCAAAAGTATGGTTTTCTGTTAATAAATGGTTAGCATAATTCGAATTGCTCTTGTTGTGCGCGAAACTATTTATGTTCCTGTATTCCTGTATCGAAATTTTCTTGTTTTATATATATATATATATATATATATATATATATATATATATATATATATATATATATATATATATATATATATATATATATATATATATATATATATATATATATATATATATATATATATATATATATATATATATATTGTTGTGCGCGAAACTATTTATGTTCCTGTATTCTTGTATCGAAATTTCTACTTGTTTTACCTATATATATATATATATATATATATATATATATATATAAGGAAATGAAATTTTTGTGCTTATGGCACTGAATGAAATATTTAAGAAAATGAACACTAGAACATTCATTTGAAAAATTGAAATTAATCAAGAGAATGTTATAGCAGAGCTAGATATGTGAACGTGTACGATGTGATGTCTCCATTATCCTTCAAGGGATAATGGAGATATATATATATATATATATATATATATATATATATATATATATATATATATATATATATATATATATATATATATATATATATATATATATATATATATATATATATATATATATATATATATATATATATATATATATATATATATATATATATATATATATATATATATATATATATATATATATATATGGTAAACGCCTGATTTGTCTTCCCTTTTTTAATTTTGTTTTCATTGTTCTTGATGTGTCTTGATAAATTATTGTTCGTTTTAAATGAAATAGTAAAATTATGTTCGATTTCCGATTTCTATCAGACTGATAGGAAAATACTAAATCTTTTCTACTAAAAATTTCATTATTATATATTATATCTTTAACAGAAAAACTTTATCAGAAAGTGGTACGATTATCTATTTATTCATCAATAACTTAACACATCCAATAAATAAAAAGTCAGATACTGATAAAGTCAGGACAATTTATGCTTACTTTATTACTGAAGACTGAAGAAGAACAACCAACGAAGAAGAAGAGTAAAATAAAAGTAGGTTTAAACGCACAGCCACAGCCACAGAACATACCCTTAATAGAAATGCAAACTCGGTGCATTGGATATGGAAACAAATATGGCCGATTTGACGTTCAGAGTCGGCGGAAATAATTATCGAGCGGGAGATTCAAATTCATGTCACAGTATGTACACAGAAACAAGCCTATTATTCTATGAATTTCAGGTATTTTTTAAGCGGGAATCTCAAAACCACTACTTAAAATATGGATTGATATTCAACATTAATGTACCCACTCAAAATTGAAGAGTTTCAAATTAAAAAGATTTTTATTATTATAAACTGATTTTTAATCATGTAAACAGTAACACCTCACAAGTAATTGGAATTTAAAAAAATCTACAATACATAAATTGCTTATTAGGCAGAACAGAAAATAATGAAACTGAATATTATTCCTGGAACAATGTGAATAAATAAATATAAACCAGATCAATATAAGAACAAATAACAAAAATTTCTTAAATATAAAAAAATAACAAAATATATATTTTCTAAGTTGCTTAGTTTGAATGAAAAAGGAACATAATATTCTAACATAAACTAGATCAATATTAAAACTTAACAAAATAGCAAAAAAATCTTTGGTATAAAAAAAGAACAATATATACATTTTTTTAGGTTCTGAATTAAAATGAACATAATATATATTCTTCTTTCCTCATTTTCTGGATGTCGAGAGGTAGACTGCCTCTTCTCTTATAATACTATTCACAGTTACCCATGTATATAATTCCAGCAGTCTACCTCTTGGACCTGAGGAAAAGCAAAAACAGCAGTATTAAATCTAGTTTTAGATAAATGTTTTAAGATTAAAAGGTTATCAGAACAGTTGAGAATTAGGCATGGAAAATTGTTATATTTTTTTTATTTCAGTTCACATTTATATATTTATGTTATATGGTAAAAACTCTACTTAATGGGGATTTTCTCTAAAAACATGTGAAAGGGTGTAAAGAGTCCTCACACTTGATGAACAAATTTTCTAAATGGTTGATTGTAAATGACCTATATGAATTTCAACATAAAATATCAAGTCAAGATTGCAAAAAGCCCCAATAAATTCCAATATAAATTTTAAAACAGGTTCAATACAAACTAGTAAACATCATCACAGACTTGATAACAAACACTATCAAAACTTAATCATTCAGTCATAGTAATTAAAAGTCTGAATAAAACTCAATATATAATTCTATAATTGGTAGGTTGCAAAGAAACCTCCAAAAACAATATCACAGAAAATGGAAATTTGAAACATTATTTCTTGTTGACTTTAGAAATAAAATGTGAGTATTTACTGACTTTTGAATTTTTTGTTCTTGTTGCTTTGGCCAGAAGTACACAAATTCCTCTTTTTGTCACTTGAATATTTAGAAGTTATCAGTCTGTCTTATCAAACAACACTTTTTTCATATCATGTTCAGAGCAAAAATCATATTGCGAGTAGTGATCTCTGTATAAAATTTTAAAATTTTGAGTTATTCAAAACTCATACAATTTATTATGGGTTTTTGTAATTGTTATACCCATCTCATAGATGGGTATATCAATTTCCTTTTGTTTTCACAATAATCTTTGAACATAATGAAAGTTTGTTCATGTGAGGGTTCTTCGGAAAATCTGTGCTACAAATTTCACATTCAGGAATTGTCATTTGTTTAAGAATATAACCAGCTACATATGCTGTTGCATTATTATCCTCTTCAGGAAAATGAAAGTTATTAGAGTGCACATTGATTGGAAGTCATGAAGTATTGACTGGTTTTTACGTGACATTTCTTGCACAGATAAAGGTTGAAGATCAGCTACATCAGTTGGAGAGGTATAATCTCTCTCTCTCTCTTCAGTCCTTCACCCTACGTGAGGGTATGGTGACATCACGTGTTGATTTTCCTAACTTCTTCGGACCAAGTTCCTCGACTCTGCGCCATATGTGAGGCCTCTGGTAGATTATGGCCCACTAGGGTTTTAATTTGATCTATCCATCTCTTAGGCGCTCTTCCACGTGTTCGTCTTCCTTCCACCTTCCCCTCTACCATCAGTCTCTCCATTGAGTCGCCCCTCCTAGCAATATGTCCAAAATATCTCAGGATTGATTGGTTTATTTTTGTGACTAGACGTGTTTCAATGTTTAGCTCTTTGATAATGGAAATGTTTGTTCGACGAGCCGTCCATGGCACTCGTAACAGCCGTCGATATACCCACATCTCCAAGGCGTTTATTCGTTGCTTATCACTTTCCATTAAGGTCCACGTTTCAGAGCCATACATAACGATAGGAAAGATGAGGGAGTTCGCTATGCGTAATTTATTGTTTCGGGTGATTGCAGTCGCCTTCCATATTTTCGTCAATTTTGTGGTTGCGTTCCTCGCCATTGCCACTCTGCGTCTGATCTCAGCTTCGCATCCTCCAGAGTTTGTTATCATGGAGCCTAAGTAGTTGAAGTGACTTACAACCTCGTACCCAGCCACTGTTTGGACATCAGGCTGGTTGTTGTGGGGACGGTCCACAATCATGGTCTTGGTTTTTTGTTTGTTTAATTCCAAACCATATTCCTCACTAATAGAGCATAGCCTAGTCATAATTTCCTGCATTTCTTCTTTGCTGGCGGCGACAATCACTGTATCATCCGCATATCTCAGGTTATTTATCCTTCTGCCCCCACAGATATTCCGCCGGTCCATCCCTCCATGACTCTACGCATAATATGCTCTGTGTAGGTATTAAAAAGGATTGGCGAGAGTATGCATCCCTGTCTCACTCCTGCATTACTTTTGAAATTACTCGATAGCGTGTTATTAGCTCTAATTTTAGCATTGTTGTTCTCGTAAAGTCGTTTGACCAGGTGAATGAGGTGGGGTGGGGTGCCCATTTCGAGTAGGATGGTCCAGAGTTTATTACATTTTACCCTGTCAAATGCCTTGGAGTAGTCTATGAAACATAGGTACATTCCAATGTTGTATTCCCTCGATTTTCCATCAGGTGTGGCATCGATTTCAATATTTCTCTAACATTTATCCCTTGAAGGATAATGGAGACATCACATCGTACACGTTCACATATCTAGCTCTGCTATAACATTCTCTTGATTAATTTCAATTTTTCAAATGAATGTTCTAGTGTTCATTTTCTTAAATATTTCATTCAGTGCCATAAGCACAAAAAATTTCATTTCCTTAAAAATATCGCCGAATTGGCCCCTGAAATACGGGAATAAACGCGAGCGTACTACTAACGCAATCTATTGACATTTAAAAACATCGTTCCATGATATTTGTCAAATAGACATTGCAATTTAGTAGATACCTACGGGTATAGAAGATATGTGAAATTTCGATGCTTGGTGACTCTGTAATCTGAGAGAGGTGTTTTCTACTGATTTCTATAGATGGAATTGTAGAGTATTCATTACTCTACGATCTTCCACTTGAAGTCACAAGAAGATGCTTGAGGTTGAAATCGTTGCCTCACTTCGATGGACGTGGTGCGACTGACGAGTTCCTTGCAGAACGAAACATATATGTCTCGCACTTCCATCAGGTGTGGCATCGATTTCAATATTTCTCTAACATTTATCCCTTGAAGGATAATGGAGACATCACATCGTACACGTTCACATATCTAGCTCTGCTATAACATTCTCTTGATTAATTTCAATTTTTCAAATGAATGTTCTAGTGTTCATTTTCTTATATATATATATATATATATATATATATATATATATATATATATATATATATATATATATATATATATATATATATATTTATATATATATTGTTACTAATTGAGATAGATAAATTTTCGAAGGACCGTTTGAAATGAATATATATTTGAATGCTGGAAAATGAGTTCCTCCACCTACCTTGCTAGGCCTGAAATCGTTCTTCGCACGAGAATTGGAACACTTCCACAAATGCCACAAAAGCATCAACGATAGTTTCAGTTCGAAATCTGAGATTATAGTTTATATATGAAAGTGAGGTTTTACGAATTCAACGAAATAATAATAATGTCAATAACAATGGAAAAGAGATCTTTTAACTGAGCAGTACGACGATTCACGAGATAATGCCGCATCTGGTCGTCACCTTCTTCCCGGTGTGATTCCACTCTTTTCCAGCATATTTATTACAAAAAAAAATAAAACAAAAATGAAAATGAAAAACAAGTTGCTCAAGCAAATATTTATATACTAATTTTTACTAAATCAAATAAAAATGAAAAACCATTTTACCCAAAATAAATTGTAGATTATTAAAATAAATTGTAGCTGCAACATAAATATATATATATATATATATATATATATATATATATATATATATATATATATATATATATATATATATATATATATATATATATATATATATATACAAAAACTACATGAAATTGCGCAGAAACCAAGTTACATATTTCTTATGATAAAATGAAATATATCGAAAGCAAACCAAACAATAAATCTTCTCTTATTACCAAACGTGGTGAAATTCTGCAAGTCGGCCATTTTAAATACCTCGGAGAAGTTATTTCATCGGTTTAAACCGAATCGCTAATGAAGCGAGAATTACCAAGCTCCAAAGGGCCTACAACGTAACATGGGCGTACTATAACAAAAAGTGCAGTTCGAGAGGCACCAAATTAAGGCATAATAATGAGATTGATTCTTTCAGAAGCAATCTAAGCAGCTGAAACAATTTCTTGTTTTTATCAAAAGTTATTGACGGACATTCAAGAATTATAGAAATGCAAAAACAAAAACGGAAAATTCTTCACTGAATAATGAAAAGATCTCAGAATGAATTTTATCAAAAGACAAATACAATAACGGAAGAAATAAGAAAAAGAGGATCAAAGTTGCACATGTCTTCATAATGAAACTGTCTCCATAAAATCTCACATATGAAGTTTGGGCAAAAGTACACGGGATTTCTCCCAAAAACGATGAAGCAAAAATCCTAAGAATTGCAAATTCAAGTTCAATCGGTATTCTCATGAGGAACAATCGTTATAATAATAATATACATTTATAATTGAAGGTAAAACTGTACTTGCAAAGATGCTTTTCAGATCCTAAATTACATATATATATACACATATGTCGTTTCTTGCAAAAAAAATTGAATCCATCAAAAAATCCGTCTTTGGTAATATGTAACTATTTCCTTTGATTAATCCAATTTCAATCGTTGTATTAATATTGAATAAATTACAGTTATTTCATTGGTATGAACAGAAACTAAGAAAAAACAGAGAAATAAATAGCCTTTACTGCTTTGTTATTTTCGATATTCCTAATAACACAAACTAATATAACATTAACACGAAACATGAATTTGTGATTAGTGTTAACATCCCTATCATGAAACTCAAGATTGCATTGTTGTAAAATCCATTTTAAATCATTAGGAGACAGTTTATTTTCATTGATAAAAACATTTACATGCATATATGAATATACTAAAATCTGATTAATAACTTGTATACTGTTTATTTGTGAACATTCAGTTACGTTGGATGGAAAAACTAGAGTGTAAAAATGCTGTTAGTTTCAAAAGTTTTTATATTCCACGATTTACATATTAAAATCTTTATTTATAATTGGATGTTAAATCAACAAAATTACAAATTGAATCTGAGTTTTCAAAGGCTTCATTCAATTTCTCACAACGTTCCTTCAATGCTTGAAAATGTTTGGCACAAACTACAGAATATTTTGTGGGGGTCCATTATGCCCTAGAAATATTTTTTAGCCATTGATTCATTAGATTTCCATCATATGGAAAACGAAATACAGAAACTGGTGGTTCGCCGGCCTCGAGGTAACTTTTGTAGTTCGACTTGCATCCAAGCACACAGCAATGACTTGGCATGTTAATTTTTGTGCTAATATCAAGAACAAGACTTATAAGAGATTAATTCTAAATAACTACTAAATCTAACAAAGGGTAAGTAACTCTACTAATCACAAAAAGGAACAATTCTAGCAAATAACGCTTTTGTTAATGTCTGAACTACTCAATCAAAACATCAGTAATCGGTAGCTATTTACATACAAATTTCAAAGGTATTCCTTAGTCTGTAGCTGAAAAAAACACAGTAGCACCTTCTACACGCTATACATCACATAACAGCACAACAACTAAAACGCAGATTTTTGTTTTTACACAATTATGAGATGATAAAAGTTAGGTATTATTTCTACCTCTCCAGGTATAACCAAAAAAATCACAACTTATAACACAACAGATATTCCTGTTTAGATAAGACATTTGCGAGAAATTTCTTTTGCTTGTTCTTCACAACTTGAAACAATAGCACTTTTCACAACTTATTTTTGGATTTGAATGTTATTTCTCTCGTTAAATAGCGATTTATTCAGTTGCATTTCGTGAGTCATAGAGAAAAAATATTAAATGTAGTGTTCTAAACTATGGTTTACTTTTATCTTACGCATGTTTATGGTTTTTATTGACTATGAGTTAACCTCACATTCAATATTTACTGACATGTTCCCTCTCATGAACTATTTCATTCAAAGAACTAAAATAGTGTCTGGCACTGATTAATAATTTTGTTTGTCATGGATAAAACTCCAAAATCTTTGAGATTTGTGCGAAACGGGAACGATGGTAAATTTATTGACATTGTAAGCATGTTATGAAAAATAATATTGTTACTTTGCAGATAGTAATTCAGTATTTCCGAAATCTAATATTACTTCAACTCCAGTTAAGCAAACCAAAAAACCACGGATTTGGGATAACGATATTTTTAGTCCAGAAAATAGTGTTATAGATGTTGCATGGGACTGGGATTCTCCAAAAAATATTAAACCAAAAGCTTTGCATCGAAGTAAGATAGAATATGAGGAAATTCCAAAGCTACCAGCAAAAAAAAATTCACAAATTGACCATATAAAAAATTTCGAAAAATTAAAAGAAGAATTACAAGCATTGAGAAATGAAATAGCTAGAGTTGATGATGATTGTTTAGCTTTATCCTTAGACGAACAAACATTTAGAGAGGAAAGTGCTAAAGAGTCTGATGATTTAAATTCTTTCATAGAACAACAATATTTCCATAGTGAAAGTCAAGAGACTGAAAATTTATTAAATATGGATGATAATTTGCTAAAGATTAAACATAACACATCAGCAGATAATTTATTTGATGATTCCTGTGAGGAACAGCTTCTTTTATGTACTCAAATATTAGAAGAAAGATTACTTCAATCAAATGTTGAAAATGTCAAAATAGTAACTTGTAATCAATCACAAAAGAAAATTTTAAAACAACAAAATCAAGGAAACGGTGCAATAAATTCCAGTAGTATTCACAAAGCAGAAGTATCTGCTACTTGTACCTCATACTCAACAAGTGATATTAAACAAGATGATAGAGCTATTAGAACTTTAGAATTAAAAAATATATCAAGTGATAATTTGCTTTCTACAAATACTATTGTTGAAAACAGCATTATTTTTAATAAAACAGCAGATGATTCTTTTGATGCAGTTTTGAAAGATTTTGAAGATGAAGATATTGATACTCTTACTCAGATGAATAATAATAATATGAAATCATTTACACCTAGGAAGTTTCAAGCTTGTTCTAGTCTAAATACAAGTTTCAAAAGAACATTTTCTGATGCTAATGTACAGTACAATCCCAAAAATGTTGAATCTACAAAAGTAAACAAGTTTTCTTTTCATAGGACACATAGCTTTGAAAGTGCTGCAACGAAAGAAGGTAAGATTTTATTGCCCACTGATATAAATATATGATTTTATTATATTGAAAATTCCGAATCAATGTCTACATGTCCGTATGTAGTTGGTTAGCACGAATTATTTTCTCTATATATATATATATTTTTTTTTTGTGAAAACATTAAACTATATATATATATAAATAAAAAATATAAGAAAATTCTAATTGTAATCTAGAAAGTTAATTCTTGAAAATGTATACATCAAAGTTGAATGATTCCAGCCACTTTGATTTAATTTGTTTTCAATGTTAAAACAATTGAAAGTAGGGTTAAATTTTGATGAAATGTGTATTGACTTTTAAACCAATATTTCACATTCTACATTATTTATTGTATTACAAGGTTTTTACCATTGGCTCTTTCTCCTATTTTTAAAGGTTCTTCTATGTATAAACTTCTTTATTAGTTCTTAATGATAGAGATCACAAATGATCTGCAAAAATTTAGAAATCTACAAAAACTGTAAGTGTGCCTTAGGCCAATATTCATATATTTTTTAATAATAAAACATGAATTGATTAAACAAAAATGCTTGCTATTCACAAGAGTTGGCCTGTTTGACTTAACAAAAATAGTTGTGACATCAATAAACCAATGTTATATTTATCTTTGTCTTCTCCTAAATACCTGTCTTAATTATACTTTTAAGTATATTTACAGATTGTGAATTTTCATTTCTTTTGAGGCCTTGAATGGTCTTAAACCATTGCTAAGAATATATTTCTGCATGGCTAGTTCTAGCAAATTCAATATCAAAAAGATTGTGTGATCTTATATTGATTGAGTGTACTTTAAACCTGCTAAGTATTTCTCCAAATAGAGGCTCACTGGCCAAGCTGTATAGCGGACCTATACGTTCTCAACTTACTGGTGGGTTGGATTCCCCTGTAATCTTGGTCCGTTCGGAATCAGCGTTAAAAAGTAGATCCAACGGAGCTATATAGGTCTATGACTTCCGCTCTTAGAACAATAAAGGATAATATATTATTAGAGAAAGTATATAATTAAAAGCCAGCTTAGCTATAATGATATATATCAAAACAAAGAGAGTCAATAAACAAAAACAATTCTATGTGTATTGTTAGTAATAGCATTGATCATTAATTTAAATGGTGTATCACAGGTACAGTATAATATTACCAATGTATGTGGTTATTTAAATAATGAAGAAGTTCCATTTGCAATAAAAACAATTTTCACGTGATTGATTAGGTACATCTGTATCAATAATATAAGAATGCTTTTGTTTTTCTTTACAATTAATATTTTTTTTAACAAAAGCATTAAAAATGAAAATAACATTATTTTTAATGTCATAATATTTACCAATGAGCAATATTTGTCAATATCATGTGAGTATAAAATAATTAAATGCTAAAAATAGGGAGTTATGAACTAAATCTTAAAATATCGTTCTTTACAAAACTAACTGTTTTATAGTAGATTAATCAATGTGTTATATATTTTTAGATGATTTGCCAAAACATATTATGGAAGAAATTGAAAGAAAAAGAAAGGAAGCTTTAGCTAGATTGAAAGAAAGAAAAGAGAAATATCAACTGAAAACTACAGATGAAACTTGTAAGTAATTTATAGATTAAGTAAATATTTAAAATTTCTTAAAGTCAAAAAATAGTCTCTCAACATAAAATAATAAATCTCTAAATTATTTTTAATTGTATACTGTTTCAAAATTCTTATCATAAATAAGTTCAAAGTCAAACAGTAAAAATAATTTATTGATGAACACTTGTCTTAATGTTAACTTTATTTATTTAAATTTGTCTATCGACTTTTTTTGAGGTTATCACTTCATATATAGTGAAGCATTGAGCAAAGTATTATTTATTATTTATTTATGAGATTATTTATCACCAAAGTTATGTTCACCAAGAGCTTTGCTAGAAATCAGTAACATCAAATAATTAATAAGAAAGGTTTTGTTAAATCGATTACAGTATCATGTTTCCAAATGAGTGTTTTCAATTTTTTTTTCAGATAGCAATGTTTCACCTTTGAAATGTTCACCAGAAGAAATAGAGCAGAAAAGACTCCAAGCGCAAGCTATTAGAAAAGCAAAGCAAAAAGAAATTATAGAAAGAAATAGATTAGAAGCTCTTAAAAGGTTAGAAATGAATCGACAAAAGAGATTAAGCAATAAGAAGATATTAAAAATAAAATGATATCAGTCTTAAATATTTGTTATATTTTGTGAATGTGAATATCGAAAGGAATTGCAACATAATGTTTTATAAATTACATTTTTCTTCAGCTAAAAAAATGAGATTGTAAAAAAGTATGATGTATTCCTAAGAATTTCAAGAAATTTGATAAATTATTAAGCCTTCTTCCTTTCAATTGGATGATGAGTATTACCACGTAGCTCTGTTGATATTTGGCAACAGCAGTATAATGCCAATATCAGAATTGTGTTGCCTATGCAACTACCTGTAAATAAATTATTTGATTGGAGGTTTTTCGACACGAATTGAAGGAAGTAAAATTCAACATGTGGATTTTTTATAATTAATCTTTTCCATATATTTGTGTATCCAACTGTTAATTCTATAAATAAATAACTTTTTATAACAACAAGAATTTAAATTTGAATTGCACTAGATGAAAACAGAAAATTTTTTATAGAAGAAATACTTTTACTTAAAACTAACCTTGTGTTCAATATAAAGACAAATTTTAATTTTTTCAGTTACCTTGGAAAAATCTGGTGATAAATATTGCTCCGATGTTTACTCCAGCAAAAAAAAAGAAATTTGAAACTGCTGACATAACAAGTAAAAAACTCGTTAAAAAGCATGTTATCCTCTTTAAGAGTGAATTACCAAAATAATTGATGATTTTTGATTTTTTAAATATGTTTGATAGAAAGAGACACTGCTGTTCTCAATAACTATTCCAATAAAATTCAAAAAAGCCCATATAAGTATATAGCTGTCTAACCCATGCCAAATATATACAAAAGTAAAACAGAGAAGACTTGATAATATCTTTTTGTTCATATAGGAAGATTTCATCACAGGAACATAAATGTACCTGAAATATTAAATTATGTAAGAAATTGAATTTTCATTCAAATACAGTACAGCAAAGCAGAAAATACCTTAGCAGAAACTTATACAATCCGTTATCAAAATACTTCCACATATCAGAATATAAATGGATCCGACCAATACATTTCGGTAATGAAGGTACACTAATATTTTCAAATTTAGCCACACTTGTACTTAAACCATAAACAACTAAATATTTCATATGAAAATACTGTCCCATAAGATAACCATAGCCATAAAGGGCCCATCCATCAAATGATTCGACCAACTAAAACGTAATCAAAACAAAATATTAAAAATAGTTATTCTTAAATGGTTGTATCCTGATTTCTTACCTTCACTTGAAAGGATGTTGCATTAACATAAATGAAGTGCAACGAAAGCTCAATAACAATCAGCCAAAAAAGATATCTTAAAATATTATTTGCAAGATTAAACAACCTATACTTAATTGATAATGTTTCAAGATGTGCATTCTTGAAATCTGTATAAAAAAGAAAAGGGCCATTAAATAATACTGGTAAATAAAAACAATAAGAATACATATCTAGATTAGAAACTCTATAACTATTTTTGTCTTGTTCCATAAAAAAACTGAAACTTCGAAGATTTGTCCAATATATGGCTAAAATATGTAAGTATATTTCTTTTTCATTGTACCCATAGTAAATTCTAAAGGTTTCACTTGAAATTTTATATTTGTAAAATGAAATGAGGAAGATTAATATTATATTACATATCCACAGTGCTGACTTCCTTATGGTTATGTATCTTATGATTTTGAATAAAAATGGTTGAATTATAATGCCAACCAAAGTAATTGGTCCAAAATGAGTTAAAACAAATATTAGAGATGTCCAAATTTGAGACAATTTCAGAACCTAAAAATGAGAAAATAATTAATGGAAATGACAGAATAATCACGAATTATTACCTCGAAAAGTTTTTTCTTCCTCAAGAACTCGGAAAGTATAAGCAAAGCGCAAATCCAAATCCAAATTTTCTGCAAGAGAAAAATCATAGTTTGCCATTCCAAATCTGCGATATCTTTTTGTTTCCTGATAAAATAACCTGTTTCAAAATCATTATAATCGTCTTTATATAATGAAAAATCTGTAACCGAAAATATTGTGGATAAAAAAAAAATATCATTTATGATAATATTCACATTTAGAGCTCTGTCGAGTAAAAGAAATTATTGCAAAAAGTACACATGAACTCCATATCAACAAGTAACAGAGAAACTCTCTGTTTTTGTAATACCACATTTTTTCATATACACGCACTCTAAACTCTTTTGTCTGAAAGAAGGAATTTTCAATTTACTATTGATTTTTTGGTGTAACAATTTTTCATTTTCAAAATCCTATTACTTATACCCATAGAACACATTTAAACTACTTTCCCTCAAAAGCATTTGAACTACTCCAATAATAATTCAGTTTTAACTTCCTAGGAAATTCGTGCCCCATTATTTCTGCTCTGAAATGAGATTACAATAGTGTACCTCCGAATAAGCATATGTTAAATTATTAATTATTTCATGTACGTACTCGAGTAGAAATATGAATTTTTTTTTTTAGATATTTTTTTTTTTATTATTTATTTATTGAAACCATAAATTTACATAGAAGTTACAAATGCCTACGCAAATTCCCACAGAGATAAACACAGTTATCTGTTGGTGGGCACGGTGACTTAAACTTAAAATTACCCACAAACAACTCAACAACCCCCCCCCCCCTCATTAGCCCACATCCACAAACTAAAACCCCCTCCCAGCAATCTATACCCAAATACACATTCATTTCACGTTATAGATACATTGTTTTTTATCCATTCTTTTAGTTTAATTTTCCTATTCTTAACCTTCATATTCTTTAAGCTATTTGGTAGTTTATTGAATATCCTAATTGCATTTATCAAGCTATTTTTATCTCTCACAGCCTTGTTCATTTTTGGCAGTATTATGCTTTTATTTCTCGTTACACTTTCTGAAGCCACGAAACCAGCCCTAAGGCGCTCATAATGATAACAGATTGATTCCAGAGCAAAGATTTGTTTGATGTACAAAGGGTTCTCTTCATTTAAAGAAGTATTTCTATTCATTATTTTAAATAATCTTTTTTGCAAATTAAATAACAGTCCAATAGCATTACCATATGCGCCACCCCATGCCGTTATCCCGTAAGTAACAATACCGTTAAAAAAAGCGTAATAAATCATCCTCATTGTCTCGACGTTCATTATCGCAGACAGTTTATAAAATAAGAAAACAAGATACTTAGTTCTATCATACAAAAATCTCACATGTTCCGACCATTTTAAGTTAGAATCAAAAATAACTCCTAAATATTTGCAGCTTTCCACTCTTTTCAATTTCTCATTATCAATCCTCAGGTCAAAGTGAGGAGGAACACTGTCCCGATAAACGCCATAAGTTGTATACATATACTGTTTTTTCAATATTTAAGGAAAGTTTGTTTAATGCCAACCATGTTGATATATGTTTTAGCTCGATATTCATTTTCCTTTCTACCCCACTCCATTTGCTATCTTCAACAACAATGGCCGTATTAATATTTGTCTTTAAATATTAATTTTCATTATGATAAACTGAAAATATACTAAATCTGTTCAATTTTGATAATTTTCGTTGTTGGTTTAATACCACTAATCAAGACCTGCAGTGATATTTCGGATGCACGGTACTTTTTTTATGTGTAAAGATAAATTATTGGTTATCAGTCAGGTAAATCTATCTTTTTATTAGACAAATATCTATAAAAACAATCATAGAAATTGTTTCAGTATTTTGCGCAAGTTCCCGACAAAAATCTAATCCAAAGTTCAAACGTCTTTGATTACTTTTTAAAAAATAGTCCTAATTTTCAAAATGAATATTTTAAAACGTGCAGATTTAATGATAAACGAAGGCCACTATATCCATGCCCTAGAATATTTTATAGAATATTTTATAGAAAATTTTGAAAAAACGAACCACGAATTGTGGGAATCAAGAGTGGAATATATAATGGTAGAAACCCTAGGCAGTTTAGAAATTTACTTAAATAATAAAACTTCCTTAGAAAATTTGACTAAATGCTTCCTTTATGCTTTACGGTTTTTCCCGAAATATCAAACTACATTACTTGTTTGGTGGAATGCTTTTAAGGTAATGAATATAAAAATAGAGAAATTAATGTTTCATTATGTTCTATCATTTCAGGAATGGTGAATTTAAACTAGCGGAAAGGTATTTTTTAAAAGCTTGGAGTAATGTAGATGAACAAATGGAAAATCAACTCAGTATTGAGAAAGGCTTGACATATGTTGCTTGGAATCTTATACCACGATGGAATTTTCGGTGGCTAAATTCTATAGTTATTCAAAATGCATATCAAAAAGCGATTTTCAAGGCCTTAAGTGCAGGATATAAAGATGTACTTAACATACGATCAAATTGTGGGCATTTGAGCTTATATGCAGGTACTCATAAATCATGTTCAAGTATAATTTCTATTGAGTCAAGTAATGTTCTTCAAGAACTGGGCAAGGTGTTAGTAGCACAACATTGTCCTCATGTTAATCACATGTCTTTTCTGGCATCAAGCACCAATTCTTCCAAATTTCCAAATTCTCTTAAATCCACAAGGGATTTACTGGTGACAGATATGTTTGATTCTGGGTTTTTAGGACATGGTATTTTAGATACATTATATACTTCTTTCCGTAGTTTAATGCAAAGGAAATTCAAAGTTATACCATCCAAAGTAAAATTCTATTTAACTGGAATATGTAGCAATGATTTAGATAAAAGATATAGACTTCGAAATAATATACCAGAGATCAAAATCTTAGATGATTTGTGTTTAACTAGGATATATGGAAAATTTAGATATGATAGTGAAATTTATGTATGGTATAATTATGAGGTACTGACAGAAACAATAGAATTTTTACAGATACATTTAGAGGATAAAAAAAGTGTTGAATATTTTCTTCAAGGTAAATGGTGCAAAGATGTACATTTAGTTGGGATAAAGGAAGGATTAATCAACTGCCTTTTACTACGATATGACATATACCTAGACGATGAAATAATAATTTCTAATGATTCCCTTAATCCTGATAATGAAGTTGGCTTTGAACATGCAATTTTTCATTGCAAACATCCAATTTCTGTAAAACCAAATGAAAGACTGATATTCGGTGCTAGAATTGATAACAAACAATTCAATTTCGATTTTAAATTTGGTAAAAATCTAACTTGTAAAACTTGTATTAGTATGAATGAAGAAGCTATAATATTTTTAAATGACAAAAAGTTGGTGAACTGCATAATTCGTTTATCTGAAAACATTACCGATGAATCCAAATTATATATTGCAGATTTTTCTGTTTTTCCATTACTGGGTCTGCTATTGGCTAAAAGAGGTCATCAAATTTATTATTTCTACCCAAATAGTCGAGTTTTAAAATTTGTGGCCCATTTGATAAGAAAAAATGCTATAGATGTGACTCGAATAATATTTATTCCTTATTATCAACATATCAATTTTGTTCCAAATTTGAAAAAGTTAGATTACATTTTTCACGAACCTGTTCATCAGGATGGTTCACTGAAATTGTCACCTGTGAGAAATATAGTGTTCAAAAGTTTGGAGCCAAAAGTTATCTTGGGAAACTATTCAGTGGATTTTGTACTTGTTTATTCAAATTGCTTGAAGAATTTCAATGAAATAGATAGTGCAAGAGTGGAGCCTTTTGTAGAATTTACAAGATTAAATACTCATTCAGTAAGTATCTTCTTCTGATAAATAACTCTTGGGTGAAGCAGAGGTAATTACTTTAAGATTATTTTATCCTTCACTGTTTTTTAAAAGCCTGTTGGTTACTGAGATAGTGATAACTAAGCTTGATAGTTTGCTCGATACCTACTATACTTTTTATTATTTCATTGTTCTTGGAGGGTATGCCATTGGCAACCATTTCACTTATGCAAAATCAATTCATAAATACTGATCAAAGTCTCATCAAGCAATTATGGCCAACTTCATCCCTAGATCTAAAACTTCTGGATTACTTCATTTGGAACTATCTAAAATAGGTATTTGTTACCTATTAGATAGGTGCACAGCGTGTGAAAAAATATAATTGTTGAAAGCTGCTGAATAACTTTTAATAAGACTTTAATGTTGAATGATAAGAAAATTCAACTCTTTGATTACAAAAATATCCTATCTGGTTTCATTTTCTTAGAAACGAAGAAAATTCTCAAAACTAATCAGGTAGATAATATTCTTTGTATAGTTTGGATAATAAGCCTTAGAATTCTTTTCGGCATGTTCGATAAACATCTTATATACCGATTAATGTGGATTTTGAATCACTGCAAGTCTGATGTGAATTGTCGTTCAGCTAAACAGTAGGTTAGTTGGAAGTAAGTTGGTTTGTAAGTCGGAATTTAATTAGAAGTATGCATAGCTACAGTGTTTCAATGAGAACACCACTTCATTGTAAAATAACTTGAACAGTAACACCACCAGTAGTAGCTAATTAAAGTGTGAACAGTTTTCTTTTAAGCAAGATTCAAGAAACTAACAACTTGGCGTAGATGTTCAAAAATTCAGACGTGGAGAAAAAGGTTTTAACATTGACTTCCAAGAGATATAGTTTATTGCATAGTCTGATTACATTTTTATGTGATTACTGGCTGACCCGGCGAACTTTGTACGCCCATTTATTTTTATCTGAATATTTTTCAAAGAGCCAGAAAGACATGTTCTACTATTTGTGTTCTACACTATCTTGTTTTTAATATTTATCCCGTGTGGAGCCAGGGACTTACGAAGGGACTGGAATACTTACTGTTATTTCAAATCAGTCGTATTATCAAAAAATTCCTTAACACGTTTGATGTATTGAAAGTTGTAATCGGAACCTGAAAGTATTTGTCCCATTTATCTCGTCATTAATTATATGAGATATTTGCTGGATATAAGTCAAAAAATGTTTAAAATTTAGTCCATTCCCGGAAACAAATGAATAAAGTGCCTCTGCTTGCTGTACCAATAGCGTCTATTTGAATTGACTCTTCGCGCAATATTTTGTCGCATCATTGGTAGTATTTACTTATGAATAACAATTAAACTTTGCCTTGCAATATTAACACACAACGTTCACTGGTCCTATAGCAACAATTTGCTGTGAACTGTAATCTAATTCAACGTTATTATTGAATGTAGGTCGATAGGAGTTAAACGCAACCTTTTCATATTGTTAATTTCGATTCCATTCAACTTCATTCCGAGATTCGCGTCGCTCGTCAGTTTGACTTGCTCTTTTATATATTTGACTTGCTGCATTGCGAGTTCTGCGACTTAAGTTTGTACATATAGACAGCTATCATTTTTAAAAACGAAATTTCAACTGTAAATTACAGAGAACTATGTATTCTTCTTTATAATCAAATATACCACGTGCTATTTATGTAACGTGTATGTTAGTCTATTTAAACTTACCAAAATTTTATATTGAATTGAAGTTTTAATATTGGTCGTGAAGCTCTATATATATAGCTCTGAACCAACCGAAATGTGTAATAAGGCATTCAGTTTTTTTACATCCTCTTTTTGAGAATTAATAATCATTTCTTACTTATATTATTAATTAAGTATTCTTAAATTTTGTAATTTCATACGCAATTTTCAAAATTTTTTCCTTGACAATAACCAGCACTACAAAAAAAAAATAGTGAAATCGGTCCAGCCGTGGACTTTACATTTTAGTTAGAAAACGTTTGTATGGGAAAAAGAAATGGACTGTTTTTAGGCTTTTCCCGGCAATTATTCGAGTTTTTCTTGCAGTAAAAACCATCCTGGACTTCAACGAACATTTTAAAAAAAGAATTGGCAAAATTCTTTTCTTCTACGCCTTTTCTTCTTCTTATGTGCCTACCAACACATTTTGCGATTCATTTTATATTATAGAAGATAGATAATGGTAGAGGCATGTTTTTGTCAGCCTGGTAACCTGCAGGTTGATGAAAAAACAAAGGGGTCTCATTTGGAAATGATATCAATGTCATTAATTATGGACGTTGTTTGACTGACACTTTGAATGTGGATACACTTTCTTGAAAGTGAATTCAATCAAGAAATTTAGATTTTTCAGTTTTCTCATATTTATAAGATGACTAATGAGTATAATTTACAAGCGTTGTATGCAACGCTTGCCCATGGGACACCTCTGCATATATTATTGAAAATTAAAATTAATATATATTATATATATATATATATATATATATATATATATATATATATATATATATATATATATATATATATATATATATATATATTATAATTAACATAATTTGCAAGCTTGGACTTGAAGTGACATGAGTAAGCAATTCATCATTCAAGCCACATCTTTGTAGGCATGCTAATGTTTCACTCTGACATGATTCAGATATACAACTATTACCATTTCTGTGATGATTTTCGGGAAAGAATTTTATTCGATATTGATTGAACTATCGAGACGTGGCATGCTAATCTCTAACGCTTAATTTTACACCGCGAACACTAAAATTTCAAAAGATCAAGTAGAACCTACATTTTTTCTTGTCTAGTTATTTCAGTTTGTTTCCGTATTTGGAAAATAAAATATGGATATTTTATTGTTCTGACAGCTAATTATTTGCCAGTATTAAACATGTTAATTTTCCATACATCAATTATTTTCTGGAAACCCCTAAAAAATATTTATTTTGATTATCGTAAAATAAATATTTATTTTAAGATAATCAAAAACCTGTCTTTTATGGTTGCATTACAACCAAAAACTTTAATTTTCTGATAGTAATATTACTATTATTGACAATGTTTACTGAATTGTTGCGGTTTGATTTTGGTAGGACGTAATTTTAGAACAATATATTTAAGAAACGTGCATTTCGAAGTTCTATCTGCTTGCTGTGCAATTATTGAATTATATTTTTTTACATATTTATAGGTTCTAATAATACAAATTGCCGGTCTCCGTAGCTTAGTCGGCAAACCACCCGACAATGGTGGGGTAGAACTCGGGTTCGAGCCCCACCGAAGGCAGGGGTGTTTGTGTTTGTCTATGATTTGAATAGTTTAAATAATATTGCTGGGTAATGTACATTTTTTTTTATTCGGTGGACTTACAGTTTATTGCCGGTTCCGAACGGCCAATGGGCTTGTAATCATTTGTACATTACCCAACAATTATCAGCATCATTAAACTACTTCAATCATAGACAAACATAAACACCATGCCTTACTGGGGCTCGAACCCGAATCCTACCGCATCATAGTCGGGTGTTCTCCTGACTAAGCCTTGCAAACCGGCGAATGTACATTGATTAGAAGCCCAATGGCTTGGAATTATTAAAAAAAACACACATATGTGTGATTTATTTTTTGTTTTTTTGCTTTTGCAATAAGCGTAGTTCATTGCTAATATGAGATTTTTATGTAGTTATATTTTATTAAAGAAATTTCTACCGGTTACCGACATCTAAGCAGGCATATTATCTCATGCTTCCCTCTACCCCCTTCCTTCTTCTCTCTCTTTTGTTTATCGCTTTTAATAATAATTATAATAATATTTATTTAGCTGAAGCTATACAAAAATCTACATATTTTGAACTGTCAATTTTTAATTATATGCCTATCTCATTATTTAAAATATACTTTCTAATATCAATTAACACTATTAATACTAGTATTGGTGTTCAATATATTTGGTAAATTATTGAAAGCCTTAAATCCGTCATAGCATATTATGCTATTTTTGGATTTAGAGCGCTTTCAACTTTGTATATAAAAACTATCAGTATTTCTAGTATTATGCCCATGCACATCACTGACATATGTAACATTTTTTATTACATTACATGGAAGCAACTGATTTTTTATTTTAAATATGAATATATATGAAGCGAAGAGTATTCTTTGTTTTACAGACATTAGTTCCAAAAAGTTCAGCATAATTTTGACAGGGGTATTGCACTTTAAAATGGCTCGCATGGCTCTATTCTGTAACTTTTGTAATTTTTGAATTTTTTCTTTAGTCAAACCAAATAACAAGGTGGAGCAATATTCAAAATGTGGCATTATTATTGATTTGAACAACAATAATTTCACATATGTCGACAGGTTTTTGCCTATTCTTTAAAAAAAATTGATTTTTTCAGAAATTTTAGATGATATAAAATCAACATGATCATTGAAACTCAATATTTCATCTAACATAATGCCTAAATATTTTACTTTTTCTACTCTTCTAATTTTTTGTTCATTAATCTTTATAGTTATATCCTCATTTTTATTGGTTTTAAGGGTTTTACTTGTACCCAAAACTATGAGTTAGATTTTTCAACATTCAGAGATAAGCTATTGTCGCATAACCATTCATTAATTGTAGAAAGGTGTCTATTGATCCCCTCTTTTAATACATCTTTATAGTCGAATGTTGATATAATTATTCTAAGAATTATATTTAATGCAGGCAAACTAAAATTAAGTAAAAGAAGAAACTTACGTTGAAAACCTACACATTTTTTTTTTTTTATATAACAGCCGTTTACATATGTTTCAAGGTTATTGCCTATCGTCAGAACGGCGTAGTTCAAGTTAAAGATGAAAGTACTTGAAGAGATATATAAAAAAAAATTAATATATAAAACACGAAACACAGTTTCGTACACGTTTTATACACCCAAAACATTTGGGAAGAGTCAACACAACGTTGCAGACGACAATGAAATACCGTCCGGTTATTATGAGACTTTTATAGCTTCTGGAACTACCCAGATAATCTTAACAATAAAATAATTATTCTAAGAATTATATTTAATGCAGGCAAACTAAAATTAAGTAAAAGAAGAAACTTACGTTGAAAACCTACACTTTTTTTTTTTTTTATATAACAGCCGTTTACATATGTTTCAAGGTTATTGCCTATCGTCAGAACGGCGTAGTTCAAGTTAAAGATGAAAGTACTTGAAGAGATATATAAAAAAAATTTTTTGGGTGTATAAAACGTGTACGAAACTGTGTTTCGTGTTTTATATATTAATTTTTTTTATATATCTCTTCAAGTACTTTCATCTTTAACTTGAACTACGCCGTTCTGACGATAGGCAATAACCTTGAAACATATGTAAACGGCTGTTATATATAAAAAAAAAAAAATGTGTAGGTTTTCAACGTAAGTTTCTTCTTTTACCTCTTCCCAAATGTTTTGGGTGTATAAAACGTGTACGAAACTGTGTTTCGTGTTTTATATTAATTTTTTTTATATATCTCTTCAAGTACTTTCATCTTTAACTTGAACTACGCCGTTCTGACGATAGGCAATAACCTTGAAACATATGTAAACGGCTGTTATATATAAAAAAAAAAAAAATGTGTAGGTTTTCAACGTAAGTTTCTTCTTTTACTTAATTTAGAATAATTATTTTATTGTTAAGATTATCTGGGTAGTTCCAGAAGCTATAAAAGTCTCATAATAACCGGACGGTATTTCATTGTCGTCTGCAACGTTGTGTTGACTCTTCCCAAATGTTTTGGGTGTATAAAACGTGTACGAAACTGTGTTTCGTGTTTTATATATTAATTTTTTATATATCTCTTCAAGTACTTTCATCTTTAACTTGAACTACGCCGTTCTGACGATAGGCAATAACCTTGAAACATATGTAAACGGCTGTTATATATAAAAAAAAAAAAAATGTGTAGGTTTTCAACGTAAGTTTCTTCTTTTACTTAATTTAGAATAATTATTTTATTGTTAAGATTATCTGGGTAGTTCCAGAAGCTATAAAAGTCTCATAATAACCGGACGGTATTTCATTGTCGTCTGCAACGTTGTGTTGACTCTTCCCAAATGTTTTGGGTGTATAAAACGTGTACGAAACTGTGTTTCGTGTTTTATATATTAATTTTTTTTTTTTATATATCTCTTCAAGTACTTTAATCTTTAACTTGAACTACGCCGTTCTGACGATAGGCAATAACCTTGAAACATATGTAAACGGCTGTTATTAAAAAAAAAAAAAATGTGTAGGTTTTCAACGTAAGTTTCTTCTTTTACTGAATGTTGATATGTTTTGAAATATGCCTTGAAAATTTCAAAAAAGGAATATGCCGAAACAAAACGATATGCGAGATATGCGCAGGGGAACACAATAGTAAGACATGTACCAGCAATATGAAGAGGTGTATCAATTGTGTAGAAGCTAATACGAAATATAAACTCAACTATGATACAGATCATAATACAAGTAGTAGAAACTGTCCATCGCACGAATATTTAATGAACATTGAAAGAAGTAGAATAAATTACGGAAGCATCAATTGATAAAATAAAATACAGGAAATTGATATTCTGAAAGAATTAGATGTAGTTGATAAGAAACCGAACCAGGAATCTGTGGATGGCAGTTCACTGAAGGTAAGGATAGATTTGGAAAAAAAACTATTAAATATAACACATTTGAATATTCGCAGCATTAACAAAAATTACGATCAATTGTTGGTTTATCTTCAAGCATATGATATGTTTTTTTGCGATGTTATTGTACTGAGTGAGGTGTGGTGCATTTCTGATCTCGTGATGTACAACATACCCGGATATAATTTGTTTTAAAATGACGGGGATTTCAATCAGAATGATGGTGTTATTATATTCACAAAAAGGAGTATTGAAGTTGGGGATGTTAAAAACATTAAATTTCCGAGGTCGGGCGTCACATATAGTAAAATTTTCATCTCTATAAATGGCATTAGATATGGCATTGCTTGTATTTATAGACCACCTTCTACGAATGTTTCATTATTTTTAGATGATTTAGAAGAGCATTTACTACAAGATGTTGAAAATGATATTGAACTCTTCGTAGGTGACATAAATATAAATATTTTACCTCAAAACATGGAGGTGACTGCAATCAGATATCTATCACTTATGATGATGACCAATGGATATGAATCACTTATAAATGGTCCTACACACATAACATATTATCATAACTCATGTTTGGATCACATCTTTCTGAAGAAAAAACGAATGACGGCGGTTTACAATTCGTACATTATAAACTGCGATATAACAGATCATTTACCCATCATGGTAAATTTCCTCTCAAACTCTCCTAACAAATAATAAAAATCAAAAAACAAATCTCCTAAAATAAATTAAAATCTTGGCTTAATGTTTCACGATTTATTTAACAATATGTATAGTCAACATGTTTCGAGCGTTAGCTCATTTTCAAGACTAAACTACTATAAGAAACGTACAACAAATTTATATCTACAAAATGGATGTGAGTAGGGAGGATAGTTGAAAATCTACTTGTTTATTTACAATTTCTTCTTTTCTCTTCCAAGAAATGCTAATTTCAATTGCCTCCAAAAGGTCTAAACGTTTACCTTTATTGCCTGAGTGTAGGCATTTAGTTTTATGAAAATCTATGAAGTGATTAGAGCTAATACAATTGTACAAAATCGACCTTTTATGTTCGTCAACCCGAGTTTTTATTTTTCTACCTGGCCGATATAAAATGCTGGACATTCATTAAAAAAAATCTTATAAATACCGCTTTTGTCTTGAACATTTGTCTTTTCTTTATTATTTACTAAAAGTGACTTAATATTCCTTTTGTTGGTACAAATGGTTTTTATTTCTCTCTTCTTTAATCTTTCTCAAATTTTTTCACTCAGATGAAGTATGAAATTAATAAAATGATATTTTTGTTTGTTTTTAATAATTTGAGATGGATAAATTGAATTTAAAAGAATTTTTCGTTGCTTTTTCCTTATGAGATTATCTATTATATTTTCGTCATAACCGTTATTTTTCGCTAAAAGCTTCAAAGTTTTCACTTCTTTGTTCTTCTGAAATTTTCTTCGGAAAGCGGGATAGTCGTGAGTCTATGTATAAAGGAATAAAAAGAGCTGAGTTTAATGTTAAGCGGTTGACTGCTATCTTTAGGAATTAGGGTATCTCTGCATGTAGGTTTTCTGTATATATCAAATGTTAGAGAATCATCTTTCCTAGTAATGGTCAAATCTAAAAAGTTTAATGTTTTTTGGTCATTTTCTATTTCTTTTGTGAATTTAATGGATGTATAAAATGAGTTGATATATTTTAAAAAGATATCTAATTGTCTGTGGGACCCACTCCAGATACAGAAAACATCATCCACATACCGTCTCCAAAGAAAAACGTTTTTTGTTATCGTGATGTTAGAGCTGAAAATTTTTTTCTCTGAACTATTCATAAAAATTTCACTTAGTAGGGGTGATAAGGGTGAACCCATAGGTAGCCCGTCTAACTGTTGATAAACCGTGTTATTGAATTTGAAATAACTTTGCTTCAAACACAAGGACAATGCTGACATTGTTTCTTTTTTAATTACTTGTGAAATATCATTGTTGAGATCTAAAGTGCTATTAATAATATTTTTTATTTCTGCATTGGGTATAGAAGGAAACAAATTTGTTACGTCAAAAGAGATCAATTTTACTTTAATGGGAATTTTTAAAGTTTTCAATTGATTGATGAGTTCGATGGAGTTTTTTATACTGTGAACCGGGTTGAATTTAATTAGTAATGATGGTAATTTTGAGTTGAGATATTTACAAATTTCTCATAAATTGTAAACAAAAAAATTATTATAAAAAATCCATTAAATTCACAAAAGAAATAGAAAATGACCAAAAACATTAAACTTTTAGATTTGACCATTACTAGGAAAGATGATTCTCTAACATTTGATATATACAGAAAACCTACATGCACAGATACCCTAATTCCTAAAGATAGCAGTCAACCGCTTAACATTAAACTCAGCTCTTTTATTCTTTTATACATAGACTCACGACTATCCCGCTTTCCGAAGAAAATTTCAACAAAGAAGTGAAAACTTTGAAACTTTAGCGAAAAATAACGGTTACGACAAAATATAATAGATAATCTCATAAGAAAAAAACAACAAAAAATTCTTTTAGATTCAATTTATCCATCTCAAATTATTAAAAACGAACAAAAATATCATTTTATTAATTTCATACCTCATCTGAGTGAAAAAATTTGCGAAAGATTAAAGAAGAGAGAAATTAAAAACCATTTGTACAAACAAAAGGAATATTAAGTCACTTTTAGTAAATAATAAAGAAAAGACCTTAAAGTAACATTGTCTACCTTAATTTCATGACATTAGGGTGTTTTGCTAGACATTCCTATCAAATCTTTAAGCATATTCCACTTTTTCTTAGGTGAAAGGTTAGTTTGAAATTTAGTTTCCACATGACATTTTTTATTAAACTTGATTTTGTTCTTAATTAGCTTATTCAAATTTTTAAAGTTTTCTAGAAAATCTTTGTTGTTTGGAAATTATTTCGATTTTATATAGAGAATATCTCTTTGTTTAATCTGATATTTTATTTCAGATGTGAACCAACCTTCTTTTATATTTTTAGTGTAATTTCTTACAGTTAACGAATTACATTTTTCCAGTTCTTCACTGATAATATTGCATAATCCATCAAAACCCAGGTTATCAGTGTTAAGCGATTCTAATTTTGCAGTAATATTTTGTTCAAGTTTCAGAAAGTTAGTCAATTTAGATATGTATTGTTGTTTTCATTCTGAGAGTAAAGTATTTTCTTGATTAATTTTTAAATGTATCACTTTGTATTTTTTTGATTAATTTTTAAATGTATCACTTTGTGATCTGATATGAAATGGTCTGTCAGATCTATTTGATAGGTGAGATTGATATCAGAACATGGTCTATAATAGTTTTAGTACCTGTTTGTCCATCTATTCGGGTTGCATTATTTGAGTTGATATCATTTAAGAAAACGTATCCTTGGCCTTTTACAGTTTCCATGTAATTGTTGTTTTCTTCAAGAAGGTTGATATTCATATCTCCAAGGAGAAGCATGTGCTTCCATGTAAAAAGTTTTTCGGCTATATACTCAACAAACGCAGTCCTCGATGTGCTAAGGCTAGGCTTTCTATACATTACACCAATTTTTGATGAAAGTTTTTTTATTTCTACAAGTAAAAACTCTGTTGCATTGCCCTCACTTGATTTTATTTCATAATTAAAGTCATTTCTCAGTATTATGGCCACATCACTTCCTCTTTCATTATTCCTGCACGAATGTTCAATTTGATAACCGTTGAATTTAATTGAGTTAAGCTCAGTAGAATATAACCAAGTTTCCGTGAGCACTAGAATGTCTGGTTCATCAGATTCAAGAAGGAGTTCGATTTCATCTATTTTATTTCTAAGGCTTCTTATATTAACATACATAATGTTCAGATTTAGTTTTTTAGATTGTTTAAATCTTCACTCGTTTACTAAACTGTGTTTTACGAAGATATATATTTTCTTCCTTGTACCAAACAAATTCATAGTTGTTTTCCTTCTTGAAAATTTTGGCTTGTCGAAGAATTTCTTGATTGTACTTTGTAAGGTCACTGCTTATGTATATTGTGCCATCTACGTCTAAGTCCTTGGCTTTAACTTTTTCTATTTTTTTGGCTTCCATGATATTATATACGTGTGCAAGATTATGTAATTTTACTTTAATTAATTGTTTTCCATCTTGGCTAACCTTTCCGATTTGATGACATGTGAAGTCTTCATCCGACAATTTCACTCGAAGTTTCTTAGCTAGTTTAATCACAACATTAGTAAATTCCTTTTTTCCAATTCCGATATCCCCGAGACAATAATATTACTTTCAAGTAGTTTCTGATCGTTGTAATTTTTTTTGCGTTTGAGGACTCTTATTATTTCATACACTTATATTATTATTTCATCACTTAATTTTTTGTTGAGGAGAACTTGTTCGTCATATTTTCGATTAAGTTCGTCCATTTTATTGTCCATTTTGATAATTTTATCCATTAAGTCCTTCAAAGTAGGTTCTTTTTCCCGAGTCTTAACCTCACTTTGAGTACAATAAGGGCATTTCCAACGATTTCCATCTGGTTTGCGATTTTCATTCTCAATTTTCTTTAGTGCATCTTTATTCATATTGATACACTCTATATGGTTCCATTTTTCGCAGGCAGAACATTGTATTGCGTATTTTCCACACGCATACGCCATCTTAATTTTTTGCCCTTAATTTTGCAATTTAATGTACAAATCATGTCAATATTCGTAGTGTCAATATTCTTGGAGTTTGTTTTGTTAATATGTGACATACCACCACTCGGAATTTTTTTGAAATTATGAAATATTGCCTGTTCAATTTTTGAAATTTTTTTTATCCGCACCTTTTCCTGATAATAAGGAACATGAAAAACGGATTATCCAATTTGGATTAGTCGTAATGATAAAAAACATATTTTTATCATATTCTATATATTGTTTTAGATTTATGTATGTTTATTGTGTGTTAAAAAAATTTAAGACGAGGTTATTACATTCAATTGTAATTATGAATATCAAGGAACAGTGGTGTACCTACCTATTTCTTATTTCCAAGCATACAATCTAATGCTTTATTAACAGAGTATTAAAACCTTGAACATTCACCATTGAATTTGAAATCACTAAATGTTTATTTGTTAAAGAAGAACGATGAGAAGTAGTCTTTGATGTTAACAAATGCATACTATAGTGTTATATGGACTTTGATGATTCGTCTTATGTCAGCTTATTTTTTTCAATTATAAATTATTTTACACAATGTGAAATCGTCTTTAAGGATCAATAAGTGATTACTGTAGTCGATTAAAATCATATCGTTGTAAAATGAAACATAGCTGAAGAACATTAAACAGTTAAAATTCATTCAGTTATTGCTAAAGATGCAATTGCATTTATTAACACTATTATAATTATGATTCATGTGAATATTAAGTATCCTTCTTTCATTACGCGAAGTAAAAATCCACTTACAAAAAGATATTTGTATTTTCCAGAGTCGAGAGCAAGCTTATTTTTCCAAAGTTGATCATGAAGTCATGTCAAAACCTATAACTTGGCAGATTTTGAGAAAGAATGAGAAAGTATTTTCAGTACCTATTGTGAAAAAAGGAAAAATAAACGGAATTATGATATGGTATACATTCTATGGCAAAGGTGACATAAGATTTTCAACTGAACATTCTTCAAGTATCAGTAGATATGCATTTCGATTCCCAGAGGTACAGGTAGAAAAACATGATGAAGTTGCCATAAGCGGTAAATACGGTGGAGGAAGTTTGTTGTCAATGACTCCTTTATTTTTTTAATTGTGAAGATTCAATGTATTTGTGTTTATAGTTTTATCCACTCGTCCATTTCTTGTAATAATATATAAATAATTCATAACCTAAAGTGTGTTTACATTATCTTTTCCTTATTGTCTATGATTATAATTAATATTATATGAAACTCAAAAATTTGAAGGTCGTGGTTTGGATACAGTTAAGTGAAAATAATTCTTGAATCTTTTCTCTAAAAACATTTCATTTTATAAAAAAGAAAAAAATTGAATTATCAAGTCCACAGAGGATATGACGTTTGACAATAGAATATAGATCAACAACTCGTCTTAATCCAAATCTGTGTTACAAACATTTGATCCAGTCATTCTTTCTTGAATTTTATAATACTAATTCAAAATAGTTTTGTGATTTTGCGTTAAGTTGTATTAATAACACCGATTATAAATGGTAAGTAAAGTACTCGTGTAGAGCCTTTCATTTAACCTGTTACTTGGTTGATATTGGAAAAATTAAGGTTAAAGTAAATTTTGCGAAGTCACTTTTAATTTGAAATTCCTTGTTTTATTTTGATATTGTTTTTAGGCTCGCCGGTATGACACTAGAACAACAATATTCTCCCCAGAAGGTAAATTAATTTTAATCTATTGCTTTCCTCCACCTAATTTTAATATCCTATAGGACGTTTATATCAAGTTGAATATGCAATGGAAGCTATAAGTCATGCTGGTACATGTTTGGGCATTCTGGCCAATGATGGAATTTTGTTAGCCGCTGAAAGACGAAATACTAATAAACTTCTAGATGAAGTGTTTGCTTCAGAAAAGATATATCAATTGAACGAGTGAGTGAAATAATTGTGGAAACTTAATATATCTACTACTAGATTTATTCATATATGGAAACTTCAACTATAAGTAAATTTGAGTATTTCAGTGTCAGTAAAAAATTTTTAGTTATTTGATTTATATTAGGTAGGTAATTGAATTATTTTAATAAATTATTAATTTATTAAAATTTTAAATTTACATCTCTATTAAATTCCTTGTAACTTCTAACTTCATTTCAGTTCACAGATCGGTAAGATCATTTTGGAAATCAAAAGCAGCAATGCATCATATTTATTGACTTACGATTTATAATTCTATAAACATCAAAATTAATCAATTTCTAATGGTTTCATGTATGGTCATTTATTTCTAATAGTTGACATATTTGCTTTTCTTTATTCTCATATGACTTATTTATTGATAAATCAATGAGCTATTAGCACTTAAATTTTATGCCGATTTTTGTTTCATAAAACTGTATGCTGATTTCAAATTATGTTTGTTAGTATTGGTATACCTTAGTATTTTACATATAGAAATAAAATTGAGCATAATTAATTTTTTCAGTGATATGGTTTGCAGTGTGGCAGGTATAACGTCTGATGCTAATGTTTTAACTAATGAATTGAGGATGATAGGTCAAAGGTATCTATTTCAGTATGGAGAGTCCATTCCATGTGAACAACTTGTTTCTTGGCTATGTGATATTAAACAAGCATATACCCAATATGGGGGTAAGACTTTTTAGATAATCTTTTACAAATTATTTTTGCTAAATTTCATTGTTACAACCTCTTTTTCTAAAATTTGCTGCTTTAAGTAACAATTATATTTATTAAACAACATGTTATTTATTTATTTTTTCATTTCTTTTGTCAATTTAATTAGAAAGTTGAATATTTCATTTGAAATTTCCTACAATTGTAAGTAATAATTATAAATGAAAATTAAATTATAAAACAGTATACATATTAAACATGTAATATACGATTTAATATTTCCTTAAATGAAATAAATTCTTGCTGAAGTTATCCACAATTGCCTTTGAGTGCTTTTCATTAGTCTTCTTCTTCTTTCAAATAGACCTATTTGTCTGTTGCTTGCTGAAGCCGTCTCTGGATGGTTTCATTATTAAAATGTTAAAAAAAGACGTAACATATTTTAATAATTAGCCGCTTATTAATATCATTAATTTATATTGATGAATTAAAGGATTAATTAATGATTTTCAATATTATAGGTAAGAGGCCTTTTGGTGTATCAATTTTATACATGGGTTGGGATAAGCACTATGGATATCAACTGTACCAATCTGACCCTAGTGGTAACTACAGTGGGTGGAAAGGTACCTGCATTGGTAATAATAGTGCAGTAAGTATTAGTTTAGTAATAGTTTTTTCACTATTTTATTGAATAAGCAGAAATTTGTAATGTGCTAAAATATTCAATTATTTTTTGTGACATTAAAACATATCTATATCTTATTTAATATTTTTATATAATACCTTATAAAATATAACAAGTAATACATATATCATTTTCAGGCTGCTATATCTAATTTGAAACAAGAATATAAAGAGGGTGAAGTGACACTGGAGGGTGCAAAGGCTCTAGCAATCAAGGTATTGACTAAAACCCTAGATATGACTAAGCTTTCGTCAGAAAAAGTTGAAATGGCAACCTTGTCTCGTGTTGGTAACAAGACTAAAATTTCCATCTTGGATAGCAAAGAAGTTGAAAGTCTGATTGCAGATTATGAAAAAGAGCAAGCTAAAACTGAATCTGCCAAAAAAGAGCAAAAACAATCAGCTTAAGTTATATTTTAAGTATTCAATTATAAAAAATAAAAACTTCATTAAAATCTCTTCATATACGTCAAGTATTTTCATTCATTAACATTGTTATCAAATAAAGTGAAAATTATTAAAATCAATGTAAGGATTGACAAAATAAAACAGCAAGTATTTATATGAGTATATATATATATATATATATATATATATATATATATATATATATATATATATATATATATATATATATATACATATATATTATTATTATTACGATTGTTCCCCATGAGGAGAGCGACTGAGCTCGAATTCGCAATTATTAGGACTTTAGCTTCATCTTTTTTGCCGCCCAAAAACGCTTCATCCTCTCTGAATGCTCTTTCTTCTGTTCATCTGTCCATTTTACTCCAGGTTGACGATTTGACTTTTGCTCAAAATTCACATAAGCGATTTTATAGCGACATTCAGTGCGGTCTTCGAGATTTTTTATATTGATCTGTTGTAGATCCTTTTGAACCTCTTTTAGCAACTCTGTTCCGCATTTACTATTCATAATAATATCGAGTAGTTTCTTCGGTATTCTGGACTGTTTCATTCTGTAGACAAGGGCATAGAACTTTGCTCGTCGTTTTCTGCTTTCTTTCGTTATCGAATTTGTCTTTTGATACAGTTCACTCTGAGGTCTTTTCATCCAAATGCAGTTTCTATTGATTTGCCCGTAAATCTTTCTGAGAGTTCTTCGTTCTTGTTTTTCTATTTCTCTAGTTCTTGAATGACCGTCAATAACCACTGTTTCGGATGCGTAGATTGCTTCTGGAAGAATCGTTGTTATAATGCCTCAATTTGGCGCCTCTCGAAATGCTATTTTTGTTAAAGTGAGGCCATGTTAGTTTGTAGGCCCATTGGAGCTTGGTAATTCTCTGTTTATGAGCGATTCGGTTTAAACCTGAGGACTGTATAACTTCCCCGAGATATTTAAAACGGCCGAGTTGTAGAATTTCACCATGTTTTATGATAAGAGAGGATTTGTTTTTTGGTTTTCTTTCCATGTATTTGGTTTTATCGTAAGAAATTTGTAACCCGGTTTTCTGCGCAATTTCATGTAGTTTTTCTACGGCGAGAATAGCTTCAGTGCTGTTGTCTGTGATGATAGCAATATCGTCTGCAAAGGCGAGACATTTGACATTTATTCTATTTTCTTTTTTTTTATACCCACTTGTATGCCCTTTACGCGAAGTTCCCATTCCCTAATGATCTTTTCTAAAACAATATTGAAAATGATTGACGAAAGTCCGTCCCCCTGCCTCACACCGCTTTTGATTTCGATGGGATCTGATACTTCGCCCATAAATTTTACCTTGGAAGTTGTACCTGTAAGTGTCTGTTCTATAAATTTTCGGGTCTTTCGATCGATTCCAAATTCTTTCATGATTTCAAAAAGGGTTTCGGGGTCTACCGAATCATATGCTTTCTTGAAGTCAAAGAATGTAATCACTGTATTTCAACATTTCGTCATCTGTAATATCTTGAAAATGCTATATTTGAATTATTTTAATAATTATTCAAATATAGCATTTTCAAGTCACAGTAGATTGGATAGAAGATCTTTAATAACAAATTGTCCAAATCCGAACCAATGAAGAAGTCTGGAATTTATAGATTGGACTGTGAAGAATGTAAGTCGTCATATGTTGGCAAGACCGGAAGATGTTTTGAAACTAGGCTAAAAGAACACGTAAAAAACGGACAATCTGCTTTTCGGGAACATCTAGAGTCGACAGGACATAAGATCTCACGTTGTTTTAAAGCTAATATTCTTCATTACTGTGAAAAAGGAATTAAAATGAACTACCTGGATGCCATGGAAATAAATAAACTTCAAAAATTCGATAAATACATTCTTCTCAATGACCAGTTAGACCTAAACAACTCCCCGCAGTTAAATCTCTGATAATTTGGAAACCCCCACCTCTATGACAGAATTTAAGGTGTATTCTGTGATCCGAACAGATCTGCAAAATATTTATAAATTGTGTTTGTAATATGTATTCATTCTTGATAATGCTGTAAAAGGCGAAACTAGTCGAATAAAGAATTGTTCAGTCAGTGATTTTTAGACAAGTTTTTATTATTACCTCTCATTCTAATAGAACTCACTCCTATATTAGACCCGTGATAATAGGAAACATATCAAGAGTAATGAAGAATGGTATAGAATTAGCTATGTGTATTCAATTACTATACATTTATAAAAAATGGAGAATTTTATAACATGTACAAATTGAATTATTAACTTCAAGATTGCTTCAGTCGATGACAGTTTTATAAAAATATTTAATGATCACAGTAATTAGAATAGATTCATTTCAGTTAGAGAATATCACAATTATAATTTACTTTTATTTTTATTGCCACAACGTTTTACAATAAGCTTCAGTTCTGATGGATATAAATAGTCGCATTATGCATGAAATTGTTAATTTTTACGATCAATCATTCAATCGTATTATTTATTGAAATAAGGAAAACGAATAACAGTTCATAAAATTGATAATGCTTATACGCAGTAGCTACTAATCCATCAAAACTGTGCTTCTGGTATGTATGCATATAATTTTTTGAAATTTACTCTGTGTTGTGATAAAATAATTCTTTTTCGCTTAATTTAATTAATCAAATATATTGCTGCAAACAAAATTTAAGGCTTTTCATGTTATTCTTAAAAATGTTATTTAATTTAATAGGCGAGTTGACTCTTTTTTAAAGTAGGCGTCAAATTAGTAGTTATTGTTATATTAAAGGAAAAAATATAGGGATAGTTTTAAAGACTTAGCTTTAAGACTTATGTTTCCTTTTAGTAAACAAGCGAGATCGAAAACACTAACGGCCATAAATAGTGTGATGTCATATTTGTCGTCAACCATTTGATACTCGTCATACATTCTTCCAAACATTTTCATTTCCAAGTCACAATTGTTCAACGTTTAAAATAAAAAATTTTTCTTTTTATTTGCGAGTATACTCTTACACATCTTTGATATTTAAAATCGAAAAACATCGGTCTTGAGTGCAGTATTTTATTAAAATATAAACTGTATCAAGTTTGATACTTCCCATTAATTTAAAGTAAATTAATTTTTATAAACTACAGATCAATATAATTAATGGCATGCCTAAAGCAAACTATCGAAATTAATAGTTATATGTGTACATTTCATTCATAAATTTAAATAAAAAGTATAAACTGTGGGTAATAGGAATGTGTAACCCTTGTATGTGCCTACTTATCTTCCCAAATAGCTTGACTGATTGTATTGTATTATTTTTCACTCTTGGGGAGATCTTAGGGTTCTAACTTGAAGTTTGACAAATGGCCATCAACAGCACTATGTTTAGGAATTATGTTTCAATTATCCTAAGAAATTGGTTTTCTTCAGTAGTTTCTCTACTTATTTTTTTTAGTTAATAGAAAATTAGTATAATCTAGTCAATATAGTCGGGTATCAGTAAAATTAGAAGAAATAAAATTGAATTATTCGAAATAAGAAAATTAAATTGATATATTTATGACAAATTGGTTGAGGATTTCGCGGCCAGTCGTTGAACTAGTGCTGTCCTGGTTCAGTCTACTACCAGAATCAGAAATGGAACGACCTCTGAAGAAGCTCGCCACTCGTGCTAGCGAAACGTTAGGAAGAAATTCCAACCGACGACGGCCCTTAGACACGCACCAGGACAACACTAGTTGATATATTTATGTACAAAAGCTGTTGAAATCTACAGTAAATATATATTTGACCTTCCAAGAATATTTTGTTTTAATGCACATACCTACCTACAGATATATTTATCAGTGACTTATAGATTATATTTTGAATTATCGTAATGAATTTTCAGTTAAGATGTTTCTTTACGATAAAAAAACAACGTTTGCGGACGTTAGGAATGTAATATGAAAAAATAAGCGATTTTAAAATTGTGCTTATCTTGAAAATAATGTTATCACAATAAAAAACATAATTTCACAATGAAAATTGAGCGAAACATGTGAGGGAAAATAATAGAACGATGAAATTATGAAGCTACAAAAATTCAAGAATGATATATTCATGTTACAAATCTATAGGAATAATAAAACCTCCTTTTCTAATTGTGAATTATTTATTACTTTTATATTTTTCAAATACTTAAAAATCGCATATTTATTAGATTTACTGCCAGTTATTTTATATTAGATTATCTGATATCATTAATATGTGCATCATGAAATGATATAAAAACTGAAATGTTTACTTTGGAGAAATATTGTACTTTGATACCAGGCGTTGAGTATATGTAAATATATAATTGAAGTATAGTGATATTTTTCCGTTTTTTTATTAATACATAACCTAATTTGATTACGTTGCCGATTCCAAATGTTCAAGAAACACTTCGGATTTTTATCTGGAGAAAAGTTTTAATATTATGGTGATATAATACTAAATGGTGTACCTATTAAATATACATTTTTATCTATATTTTGAACACTTTGAAATTTTATTAGGTAAGATAATTTATGTGAGATGACTGTAATGTTTGTTTCATTATTTTTTGTGTTACGTAGTTAATATTTATTTTATTTTTTCGTTATTTACCTAATAGTTTGAATACTTTTCTAGTTCTTAAGAATACTTGCTGAATAAAGTATGAAATGCAGAATTGTCATTGTATTCTCTAATTTATAAAGTTGAATTGCATTCACATGAAATTATTTCCAAATATCAAAATATAATTGAATGTTCGTGTATAAAAGTTAGATCATTTCCATAGTAATTTTCCTATTTATTTCAGTAGGTTGGTTAGCCTACACATTAAACGGTCAGTTAAGAAATATTTACGATTGAATGCCCCATTACAAAATTGAAACCACTGAATCAATATCTCATTTGTTATACTCAGACTGCACTGTATAGAATATCTCTTATATCTAATTTTTTCTGGCTTTCTTTCTAGTAAAGCAAGATGAGAAGTAGAAAGAGTACTTCTAGAGATGGAATCATAAACACTGGGAATGAATTTGATATAATTGAAAATGAAGAAAAACAGAAATATCCATCACAAACTGTGCCTACATATACAGCAATTTTATTTTTGCTGTTTTTATTGGTATTCTTTGGATTAGTCAATTTTTATGATAAACAATTACCAACTCCACTGTATCGAAGTGATGAGGTGAGATTTGAAAAATGAAAAGTAAAATAAAAATAAGTATGATAATATATTATATAACATCCAAATGCACTGTTAGTTTAAAAAATACCATACCAAATGAAATACAAATATCATAAGCACAAAGTTATGATATTAATCATGACTTATCATGATATTAACCATGACATAAATCATTAAATATATTCTGAAAATAAGGTCACATTAAAGGTTTTAAAAAAATGAATGAAATAATATTAGATGCAAAATTAAGTATCAATTTTTGAATTTATAATAAAATTCTTTATAATAAAGCACAAATTAAAATTTTCTCATATATCATTATATGAGAAAATTTAAATTTGTGTTTCATTATGGATATGAATTTTTTCCAATTATTGGCCTTATCAATCATTAAATTCATTATATAGATTTTTATCAAGAATTTTTTCTACAATTATTTACTCATTTATAAATTTGATTTTTTACACAACGCTTGAAGGAACATTGTGATAAATGAAAAATTATAGTAGTATAAATGAGAGGTAATAAGATATACTTGTCTAAAAATCACTAACTGAACAATTCTTTATTTGACTGAGATTGAATTCTCGCTTAACTCTTGATGAAACATAATTAAATATTAAATTAAATTAAACTCTTGGCTTAATGTTTCACGATTATATTTAACAATATGAATTTGTCAACACAACTCATTTTAATCTTGAAAATGAGCTCAAACTCGAAACATGTTGACAAATTCATATTGTTAAATATAATCGTGAAACATTAAGCCAAGAGTTTAATTTAATGTAATATTTAAAATTCTTTATTTGACTAGTTTCGCCTTTTGAACTAAAACTACTTGAATAAAGAATTGTTCAGTTAGTGATTTTTAGACAAGTATATCTTATTACCCTCATTTAAATATGAACTATCACAGAGTTGATTCATCGTTCATTGAATTTATAGTAATATAATTCATACATTAATTTCCACAAATGTTTTGGGCTACTAAGCCCATTAGTTACGAAGATTTTGATGTATTGAATTCTTGAGAATCAGTTAGCAGTCTGAAATATATGCTGGATGTATTTAACAATTTTGAAGAACCAAGTGTGTTTAATCAAGTATTTTGAAATGTATTATAAGGGGCTCTTCATATATTATGTAAACATTCTAGGGGGACTTACTTTGCTTATTTTTGATGAACTCTTGCCATTATTCCCAAGTATATTTTCTTATTTCATAATTATAATGCTCAAGAATCAAAAAAAAAAAACAGATATACCAATGTTTAGATAAGAATGAGAGGGAGGGTAAGAGCTCTGCTTACTTTTGTTAGCAAGGGGAAGTGGGGATAAATAATTGTAATAAATAAATAATAATAAATGCTTAAATAATACTTAACAGCTCCTAATTATTTTTTCAAATTATCACAAAATATATTTATTATAATGGTTTTTTTGTTTACAGTCTAGGTATCCTGATAGATTTATTGCAGAAAGAGCACAAGAAGATCTAAAATATTTGACAGACATGGGCCCACGTGTAGTAGGCTCTCATGAGAATGAAATACTCGCTGTTGAATTTTTGAAAAAACAAATCAATGATATTATACATGAGGCTCATAAAGCACAGAAGATAGAGCTCGATGTACAGGTTGTCACTGGATCTTATTTCTTAGATTCTAGGCCTACTGGAAAAATTAATATATATGCTAATGTACAAAATGTGATAGCTAAACTGCATGGACAGGATTCAAATAATAGTTTGCTATTAAATGCCCACTTTGATTCTGTTCCTACTAGTCCAGGTAAGAAAAAAAGTGCTACATAAAAAATTAAATACTTCTGCAGGAAGTTTACACACATTCAACATAAAGCAATATAATTACATCTAATAAAGCAACTAAACAGATTATGTCTAAGAGAGGCACAATAAATGAGTAGAAGCTTGTTTCAGGTTATTATACTATGTGAAGTTAAAAAGAGCTACATCTATGCCATTTTTGAAAAATTTTATTGATAGGGCACGAAAAACCAAGTATGCACATACTAAAAACTCGATTAGATAAGAAAGATATTATGTCTAAGTTTCAGTGAACGACCTTGTAATCGACTGTCCACACTAAGGGTGAATATATCACTTGAATCAATTGAAATGAGTTCGTTCTAAACTCTGAAAGTGGTGATAATATCTCCTTCATTCATCTGCCCATTTCGGCGATGAGCTCAAAAAGGAGTTCATAAAAAAAAACGCTGCTCGTAATTAGGCCATTGATACCAAAGGCAGTCCAGTAGCTTTTCTGTAAACACTTTCAATAAGATTTTCATCACGCACCAGCAGTAGGTACCAAATGGAGGAGCCAAAAGCTCTGAACACTTTCAATAATATTTTGGTCACGCACTAGCACTGGGCACCAAGTTTAGCTGTCAAATTCCATCTACGATCGAATATATGTCTCATAATCGCAGCAGTTTGAAAACCTTTATGAATAGATGCAGAGATGAATTTGTTTTTTTGCATATCGCAGTAATATGTAAGATCTCCTTGTATTGGGTTGACATATTTGATAATTTTATCTAAAATTGTTTTGAAATTTTATATTCTCACTAGGTGGCAGTGATGACGGCATCAACTGCGCTGCCTTATTGGAAATCTTGCGAAAGTTCTCGAAGCGCGAAACCCGCCCTTTGTATAGCGTGATATTCCTGTTTAATGGGGCGGAAGAATCGGCGCTGCAGGCTAGTCATGGCTTTGTTACCAAGCACAAATGGGCGGCAGAGTGCCGAGCAGTTGTCAATTTAGAGGCGGCTGGCGCAGGGGGAGGTATTAGCATGTTTCAGACTGGACCTAACAGGCCATGGCTGAACCATGACTACGGAAAGGTTCCTCATCCTCTTGCTCAAGCAGCGTCGGAGGAATTGTTTCAGGCCAATGTTATACCTTCCGATACAGATTTTAGGATATTCAGGGATTTTGGTAATATGGTAGGTAAGTTCGAATGTGCTAATACTTAAACTTAGGTTATATATATATATATATATATATATATATATATATATATATATATATATATATATATAAATATATAACCTAATATAAACCTATATATAATTTATTTATTACCATTGAAAATTTATGTGTCTTCCTACAAATTCAACAGCACACCAAGTCAATTGGTGACAATGAGAAACATGAAAACATTAATGTACCTTAACATAAAAAACAGTTTCTATAAGTACAAAATACAATAATAAATACAATATACAATAAAAAAATTAAATTAATCGAGATGGTCACAAAGTCATAAAACTGGATTGGAAATTTTTTTTTCTTATACATATACACAATTATATACAACATGAACTCATTGAAAAATCCACTTCATCAAGCTTTATGCTGAATTATTTGATGCATTTGTAATGCTAATTCTAATTATTCTGTTGTAATTCTTCAAAAATTTATTTACAGAAATCCGGAATTTCTTCTAATTGTCATTTCAGTTAATGCCTCTGGGAGTATATTGTACAATCCTGGACTTAAGTAGTTGGTGCTACTCTGCCCAGCAGATTGCTTACAGAGAGGTGTTTTAAGAAATTCCCTTTTGACATGTGTCATGCTCATGATTTACTATGTATAGATTCTTTCTATTTTGGTGAACATTTGTTAGAACTTCAAGATCAAAATTTTGTTTTTAATTTTTTTTTTATTAATTTTAGAAAGTTTTGTGTAGAATTTCGAGTTTTTCTATATATTACTTACTTGCACCCCCCAGCTTATAATTCTTATAATAGGTGGGTTTGGAACCAATTAAAGCGTGTTGTACAGTGATTGTCTAATTAGAATTGTCTAATATTTAGAATATTTTTCAATTGTGTGAATCTATAATGCGGACACCACAGTGTCACTGTATTTTAATCGACCTTTGATAGCATTCTTGGTAATGATCCGTTAGTTGTTATGGTACTTTTTAATTGGTCAAAACTTACTTTGATTACTTTATTAAGGTACCAATTGTGTGAGTAAAATTTTTTTTTAGCTAAGTATGAACCATTTATATGTTGACAGCCGTTACTCGATGTAAATAAATTTCAAAAGTTAATATGATAAACACTTAAACAATTCAAACATTCTAACAATATTAAAAGACTTTTATGAAACAATTGTGTCCAAAGTGAATCTGAAGAAGCCATTGTAATGGTGAAACGTCGCTTTTGTTTATTAAATCTTTGTAGATCTAGAAAACAGTGTTTCTGATTGCCATTTTAATCTTTGAAATGATTATTGACAGTGGTGTCAAACTAGTCGATTCCATTATTATGTTCATTTTTAGTATATAGTGATCAACAGTTTGCAGTTCTTTTCTTCTAGGTATAGACATGGCATTCATCAGAGATGGTTACAGATACCACACAAAATATGATGGATTTGATAATATACCGCTCGGTTCTTATCAGCAAGTGGGTGATAATACGATGTCTCTGGTTGAAGCCATAGCCAACAATCCAGAACTTGTTAATGAGAATCCAAAAACTGGAAAATTGGTGTTTTTCGCCTACCTTGGAAAGTTCTTCATATCTTACACTACTACTACAGCTCTCATTTTCAATTTGGTTGTTGTTGTAATATCGCTGTTAACTTTTTTGGTCTTTTTGAGAAGGTTCAATATAGGTGAGTAATTTTACAAGTATATAAATGTAATAAAAATAAGGATATTTCTATAAAGAAGTTACTTAGAAAAATACATTCTTCAAAACTCCATTATTCTTAATATAACAATATCTCATTTTGTATGAACAAAAATCAGAATAAGCTTGAAAAATCATTTAGAATGAGGTTTTACTTATGAGTGAAAATTTGAATATAAAATCATTTGAAAATGCGGTGGGAAACTTGGTAAAGTACTAATGTGGTATTATCTTTTTCAATTTAGATTTTACAGTGGACACAGTTTTCTACTTGGCTCAAATTGTGGCCGTTACACTTTTTGGATGGTTGCTTGCTCTCATTACCGTTATCTTTCTGGCTTTTTTCTTTGATGTTGCAAGTTATAGTATGACTTGGTATGGTAATCCGTGGATAGTTCTAGGAATATATGTTCTTCCTACTTTACTAACTTCGACCCCGATGTTACTACATGTTCGCCCCATGGTAAATACCTATATCACTTGTTAAGATACTTTTAGAGCTCATTCTGTATATTTTAATAATCCATTATTTTTTTCAAATGATTTTTTGTAAAAAATAATGAAATTTGTCATTTTTTGAAGTTGTATTTCTATTTTCAGCACATTCCGCGATCTGCTAACTGCATCATACAGGCCCAAATGATTACATTAATTTGGGGAGCTATTTTAATAGCACTTACTTTATTAGGCATCAGGACTACTTATCCTATACTGTTGATAGTTTTCTTCAATACCTTAGCATACATTGTAATCCTCTCATTACGTTTAGAACGCACAGGTAACAATGTAATACAAATACTTACAATATTAATTATCGCAACTTGTATATCATAATACTTCAATATTTATGAAACAGAAATATTTTAATTCTTCATACTTTATGAATGCATTTTATAAAGTTAGTAAATTTGTAATTGTATTTTTAATTAAATTTTTAATTTCTGATACAGTTATGTGTAGTTTTAATTGTATAAATTATTATTGAATTACTTATATATTTGAAGTTATTATTAATTTTAATGGATTTAATCAATTTTAATTTTTATTTTCTTAAAACTAAGATTTTCTTGTAGATTGGCTGTGGAAAATCTTATACATCAGTATTTCAATCATAGCAACAGCATTTTCGATGAGTTTAGCGTTTGAATTATTTGACTTTTTCATTCCACTAACTGGACGTATTGGTAGTAACAAGATACCCGATTTAATAATTGGATGTGGTGCAGTTATTTTAACATTTGTTGTTATGACGCCTTATGTAAGTTTTGAGACCTTTCTTAAAGTTATAGTCGTATATTTGGATATCCAGAATTTTACATTTGATTAATTATTTTTATTACTGTAACGTACTTTTTTTACTTAAATACTTTTAATTGAAAAAATTTTTCCTTTTTTTTAGTGATTCGCATTCCTTAGTATAAATAGTTGACCTTTAAAACCCTAAACAATTTGGACATTTTACATAGTATTTTTCAATTTTCATCACTGTTAATGTAAATTATAACGTTTTTTTTATTCTAGTACTTTTTAGTTACTTTGTTGAGAACACCTGCACAATTCTATAAAATTTTGGCAGTATTGTTTGTTATCTTCTTCGCCATTGTTTTCACTCCACTGAGTTTTCCATATTCTGGTGATCCCCAATCACCGACACCTCAGAGATTCTGGATCCTGGTGAGTTCTTATTATATACTTTTTTCCAATCGAAATATGTTTTCAAAAGCAATTATACAATCTAACATTTTAGAAACTGAATTTGACTTCAGTTTAAATCGAACATTGAAATAGAATGGAATCTCATGTTCAAAGGCTTTACTCTTAACTCTTAAGTAACAAAAAAAATTCTGCAACCAAACAAAACATGTCAGAACTTATTTGTATAATAACACCGTCATATTTTATCAATGCCTATCAGAAATTTATTAATATTTTAGAGTTCACTTTTAATCAATAACTTATACTTGATGTCAACATTTCTCCCAACTCAGATGGCAGTTTGTAAAACAAGCATATATCACTATGTAATCACAATCAACAGACGTTTTAGTAATATTCAAGAACAAATTCCTCTTATATTGATTTTTTTCCCAAATTCAGGAAAAAAATGATTTTTGCTTCTGAAAAAAGAGTAGTTATCTATAAATTTAATATGCAGGTATTATTAACATATTGTTCATGGTGAAAAGTCTTCATAAGACTGACCACAAATGATCTTCAACATCAACTTCAAAGTATACTTCTGCATGACAAATGCTCTTTGCAAAACTGAACTGCCATCCCAGATAACGACCCCATAACCCAACTAAGATTGATAATTGTTTTCTGATTCTATTTTTGAAGAGTCCAGCAGCAATAACTATTTTTATGCTATAAGTGTTACAATGAATCTGGAAATCGCAAGTTCGATAATTAAAATTAGTGAATAATTAAACAATCATATACATAATGCAAATTACTAATATTGATGATAGTCCCTAATATATCACGCATTTGTGAAGAAACCTAGTTAATGAACAGATCTTATTTTTGCCACCACGTCTGCATTGCATACAGAATTTTAGAAATATATCATTTTTTGTGGTCTACGATAATGGCACATTTCAAATGAAACAGTATGTAAATGAATTACAATCGTGAATGATTCACTATGTTTTTTATGAGACGATAAATTGCAAGGAGCATCAGAGGTTACAGCATCCGAAACACACGCGACACTCCCCCATCAACACTCGCATTGTTCGATTACAGATTCTGTAGCCTTACGCGTTTAGTATAATGTATATATTATTTCGAATAAATTTAAATGTGTGATCTGTAACAACAAACATAACAGAATTGTTATGTTTGTTCACACTAGATGAATTATCTTATCCGCTATTTTTACAAATTGCAGAAATAACAGGCCACAGGATTTTTAAAAATTATTAAATCATAATTTTTATTTACAATTTGTAAAATAAAATTATCTAATCTTTTATCATCCGGAAGACCAGTATGTACTAAAAGTCTCCATTGGAAATAAATTACATTATCTCTTCTACTGGTCATACTGACTAAAATATCATAAAATATACTGTTCTGAGAATTCCAATTCTATATTACCCTTATAATGCTTCTGTTAATTTCAGCACAGTCAGAGAATGTTTCACGGCGAAGATGGTGGTGTAATAAAAAAAGATTCCGGTTATTTCTTTTTGAATATGGATCGTAATTCACCTCAGAGTGTCAAGAAGTATGTGGATGAAATAAAGAGAGCTAAAAACCTGGAAGAAGACTGCGAAAACTTTTTGCTTTGTGGGCTGCCGTTAGCTCATCCAAAGATGACTGATATTGTGTTAGTATTTAATTTTGACCTACTATTCTAGATATGCATACGAATTCATATAGGACCGTCTTTAAACTATTTGTGACCTTGGGCTCATTAGAATAATGGGGCTCCTATTACTTTAACAGAACAGTATTTTGTTAAAAATATATAATCAACAAAAGTGAGTTTTTTAGCATTGAATCTGAGTTGATTACAGAGGTACGCTTTTATATTTAAAGTGGGCAAAATCGTGTCTTCTTAATAATCACTTCTTAATTCTTATAAATCACTTCTTAATAATAATCTATGGTATTATTGAGCATATCGCATTCTGCGGACATCAGCGACCAGCTGGTTAATTTCTCTTGAAGCATTGTACTTTTCAATTAGTTTTTCTTGCTTTTCAATTTGGAGGAGCGTTCTCCACTGCAGTTTAACATCCTGCTTAAAAATATTTTCAATGTAATTTCTACGTTAGGAAATGTGTCTTCAGATTCTATAAAAGATGATATATTTCATGTATACTGTAAGGTCCTCCATTTTCATTCAGAACACTTTCTAAGTATTGTGTTAAGTGCTAACATTCTATTTCTAACTATTTTTCATTTACATCTGGATGAATGATTTCGTAAATGTATCATGAACATGTATAAAGTAAAAACTAATAACCAAGTAGTAATGTAGTCAGTCATTATCATTTGATTTTTTCAAAATAAATTAGTTTTTTGGTTGTCATTTGTTGGTCTAGGTTGGAACTAGGGGCTCTAATTTATTTTGGTGGTCTGGACACTTGCCCAATGGGAGAACACTGAATTCATCATTATCAAAAATAGCTTCTGGTGAAGTATATAATACATAATAATATATTTTCTTTTTATAGGAAATATAGCACGTGGATTCCTGCACCTATGCCCATCATTACTGAACCAGTAAATATGAAGTTGAATTCCAAGACGTGGACTTCCAAAACTACTATTCGATATAATATTACTATTTTTGGTGAGAATTGCCTAGAAATATTTTGCGTTTATCAAACGTATCGATAATTTTTTGATTTTCTATGATTGTTTTATGTTTTATTTTCGATAATCGGTGGTTTGATATCTTTCCAATGTTATTTATTAACTACACATTTTTATGTGCAGTTAATTACATTTATAACAGGAAGGAGGAGCCATTGGCTCTAATTAAAAAGGTTTATAATGGTAGAAAATATTCTATTCCTTTGTTTCATCTTTTTTTCGATACAATAAAACTTCTCCTTTTCATATATATTTCAAAATATATGTATTTTGTTTTGCATCCTGCGTTTTGAAGGAAAACTTTTTAAGAATTTAGACTATTTAAACAAAATACACAAATTCTTCATAATATTCTTATGGGATTTTACACTAATAAACTTATTTCTTTTGAGTCAATATAAGCGCTCCACTCATCGCAGTCACTATATTAATAAATAATGAACTATAATAGCAGATTGTCTTGAATACCCATCGGTGTTTAATTTTACAAATATTTCATTTTCTGTCAACACTTCATTTATTTTACCTTACAAGGTAATTTGAAAAGAAATAAAAGATATTTTCAATTTATATAATGTTATGCTAATAAGCCAAGTGTTTTTTATTCGATATATTAAATTCTTTTTGCTATACAAAGATTGCCCAGTGTAACAAACTTTTATAACTTATTCATTTTGACTATTTAAAGTGATTGAATTGAACGAGAATCGTAGAAATTCGCAAATCTCAATTCAATGCAAAAAGTCTCGTTTATATTGGAATGCATACATTATTTATACCCCTTGTTGTGCCAGTTATAATCGCCACTGCATTGTTTCCAGGGCCAGATCATTCAATGTTCTACGTATGGTCAAAGAAAAACTCAAAACTTATTGGCATGAATTTCCTGGATGAAATGACAGATCGCGATATCCGTTGGGAAGATCGATCATATTATTTCTTTGTTTATACCTGCGGAAAGAAATTGGAACCTTTGAATGCAGTTCTGGATTTTTCAGTGCCCCAAAATCATAGCGGCCCTGTTTTGGATATCTCAGTCGTGGGTAATTACGTGCACCCCAAAAAGATTAGGAGATCACCAGATTTTGATAAAATGCTGTCGAAATTTCCTTACTGGGCCGATTTAACAGCGTGGGTGGCTGATTATAAGACTTGGGTCATTTAGAAAAAGAAAATAAGACTATATATATAGTGCCACATTGACTGAAAATATGTGTTGATATATTATAGAATTTGGGGACAAGTTAGGGAGCTATTGCTTAATCGGTATGAATCAAATTGAGTAGGCACCAAAAATGTTATAATTTTTTAGAGCTTTGGTTTTTATAATTTATACTTTATTGTTTAAAAAGTATGTCAAATATTTCAATTCATTCAAAAATATTTAGCCTTTAAAATTATCTTTCGTCTCACAAACATTTCATTTTATTAATTGTAATTCAATTTTTTTTTAGAAAAAGGCCATCATGTTTCAAACACAGTGCAGATGATATTTTGAGTATTTTGGCATTGTTAAAATATATAAGGAATAACATTTTATGTATTATTTAGGCAATTACTAGATTGAATATTGAATACTTGGAGTAAATTTACTAAATTATATGATCTATCAAACACTTGAATTTTCACTTTTATTGTCATAACTTGAAACGTTTGGTCGGTATAGCCGACTTCTTCAGACAGACGTTAACAGAATATCATTTTGAAGAACCATATTCTGTTCATAGTCATATGGTTAACGTGTAACATAAAAGTGTAAAACAAATTAATTTTAATCAAGAATTGTAATGTTTTTTATAATTGCAATATTTTTTGAAAAATACAGATTTTTATCTTCTGTGGTTCTTTTTTCAGTATAATCAAATATTCTACACACTTAAGTACCCTTGATGATAATAGCAATAAAACATGAGTTTGTATTCCGGAATTTATTATATAATTAACATAATGTGAGAAATCGATCAACAGTAGAACTATAACATGGAGTAATAAATATTAAAAACTGGTCTTTATTATAATTTAGATTTTAGACTAATTCATGTTGTTAAATACAATCGTGAAACATTGAGCCAAGAGATTTAATTAAATTTAGATATTTCAAGATTATACATAACATATTTCAGTTTGTCTTCAAAATTGTCAATATTTCATCGTCATCAGAGAAATGACATCATCATCAATTCTATTGCATTTATCTGTTATTGCGAAAAGCAGTATTCTATTAAGCTGAATTAGGACAGCAATTCAGCTTCATTTTCATCAAATTACAGTATTTCCACATCTATAATTTGGGGCTGTAATTTATGCGTCAAAATAAAATATTTTTAACCTCATTCGTTACTTGACGCCAATGTTTTCGGCTATAATTATATAACAATTTGTATATACTTTTAATTGAAATTCCTAGAGAATTAGATTCTTATTAGAGAAAATGAGATAGCAGGGGCTCTAAGTGGAATTGAAAGATAAGTTCTCTAAAGGATATGAGAATATCGTATTTTCTTTTTAAAATTGCGCGTATTTATTTGCTCGACCTCTTTTCTTTATATTAATACAGCCTTGCGCACTAAAACCTTTCCAAAACTGGAAATTGTCAAAAATAATATCAATTTACTAATCTGGGAATATTTTAATTAAAGAAGGCCCTTAGTCATAGAGCATCAATAACAGCTAGATGTTATGATTTAGACACGGATTTTTTCGAGGGATTTCGATAGATTTGATCATGGTTGACTTGATTGATAAAATGAATGAATTTGGAATTGATATTGATGGTGACAGCTGAAATATGTTCATCTCTAAGACCGAATATAGACGTCCCGTTTATTCTCTATGTTCATTAATGACATCGGCGGGAGTGTAATTAACTATTTATTACTTTTTGCTGATGACGTTAAGATATTTCGTGTAGTGACAACTCAATTCGATTATCTTTAATTGTAAACTGATCTTGAGTCCATCTAACTTCGTGTGATAAAAATAATTTATCGCTTAACCTGAAGAGTTACTACTATACTTTTACTATCAATCTCTATACGGTAAATTTTGATTATGCAGTAAAAGCTCCTTATTCGCGCTTTAACTATTCGCAGAATATTAAAAAAATGCGACCAAATTACTATATACGCGGCAATAGATTTCTTTATTCGCGGATCTAAAGTTATTTATTATAACTGCTTCAAGAACTTTTTTTTTGGGAAGTTAAAACTTATTAAAAAAAAAAGAATTTAGACTTTGAAGCAGGTCTAGTTTCGGATAACGCGAACTTGAAATTATGCATCCAAATATAAAAGTGACATGTTACCCTCCCAACATGACGGCTTGCTTCAACCTATGGAGCAATGGATAATCCAGGCTCTATTACATTAGATCAATCTTCAAAATTATATTGGATAATATATAATGTGATCCTGATATGAATGTTATGGAATGCTGGAAGGATTTTGACATAGCAAAATGCATAGTAATCATAAAAGTATCATTAGAGTAATTGAAACCATACTCGTACACACTGAATTCACGCTGGAAAAAACTGTGGCCTACTCTGACTGCGGAAAATGACGAAGAATCTCTGCGCATTCAAACTTTGAGTGCAAACATAGCTGAAATTGCGAATGGAATAGGACGAGATGGGTTCGAACAGAAATAATCAAGTAACATTCAGACGTTGCTTGAATCTTAAGATGAAGATTTGACTGAAAACGACTTGGAGGAAATGTTAAATTCACATCCTATTGGGAAAGAGGCTTCAACGAGCACAGGAAACATGACATTCAATTTGAAAATTCGTTGTGAAGATGTAAGAATGGCTAATAAGCATTCTAATTTCATTTATGAAAATAAATTCGTCTTTGGAACGAAGTCTTATTTTAAAGGCAAATTGCTAAAGCCATTGTTTAATATCAGTCTGTATTGAAGGAACCTTTAAAAACTGGCAAGCAAGAAAAATTACAAAATTCTTTAAACCATTGTCTAAGTCTGAATATAATAATTGATCAATCTGATCAAAAACTTCATTCAAATCAATTTTTTAAATTTTGTCACCCAGGAACGTATTCCCTATAATCTCATATAAATTACCATTCTATATTCACGGTTTCTGTATTCGCGGAATATTTTCGGAACGTATACGCCGCGAATAAAGAGCTTTTACTGTAGTATAATCTTTTGAAAAAAAATCATCTTATAAAGACCTATGTGTCCTGTTCGATTCTAAACTAAACTTTTCATCGCATATAAACAAAATTGTGTCAGATGGCAAGAGAAATCTTAGTATGATTGTGCGCAATTGCAAGACTTCAGTAATAGCAGAACTCATATCTGCATTTTCGTGTATAAAATCGTTCATTATTTAATTGAATTGCCGTTTTTGTTCTCTCAATGGAATTTTTTATTTCCCAGAATGAATGTGAGAAGTCAATCATGTTTTCACTTGGACACGCCCAGAACTGATGTCATGATTAAAGCTCCAATATTTCCAATGTGCCATAACTTCAACAGTGTACACTACAGAATCGACTTTTACTCTATGTCTGTTCTTGTTCAAGAGACGTCTTGAGCCAATCTTGTCTGTCTCATAGTAGGTACTATTGTACATGAGTATCTGTATTTACTGTATATTTTGTGATATTTGTATTCTTTAATGTCCTGTAATTGGGCTTGCCTCTTTCTTTGAAGTTGAAATTCTATCAGTAGCTTAAGTTATTTATGAAATCAGTCTACAACTGCAGTTACTGCAATTTATTTTTTCAATAGACATATTTAATTAAGTGGTAACTAGTTAATTTTTTAGATCGACGAATATCTGTCTTAAAATACGTTTCCGTAGTAAAATATTCAGAAACAAATTTATCGATCTCATCAATACTTTAACGTTATTCAGTTCGAGATAGACTACATTACACTATTCTTGTTCTAAGGTAGTAACATCATCTGGAGTTCAGTTTCTTTATAAATTTGGTAAGCTTATAATTTATTCGCAGGAGAACCAAATAACCGAAAATCACTGAAATAAGAGTAACGAGCATTCCAGTAGCTTCGAAAACGAACTTGGGAGCGAAAACGTTCCAAACCATAAGGTGGCGACAGTGAACCGTCGCTGCTAGCATGCTGGCAAACACCTAAAACAAATAAAATTGATGAAAAACACGCATTCAAAGATGTCAATATTGCCGTCAAAGCAATCGTAAATATAAGTTTAGTAGTGTCAGGTTGAATTTAACTGATACCCTAAGTAATCCATACTTGCAGTGCCCACTAAAACGAATTTGCCTTTCATGTGCTCTTTCATTTTATTTGTGGTGCTATTTCTGTTTTCCCCAAAAGACATGATTCACGAAAGCTACAGTTTCCTAGAAATGCGATATAATCGTATAATCATTCCCAGCTATCACCTAGATCAGAACCGTCTTTTATTAACACGTTGATAGTTTCTATAGCGATGGGTTGTTTGGCGAGAAACAGTCGTGGCAATGTTTTCTTTTACTGCGATGACTCTTTCCACGTAACTGTTATTCCATTTCACAATGTCCATCAGCGCAGTTTACTCCCTTTATGTGGGGGCACCAAAATGTCTAGGATAAGGAGAAGATTTTAGGAAAAATTTATAAATCATTGATCTTAATTAGGTTGTTGGTTATTCGATGATGAACTAGGTCTGTTGAGACATGTTTTTCTTTTAAACGTCTTGATAGCTTCAAAAGTATTTTCCTTGAAATAACAATTTGTCAAATATTAATTTGCAATGTTGTTGATATTAAATATAAAAATATTCGTATCAATATTTACCTAATAATTGTAATATTGAATTCGTTTCTCTTCATAGTATAGCTCTTATCCACACAATTTATATATAATAAAATATCTTACTACAATAAATGTGTGAAACCAATGGAAATTAGAGAAAAAGCAAAGTGTTCACAAACAGCTTAAAATGAAGGTGGTGGGGGCATACTAGCGGATAATTTTTGAAGAAAGCTCTAAAATAGCCGATACAGTTAAAATGAAACAGGTAACATCCGCGTTTTCATAAATATTACTATCCAAACTTCATCCCTATGGTTCAGTCATGTTTAATGTTGTTCTGTTATAATTTTCGTTAGAGTTGTGTTCCTAATCTCTACTCTATGTACTCTATGAAGTCCATAACTTACCCTAATTCCGTGGCATGCAAAATACTTGCAGCTACATACGAACACGACGGTGAAAACCTTTTCACTATTCTCAAATAGCACCAGTTCTCCTTGATTCATTATTTCCTTATAGACTTCCCTGTTCTTATTCAGAACAGAAGGAGTCATTATGAAAAGGGTAAAAGGCACGACGACAAAAAGTGGCAGGAGGAATCCCATTATTATGTACGAACAAAATGTGTTCAATATCACAAGCAGGCCTTGAACGTAGTTGTTTGATAGGACACCAGATGTGCCGACGAATGCTGCGTTCCAATCTATGTTGGACCACACTGGTTGGTGACCAGTAGCATAAAAGAAGTAGTGTGATAAGATCACCCATACTAGTATGGAGGTGTTAGATATTTCGAAAAGATCATCTGAAATTTAAGGAAAAAAATTACATAAAAGAAATTACTGAAATTAGTTTTTTTGGGGTTATTCATAACTGTACATTTTTTTATAATAATTTTTTATTTGGCGTTAATTTAAAATATTAAAATTGAAATTACAAATGTACCCAAAGAGATGATATGTATATTTGTGAGAAATTCGCGTATTAATTATATATATTGAGAATCTGAAATGTTTTACTTGCCTATATTTGCTGCATTCTCAATTCTCAACACTGATATCAGAACAAGCATATACATGGCTGTCAAGAACATTATAACCGCAGATGGCGCTTCAGCTTCCCCCAGCAATAAAGCGAACAGAATAGTCAAATTCACTCCAATTACAATAAAAGTTGAACTGAAAACCGTTCCTAAACCATAGATAATTGGCATTTCGTTCTTTGATTTCTCTTTCTCTTCAATCAATCCCTTAATTTTGTTGAAAATTTGAGGTATTACGTTTACATCAGTTGGTAAACCTAAATCCGACTTCCTCGGTAATATGTATAATAGCAAAGGTTGTATGACGATACAAGCAACACCTATTATTGAAGTAATGTACACCACCCAAACCATGTGGTCAGCTCTCCAGGTTGGAATTGAGTGAGTTTTATCATCAAATGGCAATCGATGTAAAATCCAGTATACACCAGTGCATACAACCATCACAACAGGAGCATACTTTGACAAAGTAGCAGACACAGATAAATCGTTCAGGCTGCCACAGTTCTTCAACCAAGTCTTCGTGATTTTGACAAATATGGCTAGGGAAGATAGTGCTATGAACCATACAAACTTAGTTGTTTCCTTGTTGTTGAAGGAGTTCTCAGAAATGCAAGTGACATCTTCTTCCCTGCACTTCTTGAAGTTAATAGATAACCTCAAAAGAATTGACATTCCTATCGAAAATAAAATAAATTTATATTTGATCCATTTAGACGAATGTTTGTCCCTCAAAATATTTCTACAGAAAACAAAAACACCTACGAGTGAGACTGTGGATAACAAAAACAGGAGACAATCAGACTCTTTCTCTATATAACTATTGGAGAAAAAACAGAGTAAATTGAAAGCTAGGACCAAACGGTACGCACCAGAACCAAATTTCTTACGTTCACTTTTCGAATACCAATTTAAACTTATCGTATCCCAATTTTCAGCTATCAACATAGCCAACATAAACTGTGATACCACACCTGTGGCGAAAAATATGGAAGACATTAAGTTGGTAATAACCTCGTAGTAATAAAGCGCTAAAGTGAATAATATTGCGAAAATCAGAGAGACATAAGAACAAATCAGAAACCGACTTAAGAACAGTTCCTTTAAGTAATTCGCCGGTACACCATCTGTTAGAATGAATACGAAGATAATAGACAAGATTAACAACAGTAATCCCCTGGAAATTGAAAACGCATCGAATTGAATCCAGGCTTTTTCGCACATCATACGAACATCTACTATAAATTCAGTGGACATGTGGTGGAACTGTTCGAAAGACTTATCGTTTCTAACCTCATGCATATTAGCTTTGAGAGCCTCAAATTTTGTATATATTTGATTTAGTTTGTCGTTTTCAAATATATCAGAATTTGAGGAGTATTGTCGCAAGTATTTCACAACTTGCTCGACGTTAGACCAGGTGGCATGTAGAGAAAATTTCCATTCAGCTACTGTAGGATGATTCAAGATCGGTAATGCCTCAGGCAGTATTGATCCTAGATTTGAGAATGGTATTGGTACGCCCAACACCGATGCTAATGTTGGTACAATGTTCACTTGTTTAGTCGCAGTGGTATTCTGTGGTATAGACAGGGGTACCTTCGAGTAAATGAAGAGAGCAGAATTGACTTCGTTCTCTGTTTCTCCACCATGATCACCTGTAATAAAATCGATTCAGTTTATAAAGTTTATATAATAGAGCAGAGTACTAACTTCGTGTATGAAAATTAACTTGATGCTACTGAACCAGTTTAGAAAAATGCATCAAAGGAGATAAGGTCTAGAGTTATAAATTAGAAACTGCAAGTGCATTTCAGTATTTTCCTAAACAGTATAATTCATACTTAGATAGTATGAATTATAGATTATCATAGATTAATGATAAGTTTTCTTAGAGACACTTCGTACTATGAACAAATAAGATCAAAATAAGATTTATTGATCAACTAAGCCAAGATTTCCCTTAATTTTCAACAGTCAAAGTAGTTCTCAAAATCATGTGATATATTCAAAACTCTACTTTTCAACAATTTTAGTGGTTACTTAAAATATGAAAAACATTTAAAAATTTTCAGTTCTCACCTGTATTTGTCATGCCATGATCACCAAATACGTAGAGAATCATATCGTCAGCCATATTTTCAATCACTTTCCTGAAAAATGTTGAAATTTCAATTGGTTTTTATAATTAATGAAGTAACTGAGGTTTAATTCTCGCTTTCCTCTTGATCATATATGATTAAATATTAATTTAAATCTATTGGCTTAATGTTTCACATATACCACATATATAACATTAAGCTAACAGTTTGGTTTAAATTATTAATTTGCGTCTATTCCATGAAAATTAATCTGTAAAAATTAATTTGTTATTTACTCAGCAAACATTTCGCAGTTTTTTTTTTCAGAAAAAACAAAACTCTAATATTCTTGGATTAAATAATTTTGGAAAATAAATGTAATCTATTTTGTTAAAATCAAGTTGGTATTAATGTTTGCGAATTCAAGATTTGTTTGACGGTTATGATGATGAATTGAATTATTCTATGGTTTGATTTGATTTCGCGCTTAATATCATTTATAAGTACCCCACTGAAAGTTTAGGATAGAAGTATTTAAGTTTAAACTCTATAATTTTTCTGAACTCATCTCACTGGACAAATTACATGACCAAATGAACACGGAGAAACTTCTCTTAAAATGCGGCATTTGTGGACTTCCACTGTCAGTTCCTCCAATATATTACAATAGTGCAATCGGAAGTTTTTGTGGACGATGTGAAGAGCTGGCAGCTGAACAATACCCGGATCTTACATTTGAACGACAGGGGCTGTATGAAGAAATAGCAGAATATTCCGTATTTCCATGCTCCTTCGAAAAATTAGGCTGCAAAGCTCAAGGGAACTGGATGACTATTTCGAATCACGAAATGACTTGTCTTTTTAAAATTACGGATGTTATGTGTCCTTTATCTCATGAAAAATATAAGGAGTGGTGCAGTTGGGTTGGAGATCATACAAAATTATCCAAGCATATTCTAAACATGCACAAAAATTATTTTCCAAAATCACTTGAAATAACTATGACAAGACAATTTGTTAGTAAAATTTGTTTTTCAGAGATAAATAAGAATATTGTTATGATAAAGTTCGATTATAAAGAACACTTGGGGAGTTTTCATTGCTTTATGTTCAGTAATATGAATTTTAATGATTGTCAAATGTATGAATATAACATTTGCATTTATGGAAATACTATAGATAATCTTTTAACATACAAAGGTGAAAAATTAGAGCATATGTCTAGAAATTACAGTGTTGTAAATACTGTTCCAAGTTTGGTTGTCCCAATTTCAAGTTTAGACAAACTTTTTCAGAAATTCAAAGAACTAACCATTAAATTCTGTATTAGGAAGGTTGGTGCCATAAGTGCATCTAGTAAAATTTCCTGGTCTAATGTCACAATGAATAAACCTTCAGAAAGCACTGTACTGAATATGAAAGTTATGCACGAGTTAGAATGCCCAGTATGTGCAGAGTTGATGGCTTCACCAATTTATATATGTGAAACGGGTCATAATGTGTGCAGCACTTGCAATATGAAGGTTAATGAATGCCCTATTTGTAGATCAAGTATGTTGGGTAAGTTTGTTAATTAAATAACTCTTTAAAATTTCATAAAATTATTGTCTACAAAGGTTGGACTTAAATCAGAAATATGAATAAGTTTATTCACTGCATGATTTGTTAAATATATGTTTAAAACAGCATATAACAACAAGAAATTAATAATTTTTGTTAGCATCAACTTTTCACATACTTCATTCAGTAATGTCTCATAAAATATAAATTTATAATAGTTTCATATATTTACATTGTTTGCACTCAATAACTTTTTGAGGTATGTGTTTTCCAAACAATTTTAGTATTTTATTACCGAAAATCCAGATTTTTACAATTTTTAATTTTCAGGAGGAAGAAATTTCACCCTAGAAAAGCTTTCTACTATAGTGACTGGTCCCTGCATCAACAGAAGCAGTGGTTGTTCATATGTTGCTCCAATTTCAAAAGTGAAAGCTCATGAAAGAAATTGTTTTCTCGCAAAACGAGACTGCATCCTCAATACATGTAAATGGAATGGAAGAATATTAGAAATACCAGAACATTTGGAAGAAGAACATTCCTTTTTGGAACCAAACAATATTTACACATATGACCTAAGCAAAGAATCTGATCAATTTATGTTCCTTTATGATGACAAAATTTTTATATTTAGTGTTGATTTTGAACTGAATCAACCATTCAAATATGGTATACATTGTTTTGGAGGTGAAACTTTAGAATATTTTTATGAACTTAAAATTATTGACCCTTTTACTGAATGGACTCTGCTGACTATACGTGACAATTGTGAACCCTTGGGTTATAATTTTGAGAAACTCTCATACACCATAATGACAATACCTTTTTCAATGATATATCCACTGGTTCAAGATTATGGACAATTGAAGTTCAAAATAGATATCCAAAGAATTGCAGACTAGGTAATTATTTATTTTGAAAACTATTATTAGAGCAGGGATTTTCATTTCTAACTATTATTGAGAGAATAATATTATTTATAAATGTTGATTTTTTTAATGTAGATCGGTACATTTCAATTATGAAAAATACTTTTACACAATTTAAAAGAATTAATTTTATTTTATAATTTGAAATAAACAACATAATTAGTTGATATAAATAACTTAATATATGCCATTTGAGTAAGTTCAAAATTTTAAGGAATATAATCATTACAATATTTATTTTTTGTAAGTCAAAAATACTTTCGCAAGATGCTCAATAATTTGATACTCCACAATGAATATACTATGTAGATTTATTATATATGGGAAATAAAAAATCTGTGGGTATGTGAATTGACTTGGTTGTTATAAATGGTAGTTTATAACAACATATAATTGTTACAGTGTAAAAAAAAATAAACCTACTTACAGTGAAGTGTGAAAGATTATTTCCTTCATCTTTTTTTCTTCTAAATCATCATTTGGTTATCATAGTATTATTTAGTAATATATTAATTCAATTCAATTAATATACTCGTACTGACAAACTTCTAAGTAATTTTCTTTACTTACTCAATTACTGTATTCATTTCTCTTAGTTTCCTTTGCATCTCTGGATGATTAGAACCATACCTATGACCAGCATGGTCTACTCCTAAATAATGACCAATCAGTAGGCTCCAGTCCTTTTTTGATAGCTCAGGAAACAAATTTTCTGATACACCTTTATCCACAGTGTCCAAATCCCTAACATTAAACGAAGGGAAAGGATAAGACCTCTTAAATCTATTTGGATATAAACTTTCCCATGTATCATCTCCCATAAATACTATATTCTGGTTATATCTTAAAAGCTGAAAAGTATTGTATAATGTTAACAAAAGTTAAGTTCACTGTTTATACATATAATATATTTATATGGTAATTAAAAGTATGCTCAGATATTCTACCTGATCTATCAAATTATCTTCTTTAATTTCAGTAGAAGCAAAATTGGAGCTTGCATCAATGAATGTTGGTAAGCTTCCCGTGGTTAAGCCTTTTAACCTTTGCATTGTTGTGGTTGGCGGATCAGCAATGAATTTGAATAGTCTTGTTCTTTCAGGAGCATCTTGTAGCATTTTTTGAATAATGGGCATATTATTTTGGAATAGCAGTTTATTTTCATTTTTTGTATCCATTAATGTGAAATCATATCTTAAGGCATCTATAATGATTACTATTACTCTAGCTCTTACTGGCAGGCATATCTGAGGTGTGGTATTAAAATTCCTAATTATATTTTCTAGTTTGTCATCTGCTGAACATGAAGGGTTAAACCCTATGTTATTTTCATTGTTAGATATTAGCGACACATCTAACGATGAACAGAAATTATCAGAGTATCTCGAACATGATGAATTGAAATTTAAGCTTTCTTTTGTGAGTAAAAATCCTTTGGTAAATAATAAGATTGAAGAAACTATCAAGTAAACAAACCACAACAGAAAGAAAAAATAACTCCAAAACATTTTGGACTTCTGAAGTCCAGATAGTCACACGTTTTGTAACATATTTAATAAAAGTCTTGAATTTCATTGAATTATCTCATGTATCAACAATTTTGTTTCCATTTCGGTGACGACATAACCTTATACAATTATTGACATTGGTATTTCGTTTCGATTCGATGTAGGAACCATAGAAACAATTATTTGTGTATAAAATGTTGATGATTTGATGCACTGAATTAAATTTCATATAACTGATACTTCTTCTTACTATATATTGTTACGATTAATCTGTGTTCTTCTAGAACAGTGCTTCCAAATCTTTTTTTACCATGCCCCACCTTTCTAAAATTCTTATGCCCCCGAAAAGAATGAAAAATAAAAATTAAGAAGTGCGAAAGGGTTGAACTTGTGCCTAGTCTATTTTCGAATTGCTTTCCTTAAAAATCAAATTGCTCTCCTGCGAGGCTTGGGCTCCACATGTGTTCTGTTAGAACACATTCGTGCTCTATTAGTTTACTGATTTTCTGACAGTCCTAAGTAAATGTTCAGAATATTATCTACTCAAGAATTACTGTAAAGGTTGATGAAATTGAATTTGACTGTATTTCTCTTTTCTTTATGTAAGTAATTTTGTTATTCAAATATTAGTACCGCAAGATTTTGTCAGTCCGAAGTAGACGTCGTAATAGTGGAATGTATGTCGAAATTGTTAATTGAAATCAATAGAATTCGTAGTATGAGCACATCTTCTATACATTGCATCACTTTGTGCAGCTGTCAGTCAGCATACTCCGTGTGGAAATAGTCACATAGTCTTGATCTCTTGGTAGTCCTTTCAACTCCGTTTTAAGGGTGGTGGTTATTAAACTTTGGAAGAAATGTTATATTTCGCTGCAGGTTGTCAACATCAATTCTGCTACACTTTACTATTCAGAATGAGTAAGCAAGAACTGAACGGACGTAAGTATTGATTGCCTTGAAGTAACTGTCAGCTTGTTAACTGATAAGCTTATTGGTTTATTGCTGCTTGAATTCAGAGGGGATTTCTTCCTTCAACAAACGATGGTCGATTCTTTGCGACTGTTTCATTCCCAAGTATTTATTGGTGTCTCCCTCATGTATTGACTATATGATTTCCATTTCGTATTTTAAAATCCTCCTGGTGTACTTCACCCTTTTTGACACTTAAGGTGCGACATTTACCCATACCAAATTGCATTTTTATATTGGTGGAGAATTCATCTACAATATTCAGCATTTAATCCATTTGTTGCTTGGTGCTGACAATTGGCTTCAGGTCGTCCATATCGATGATTGACTTTGATGGGTTTCATGTTGTTATGTTTGATGGAAAATCCGTTGTTATTGTTCAATTTTTGCGATTGTGGATTCATTGCCAAGCAGAGCCAAAGAGGGCTCAAAGAGTCTCCCTGAAATATCCCCTTATTAATTGGCATGGCATCTGTCGATATATTACATTTAACTCCATCCTTCAACTGCTCCATATGATGTTCAATAAATGGTTATTTGATGAGGGGAAGTTCCCCTCAAGATGGAAGGTTGCACAGGTTGTTCCGGGGCACAAGTCAGGCGATAAAAACGATGTAAAAAATTATAGACCTATTTCAGTATTATGCCATATGTGTAAGATATTTGAGTCCATAATCACCAAAAATCTGTTTTTTCAAACTAAAAACTAGCTAACTCCCATGTCAACATGGATTTTTCTCTAGTCGGTCTGTTATGCCCAAACGTGCTGCCTTTCGTACAGCGGAAATTGACGAATTTCGAGGAGGGAATATCTGTATGTGACTATACACTGACTTCTCCAAGGCTTTTGATAAGGTCCACCACCCAACACTCATGACAAAACTGGAAAATTTCGGGATGCACGGAGATCTCGTGGGTCTTCTCGGTTCATATTTGAACGACCGAAGACGGTATGTGGTTGTGAATGTTTCCACATCAAATTCCTTACCGGTGACATCAGGTGTACCACAGGGTTAACATCTTGGTCCACTTCTTTTTCTTATGTTTTTGAATGATATTGACGAATGTTTCAGATATACCGATATAGATCTTTATGCGGATGATCTCAAAGCAGATTTCTTCAAACTTCAAGGATTATTCTCTTTTACAGTCCGATCTTAATGCATTATCTGACTATTGCAACCTCAAGTTGCAGCTGAACTTGAACAAATGCCATCATATTCTTTTCTCCAGAAGTAAAAAATCTTCATCTTCATCTCTTCCAATTTGACATTGTCAGGTCAATGTTTGACTGAAGTCAGTTCAGTGAATGATTTGGGTGTTAAACTTGATAAGAAACTTACTTTGAATTGTTAATTGAAGGAATCGTCCAAGAGGCTCGCTGAAATCTGGGTTTCATATTACGAATGACTAGGCCTTTTGGTCGACTTGAGTCTGTTATTCCCTTGTATTCCTTTGATCTCACAATTCTATTGTGAGATCCAAGTTAGAGTACTAGTCGGTCGTCTGGAATCCAAATTATGATAAATGCACGAATAGATTAGAAAATGTTCAACGGAAGCTCATTAATGCTCTTAATTTCCGTTTTAACAGGTACCGTCATGGATTCTCATATGAGAGTAACGTGGAATTTTATGGTTTGGAATGTTTGAGTTTGAGACGTGAGTACTTTGATATATGTTTCTCCTACAAATTACTTAAGGACTCAATAGATTCTGCTGCATATATGAGCCTTATAAACTAATTGTTCCCCACATGTAGTAAGAAATGGTACAATACTGGTTGTGGGCAAAGCAAAACAAATTATATGTTGAATTCACCCATCCATAGATCTTTCAATAGGCTAAACTTTATAGTTACCAAGATAGTTACCAAGGTCTTGATAGAGACCAACTGGGATATTTTCTCTCTGAATTTCATAACTTTTGAGAGACATTTGAAAAAGAGATTATTTAAAGGCCTATAATAGAATAATTATCAGTTTTTTATAAAGTTACTCTTAATGATTTATTTATCTAATCTTTTTTAGTAGAATTAGGTATTTTGCTTGTAGATGAAATATTTAACTCAATGCATCGAAAACTTTATTTCGATGAGATGTATGAAAAATTTCTAGTTATGAGATATACATATTAGATACACGTTAGTTTATAGGTAATTAACATTTGTAATATGTGCTCCTCTATTATAGGACAGTTTTAAACTGTCTGTTGATTGAGCCCTTGTATGTAAAAAATAAAATAAAACTCCATTCAGGTGTATTGTGGTCTTTATAATAATAATATTTATTTTAGCATTAGCTATTACAAAATCATACATACATTCAGGTTCAAAATATATTATTTACAATTATATGTTTAAAACGATCTTGGCTAATTTACTCCTATTTACCTGAGTTACCTTAAGGTCACTAATTGTTTTTATGGAGCTAGGAAATTTATTAAATGCGTCGAATCCTTCATAAAGTATACTATTCCTACGTTTTACAATTATTTTTTTCTTACAATTACTGTGAAGTTAGTCCGAAAGTACTAACACATTCACAGTAATTGTAAGAAAAAACCTTTTATAGTGCCTTGCTATATAAACTGTTAATTTTTGTACTATTTTAGCCCTGAAGAAGAAAATAAACATTTTCGAAAGCTTGGAAAATACTAAAGAGGTAACTGATTTTCCTGTCCTAGACTGCAATCCCAATTAAACACTGAAAATACATATCTACAGTCGTTAAACATTCAACTATATATAAACATATATATATATATATATATATATATATATATATATATATATATATATATATATATATATAAGAAAATGAACACTAGAACATTCATTCGAAAAATTCAAATTAATCAAGAGAATGTTATAGTAGAGCTAGATATGTGAACGTGTATGATGTGATGCCTCCATTATCCTTCAAGGGATAAATGTTAGAGAAATATTGAAATCGATGCCACACCTGATGGAAGTGCGAGACATATATGTTTCGTTCTGCAAGGAACTCGTCAGTCGCACCACGTCCGTCGAAGTGAGGCAACGATTTCAACCCCCAAGCATCTTCTTGTGACTCCAAGTGGAAGACCGTAGAGTTATGAATACTCCACAATTCCATCTATGGGAATCAGTAGAAAACACCTCGCAGATTATAGACACACCAAGCATCGAAATTTCACATATCTTCTATACCCGTAGGTATCTACTAAATTGCAATGTCTATTTGACAAATATCATCGAACGATGTTTTTAAATGTCAATAGGTTGTTAAAAATATCGGCGAATAGGCCCCTGAAATACGGGAATAAACGCGAGCGTACTACTAACGCAACCTAATGACATTTAAAAACATCGTTCGATGATATTTGTCAAATAGACATTACAATTTAGTAGATACCTACGGGTATAGAAGATATGTGAAATTTCGATGCTTGATGTGTCTATAATCTGAGAGAGGTGTTTTCTACTGATTCCCATAGATGGAATTGTGGAGTATTCATAACTCTACGGTCTTCCACTTGGAGTCACAAGAAGATGCTTGAGGGTTGAAATCGTTGCCTCACTTCGATGGACGTGGTGCGACTGACGAGTTCCTTGCAGAACGAAACATATATGTCTCGCACTTCCATCAGGTGTGGCATCGATTTCAATATTTCTAACATTTATCCCTCGAAGGATAATGGAGGCATCATATCGTACACGTTCACATATCTAGCTCTACTATAACATTCTCTTGATTAATTTGAATTTTTCGAATGAATGTTCTAGTGTTCATTTTCTTAAATATTTCATTCAGTGCCATAAGCACAAAAAATTTATATATATATATATATATATATATATATATATATATATATATATATATATATATATATATATATATATATATATATATATATATATATATATATATATATATATATATATATATATATATATATATATATATATATATATATATATATATATATATATATATATATATATAACAGAAAGTATTTGCGCTGTTTAACTGACATTAGTTTTGAACAATTTAGCATGCTTTGGATTGGAGTATATCTATTATATTTCAAAATTGTTCGCATAGCTCTATTCTGTAACTTTTGTAGCTATTGAGTTTTTTCTTTACTCAATCCCAATAACAGCGTGGAACAAATATTCAAAGTGTGGCATAATTATGGACTTGAAGAGCAATAACTTCATATATGTGTTAGATTTTTTCCAATTCTTTTGAGAAAATTGATTTTCTTGGTGATTTTAGACGATATCAAGTCGACTCAATTTCTCATCTACATAACTCCTAAGTGTTTCACAAGTTTTACCCTTTCAATGTTCTGCTTTTCAATCGTAATACTTATATTTTCATTACTATTTACCTTAAGAATTCTACTTGTACCAAAAACTAGAAATTTTGACTTTGTTACATTCAGCGATAAACTGTTAGCCATTCATTCATTACAAACACCCATTCCTTCAGCGGGTCTCGAACCCGAGTTCTACCGCACCATAGTCGGGTGTTCTATCGACTAAGCCACGGATACCGGTTCTTTTACGAAGACTGTTCTGGTAAGTTAATTACAGAGCAGTCAATTCTGTATTTTTTATTAATTATTTTTCAAGTATTTCAGATTATTATTATTATATTCGGCAATCCGTCCGCACGCCACTGGAGCACGTGCAGAAGGTGTACGACCCTCCAAAGTTTTCGGTTATGATGTATCTATCTGCATGAATGGAACCTGATAAGATGCCCGATTAAATAACGAAAATCGAACTACACAGTAAATATTGGAACGATTAAACAAATCGGATATCCTGCCATATAACGGACTTATCGCGGCAAACAAGAAGCCTTCCTTTATTCCGAAAAAATCCTTTTATCTGCCAAAGGTCACAGTCGATTTTTTAAGCGTGCAGTTCAAGATAAGGGACTTGTTGCAGCGGATATGCTCTGAATCATGCATTGTTATTTCCATTCATTGTTAAAAATTTTCTTTCCAGTTGTAAACGAAGCTTTTCATGTTGTTGAAATGCGTTTTTCGGTGGTGTTTTTTGCGATCGTTAATTCGTTTTTGGTCAGTGGGGCTGAAAATTTGACAACGTTGCAGTGAGTACTTTTCGTCTAATTTGTGATATAATAATAATAAAACGATAAATATTTGAAAATTAAGTGAAAGCTTTACCTAAAATAAACTCTTTTTCAAACTTATGCTCAAATATTTTAATACTAGTAGTAGTTTTCAAAGAACTAGGTAAATTATTGAACCCATTAAATCCGTCATAATATATATTATTTTTAGATTTATAATCCTATAACTTTGGATAAAAGTGTTAGTTCTTCTAGTATTATACCCACGCGCATCGCTTACATTCGTTACATTTTTATAACGTTTAAGGAAGCAACTGAATTTTAGTTTTAGATATGAATATGCAACGAAGAGCAGTCTTTGTTTAACAGGCATTCGCTCCAGAGAGATCAGCATATTTTTAGCTGGGATATATTTACTGCACTTTGATATTGTTTGCTTGCCCTATTCTGTAGATTTTGAAATTTTTCTGGACATTTTTGATGATCTAGTTTTTTCATCTAACATAATACCTAAATGATTAAATGTTTTTACTCTTTCAGTTTAACTCATTTCTCTCTATATTTTCTGTTCTTTTGTCTTTAGCTCATTTATCTTTATAATCATATCCTTATTTGTATTAATCTTAAGAGTCCTACTTGTACCTAAATTTGTGAAGTTAGATTTTTGCTCATTTAGGGATAAGTTATTGTCACATAGCCATTCATAAATTCATGGAGGTTCTCTATTGATCTACTCTGTCATAAAGCATAGCATCATCAGCGAATAAACGTATAGAGCAATTTATCACATGGAGAACAATATCCTTATATCAATAAATCAAAAACATCTTCAAAAATGTCAAAAATATTTCATATATCGTCCACTACAATATTATGTATTATGTGTTCTATTCATTAATTAGTTCACATGGAATTTCAACACGTATCTCCCTCTTCAGTTAATATCCTTTTATATAAGAACAACGGACCTGGAACAGTTCCTTGAAGTATGCCAAAGTCTACTTCCGTCGTGTTGAACTAAACTTTTTGTGTTCGTGAATCTAAATAGTATTTGAATCAATTGTTTGCTACTCCCTCAAAGCATGCAAACCAAATAACTAAAATAAAACTATTAACGACGCTGTTTTTAGAGAAATAAAACTGATATCTATCGTTTATCACATTTGTTCCACAACTGTACAAAGACTTTCGATGAGGAATTAATTCAGGTTCAACTTGTATGGTAGCATTTTGAAAAAAATTCAGAAAGTTTAATTAGAATAGCAGAGAGTCGTATCGTTTCAAGAAATTACTAACCATAGACAAAATTACAAATAAAATAACATTGAAATTAATAAGTACAATTGATTTGAATAATACAATTTGTATTAAAGTTTAACAATCCAAGAGCACGAAATTGTCATTCAGAAGCGTTCTTCTTTTATTAAATTGATTTTTTTTAATTTCTTTTTGTATGGATCTTTTTCATTATATAAATATTTTTTTGAAAAAGTTCGTATGTGTTTAGTATTTTTATTCAATAACATACGATGTATATTGTAGCTTTTTCAAAACTGAAAATGTTTGTATTTCAAAATCTGAGGGACGTTATCGTGGCGTTACGAAGTATAACGGCAAATTACAAGAATTTATACTTTGCCAACGAACATAAAAATCTTGAGATTTGTCCAAAAATCCTCTCGAAATGAGTTGACAGAAAGTTGAATTTAAGAGTCTTTTATAAGTTTTTGGAAAATTGATACTTCAATTGTTCTTTTCTTTTTCTTTCATTTTCCTCTAAAAGTTTTTCAGTGAACACTGCATCCGAGAAAATTAAAATTCTCATTGAAACCTTGTACAGTTACACAAAGGCTGAGAAATCAACAAACATTGAGTTTCTATTTTTCAAATGATGTTTTTACAAATGATTTTCACCATTTGTAAGCAGTACGAACTCCAAGAGATTTTATCGGTATTCATTTTACTTCCACAAAAAATTTATCTAGAAACCTCCATTTTTTGACCTCCATTGTCATTCAAAATGGAGGTTCAAGAAGTATCCTCCCTTTCTTGTTTTTTTCAATAGTAAAATATCTATTACCTTTCTTCTCAGTCCACTGGTCTTATAAACTGCGGATACTATCAATCAGATTTACACTAAGGTTTACTTAACTCAGACTTTGTAGAAGTCTCATAAGTTATCTCATCCACTCAAAAAAATATTGCTTCTTTGTAAGAGGATGTCCGACATTTTCATCATTGTTTGTTGTAATGGTAACTGTCATAAGGTAAAATATCTATTTAATGATTGAATTTTCTATGCCACCTACTCTTTAACTAACTCACAGGAAGTGCGATCTGGTTATAATGAGGTTTTTTTAATTCAAGTTTCAAGTAGGTCAGTTCTAGAATTATCCAAACAGGATGTCACTCAAAAAAACTAATATAGATTTTTTATGATAGATTAGAATACAATAGTGTATTTGCATATTTCATGGTTGTCATTATTCTATGATTTCTAGATGTTTTTAGCATTCTTATTGCTTCTAGATGTACTACTAAGCTGTTCTGTTATTCTCGATTAAATGGACACCGTGTCCTATGATTGGTACCTAATTGTTTTCGTATTCAAAATCTGAACTGAAAAAATCGAATGAAAGACTTTGGATAAAATTTTTTTCTATTAAATATTAAATTAAATTAAACTCTTGGCTTAATGTTTCACGATTTATTTAACAATATGAAATAGTTAACATGTTTCGAGCGTTAGCTTGAAAATGAGCTTAATTTAAAAGAGTTTAATTAATTTAATATTCAATTATGTTTCACCAAGAGTTAAGCGAGAATTCAATCTCAGTTATTAAAATTGTTTTCGTTGATACTGATAACTTTCCATTATTGACATCTTTTTTTGAAAGTATTCAATATTTTTTCAGAAAAAATTAGTTTTGTATTCGAAATGTCTTTCATTCCAGAAATGTTCCGGAGGAGTATAGAGTGTCTCATCCTGGTTTTTTCCTTACTATCCCGCAAAGGTTGATATCAGGAAGAGATCAAAGGGTGTGTTTAACAGTCCACGATGCGACACCCCCAACAAGGGTGAAAATTGATTTGAAATATAAGGAAATTCATCACTACACCGATAAAGTTATGGAATCCGGTAGGTACATCTACGAGTATTAGTCCATATTCTAGATTTAGGTTGAAACAATGAAAATAAATATCATAAATGGGTAGTAAAGAATAAATATCATATAAAGAGTAGTACATATATGAATAGATTTATAGTGTTTCATTGTTTTTTAATGTAATTGAGTTGAAGAACAATGATCTACTTTGAAATTAGAAAAAATGGAAATTTCTGATTCAGTAATACTTTGAGAAAGATTTCCTGAAGAATGATGAATAGGAAAACACTTGTTTGTTGTCTAGTTTAATAAGAAAAACGTGAAAATTCTATTTCAATAAGAAGTAGATAATAGATATATTCTATTATCGAGTTACAGTTATCCAAAATAATTGGTCGTTATTGACACTTATAAACTTTTACAGTAGGTAATGAATGTTATGAATTGATAAACAAAACATTAATATATTGCATTATATTATTCTATTTCAAATAATATAATGAATATTTCCAAGAATATAATGAACCATACATCTGAAACGCAAATTTATCAGTGGGGTACAGTTTAGACAGGGTTAACCTGTCTCTAATACCTGTTTTCTATTCTGTTTTTAATAGCTGTTTCGGGCAGATAACAAGTTATCAAGAGCTCAAAACCATTAACTCATATGTGTATCATTAATTTTGTGTAATTTATGCAAAATATTTCCTTCATTAGATAGAAATATTTCAAGCTGATGAACGGATTTCTTTGAATATATTCAATTATTGATATATCATTTTGTGAATAGACATTTCTTAAGATATCAATTTTATTTCACCTGTGAAATGCTTTTAAAAAGCGTAGCATTTTCCATGAGTTTCGAATAATGGCGGTACACTTTTATATTAGGTTCGCAGAAAAAAAGCGCATCCGCCATTTTATAAAAAACAATTATTGTAAGCTTTCAGTTTTCATTTATAAAATGAAAAAACATACGGACCTTCTGCTACATTATATATATATATATATATATATATATATATATATATATATATATATATATATATATATATATATATATATATATATATATATATATATATATATATCAATGGTTCACACCTTGCTGAGCCAAGTTACCAAACGACGAGCTATTATAGTATATATATATATATATTTTAACTCGTTATGTTATCCTGATAGAATGACTCAGTTTAGACACTGAAATGGAATTTTATGTTAATTTCTCAGTGCATTTCGGTCGTTACAATGAACAATGAGAATAGCTTAAAAAATAAATTGAAACAATCAAAGTCCGTACTATATCACGTAACACAGTAGGCACCTAATATATTACAGTAATTAAGACATTCGTTTTGTGAAAAAACCTTGAAAGTGCTTTTTAAAACGCACATGGCGCTATGTTTCTATCGCGCGATATTTCGAATATTATCGAACAAATTTTAAGTAGCGAAAATATCTTGAATTAAAAGTATGAAACTGCACCGATTATGCAACTTAAGATACTGTGGTATGTTATTTGTGTTGCCGACACCAAGATGGTTTTCACCACGATACATAAACGAGTGTATAGTTGGTACTTATCGTGTTATGACGTTAGACGTCAGGATGTGTAAAGCCGGGCGAGGGATGAGCATTATAAAAATGGGAAATATAATATGTTACATTGGAGTCAGGTAGAACATTTGATACATGAATAAGAGAACACCTAAGAAGCAGCAAAACAAAAATTGAGATTCTACATTCGCAAAGCATTGTATCGACAACCAACATAATTTCAACAACAATTACGAGATCATACACATAGAAAACAAAGGACTGAAACTTAACGAAATTAATATATACAAAAAAACCGATTCAGGACTTAATGAGCAACTCGACGTTAACAACTCTCCCCTACGAAACCTTAGGTTTAGTAGGAGTATATATACTAAGTTAATTCATTTTTGAACTCAGTGTTCATCCACCTGATGAAAGTATTGTATACCGAAACAATAGTGGACGATATATGAAATATTTTTAAATTTTTAGTAATGTGTAGTATTAATAAGTTGTCATGAAATTTCAACACGTATCTCCTTCTCAACCAACCATTTTACAAATGTAGGAGTACTCCGAATTTCAGAAAATTTATTTTTTAAATTAATGAATTCTAATAATTACTTCAATTTATCAAATCCATTGAAATAATTAACTAATTTCAATGTGTAATCACTTAAGACGTGGTCTTTATGTCATTCCTCTTTACAAAATACTAAACTCTCGGCAGTACCTCTTACGTATATTTACTTTAGCTATTTTGTACTTATCGAATCCAACTTTTCAAGGTTACAGCTGTTTCGACATTAAGGTACCCATACACAAGCGGAATTCCCCTCAATACGTTAGTGTCAAAGTTCAAGTTCAACTAGATGGCATTGTTTACGGCTCCCACAATCAAGACCCTGTGCTGATATTTCCAAATAAAGAACACACGTTCATAGGACTGGACAGGACCAATTATAAACCGGGAGATAGAATTCGAATGAGAATCTTGATATTGACACATGATCTTCTTCCACCAGAACAATACAAGGTGAATGTTGAAAACAACTTTATCATTTATTCTGTATATATCATTAACAAACAACGCTCATAAACAGATGATTTCAGCGATTACATTAATTGCTTGACAATGGACTCTCTAAACCTGTCGTCACATATATTAACTTTTTATTTTCAACTTTATCGAAAAAAGTTATATAAACAAAATTGTAGATAAAGCAATTTGTCACAAATTATTAGCCAGCAAATTTTTGTGCTATTAATAATTTGTGAGATAGAGAAAAGGTGTTAGCAAGTTTTTTTCAATATGGTGCCCGCTGTACAAGGGGTACAACCCCACACACTTGGAGTTAAGCTCCTATAGTGACCCCCCACGAATATTCTAAGAATGAAATTGCGTCCTACCAGAAACGCAAGGTGCAATATAACTTTCAATGAAATATACATTTATACTAGAAATATATTTGGTACATAGCAAAACTATTGCCGATTTGTTTTTAATTATTCCGATCATTTCAGATAAGAGAAATCAGGATTCGTAATCCAATGGACATTTCGGTGGCTGTTTGGGAGAATATTTCAACAACGGCAGGACTTGTACAACTGGAACATCAGATTTATAAAGACGCCATTGTGGTAAAGAAAAATTTGTTTGAACATTTCAGAATGTATATGAGTAATACTGGCCCCAATTACCTTTTTAACATTTTATACGTACAAGATAGTAGATAGTTGAGTCGGAAAAAGGTGCTTTAGTTGTCTGATTTCCACACAAATTGTTCCCTAAAATATGAGCATAAAAAAATATAAAATTCATATATTAATACTAATATATGAATTTTATTTCGATATTCGATTTATTTCATTTATAGAATGTAAGTCAATAGATAATGTTTATGTTGTAAATAATATTGAAATTTTAGAAATAAATGATTAATGGTAAAATATTCAAATGTGTATTTTGAAAATATTTGTATAGACTAATAACGATTTGAATTGATTTTAAAAATATATAGAATTTAATGGGAATCATTTCATGGATTGGACACGTATTTCACATAACAATTTTTATGTGAAATACGTGTTTGTTATTTTTTTCTTTTGTTTGATATTTGTTACGTACAAAAATAATTGGAATTATATTTGAAAAATAATTGATGAATTATTATGAATCAATAAGGAGAGCACTAAGACAACTCATTAGGGGTATTTATTAAAAAAATAATGATTAAAAGAATTTGTTTTTAACCATTGTGAAAATTTATTTCGTGAAGTTTTTGTTGTGAAGTTATTTTGTGAAAAATTATGAATTATTAAGAAAAAGGCACTAAGCTGTCAACATTGGTTACTTCCAGAGTACCACTTCTCCTTTTTATTCATTGAATCTTTATCAATTTCCAGGGTAAATGGAGGGTGGAAGTAAACGGCGTTACCAAGCATTTCGAAGTTAGTAAATATGTTTTGCCAAGGTTCAGTATCGACATTATTCATCCAAAGAGTATCTTCTACAATATAAGACACTTGGAACTGAAAGTATGTGCAAAGTACACTTACGGAAAGGAAGTTAAAGGAAAAGCATTTGTTAAAGTTTCAGATTCTCATGGAAATATGCAGCCCTTTATGAAATTCGTCTGGTAAGTACAGTGTAAATTACTGAAAAATATCAAATTGGAAGTTGAAAATTAAATTGAAGTTAAAATTAAAGCCAAGGGTATTTTTTTCTTTCAATCAACTTCATATTTATAGATGACAAACGGATGTGCAGCTTTCAAAATTAAAAACAGTCAGTTGAAATTGTTGGACATCAAAATGAAATATCCCATGTATGATCCGAAAGTTCAACTACACGTCACCGCTACGGCCATAGAATATGGTACCGATAAAATCGAGATCGAAAATGTGAAAATACCCGTCGACTTGAAGCAGTACCAACTTAAGTTCGTGTCTGAAAATATTTTTCAGCCAGGGTTGCCGTATCATGGAAAACTTCAACTAACAAACGTTCACGTAGACTTGTCAAAAGTCGTAGTGGAAATATGTTACAATGTAGCTATAAAAAAGAGCTGGAATTATTTGAACAACGAAAAATGTTCTAATTTCACTGTAGGAAATGAAAATACCATAAGTTTCAGCGTTTTGCCACTTAAAAATTCGGTGGTGCATTTGCGACTAACTGTAAGTATTTTTAGTATTAAAGAAATGTCCATTTCTTAATAAGTGATTTCATGAAATTAATGGATGAATTATTTTTGTGGTTGTAATATATTCCTGCATGTTACGGACGTCAACGTCACGGCACGTCAAAAATGTTAGGGTTATTTGGCATATGTTGACTCTCTGTGACGGTGCATGTAATCCATAGAATATTTTGACGGTCCGTGACTTGATGATGACTTTCCGTAAAATGCGAATCTACCTTACTTCTGAAATAGAACGAACACGTTTTAAAAACATTGCTACCAATGTACCTTTGAATGTTTAATACCATTACTTGTTCTAATTCCATTTCAAATAAAATAGTAAAAAAACACTGTTTTCTAGATTTATTTGACAATTGCTTCTTGACGCTTCAACATTCAGATTAATGTTAATGGTGAAACTTTCCTCAGTCATCAAATAATTATTTGTTATCATAACTTTTGAAGAGCTCGACAGCTTTTTGTGCGTAGATTGAGATTTAAAGATGCGTAAAGGTCCGTAGATTGCAAAAATTCAAACTATTTGTAGGTGGTTTGAATTTTCAAACTATGAAAATCTGTTGAAGGGTATAAGCACGTTTCACATTATTTATGCTGGTTGAAAATGTGAATTGAATCGCGCTAGAAATTTTTTAGATTTGAATGATAAAGCTCTTGTCAATTTTTCCCAGAATTCAACAATTTCAGATTTTTCCAACGATTTCGGAGTCAGTTTTTCCGAGTTCTCTCCCAAATTTGACACAAATTTCTCATATAAATACTATTTTCAAAAAGAATCAACTGCTTCTTGATCAACAACCAGAAAAAAAGAATAATCGATATCAGTTTCAATTTGCAACGATGAGGTAACTGATCGTGTGAAAACTACTGTATCTGAAACAGATACAGTAGTATTTTTAAGAAAAGAAGATCTCCTAATTGGTTATATTATAGAACTTCAAAACATTTATAATCCACTCAATTTATGGTTTTTTGCAGAGCGTCCCGGTCAGACTAATTAACCCTGGATATCACTGATTATTTTGATGCTTTCTTTATTCCTATTAAATTTCTTCGAATTTTAATAATTGCACATTATAAATCTAGAGTCGTAATCTCGTGTTGTGGAAACATGAGTGTTCTATGCTTCATAATCATTAATTAATATATTTCAGGCTAGATCCCTAAATCACACTCTTATCGGTGACAGTTTACTTGTTATTCGAGTCTACTCTTTGTCGAACGATTTCATAATTCTGAAACCGAATAATAACCTCAACAAACAATGCGGTGCAACTCAACAACTGATGGTGGTGTATACCACAGACAAACTTCGAAGACGTGAAAATGTCACATTTTTTTCAGTGGTGAGTACCATTTGACGATTTTACATAGATGTTTTACTTAGACTTTCAACTTGAGTTATCTATCCATTAATACGTGAAACTAAATCAGTGTATCCCTGTTTAAGAAAACTGCGCAAATGGATAAACGTGAATTTTGACCTAGAAATTTCACAAGAAGAAGAAATATTTAAAGCCTTCTTTATTTGAAATGTGTCACAGCCTAACTCTACTTACGTAAGTAAACTTAGGGTGTGAATGTGTGATAAATACTATTGAACTAATCAAAATAAACATTTCACACACTACTGATTGAATGACACACAATCTATAAATAATTTTACTCTATGGTCAAACTGTGGGTTAATTTTTCTGTATAGTTTCATTAGAACATATTTAGGGTATATATTGTGGATTTTATTCTCTTAAAAACTAAAATAAACTAAAATTAAAAATTAACGTACTTAAGTTTCACTGGATATATTAAAAACTCTACGGATGTTTCGGGTGGTTAACCCATTATAAAGAGTATGTAATATTACTGGATAGTCTTGATAATGGGCTAACCACCCGAAACATATGTAGAGTTTTTTAATATATTTAGTGAAACTAAAGCCTTCAGTGAAACTTAGGTCAAGTGTGTTAATTTTTAATTTTATAGTTTTTAACATAATGTTTCACCAAGAGATAAGCGAAACCTCCGTGTCATTTATTATATTCTCTTTGTTCTTATTGAAAGTCGATGAAAAAAATGGAATTCTGAAATTTTTTCATTTGTGCACTTTATTTAACATCTTGCTGGAAGCATAAAAGAAATCGCATTGGAAAGATAAAATAGTATCTGAACCTAATAAAGTTTAAACATAAAAATTTAATGAATTATGGTCCAATTTGACCACTGTGAGATCAATACTCCCAGGAAGTATAAACTACTGTGTTTGGTGATTGAATTCAGTCAAAACAAAACTTATCAATAGATGGTAGGCTGTGTATAAGTCTCACTGCACGTCTTCCAGACGTTTCGTTTTTAACTAGTCATCTTACTAGTAATGACTATTACTTCAGAAAATTCTATAAAATAACAGAAATCTGTATAAAAAATACAGGTCATACAGAAAAAAATCATGTCCTACCGGTCGAAAAGAAGTTTCTGTAATTTTGGTAATGAAAATAGTTTTACAGAACGAAAATAACTTATAAGTACCTACACAGAAATGGATTTGGCAATTGAGGCAGTTTTTTATTTTTATTTTCAAACTTTCAGGTTAAGAGTAAGGGAGAATTACATTCTGTCAACAAAATAACTAAAAAAGTGCAAGCCAGGACTATAGATTACAAAAACGAACTGAAGAACATCATCGGGTCACCACATAGATACAACACAGATGGATCCACATTCGATAAATTTGTGTTGAAATTTGAATTGGACGAGAAAATCATATCTAAATACCAGATATTGATATATTACATAGCTGATAATGGTGAAACTATATCGGCAACTAAAGAAATTGATAGGGGACCTTGTTTTCGTAATAAGGTAAGCACCATTCTTCTTGGTTAATTTTTGCTTTTTTAGAGGTCTTTGGGCACCGACTCTCTAAATGAATAAAACCAAAACCTAACCTCACTTATCTAAGTAAAGTTAAGCTAAGATAAAACTATTCATTATTTTGAAATATATATTATTCTGTGGTCGCCGTAAAAAATAATATTCATTACTTGTGCGGAAAGTACCTGTAGTTTGACAATTGGTGGAATGCGAAATGCTTCGGTCCCCACCTCGTGGGACAACATTCTTACCCTTTTCTGAAATGCTGGAAGAAATGAGAACTAAGCCAAGTGTTTCTTATTCAATTTAAATCAACCTACTTTTCATTAAGTTCAGCATATCTGCAATTAGTGATGACAGATGCAATTGTTGAAAAATATACTCTATAACATATGTGGATGTGATTTTTGAATGAATGTTAGTCATTGATCTCTATTCTTCTTTAGAAGGGCATCAACAATCTGTGCTTTTTAAAGGCATTAAAATTTACCGCCTACCGACTAGATAATATGGACAATATCATATCTTTTCCTTGCCGACTTTTTTCTTTAACATATGTATGATGAAGAATTGTCATATATAACATATGTGGCCATATAATAATAATAATACATTCATTCCCAACAGATATACATCCAATTACATAAAAAAAATTACAAAAAATTACAATTTATAATAAAACAATTGTTAAACAAAGATTTACACATATATTAAAAAGAATACTGCATGACGTACGTTTCGATGAGATTCACCTTTTTCAAATGCTACGTGCAGACTAATGACATTTCTCGAATACATACTTTAGGTAAACTTTAGTTTACCTATTGTATGTCATTAGTCGAAACGTACGTCATGCAGTATTCTTTTTAATATATGTGTAAATCTTTGTTTAACAATTGTTTTATTATGTTTATCGATTTAGATCAAGTATCAGCCTCATCAATTATTAATTACAATTTACAAAAAATTACAAATTGTACACAAATAATAATAAATAAGAAAAAATGAACGAAAAAAAAACAAAAATAGAAAGTATAAGCTAATATATACAACGAAAAAATTAATTTAAAATAAATTGAAATAGTATTGAACAATAACCAGATAAATAATAAATAAATTTTTTTAAAATAAATTAATTTTTGCAATACTATGAGTAAGGTTTTTTTACCCTTATGATTGTTTAATTTTCAATCATTATCCTAGGACACTGTTTCCTGGAATAATGAAGAGATGACGCTTGTATATTTGTGAACCATTGTAAAGTAGGCACTTTCATCAATACCTCATATGGAGGTCACTTAATCCTAAAATGAATTTTTTCCACTAACACCCATTTACTGCTTTTATGAAGGGCAATTCAATTTAAAATCCAAGAATTTGATTAGTTATCATCGAGATTCAAACAGATTTTAGTCGATGCGTACATAACCTGACCGAGCATAAATTATCGAAGCATATAATAAGTATCAGTGGTAATTATCATTTATTTCAGGTAGAATCATATTGGTCTGATTCCAAATTATACCCAGGGGAAAAAACCACATTGAACATTAAAACTTCAACCGTTTCCTTATGTGCTATATCTGCGATAGATACAGCAGTAGGTTTCATGGATGCTTTAGATAATTTAAATGCAGATTCGATAATAAAACAATTATATCAAGAACCCATAGCAGTTCCATCGAACAGAAAAATATGCATAGCACAGCATAAGAAGAGTGTCCACGGTAAGTATCGCCATCTCTTGAAACCATTGCGAATAGCCCAAATATACATAGTTTACGTACATATATACGTAGTAATATACATATAAAATTGGATATATGCTGATTTAATTACTCTTAATTACATCATTCGAGCAATGAAAGTTAATATCGGTAAAAGTAGGTATGATATCTTTTAAGAGACTTTACAATAGGCTTCAATTAGTTGATCCAATTATGGTGACAGTTTGAAAATTTTTTTTGATTTAAAAAAATATTTAAAAGACACTTTGTTATTCAAAATTATGTTTTGCTATTCACTGCATACCCAGATGAATATTTACTTGATCTGTAATGTATTCGTTTACTACTTATTGTCTTTAAATATATTTCGATTTGAATATTTTTGTAACTATATATTGTAAAGGTGTATATTATTGTAACAAATGTAATACTAGGCTATGTAAGAGATATATGTTATTATTGTTATTTTTGTCACGTTGTTTTCGTCTCATTCTGTTGATATTGAAATTTTTCCAGTACCTTCGTTTTACACTGATCCCACTTCTGATACCCAGTGGAATTTGAGAAGGCGCAGAAAACGATTTGTTTATCCTTTTTCTGAGGACTTTGATGCATTTGATACACTGAATGTAATAACTGAAAATTTTTGTCTTTTTTCTTTATTGACGTGGTGTTAATTTTTCAGAAATTTGGTGCAGTGGTTATCACAAACCTCAAAGTGATTACTAAACCTTGTTATACTGGTACGTATCATAAAATTCAAATTTTTTGAATTTAAAAAAACCCGTGTCAATGAATTTTTTATTATTTAAAAACATTTCATATAACAATTGTAATCACAATCATAGAACAAGTGAAATAAAAATTGACGAGTACCCAAAATAAATTATTCGAAAAAATTAGAGTTTTAAATTAAAAATATGAGTTGAAGAATAATACATTGTATATAGTTTTCCAGTAGAGATCTTACTTTTAACTCAATAAAATCACTAAGTATACTTTCTTTTGAGATATTTTGTATTACACTTCGAAGTCAGAAAAATCATTTCAGTAATAGTTAAAGTATTCTACAACCATTGTTAATTTGGAATCTTTGATTCAAAGAATAAAATATTCACTAAATTCAAAAAGAATTCAATAAAATGAATTATATTTTTATTGTGGTTAACATATAATTTCAGAAGGTGTCTTATTGTTTAAACTAAAGTACAAAAAATTTTTGTTTCAGGACCTAGGGTAACAACGTATATTCCAGGTACTGACCTTTATTCCACACTGAAATAGATTTTCTCGAAAGTGAATTATTAATTCCTTAAAACATTTAGTCCATTTCAGCTCCATTCCAGATTGACCACTACAATTTACAAAATGATAACAAAATTATTTCTGTGAGATCTTATTTTCCGGAAACTTGGCTTTGGGAACTCGCAGCAGTGAGGTATACATTTTGTTTTTTATACGTTTATATTGTATGTGATATTTATAAGTAATTCAAACTTTGAAACTATCAAAAACATTTATATTATACAAATCAATGAATGGCCTAAGATAGATAAATATTCAGGTAGCATTTAAAACACTAGGTAAACTCAGTAGTCATTAAAAAATAGTCATAAAAGTTATATATCGCTAGACACTTGTCGAGCGACACTTGTATAGTGGTGTTCAGTCATTGATTGAACCGGTTCCGATCGGCTGCCAAGAATACGGTGGAAAACGAACCCACCTGCATCGATGAGTCGAAACATTATGGGTTTCTTCACGGAGACAATCTGTTGTTAGTTTAGAACTGATTACGCACAAATTATTAGACGTTGTAATGCGCATGAACAATCTGGAACCTATCCAGAACACAACGTCCTAAACTATAAAACATATTTTATAAAGTCAATTTCATATTTTTGATGAAAGAACATAGAAATGAAAGTTTATTATCTATATCTACTTTCATTTCATTTATTCCTTCATTTGAGTTGAAATAACAGAAGGTTTGAAGACTTTGAAGAATTGTAGGAGTTAATAGAAAAGTTTAGAAGATGAACAATTAATTTTTTGGAAAACATCATATAATGGATAACAGTAAGTTACTACGTAATAAATCGATTATACTTATCATTTATTAAATGTTGATTTCTAGAACTACACGAATTTGTCGTATTGCCCTATCCCTATTGAAAATGATTCATATAGGTGGACCCATGGGATACATCGATTTTTTTTATTTTTATCACATGGATGTTAGGCAACAAGTAGGTACGCTGAAAATGAAAAATTTAAAGAAAATATATAAATAAATATCCCAAAAATAAGTAAAAATAACACAGAAACCAATAGCTCCTGAAAATTGTGAGAACAGGTGGAAATTTCTGGAAAGATATAAATAAAATAAACCTTTCGAATATGAATAAAACAAATAGTGCTCGAAAGGAATTTGAATACGCTGAGGCAATGGAAAAAATTCTCGGAAAGAAGAAAAATATACATCCAGAGATTGTATTAGATAGTGTAACTGTGGATATTTCAAATGATCCTTCTAGTGTTTTCTCTTTAGTGGTCCTCCTAGAATTCAAAAGTACTGATTGTATCAGAATATCTAGAATTGAGAAAAGTTCAGCTAAAAGTTATGAAACCAAATCTAAAAGCCATTTCCTGAAAAACATAATAATATAGAGTGCCATTATACAAGCCACTTCCTGAAGATCATAAGAATTAAATAGTGATAAATTCAATGGACGATGAATCTACTCTGTGATAGTTCATATTTAAATGAGAGGTAATAATACATTCTTGATAATGCTGTAAAAGGCGAAACTAGTCGAATAAAGAATTGTTCAGTCAGTGATATTATTACCTCTCATTTAATTAAATAGTGATTAATTTCTCAATAATGTTATATCATGATATAACATTAGTATCCTGGATCAGTACATCGTACTGATCCAGGATTTCTGGTTCAATATAGGAATCTGCATCTTCTGTTGGTTTGTTAATTTGTATGTGTGTACCATCAATTACTCCAATCACACCAGGAAAGTTATTATCTCGAAATTGTGATTCAATTAATACTTTTCATTTGCTGTTAGCCAAAAATGTTCTAAATATTCTTATATTTAGAACATTCATGTTATAAATGTTCTTATCGTCATATTCTTCAATAGTTTCTTCAGAAAATCTTTCGTTTTTAGGCACGTCATTTAAGTCAATGATTTCTTCCAAATCTTCGTCGCTCGTAGAGAAATGATCACTCATCTAAAAGAAGAACAACATTGACATAAAATCACTCTGAAAATTTCAACTTGTACCTTGAGAAAATCATAATAATTGGTTACAAATATACAAAATCAATTCAAATTTTTCTAAAATTAAGAAGTTGGGAAACCACAGAACATAGAAATTAGGTATGTTCTGTGTAGGAATCTAACACAACTTTGAACGCTACTACCACAGAATATACCAAAGTTATTTAATTTAGGGTATGTTCTGTGGCTACTAGTAATTGAATTGCGCGTACAAGTAATCCTTGAGTTGATTTTGGAAGCGTTATCACTGTTTACGGATCACTGTTAACTAGTTCAAGCGTTACTGCAAAGGATTGTCGAATTCAAAAAGCGCATGAGCAATAGAACAGAACTCGTAACTGACATTTTTTTTGTATTATAAAGTTTTCTATTGATAGGTTATTATTATACCAACAGACTGTTGTGTGTAATATGGCATTTTGTTCTAGGAGCTACAGACAAATCCAGCGAGAATTACCGCATTCTATAACAAAATGGAAAACCAACGTTTTGTGTGTATCTCCGTCAGAAGGATTGGGTGTGAGCACCACTACAGAGCTAGAGAGCTATCAACCATTCTTCGTTAATATTTTAACACCATATTCGATAAAAATGGGAGAAATATTACATTTACGAATTTTAATATTCAACTATATGAACTACAGTTTACCTGTAAGTGGTAGAGTATTGAACTAATGTGTGATGAATGCATCTAAAGATTTAAATAGATCCTGAGAATTTGTTCGAAATTTAAAGCTGTTTTTATCTATCCTTTATCGAATTTTGAGGAATATATTAAAATAATGTTAGATTTTCCCAGTGCGATTTGAAGAATATTATAATTTTTCCATAATGAAACATATCAAGGGTGCACTTTACCCCTTACCAGGAATGAAAGTACATAGACAAAATAATATATTTTTTACCCGACAACAGCCGGGGACATCCATTGAAATAAAAAATATATGCTGTATTTAATATAAAAATTTTATTACAAATTTTAAGAAAATATTTAAATAATATTTGAGAATGTGATCATTTTGAATCAAAAATATATTTTCGAGCAATAATTTTTTAATTCAAAATATATTCTCGAGGAAATTTTTCTCGGTTTTGGAATATATTTCAAATATATTCAAAACATATTTTGAATTCTGCAGAAATTGTTTTGTCACTCATAACTCGGACAAAAATGAATAACCTACGCTACAAATTGGCCAATAAACGCATACCTCGCGTTACAGCGGGGATTCCCAACAATCAATAATGCCAACTATCAAATTTGTTCAACTTTTTCATCATAAGATTTTTTAAAATATGATTTATATTTTTTATCGAATAATACGCCATTTAGGTATACAAACAGACGTGTATTTTTATCAGTCTTAAAACAATCTAAATAGAAATGAAGGCATATCGATATAATAATGTGATTTCTGATATTGCTTATGTTATAATATTTTCTTACTTAGGCGTCAAATCAGAAGAAAAAATTAAAAATAACTAACAAGTATTTTTTCCAGTTACTGATGTGAGGTTTGTTTATTATATATAATAATTAATAGGTATATGTTAATACGAAACGATTCAAGAATTTCAGCGATTGGTCTGTTATTAGAGAAAAAATAAATTAAAATTTGCTGAAAAATATCGTGTTTTCGAAAAGGTTTTTGTGCATAAAGGTTTTTCATTTCAAAATTATTTTGCAATACAGTAAGTTCCAACTGGATATCCGCAGAATATGTAATTATTTCTGTTGAAGTAATTCTGTGAATTACTTCTGGATTATATTGAATATTGGATTATAGAGACTAAAGGAGCGTTCCAAAGTTCTTTTTATATCGTGTTGTCTATCATGTTATATATAAGTATTTCTCTTGTACTCTCGTTGTCTACAATTCATCTGTTACCTAGAAGAATAAAAATTTTAAGAACTGGAACTCAAAATGACATAATACTCATTACATTCAATTAAATTTGCAATCCTTAATCTCAATATATTTTAGGTCAAAATATCGATATTGAACTCCAATGGTCTGAAACTACTGAGTGATCGTAGTAGCGCATCTTATTGTGTATCGCACAGAGATACCATGGTCCATGTTTTTCCTTTATCGGGAAAAGAAATGGGAGATGCCACTATCAAAATAATTGCAGAAGTCGATCCTCTTTTTCCAGGTTACTGTGGACCTGAAACAATCATGAATGCGAGGTGAGTTAGAATTGAAATATGTACTTAAAAGATGGGCACTTACTTGATATAAGTCAGTAATATACTCATGTTAGAAGGATGCTTCTGGAGTTTATTATTTCGTTAATTTTCGTCTATATTACAATGTAGTTTTTCAACATAACACTAACATTTTCGCATAAACAGTGGCCTTGTATAAGAAAATGTTGGGATTAGTAATTGAAAACCAAGTGAACGAGTTTTGGGAAAGAAACAAGGGTAAATTTCAATTATGCAAGCTTTTTAATTTCAACTTGTTCACCCTTTTCGGGGGGGGCATACGAATTTTAGAATTGTTATGGTGGGGCATGGTTCAAAAAACGTTGGGAAACACTGGTCTAGATGTTGGATAGAAATGAAAAGTTATAGCAGTATTTTTGGATTTACAAAGAGCTTTTGAAACTGTTAGTAGTTAAAATTTTAGGTAGTTAATTTTAAAATTTTAAACTGTTAGGTAGTAAAAATTTGCCAAGTTTGGTTTTTCTGAAACAGTGTTGCAAAAGTTCAAGAGTACAACATGTTAAATACGGAAACTATCTGTCCAAACCATTAATTTGTGATTATGGAGTTCTACAAGGTTCTGTGGTATTGTATAGACAATTCATCGAAATATTTTTCCATACAATTGTACTACATTGTGCTAAATGAACGAATTTTCTTCATTTCACTGAATATATGATGTGATTACTTTTACGTCGTTTAAACTTTTAACGAACAACCGGTAATGGTTTTTTCCAATATGGTAACATATAATAATCACTAGGTGGGTGTGGAAGCAATTTCCACGATAAATCGTTTAGAACATTCTTCGTTTGTCTTGCGATTTGTGGTCTTGCATTATCTTTTTGCAATAACAGTCACTTATGAAATTTTCCAGGGAAAATTTTGAGAAGTGCCGGTCCCTGTGGTCTATATAATAAATCCGAATAACATCCTGCGTTAATTGTTGTACCTTCCGCTAGATAATTTATAAAATAATCATTCGCAACTACAGAATACTGTAAGCAGTACCTTTCCAATAGATGGAATTGCACTAGCCAATTTACTCAAGTGGAAACCCAGTCTTGAAGTTTTTTGAGGTTTGACTTTTAGTATTAGTATTGAAATGAAGAATCCAAATTTCATCACAGGTCATTATGCGTTACTAAAATTTATTACTCTATCTGGCTAACAAATCTTGAAGTTGACGAAAGGTATCAGACCTACTGAGTTTCTATTGTGATACCAACAGTTTTTTGATACTCAGTATGCCGAAATCGTGCTAACATCAAAACAATAATGCAAGATGAAGTTCATGAAGAAGTACCTATCGCTTGGTTTCACTTATTTAACGAATAGTTATTCCCTTGTTCTCTCTCTGTAGATCTTCCAAGGAAGTACTGTTTTCATCCGACGCATTGGTCGCCCACTGAGTATTTAACCATCTAGTGATGTTCCACTGGTTTTGAAACGACCGATAAACAGTACTCTTGGCTTCTACATACTCACCAAATAGTCCTTGCAGAAGCTGAATAACTTCTGATGTTTTTAGGATTGGTAGTTCTGTGTGTTTATTCTTCAAAATTATCACAATATTTGAATGAACTAGTAGCAAAATAAGAGTTATGGGTATTATGAAATAAACTTTTATTGAAATAATTTTCTCTCAATAAACTTTTATGTATTTTACATTGTTTAACCTATGTATAATTTTTTTAAAATAAGCTTTAAAGTAGTAAATTTTGACGTACCTGCATAATAGAAATAAGAATTGATAATAAGAAGTCTTTTAATAATAATACAGTTATTTTATTACAAAACAACAAAAAGGCTGAAACTAAAATTAAACTCATTGATTCATTAAGTTGAGTTGACTATTAAACTGAGATATTATTATTAATTGAAGAAGACGCAAGCGAATCTGAGCCAGACCTCTTCTCGCGATTCGCTTCGAATAAGACGTTTTTATGCTGGACTGCGATCTTGTTAAACTCGTGAGATCTCGTTGAAAAAGGCCTAGATTTCCGAGAACTTTCAATGGTCACAAAAATAGTTCTCTGATAGCGCGTCTATTACCAGTAGTATTACACTAGATATTTGCTTCATCTTACCCAGTTTTTGAATCCAGGCTTGCAACCAAAATAGCTACATAAACAATTTTTCTGTTCTTCCAGGGATGTTGTCATCAAGCACTTGATTATTGTTCCAGAAGGATATTCCGTAGAAAACACTAACTCTGCATTACTCTGCAATTCAGGTAAATGTACTACTTTTTCAATTCTTGCCCATTGAGAAATGATTTCAACAAATTACACCAAGTGAGCACCAGTTATGGGTTAAATGTTTAGATCGTCAATAAATGTTGTTTTTGTCTTTTTGCAATTTTTAAATATGAATTCAAATGTACAGGATGATTCACGCAAGTCTGACATAGTCCATATCCTTAATTTTTAATGAAACAGCCTGTGTATTTATATATTTTTCGAAAGGTCCTTAACGACCTGGTTTCAACGAACGATATCACGTAGAGTCTATTCTGAATAACACCTACTTATATTTTATTTTACTTTTCATTCAATTATTGTTGAATGTCACTAACAACGATATTGAAATTATTATCAATATTATTATTTACAGATCATCACTCATCGAACGTTTCTTGGAAAATTCACGTTCCTAGTAACGTGGTTCTGAATACCGCCAAAGCTCGTCTTTCTCTGAACGCTGATTTGCTAGGCCAGACCATAGAGGTGTAATTGAAATATCCGAAGAACATAGTTTTCTTAATTTTTAATTCAACGTTATTTCAGAATCTGCACAACCTGTTGCAAATGCCTACTGGATGCGGGGAACAAATAATGGCAACAATGGCACCAAATTTCTACATCTTGAAATACTTGAAATCGATAAATCAACTGGAAGCTCCGGTTCGACAGAAAATCGTGAAATATATGAAAATTGGTAATTATAGTAAAACTCGTGCATCACTTCGCATTTTTTCCATTCAAGTATCCACAAATTAATAATGAATGAAGTTAAGATGAAGTTAAGATTAACAAGGAAGAACGACACGATACACTTATAGCAGTGTACATATGTAAATGTGTGTATCGTAGTGTGTTGTTAATCGAATATATCATTTCTCTATATTTGGGGCCCAAATATTCGTGAATAGTCAGATGTTTAACGTGTATTTTTTCAAGAAAACTCTGTTTTATACTTTTATTTAACAATGTAACGTACGTTTCACCATTTAGATATTTCTCTAGGTCAGTGGTTCCAAACATTTTAATGAGCAGGAATCATTTTGATTCGTAGAAGCACCAAGTAAAAAAAAACGAAGTTAAGATGATGTTAAGATTAACAAGGAAGGAGGACACGATACACTCATAGCAGTGTATATATGTAAATGAGTGTATCGTAGTGTGTTGTTAATCAAATATATCATTTCTCTATATGGGACACAAATATTTGTGAATAGTCAGATGTATAACGTTTTTTTTTCAAGAAAACTCTGTTTTATACTTTTATTTAACAATGTGACGTATGTTTCACTATTTAGATATCTCCCTAGGTCAGTGGTCCCAAACATTTTAATGAGCAGGAACCATTTTGATTTGTAGAACCTCGAAGTGAAAAAAAATCTGAAAATGGATCGGCACACCTTGGGCAAGCTCAGCAATCCTTGGGCATCAGAATTCCATCTCTGCTTGAAAACCTACTGTTGGTTTATTATATCCGTGATAAAAACGTTTCGAATCAATTGTTGATGAACTCCTTTTGTCTGTGTATATTCTGTTTCCATCAATTCATCAATTAACATTTTTTAACGACCCAAGTGTAAGACAAAAATATTTCCTATATGTCTAAGAGCTCTACCTTCATCGATCTAACCAGATGGGATAATTTTTTATGCTATGTTATTGATTTATAAACACACATATGATAGCTTGTCTAGCGAGAAGTGTTCATTGATATTTTTAATTTAATTATTTTCAATCAATTTTTTTATCATCTGCACTGTCTAAGACAATAAGTCTATTAAGATAACTTCATCGGTATGATAACCAATAACAATTTCTATCATAAGAAAGATTAATTCATTACCAAATGACAGCATAGGCCTGACAGCAGACTTTTCTTACCATGCTTTTAAGTGGATCACATGGACTTCGGACAATCAATTTTGAAACTTTAAAGCAGAGCAAGAATACTAAAACGGTTTCTTGCTGGCAAACCTATACGTTTATGTTGGTATTTGAATTATCTTTCTTCTGAAAGCAATTTTTGTTGATTATCATATCGGTAAAGTTATATAAATTGACTTAATGAACGTGATGCAACAAAATTAAAAAAAAATAATCAAATTGAACATAACCATGAACATTTTTCGATAGGCAAGCTATCATAAGTGTGTATATAAATCAATAATATTTCATAAAAAAAAGTCTCATCTGGTTATCAGATCGGTGAAGGTCTCGCTCCGATTGGCTATCCTACTATACGTTTTCCTACGTAAGTTTCCTTGTAAGTTCAGTTTTATTTAGTTGTACAAAAACGTCGACAAGATAAGCTATGCTCACTTGAGATTGTCCGATCAAAACATTTTTAAAGCCATCGTACTTTGTATGAAATGGAAGTGTCTCGTGATCAGACTCCATTTCAAGGCACATATTTTTGAAAAGACGTGTATTTAACGCATTCTGTTAATAAATTCAACAATGTGTGTTTATGGCCTATTGTATACTAACATATAACTGAGGCATTGTATAAATAAAGCGAAGTGCGCGCTTATGGAACGATACTAGATTCACCGCGAATTTACAAATCAGTAAAGGTCCACTTTTGAGTTTTCGCTGTACCACTGGTTGGAATCCAGATCATTTCTAGACTTTTAATAATAATTTCTATACATTTATTTAACAAATTGTGAAACGTACGACACAACTTGTGAAATAGAAGTGTGTGAATCTAGAAAACAATGTTTTCTTTCTCGATTTAAATCGCCCTTTTCTAATTTGACTGTCTCAATGTCAGCTATTTTGAGGTTTCTTTAAAAATTATTTAATGGTACATTAGTGTCTTCTTCAGTTCGATGGACACTTTTCTCAGACTTTTCTTTTTGATTTTATTACTTATTTATGCTTTTATTACTTATTTATGCTTTTATTACTTATTTATTTTAGTTGAATTAAGCAATGATATTATTGGTTTTTTGATGAATTTCAACGTTTTAGGATACCATAAAATATTGAATTACGTATTGAAAGACGGATCCTTCTCGCCGTTTGGTTATCGGGATACATTTGGTTCGATGTTCTTGACATCATTTGTTGTCAGAACACTTCAGTTATCCAAGGAATATATTTACGTCGACCAAAGGGTTATAGACCGAGCAGTGTCATGGATTTTAAGTCATCAGTTCGAAAATGGATGCTTCGATACTATGTTGCACGTCTTTCAGGATATGGTAATGAAAATATCACGCTAGAATTGTGCACTGTGTTTCAAAATGATATACCCGATTAATTCTTTCATTTTAGTTGATAAAAAATGGGTGGGTTATATGATGTATGCTTAGTAACCTTGTATTTCTGTTTCGACTAATAATTTTAAAATGATATTACCACAATTAAAAATTTCACAAATTGCATAACATATCACATAAAATAACAACAGGATAGTTTCAATCACATTAAATCTCTGCGGTATTGGATAACATAAAAGGATTGTTAATTATGTTGAAAGTCTTTCAACAATTTCAGTCTTCTGAAATTTTTAAAAAGGGCGCTGTTTATTAGTATATCAAATTTTTCAAAGCTCAATTGTTAGTAAATGTTATTCAAACTCATAAACTGCGAAATACATAGACAAAATACCAATTGGCATGTATTTCTGTTGATTTTTTAAAGGTTGGTACTTGTAGAGAAAGTAGTACTTCAGTTTCATTATCTTATGTGGTTACAAATGGCAAGTATTTCTTTTGATTTTTAAGGGTAGTACTAGGGCAGAAAATACCACTTTCTTACCATAATTCCACTTTATCGTCTCATGTAATTACAATTGACATGCATTCATTCGATTTTTTAAGGGTGGCACTAGTACAGAGAATAGTACTTCAGCTTTATCGTCTTATGTGATCATAAGTTTACTGGAATCTGGGATAACGGTTCCACAGACAATTATGGAAAATGCGAAATTTTGTATTAGAGGCTATAGCAATCCTGACAAATATACAATGGCTATAAGTTGCTACGCTCTATTCAAGATCAAATGGTTCGATGAGGCAAACAAATTACTCGGCAGGTTGCTGAACATAGCGTCAAGAAAGGATAACATGATATGGTGGTCTATGAAAGGTACTCTACTGTTTCAATTATAATAATAAGAATCTTTATTCCGTTATTGAGCCTTACAAAATCCCTGAAATATACGGATTTTTCAAATACTTCTTCTTCTTCAGCTTGGTTTCATCCAATGTCGATTATAGTCGTCTTTCATGTTTTGCCAAGCTTTTCGATCTCTGGCTATTTTCATCCATTGGCTTTCCATCATCGATCCTTCTTTTGCGGTCATGTCCCAGACTTTTCCTCTGTTGACCTCCAAAATGTGGCTATGTATGTCAATCTCCAATAAATTCAATCCACCTCCAATCCAACTCCACTTCAAGGTTTTATCCTCGTAACTGACTGTTCCGTGTTCTATCTCTCAATGTGGTGCTCAACCAGACTTTCCATGGATCGTTGTGTACATTTAGCCATTCGCTACTTATTTTGCTATGCCAATGGTTTCCAAGCCAGATGTATCATAAGATTATCTCCTTAGATATAATGGTACTCTCTTATCCTTAAATATGTAGTTCTGTAGTTATCCTACATGCTTAATTATGTACTTAATCCTGATGCAAATAGCTTTTTTCTATTATTTTCAATTTATTGTCACTCTAAAATAACGTTGGTATACACTTTTTTTATTTGCTTAGTTCAAATTGGGCTAATTACAGATGAAAGTGGTTCTGAGGCAACCGATATAGAAGTAACAAGTTATGTTTTACTTGCACTGCTGGATTATAACACAAAAGAGAATTTAGCACATGCGCACTCCGTCGTCAGGTGGTTGACCACAAAGATAGGCCCAAATGGAGGCTTCAAATCAACTCAAGTAAGCTATAGTATAAGATAATCATTTTTAGTCGTCAACATCTTTATTTTTCATATTTAAATATCTTTATTTCTTCAGGATACCGTGGTAGCCCTAGATGCTTTGTCTAAATATTCTGCTGCGATAGCTTCCACAGAAATTAATTTGGACATAGAAATAAACGCCGAACGACAACATTTGAACTATAAAATTCGCAATGAAGATCGCTTGAAAACTAAAAAAATAGCATTGAAAACAGTCAACAATGAAATAAGCGTGAGAATTAGAGGAGAAGGTTGTTTATTAGTTCAGGTAATGGAATGTACAGATGGTACAATGATTATTAAAATTAATTTTTATATGCATCAAAGTTTCCTTTCAAATTATTTTTTTACAGACAGTTTTAACGTACTATTTGAAAAATGTGCCAAGAAGTGAATCGTTCAAGGTCGCATTAGAGGTATCTCCTGTTTCCACGGTTGCCAAATGCTCTATTGCAACTATATCACCTTGTGTTTCTTACGCAGGTCCCGATACTCATTCCAATATGGCCGTTTTAGATGTTACTCTACCCTCTGGATATTTCGCTGACAGAGCGTCTCTTTATAAACTCACCGAAGCGGAAGGAAAGTCGAGTAAGTATAATTTCTTCCATTATTCCAATATAACTTACTTGTTAGAACAGGTAGGTACTTGTACGGCCTACTCTAATTACCAATCCAGTCTACTCCCAATTATGACTCCGAGAAGAGAGTCGTAATTGGGTGCTGACAAATGTTAGATGGTCAGCAATGCAAGAACTCGGCTTCTCCAGAAACTGGCTGGTCTGAAATTAATGTGTATGGAAGTAGCACAGTGCAAAGGTAGAATAGGACAATAATACTCAGAGGCATTCGCAGATCAGGATAAACAAGGATCTAAACACTTTCACTGCACCTGTCCAATATAGTTCTGGAACTTATAATTAGGAGAGCGAGAATTGATGCACCAACTTGAGTATTCCGTCTAAAGAGTTCTAGTTTACTTTTGGTAAAAGATAATTACCAAATCAGATTCATTAGATTCTAGAGGTAGCAAAGAAAATGGAGCTCCAAATCAACAAAATAAGGCCGAATTCATGTACACAAGCCGGAATGCCTAGAACATAGTAGAAATTGATCAGAATATGATAGTCGGAGGCTACAACTTTGAAAGAGTTGAAGAATTCAAGTATCTCAGAAGAACAATAACAGAAGACGAAATCGGATCCCAGGAATTAACAACAGAATACACGAAGTAGGGTCCAGACGCTCTTCAAGACCTTATATGATCAAAAGAACTCATCCGACTCACAAAGATCAACCTGTATACAACCAACAATAAGGTCAGTAGCTATGTATGGCTGCGAAACATGGACGATGAATGTCGCAAACAAAGAACTATCGCTAGTATGGGAGATAAAAGTCATCCTAAAAAATCTTCGAGTGGACCCACGATCATGGAGGATGAGGAACATGAAGGACGAAAACCTACAAAAAACTGGAGGCTCTTTTCGGAGTCACGAAAAAATAAAAAGCAGAAGACGCCAATGGGCCCCCAACGTAAGAAGACTCTCAGAAGACAAATTATCAAGGCTCGCATAGAAAGAATTACTAATTGGAAGAAGACCACTCAGTGGTCCTTGACTTCGGTGGCGAGATAATGCAGCAACAGACCTGAATTTTATGAACATTGATAACTGAAAACATATCTCGATGGACAGAAAAAGATGGAAATTTCTTGTCAAGTCGTCTAAAACGCATCCCGGGTTGTAGTCATCCCATGGAGAAAGGGATAGAAATACTAGATGGTGGTCGACTTTCTTGGTCGGTTTGAATGATGTGAAAACAATGTTTCAAGCTTGTTAAAACTCTTTTTGTATATGGTTGACGGGTGTTCAAAATATTATTGCTATTTATAATATTTAATTTTATATTAGCTATTGAATGAAAACTGATGGAAATAGTTTAAAATTTCAACTTAATCTTGGACTATTTGTTTTTTGTTAGTCAATTTTCAACAAAGTCCTTGGATAATAAATAACGATAGTTATATTTTGATTTTTTTTACAGAAATCAAGATGTTTGAAGAAATAAAAGATAGAGTGATTTTTTATTTCACCAAGCTGGACAAAGAAGTACGATGTTTTAATTTTGGTATAAACGAAAACACTTATGTGGAAAACAGGACTGAAAGTGTGGTTAAACTATTCGATTACTACAAGCCAGAATATGAATATATCGAGTTGTACACCATGAAAAACTGCGATGATCCAAAGGAAACAGAAATATCAACTACAGGTTAGTAAAAAAACATTGAATTTTGTAACATACTGAAGGAGCTTCTTGAAAACTATAAAAACCAATCGTAATACGAGACTATAAATTTCAATCGTAATTCATAGTAATAATATGACACAAAATGCCGCTTCATGGCTTAGTATGGAAAACACGATACCATGGTACGGTGAGATTCGGGTTCGAGTCCCGGAGAATGCATAGGTGTTTTTTATGAATCTAGAGGTAAAATATTAGGCAATGTACAAGCCTTTTGGCTATTCGGAACAATCCTTAAAGTGTAGGTCGTTAAACTACGCTTGTCCATGTCTTCATGTCTAACTGACCGATGTCAATTAAATAATTGTCTCCTAATTCCATGAAGACCAGCAGGCATTGTCCAAATTGCCGGAAAAGAAGCGATATATAGAATATGAGGTTTAACAACAAATAACTATACAACTTTCGAATTTGAACTGTCGAAGACGTAGCTATCTAGATTTCTTATGGGAAGGAGAAAGTTTAGACTATTTGTCGATAAAATTTATAAATGGCACCATTGATGTCATCTAGTATACTACCTAGCATTTATAAGAATTATTGAATTAATTTACAACAGTACAGCACTCTCTTTGCTAATCATTTGTCAATTAAGCCTGAACGTCATAAGGAGTTACTTAACGGGTAGATTTCAGAAGATTTACTCAGATGGAAATTTGTCTGAAATGAGATAAGTTAAGAAGGGTGTACCCCAAGCGTCAATTGTGGGTCCAATAATCTAATTTACATCGATGATATATCTGAATATCTCTCCGAAAATGAAAATTTTCTTTTTGCTGGCCACTATACCAATTAAATGTCTGGTAAAGATCCGGTAGATCTGGTGGAGTCAGTCGACAGGGTGCGGACCATGGCTAATGAGTAGTGAACCTCCTGAACTCCCCTTTATATACTCCCCTGTGTACTGCTATTGCAGAAAATTATTATTTTCTTCTTTCAGAGACCGATATTGAAAATGAAACAACCCCACAGTCTACTTTATCATACTGGGATTACGTAGACACGACATACGGAAACGAAACAACATCTTCAAATTTAGAAACAACAATTTATTCCATGAAACTGGAAGATTACATTTAGATATTTTACATTTCATTTGGCGAAGATATCACAGTGTTGAAATACTTTATTGTATTTTTTGTATATAAATTATTAGTTTATAAGTATAATGTACGTTAGTTTGAAGTAAACTTTGAATAAATAATATAAGTAGTATGTATAAATATTGTGAAATTTTCATTCGCAAACTTTTTCACTTTCACAAGTTGGACAAGCTTTGTAGATGTGACAGTCGGTGCCAGGAGGGCAATACGAATATGTACAGGGATCTGCAATCTGCCTGCAATCCTGATAAGCTGAAAGAAAGATATTTTCTATAGTAGGTAATACAGTAAGTACATATTTCAAAATTATGGGTTACACAAACTTCGTGTTAAACTGACAGAATTTCTAATTATATTATAATACTATAAATTAATAACTCGATTGCTTTTATTATCCTTTTACCGTTCACTGCACAGATTTAATGGAATATGTTCTGTGGTCTATAGAGAACACAGAACATATCATGATTTAGCTCTGTGATTGAGAAGAAGCGAATAGGACAGTGTTGCCATTTATCCACCGTTAATCTGCCTTTAATTTAATGTAGTACAGCAGTTTCAGTAAAGTTTTTTAGATTATTGAAACAGTGCAATGCGTACGAATTAACTTCGGAGACAGCTGATATGTATCACAAAATATATCAGCTATGTATGTTCTGTGAATGCACTGTTTCAACCTTTGTTCTTGATAAATTTAATTTTATGGTCATCATCACCAGCGATATTCACTCCAAACTGATGTATTTATTGAAATTAATAGTAGGTATTAATGTAGAAAAAAAATGCAGTGTTTTTAAATTGTTATTGAAGAATTATTATTTTGAAATTTAATTATTTCATAGAATGGGTGCATTAAATCATCAATATTCTTCATTGTATTTATTAATTTGGAAATAATTCGAAGTTCGTGAATGAATAAATGATTCAGGTATTTTATTTTTTCAAGGCTCAGTACATGCAAATAAATATAGAATAAGTTAAAAATGATTGAGTTAAAAGTTTACCTTAATCGTCTTTTTCAAAATCAAAATTTTCAATACAATTATTAAAATATCTAGTTATTATTACAAATGCGAAACTTAAGTAGATGTTTGAATGAATGTTGGTTTCTCAATCAGCTCAACAAATTTGGACAAAATTTGGCGAAGAGATGCACTTAATTTATTGGTCAATACAACATGAATAACGGTTTTTACACAAGTTTAATATAAAATAAATTATAAAAAAAAAAATTATAAACAAAATAATATAATATAATATATATATATATATATATATATATATATATATATATATATATATATATATATATATATATATATATATATATATATATATATATATATTCTCAAATCAAAAGAAAAATAAGTTAGGTCGTATACTGGGAAATCAGAATATTCTTTATATATATATATAGAATTTGTTGTGATAAGCAGTAGACGTTTGATTTTGGATAAATTGAATTCTGTCAACGTGATAAAGGAAAAGGGAAAATAAAATTTCATTTCATTAGTTTGAAAGTAAAAATAAGGTTTTTATATTGAAAAAGGTACTATTTTTTCAATCCAATAATATCATGTTAACTATTTCTTCTTCATCTGTAACACTATACGAGCAATATTTCCTAAATCCCTGATTAAAACTCAGATATGAAATATTTTTTTATATAAATCTGATACTAAATTTATGCGTGAAAAAATATTAAGTATATAATAAATGCTTAAACGTGTATTCACATTCAATATTTTGTAATTGAAGCATATTGCTTAATTACAATTATATATATAATTGAATAGAGAACTATTTGTCTTGAATAATTCTTGGTGTTTTAAACATGTGTTTTATCAATATAATAAGCAATTAAATACTTACTATCAACACAAAATCCTTGAATGCAGCAACCCCACAACAATTATTTGAATCATTGCACTGAAAATAAGAGACGTAAGAATTATCAACAATGTTTTAATTAAATACTCGTATAATTAATTACACAACTTACAGTTTCACTAGTCATTTTACAATCTTGTGTACAAACCAACACAGAAAAAGACATGAAATATGCAAATCTTAACACTAACAACATTTTGATTTGTCCTATCATAACGTATTGTAATAGCGTGATCCTAACTGTTAGAAAATGTTATTTAATACGATGCACTATTATGTAATTATTCTTTGTTGCTAACAAAAATGACCCTGTTACAATTTACAGCGTTTAAAGTATTGAATCTTTCAATTTTAATGCTTATTTCAAGTACAATTTGTGATTTGAAAAAGCGTTAAATTGTTCTTTACAATCATGACCAGTAAAATTGATGATAATTGGATATATACAGCAGCGACTTAAAGTTAATATCAACTTTATTGTAGGAGAAATTCCTACTCCATGCTTCAAAACTTTTCCTGATTATTCACATGTGGAGATCTGTGTTTGTCAGAACGAAGCGGAGTTGGATTTCTAAAGGATATACAGCCGGGCTTTGCCAAATTTCAACTAACCAAAGTGGGTTTCAATTTTTGTCAAGTCTCCAATTTATAACTTAAGCAATTTTTCAGTTTTGGGGAGCCAACTGTGCTGTACTGTCCAGAATATTGGAAGAGTAAAACAGTAAAATATTTAGTCATTATGTTATATGAAAAATTGAATATTAATGATAAAGTATTAAATTAAATTAAACTCTTGGCGTAATGTTTCACGATTTATTCAACAATATGAATAGTCAACATGTTTCGAGCGTTAGCTCATTTTCAAGACTAAACTACTATAAGCAACGTACAACAAATTTATATCTATACAATGGATGTGAGTAGGGAGGATAATTGAAAATCTACTTTTTCATTTACGATTTCTTCTTTTCTCTTCCAAGAACTGCTTATCTCAATTGCTTCCAAAATGTGTAAACGTTTCCCTTTATTACTGCGTGTAGGCATTTCGTTTTCTCAAAGTCTATGAAGTGATTAGAGTTAATGCAATGTTCTGAAAATCCGGTTTTATTAACATTCTACAAAATCGACCTTTATGTTCGTCAACCCGAGTTTTTATTTTTCTACCTGTTTGGCCGATATAAAACGCTGGACATTCATTACAAAAATTTTTATAAATCCTGCTTTTGTCTTCAACATTTGTCTTTTCTTTATTATTTACTAAAAGTGACTCAATATTTTTCTTGTTGGTACAAATGATTTTTATTTCTCTCTTCTTTAATCTTTCGCAAATTCGCAAAAAGACCAAGGAGAAAACTCAACCACTAGAAAAACTACATAATAGTACTATTTGAACAATTTTAAAGTACAATAGATATACTCCAGTTGAAAATATGCTGAACTCTGTGGAAGAGATAAAATGTCTGTTAAATAGAGAATCTTTGCTACATATATATTCATATATATAATTAAAAATAACTGCTTCCATGAAATGTAATGAAAAATGTAACATATGTCGAAAATGGGCATGGATACTAGAAGTACTTATAGTTTTTACATCCAAAGTTGCTTTTTAAGTCTCTTCAAAGCTAGTAATAGTGTTTAGATATTCAAGCGTAACTTGAAAAAGTATATTTTACATAAAATCAGCTGTTTCGCAGCTGTTTATATTTTTGCATTTGTATTGATTCCATTACTTTAGGTATTTTTGTACAGCTGCATCAGTGGTTTCATATTTAATTGCTAATATAGACACTTAAGTTTCATTGAATTAATTATATTTATATAGTATGATGTATCCTATTCAGTTAATCTTATTAACTCATAAATAAACGTTTTTGTTATTATTATAACCATTACTGCAAATATCACAAGGAAAAATTTAAAAGTTCAAAAATAAATTTTAAAATCACTATAAAAATTTATTTCAACAAAACATACATTATAATTAAAATAGCCTATTCAAGTCATGTACATCTTGTAGGTTAGAATTGAGTAATATCGGAGTCTCGATGAAGACATTTATAAAATTGATTTCTATATTAAAAGATCACTTTGAAAAGTGCCAAAAATCAAAATAAACTGTTAGTGCGTATTTGTTCAAAGGTAAGAGAAGGTGAATATAGCACTTCCTCACAAATGTTAGAAGCTTGTTTGTTGGGGAACGCATCCAGTGATTTGTTCAGCACCATCCAACATTCTCTTGCATCTGGTGTGCAATGAACAGCTTTCTGCGCAGATATTAATGCTGCTCTCTTTTCTCGAATCAGTGAAAACGAATGAGAAATAATGCACATAATCTGAAAACAAATACTTAGTATGTAAGAATGATTAAATTTAAAAACACAAAGGGATTTAAACTCAACAATGATAAACTAAAGAAGTACTTGAAAGCCTTCAGATTAAAAATTTATGTTGGCGATTATTCCTAAAAGAAAAATCAATCATTTCAAAATAAACATATTAATTATATTTTGTTTATCCATAACTACATTTTGTTTTTCTAAAACTCTTCTAGTTTTTTCAATAATTAATGTGACGCATCGAAAAGCGAGAAGTAGAGCGTCAATAAATTTAATTAAAAACGAATTGTTCGTTCACATTTACATTTTAATTTGTCAAACATGCTTTGAAACGTTCAAATATAGCAATAAATTATTATCGTGTGCTAGAAGCGAACAAACATCTATCTAAAATCTACGTTGGATCCCGATTTGTAAAATCGTAGATTCATTCATCTAAATTCCCATTCGTTATATTAGTGATAAGTAGTAATAATTAGTAGATAATATATAAATAATGTCATCATTTCATATAAATCTTATTTAATTTAATTTCAAGAAAATTTTTATATTATCCAATTTTGATACACCGACCGTTCCAATCCGATAATAAACTGAAAATAATTTATGAATTCATAAATACTAACTCTATATGAGTAGGAATATCTGTATTTATCCAAGTTCAATATTTCTACCACTCTACAAGTCGTAAATCATTCTCGACATGACCTTGGTTTGTCTGCAAGACGATACTTTTGCCCAGATTCAATAATGTTTTATAATTTGGGATCATGAAATATAAATGGAAAGAGAAAATGTTACAGCCTTCTCTCTCTTTCTGGAGTGTCAATGTTATCACTCGATCATCATAACATAATAAATCTTGCATCTACGACACCCAGCGCTTCCTTAGCACATTTCATCTGTTATTTCAAGATCTATATTAGCGCTTGGTCTGTGTTGCGGAAATCGTGTGAACTATGATGTATGGAAAGTGCCATAGTAACGCGTTTATTTCTGAATTTCCGATCGATTTTTGATGAAGTCTCGGTTTCTTTGATGAGATTTCTAAACTAATTAATCATTGGGCTTCAATCCTTTACCAATTTAAAGTTGAATAAATTCTCTAGGGGTTAACATATTTTAAAATTGTCCAATATGAGAGTGAATATTTTTAATTAATTCCTAAATGTGGACAATTTATGCGTGAAAAAAATGAGTAATTTGTAACTTTGATTTTTCAAAATATTGATGCAATTCTTCAACTTTAAAATTATGTTACCCCCTGGAGAAAATGTTCAAGATTCGAAAACAGTTTTTAGATTCACGAAATTCGTTTTCGTTCAGAAATGGTATCAAAGAAACCTAAGACTTGTTTCTTTGAATGGACTAAACCGCAGCCTTAATATCTTCTATGAATTTAAGATACTCAGCAGTGTGAAAAAATACAGCTAAATGTAGTATGCGGCCTCATATGTTGTTATTAAGGTGTTACAAACCTAATAGCAAATTAAACATAAATATGATTATTATTGAATAGGATAAATACCTTGGATATTTGTCGGTGATTGTCCTTCAAGCTTCTCATTTCCAGGGCGATTAAAGCAGCCCTATTTGCAGCGCGTGCATAAGGAAGGGGAGAGTTCATGTATTCTAGCGAATGAAGTAAGGTTAATGCTAAGATAAACCATAGCGAAGAATTATTTGGTAATAAGTGGACCATTTCGCTGGTTTTCCTGATGGCCTTCATATAGTTTCCCTGAAAAAATAAGTAACGTTGTTAGAAATCAAATTACCATATATTTTTTTATTTAACCACGAAATTATGTACTGAAATTTGAAAGAACAATAATACAAATACATAAAATTTAAATTGAATAAAATTTAAGTTTGGATGTTTCCCAATTTTTAATGTGATTGTTCAGTTTAACTTTTGAAAATAGGATAACACGTCAAAATAATTATTAAGCAATTATTCAAACAATAATATAATTCTGCGAAACTAAGCCTAGTGTTTTTTATTCAATTCATATTATATGTTTTTCCATGAGATAAGTGAATCAACAATCAACTTTAATCATAATTCTGTTTGGTGTTAAAAAATATAATGAATGTATTGATATATTGAATATTTTATAAGTTATGAGCATGTTATAACGCAGCTAGTTCTTTTTTTTTAATTAGTCTAATTTAATTGTTTTATTATATCAAAAATATAATAAAACAATATTATTTTTATTTTATCATCACTAAAGTTATGATAATAAGCAAACAAGACGTTGATTGCCAGTTTTACTCAAACGGATCCCAACTGGAAACGGTTACATCGATAAACTACCTCGGCACAATACTTAACAACAAATGGGAACAAATAAATGAAATTAAGATTAGAATTGAAAATAGTAGAACAGCTCAATCGTATGACAAGCGTGCTGTGCATTTTCAACATAGGGTTGCACTTCAGAGTCAGAGTTTTTAGATGCTACGCTTCCTCAATATTACTAACGTATGGGGTGGAAGCTTGGACTCTGACCGACGCTTCATGTAAACGCCTGGAAGCATTTGAGATGTGGTGTTTGTTAGAGACGCATGCTTACAATATTATGAATTTACCACGTAACTAACGATGCTGTCCTACAGCCTATGAGAAAATAAAAAGGTTTTACACATAATCAAGAAACGGTAACTTTCATATTTCGGACATGTTATGCGTAACCAGAGATATAGCCTACTCCAGTTTATTATGCAGGGCTAGCTAAACGCCAAAATGGGGCCCTGGAAGCAGACCAAGATAATGGCTGCGAAATCTGAGACAGTAGACGGGAATGACAACTACGGATATATTTCGGGCTGCAGCAAATAAAATCAGTTGGGCCATAATAATCGCCAACGTCCACTGAGGATAACGCACAAGAAGAAGAATCGTTTAATTACAATTCGATCTGGATAAAATTAATGATTTGACTAGTAGATTTTCCTAAATTTACATTAAGCCATGATCACAGAAGGAAAGGTAATAGGAGTACATGTTGTCTTCAAACCACTTTTTTTCAAAGCTTTCTGATGATGCTATTATTTCTTTATACTGTACGCTTGTGCGAAAGTTGGACCAACAGTTTAATAACGAATATGAACGGCACAATGACACAGTGCGAATCGAACCCACAAGCAGGAGTAAGATGCTAAAAACTTTTATTCACAAAGTAAACAAGTTATATAAAAAAAATTAAAGTAAATAAAGTTTGATGGTGTGTGCTGACATATGGTATTATCTTAAACTAACTTAATCTAATACATATTTCATTTAACATCACTTTTAACATTCACTGATTCTAGTTCGTAACTGTTGATTTCACTGAAAAATATAATTTGTTTCAAACTATTTGTTTCATTACTATATGCTAGTGGAAATACTCGTAGGTATATAAATAAGAAGTTTTATGCTAATTAAATTTTTACATTTCTCTTGTGTTTATTCTATATTATTTTTATCATGGTTTTCGGTCACATACCGTCCTTTTACTGAGCATTACATTTCGATTAATTATTGCTCTTCATCCTCATTCCGCGACAAGCATACTTATTTATACCAACACAACATACCGAAAAATAAAATTGATAAGTACCAAGATATTCGAAATAGTAAGGAAAACAAACTCAAAATTCTTGTAAACAAAAATTGGTTAGTATAAACGGTTTAGAAGGGTATACACGATTTTTTTCAATTTAATCGCTAATCTTTGCTGAAAAATATAAGATAAAAATATATATGAATATATTTATATTGAAAAAAAGGATCGATTATCCTTTTTGAGATTTTTGAAAATATGGGATATAAAATTTTAGTTACTTTAATAATTATATATATATATATATATATATATATATATATATATATATATATATATATATATATATATATATATATATATATATTTAATAATTATATATTTATTGAAAACTTAAAAAAACACCAGTTGAAATGAATTATAAAAATTTGATTTGCCATAGTAATAGTGTTAATGACAGATCATAATTTACCATCATCGATTTAATGAAAATTCGTTATTTTTCTCACCTGGTATATGTGAACGTACGATAAAACGGTGATGAAATCTTCAATGCTTTTTGGTACATCTTCCAAATCCTCTATTTTACTTAGTGTTAGTGCTACCAAGGGTTGGTCTTTTTGTAGTACTCCCAGTGCTATTAGTGCATACATAACTTTAGCGGTTGGTAAACTTTGCGAGAAGCTGAAACATTTGGTACAATTGAATCTCTATCAATTTCAATTATCTATCAATCCTTCAAAACGTGTGCAACATATTGATTTTTCAATATATTGGGAAAAACGTTTTGTGAAGGCTTTATATTTTGATAATTTGTATTTAGTATGATATTTTGTGTTTTGATAATTGAAAACCAGCCAGGTTTTGAGATACAATTGATATTGATTGATATTCATCAAAGGACTAAATATTTCAAAAAAGCCTAGTTACCACTCTCTCTTTGTCTTTTTCTCTATCTGTATATCTATTTATACATTTAATGCTTCAAATAGATATAAAATCATGACACCTCATTCATCAATCATAACCTTAATCATTATTTAAAGAGCAAGAATATAGAAGCATAATTGTATAAATCAATATAAAAGGGATACAATGCACAATAGTAGAAAATATCTTATGGTAAGAAAAGTTATAGTAGTAAATTTTAACTTTCTTTTCTAAGTTATAGATTTTAATGATTGAATTGTAGATATTAATTCTATATAACTGGTGATCTGACAATAATCACAATATTACTTGATAATTGAATTGTTAAAATAAAGTAAGTAATAGTAATAGTTCTTTCTACATAGATGATCTACCTTTCAATGAACATCTCCTTAGCAAGTTCTGGCTTTCCAAGAACATACTTTATAATTGCCACACATGCTAACACATCTCCCATAGAAAACTTATCTTCGGCTAAATGCTCAGCAATGGCAAGGTAGATGCAGGATGACTCTTCAAATTGCATATCTGGAATGAAAAACCCATCATAATTGACAATAATCAGCATAAAATGAATAAATATAAAATGAAAGCAGGTATTTATTGAAGTAACTGATTTTCATTCAAAAATTACATATTTATTCAAAAATATTGACACGCTATGCTACCGATTGTCATTCACTAGGAACATAAAAACTTGATTTTACTTTTATGAAATTAATAAATACAGTAATATATAATTAATACTTGTATATTACTGTATACAATTTAAGTAAGAGAGGCTTCTAGTGTTATTTTAATACATGGACCATGTTTGATTAGACTACTACAATTTTTATTTTATTATGTTTACACTATTATGTTTAGAAAGTTTCCCTAAATTTTCAGTAACAAATGCATCCAGTTATATGGTGCATTTGATATGCCCTGTATATCAAATTTAACACTACAAGGAGACATGAACATCCCTTACAAAACTGATATCATCAAGAAAAACACAGAATCATTATAGAAAATTGGAAGATCATATGAATCCACTATTAGAATCTTTACCTCAGCCAGTGCCAAATGGAAGGTTGAAAAGACGCTGACCAACTGTTACTAGTTAATATTTAAAATTGCTAGAGTAGGACACCATGGCAAAATACTAAACTTTTAAGTGCACAGCAGGCTGAAAAAGATTAAGAACCCCTGGCCTAATTTATTCATTTAAACGAATAAACGAACGCTAGCTAGGCTTAGCGAGAGTCAGCTCAAGGTATAAACAGTAACTGCTAATAAATTATAATAATTTGAAAACTGCAACGCCTAAAGAAGCTTTACTACAAAAAACTTCTTTCAACGATTGACCCACCTTTATACAGCGCCAGTGCATACCATATACCACTCTTGAATGAACTCTCCTGAACGTCACTGCAAATCTCTACTGCTTTCTGGTAATGACCCAGTTTTATAAGGAGTCTTCCGTAGTTGATTCTTGCCATATCGCAGTGTTCGTTGCTGGACAAATTGACCGCCTTCCTAAAGCACTTGGCGGCTCCAACATAGAGACCGAGTCGCTCCTTTAGGATGCCGAGCATGTTCCAGCAATAACTGTCATAGCAATCTCTCTCTGAAAAAAATCAAGAAAGCGTGAAATAATTGTTTTTCGTAATACATATAATATTTATTGTGAAACATTCCTCACATTGTACTATGACATTCATTAAATTTATATAGTAGTTATAACTAAGAAGAATGCACACAAAAGTACTGAATTAAGTTTTTTGAGTATTATCTTACAACTATTTACAACGATATTCGAAAAAGAAAAATGACCTCAAAAATATTAATGCTTTGAGACCACTTCATCCTGTGAAGGATAGTCGTTCCAAAAAATAAACAAATATATGATACAAAAAGTTGATTCATAAATTATTATCTATATTCAAATCATCAAAGTACTCTGCCACACTATAGCACGCATTTGTTAAGAGCAAAGACTTAACTTTCTTCTTATACCATACTTTCAAATTTGACGGTAAATGGTTGAAGATTTTAATACTCTGATAATAGAGTACTTAAATTTAGCGGTTTTTAATGCTTGGGAATAAGATTCACATCACTGTTCCTTGTTGAATACACATGATTAATATTTAATTTAATAAACCTATCTTCATTTTCTTCAACATATAATAAACATCTATAAACAAGGCAGTGGCGGATTTATAAATTTGCCGCTAGTAGGCCATTCAATTTTTGCCGCCCCTACTGACTTTTGAAATTCAATACGTTAGTTTAATCCCGTTATTAGTATGATTGTGAACTGAATGATATTTCTGTCAGTTACTGGATTATTTTTGCTACCCGCTATGTACTGAAGAGTTTAATGTTGACCTAACAAGTTTATTTGACAGGCGAAACAAAAAAACCCCGACTTTAAAGCGTAAAACCTCTGTAACTTTTAAACGGCTCAATCGATTTTCATCGAACATGTCTAAGAACACTTGCCCGTAAAACATCTGTAATACAAAAAAAAAATTAAATTGAAATCGGTTCATTCGTTCGGGTGCTATGATGCCACAGACAGACAGACAAACAAGAAATTTTAAAAAAATCTAATTCTACTCAGTTACTCATCTTAAGCCATCCTAGCTAACTTTTTTTCGAATATCTTTAATGTACAGACTATTTTAGGTTTACGATTTTATTATAGTATAGATTGTGTACACGTATAATTATAAAAAAAAATCTGTAAAAAAAAAATTTGCTAAATTTGCCGCCCCTCTAAATCTGCCGCCGTAGGCACCGGCCTACTTGGCCTATTGGTGAATCCGCCACTGAAACAAGGTACAGAGTAGGTATTTTTCAATGAAAAAAAGAAGATGAAACGGAATATAACAAAATATAATTTCTCTTGTTTATTTACATAAAGAAAGCAGTTGTCACACTAAACGAACTACCAACGAAAACGAAATTTGAAAGTGAAATACATCATTAACACCTTCTATATAATTAATTTTGTCAATAACTAATACTTTTATTTCTAACTCATCATCGATACTCGTGCGTACTGTATATATACCGAGAATCGTTGAAAAAATATTACATTGAATTGGTGAACATGAAGAATCTCGTTTTGGTAATTTCAATTGTGTTCGTTCACATGTTTTGTGTTGTCGCAACTGCCGACACTTTACAAGCAAGAGATAAACACGGTCATCATGACTACCATTTATACTGTGAGTACAATTTAACCAATATGAATGATTAAAAAGTTATTGAATTACATAAAATATCATCAACATTTGCAGATCACCATCAAATTTTATACTACCTGACGTTCTTAGCTATAAAAGTTAAGTTGGTACTAGTTGTTGGGACAATATTCACTATAATTACCTTTGCCGGAAAATTATTTGCTTTAGTGAAATATCTAGAACATACAAGTAAGTATCATTGTCATTTGCTGACTAAGCTTCACAAAATTTACGTTATATTGAAAAGTCAAATTTTTTGGCTTAATAGATCTAATGATCTAAAACATTCATTGTTAACTTACGCTTTAACACCTTAACACTAAAACTAGTTTTTAAGAACTCAAGTCATTTATTAACCCATTAAATCTTTCATAAAACTTCTAGATTTAGAAAGCCTACTCCTGTGGATGTATGTACTATCAGTATTTTTACTATTATAGACATGCACGTCACTGACATATGTTACATTTTTTGCTACATTACATGTAAGCAACTAATTTCAAATTTTGAATGTGGATATACATAAGTATCAAAAAGTATTCTTTGCTCAAAAGAAGTTCTGGAGAATCCATCATATTTTGACTGTATATATCTATTGCACTTTAAGATTGTAAGATACAGTAAAAGCTCTTTATTCGCAGGGTATATGGAATGGTCATTTATATGAGATTATAGGGGATACGTTCCTGGGTGACAAAATGGAACAAAGCACACAAAAAAATCTATTTAGATCAAGTTTTTGATCATATTGCTCAATTATTATGTTCAGGCTTACGCAATGTTTAAAGAATTTTGAAATTTTTTCTTGCTTGGCAGTTTTTGAATATTCCTTCAATTCAGACTGATATTAAGCAATGACTTTAGCAATTTGACTTCGAAATAAGACTTCGTTCCATAGATGGATCAATTATCATAAATAAAATCACAATGCTCATTAGCCATTCTCAAACCTTCACTAAGAATTTTCAAATTAAATGTTACGTTTGCCGTGCTCGTTGAAACCTCTTCCTCAATAGGCTGTGAATTTAAAATTTCCTCCAAATTGATTTTAGTCAAATCTTCATCTTGCGATTGAAGCAACATCTGAATGTCACTTGATTCTATCCGCTCAAACCCATCTCGTCAAATTGCATTCGCAATTTCAGCTATGTTTGTTCTCAAAGTTTGAATGTGCACAGATTCTCCGTCATTTTCTGCAGTCAAAGTAGGCCACAGTTTTTTTTTCCATCATGAATTCTATGTTTATGGCTTCAGTTCTTCCAATGATTCCTTTATGTTTACTATGCATTTTGCTATGTCAAAATCCTTCCAGCGTTCCATAACATTCATATCAAGATCACATTCCACATTATCCAATATGATTTTGAAGGTTCGTCTAATGTAATAGAGCTTCAAGGCCTGGATTATCTCTTGCTCCATAGGTTGAAGCAAGCCGACATGTTGGGAGGAAAAAATGTCACTTTGCATAATTTCAAGTTCGCGAGGTTGTCTTGGTGCATTATCCGAAACTAGATCAGCTCAAAGTCTATATTCTTTTTTTTTAAATAAGTTTCAACTTCCGAAATAAAAAAATCTGGACCACTTACAAAAAATAGCTATTAGATTCGCGAATAAAGAAATCTATTGCCGCGAATATAGAAATTGGGTTGCCTTTTTTCAATCCGCGAATAGTGAAAACGCGAATAAAGGAATCGAAAATAAGGTGCTTTTACTGTACTGTAATTTTTGTAATCGTTGAGTTATTCCTTGGTCAAACCAAATAACGAAGAATACTTACAGTGTGGCATTATTGAACATCAATAACCTCACATAGATTTTTCCAATTCGTTTCAGATAATAGATTTTTTAAGAGATTTTCGATGATAATATATCAACATGATGATTAAAACTTAATTTTACATCTAACATAAAGCCCAAATATTGAACCTTTTATATTTTTTTCTGCTTATTAGTCTTTATTATTATATCTTCAATGCAAGTATGAGTTGCTTATGATTTTTTCACTAGATGGCATCATGGACATCTTCCTCAATAAAATCTCTGCTCTTTATCCACCTCATTTGATATGCTAATAGGAGCTTCTTGATAACCAACCACAGAAGAGTATATTAAACACATTATAGAAAAATAGCCCATTTTAAGAATTCACTGAAGTTATTGAATTAAACTCGAAATTGATTTAATGATAATAAAGAACAAGAAAATTTCAAAAATAAATTGACAGAAATAGTGAAAATAATACCAAAATATCGCTTATTTACAGAACATGACCACCACGGCGGTTACGAATCGAAAATCTATTTCCAATCGCCCCACAAAAGTTTCGAACCTGTTGAGGATCATCACGATTTTCCCGGTCCACACGAGGTTGAAGAGCCCTACAGACGTTATTCTGCAATAAATATCGATTCAATGAACAAGAACAAAAAATTTGGACAAGATCTGAACGGATATAAGAGGAGCGCAACAGGGAAAAGTTTCTTCAGCAAGTTATTCGCGCTTATGATGAGGCAAATATATTCTGTTTATTTCGAATCAGTCAATAGAAATGTTCAATTTTTAGGTTGAATCTAACCGACACGATATTCAGGGAGATGAAGTTGGAGAGGACAGATTGCAGAAAAAAATTCGTGTGCGAAACGCAATGGATTGCGGAAAATAGCTCGTTGTTCAAGGTCGCCATGAAGCTGATGAGGTAAGATAAAAACGTTTCGAAACGTCGCATTATGAGCGTTTTCCTCACTCCAGGAACACAGTTCTTGTTCAAAGTTTACGACCGAAAAAAGATATAAACGTACTACAGTGTACGTTATGCTAAACCACCAAAACATGATTTATTCTGTTTTTTTGATATATTCTATCAACATATTAATTATTCTAACAACAGCAAATGAAACACGTGTTTTTAACTCGATTAAATTAAATGAGAATCTATTAAAAACTCCTTAAAAGTGTCGGCTCTAATATTCATCAGATTATTCATCCGCATTTGAGATATTTTCAAGAATCTCAGTTGTCAATTTGTAAGCTGAACTAGAAATTTATATTTTAGCGATTCAACTTTTGAAAGTTACAAGAGGAAAAATGGAACCAGATCTATAGAAGAATGCAGAAAGCTTTATCCAAACTGCGAAGTTGCATGAGGAATAGACAAAATTACATGTGATTGATTCAAGGATCTACGTTTTATTTATATATTTATTTATTTCAATTATTTATTTATTTATTGAACATCCAATAGGTTGAATAAAATTTACATAAAAACGTTTTATATTTTGGAAATTATTTCGTAAAACATTCACCCACATACATTTACATAAACATACATATAATAAAATGAAAATTCTTATTCATATTAAGAACAGACAATAAAAGTGGAAAAATGAAATACCTTAAATCAACTTTAATGAATAGCTTCCATTAAATGACAGAAATAAATTGATTAACAAAAAATTTGATATATAGTTTTTTTATATAAATCATAGCAAAATACTGGCTAAAGTAAAAACTGTTTTCACTTGAGAAAGGTTAGAGTCTCTTCATGAGCGGTAAGAATTTATTAATTTTAATGTATTTAATTTTTATTTTCATTATATATTTATGTTTGAGCTGTCAGGACATTAATTATCAATCTTTTTCAGTTCAATCCAATGAATTTCGTCATTTAATCATAGTTTTTTTCAGAGCTTGAATTTAGATTTATAGATAGATTTTATTGATGCTATTCAAATTGTTAAATTTTTAGAATTGTACAAAGGGGGTTGAAATTAAAAAATAAAAAATAGAAGTCGAAATAAAATAGGTGAAAGAAGGTAATTAAATATCCAGTACTTGTTATAAAATTCAAAACAATAGAAATTCTGAACAATCTGTGATTTGCCAAGTCTGCGTCATACTACAGATTTTGTTTATTTCTCATATGTGTGAATCGGCATTTGACATTTGTACATTAACTCAATTGTCGACTTGGATCGAGTTCGGAGGAAATGTTTGAAGTACAGTAGAGCGTCGATTATCCGAACGTCGCTCAACCAAACGACCCCTTATCCGAACTACTACGCCCGCCCGACTCGCGCGTGTTTTTCTACCACCTTGACTTTGTCTTTCAAACGGTATTATAGAAAAGATTTGTTACCTAAGTTACATCTGGAAAAAGAGGAGGAGGCAGAAGAAAGACTGATTAGAAATCATAAAAAGACTGTTCTAAAAGATGCGTCATACAAGATCAGCGCAGCATGGGACAGTGTAAAAGAGCAGAACTCAAAAAAAGCGTGGAATAAAGTTTAGTGTATGGGGGAAAATCCTCAAAGTGAATGTATAAATGAAAGACAGGAAAATATGCCTGAAATGATAAATATGCTAAAAAAGTTCGATTGCCACGAATGTGATGAAGAAGAGCTTCAACAATGGATGGATATCGACGATGTATCCGGTTACCAAATTATGCAGGATAGCGAAATTTTAGACCTCATTACTAATAAGGCTGATGCCACCGCTAGCACCTCATCAACTACAAGTTCAGATAATGAAGATGAAAACATAATTAGACATTAAGCATTTACTTGTTTAGATATTGCCTTGCGTTGGTTTGAAACTCAGGCTGAAAGCGATCAGTACCCATGTACCATGTCCCCCAATTAGTTCGAATAATCGACGCTCTACTGTATATGTACTTCAGATGTTATGGGCAAATCCTTCGAGAGGCTTCGACCATTCCATTATAACCGATAGTCTTGAAATTGAATTATTGAAGTTGAGGCGTGAACGGTTCGGCCTAAGGTTTCTCTTTAAAATTTTGCATAATTCGATTGATTCACATTTCTTCTGAACAAAATAAATATTCGCGTACCAAGGCTTTGATCTGAGGCGGAATAATATAAATGTCACTTAAACAGCAGATCAAATGTTTTGTCACGTTCTCCTATCGACTGTATATGTAGGTAGTCTTTATGATGGGTCGATGTGATATCTATTTTGTTCGGCTATCAGTGATCTTGACATGCCACTCAGAACAGCGCAATGGAATTTCCTGATATTTTCATGACTTAGTTATAAATAATATTTTAATTTTAGTTATTTCATTTGTTTACTACATAGTACTAACGCAATCGATTTCAATTTTATTTTTATTCATCAAATATATTTCGTTACTATATGGTCAACTTCTGCTGACCATGTAACTTTTGTTCAATACTATTTCAATTTATTTCAATTTAATTTTTTATTGTATATATTCGCTTATACTCTCTTTTATTGTTTTTTTTTCGTTCAATTTTTTTATTTATTATTATTTGTGTACAATTTGTTATTTTTTCTCTGTAATTGGATGTATATCTGTTGGGAATAAATTTATTAGTACTAACATTGTTATTTTTTTCAATTTATGACAATGAATTAGTCATTCGTAAATATAAAGACAATTTAAATGTCAGGATTTCTAGTTGTGAAAATGCATTTCAGCAATAGGATGAAGAGTTTAGATTTCCTAATAATCTAATACAGGTTCTTTGAAGTAAAAAATGCTCATTGTTTCAGAAGAGCAACCCTTAGAAGTAAACCATATCTTATGTGTGACTAAATTAACGCGAAATACGCCGTTCTCAAAACATGGAGCGAAACTGACCCAGATAAATTGCGGATGACAAATATACTCTTCACGTGCTTGGACAATTGACTCACATGTGTCTTCCATGTTAAACTAACCTCAATGGAAACACCAAGAGATTTTATATAATCATTAAGATCGATATTACGTCTCAAAGAAAATAAACGTTCGACCGTTTTGTCCGCGTTCAAAGTTAATTTATTCGCAGTGAACTATTCAGCGACACTAGAATCTCTATCAATTTCGTTAAACAAGACAGGTCAGCATTTGACACAGACAAAGGTATGTCATCAGGAAACAGTTATACCCATGCACCCGGAAAGTAACCTCGGAGATCGTTGAGAACACCCGGAAAATTAGAGCTCCTACTAGTACTGAACTCGGTCAGTACTGAGAGTGGAATCCCGATCTCCACCATCGCACACCCCGAATACTCTTCAAGGCAATGGAAGTTCGACAAAATATTGAAGATTCTACATTGCCCAACACCTTTAAATAATAAATTTCTTTTAACGTGGTTGTACGAAATAAGTAACTATGTTTGTATAGTTGACTTGGACATAAAAAACATAAATTCAATCAGAAAAATAAAGTTTTATCATTATAAGGTTTGTTATTTCTTACGTAATACGTAGAAGCATGTAGTGTAACGCGGGACTCTCCGTTGGCGTGAGATACCGTTCGAAATTTTATAGATTTTAATTTGTATTTGTATCGCGTTGCATTTTATTGCATATTATGAGGTAAGACGCCGCAATATACGAGACGCTCCATGAATTAATGTAATTTGCCTCTTCTATCAAGATGCACAGCACCTACCTGTTAACCATGTTAAAGCATCGCAAGCCACTGGTATAGCGTGTAGCTTTTCTATATCATAGGACGTCAAATTAAGAGGTGAAGCAGTTACTTTCCGACACACCAAATCACCATAACCTACAGCACCTTGCGGATGAAAACCTAAGGAGGTGCTATGCCTGAACAAATCCATAGCCTCACTTTCATTGTCAGTTATTTCTGCTAATAAACCCTGGAAACACAACATAGCGGGTGAATTTCGAAATTTGTCATAGAGAATCAATATCTACGTCATAGAATGATAAAAGATTATGCCAATGGAATTGAAATGGACAAATTCTATGGCAACATAGACCTTCCAGAGCAACACAGGTTTCCAGCAACGAATTTGACATCTAACATAAAAATTTTCTGGAAATTCAAATTGTGCAATATTCGTAAAATATTGAACATCTTATCATCCTTATGAAATGACTTATGTTATATATATATATATATATATATATATATATATATATATATATATATATATATATATATATATATATATATAAAGAATTAAACTGAATGAACGAATCATAAGCAATTCCTGAATAACTTTCTAAGCCGAAATTTAATCATTTACTTTACCTGTCCTATCCAACTTTGAATGTAGTCGGGGTCCGATCTTTGTGCTTCTGCAAAAGCTTTATTGGCCAGTTTTAAGTTGTTGTTTATCAAGTAGATCACGCCCAAATTACACCACGCGACCGCACAGTTGTGGTCCAAGCTAACTGATTTTATAAAGGCGTGTTGCGCTAGAGCGTAATTGGGTGGATCTGAAATTGCAATGGAACAATTAAATTAAATCATAAGGAGAGAGAGGAAGACTAAGAAATGAAAATCTTTGGGCCAGATACATAAACGTCTATGATCTAATAATTTTACAACTACTTTGCGAAAATAAATACGAAAAGGACTCCTCCTAAAATAAAATACGAAAAACTAAATTTTCTATCCTCTAACAATGACACCAAGCATTAAAATAAATATCTGCATCTAAAGAACACATTAAAAAAAGAAAATACGTAAATTTCTCGATTGAATGAAACTTGCTTGAATCTTAAAAATTTAAAAGGTCTTATTCTGTAATAATTCGTTAAAATTGATTGAACGTCTAGCTAAATTATACTCACACTAAAACAGAATTGAAGTATATTTTTAAGTGAATTTCAAATTAATATGAATTCAGCAATAAGTATGTACAAATATTATATGTTAAAATTGCCTTACCGAATGTCATTGCAATATTCCCCAATAAATTCCAATGCTGCCAACATCCAGGATTAACTGTGGTACACTGTTGAATGATCGCTCTTGCTTTTTCTAGAAGATCATCGATCACATCTTTGTCTTCACATTGTTTCGCTTGACATAAATAGCACGCTGCCAGATCGTGCCAGATGTACTCCTTTGTTTCGATTAATACAGATGCTTTGCAGTAACACCTACGATATGATAATTCAAATGTTTTTGAACGTGGTGTTCAAATAGAAGTTTCAGAAGTAATAATGGCGTTGACACAAAAAGTAAAATAATCCAGCTTTTAAATTTGTCAAATACATTAATCTAATTTATACAAAAATTAAATAACAAGCTACTTTAGATTGAAAGTTTTAACACAAAATAACATATGACATGTAATGTAAATCAGTAAGTTGGATACTTGTGAAATAGATGTTGTTGCTTCCTGTCAATAATCTAGTTGAACTGGTCATTAATAATAATAGTAATTGTATAATATGTGCAGAAATTGTCATTAGGTCTTTGGAACTAGCTGCACTGTGTTGGCTATTATTGATTATCCACAACCAGGTCAGATTTAATTCAAGGAATCATTGTACTGTTTAATAGTGTTGGCGTTTGCTTGATGTAATACTGTTTGAATACTTTGAGTATTTTGTTAGTATCTGAAGAAGTAGTTTGTAACGACGAAACGTTCAAGTGTTTGAATTTTAGTTTATATTGAATCATTTTACAATAAATACATTCGAATTTGAAATAAATTGAATTCGTCTGGACAAAAAAAAGTAACAATTCATTTAAGATTATTAAAAAAAACGACAAATACATCAGTTGAATAGATTTCACACTTTTTCATTTTATTTCAAAGTATTCCAACGAATATTATTTATTCTTTTAGAAGCGCCTTGTGCTTGTGCGAGAGTTCCGACCTACAGTTTAACGAGACTTCCGATCGGCCCAAGAACATGGTGGGAATCGAACCCACCAATAAGCCGCAAGCGTATAGGGTGACTACACCGTTCGACTTCCTAATCAACATAATTAAAAGAGCTTCAAGCCATACAGAGTAGTGTTTTGTACACTACTCCCTCGAAAAACTTGACTTATAACTTTCATATAAATAAGGTTCAGTTTGTCTAGTATTGTCAAAATTTTTGTACTATCAAAAATAATCTTGTTGAAGAAACACAAACATCAATAGTGTATGTATACTCCACAAAATGTAGAAATCTAATTTTACTTAAAACTTTCCTGTTATTATTTAGATTTTCTTAAAGTATGACGAGAAATATATCATTAAATTATAAGTTCGATAATACTAGTAGAAAATTAAATGTTTCACTTACTTTGCGGCCAATTGAAATAAACTATCTCTTTCTAAAATTTTGTTCCCTTCAATATCAATTCCTTCGTCTACAGCTTTCATTATCATCAAACAACAATATCTATCAGGTAATTTTGTCACAACCATACAACAATCTCCCAATATTTTCCATAAGCAAGATAATTCGCTGTATTGTTTTATAGCTCTGAAAGCAATGATTTAAGGGTATTCGCATTTGGTTAACCAAATCATATAGGTACACAAATGATAAATCGTATAGCTTTAGAACTGAAACAGTGAATGTAACGAATTATGAAAAAAAAAATAAATATCAATGATATAGAGGAAAAGGAAAGATCGAGCATGTGGAATTATAGTATTAAATTATTTTTTTGTCTGATCTATAGCTGAAACGAATTAGTCTCTTTAACAATTGATTAGAGTTGGCATTAAAATTTTATGAATGATTTTTATTTCAAGCAATATGATCCTTTTTCTCTAATCTAGTCTCTTTTTTACAAGTTTCCCTGCACACAACTTTGAATTGAATTCTGAAGACATTAAATAATTTTATGGAAGTTTTCAAAATAGCAATGAATAAACAAACTGTATTGGCGATGCAAAGATTATTCGCGCGCCTCTAGCGGCAAAATTTAGAAGTTGTCAAAGAATGACACTTGGTTTAAAGTTGATGTGGAATTTAGACATAATGAGATGGATCCTGATTTCGTGAAAAAAACCTGTTGCTAATAATATATAATATAGAACCTATAATATAAAAATATTGCTGCGTTCCTCAATCTAGTACTTACGGAGATTCGGAAATGAGTTTTCATTTGTTTTCAAAAAACAAAATTATGAAGAAAAAATGAGAGACTGCGGTGAAGACCCGATTTCGCCAGCAATGAGGAGTCGTTGTAATCATTTTCAAGCTTAAAACTATTATCCAAATAGAAAGTATAATCATGTTTCAATTATTTCATTTTACTTAAATTATATTCACATGTATTTTATAAGTTACGAGCATTTAGTAATATAAGTTTTGTCTAAGGCGAGTTTCTCGTCAGATAACGAGATATTTATTGTTCTAGATTTTAAAAGACCGGAGTTGTTTCCTAATGTCGCATGGTCTCAGAACATTCCTATAAGAAGCTCTGATAAATAAATAACATTAAGCCAAAAATTAAAATCAATTGCTGGAGAAAATAGAGCTGATTGACACAGGAAAATAGTTGTATCAAAGAAAGATCTTGGACTACCTATTGAGAATGAAAAACCTGCAGTTGGGAATGGATTTGAGGACAATAATATAACTGATAGCAACAGTAATCATCATGACCTCATGGTCAATTAAGTGGATTACAGAGATTATCGTCCTCAAGAAGATTGGAGTATATCTGACCTTCGTTATGACAAACAATCTTTGGACATGTCCCCTGAAATATATTTTCTTTGCATTGGTCATTATCTCGTTATTTTGATGATACTTCAAATAATCTTGGTGGTCTTATAAATTTGGGTCCACCAGTTATTCATTATTGATAAATTTATGTAGTTATATGAAATTATAAAAGTGTAAAGAGGAAAGCTTATGCATCAGAACAGTATTGTAAAAGTGATAATAAGTTTTTAAAATCAATAAATAATTTAGTACACACAGCTGTATTTATTTTAATTCAAATTTCAGTCATAATTAGATCCATACTCATACTCATTAACTATCTTTGCTATCAGCTTAACAATTTCGACGCTAGAGGAGCTAGTATGAAATTTTGCATCGCCAATATGTACACTTAAATAGATACAATACTAATAACCACAAAGTAAATATAAAGAAAATAGGTTATCATTTGTTAAAGCGATTGAGGAAATTCATTTCTGATTAACGTTTTCTTCAAATTTGTACCAGGACTTTATATAACATTAAGTATATAATTTAAATAAAAAAATTAGTTTTCTGATTTTCAGTATAATTAATTCAAAACATGACAATATTGTCTAGCCAACACAGTGGCTTCTGTGTTATTAATTAATCAGTACACATTAATTAAACAGTTATTAATTAATTATTAATTAATTACTGTGTTTCTTAATTATATTGAAAATCAGAAAACTACTTAGTTTTATTTAAATTATGTATATAGATTTTCATCAATTATAGGCCCAATCGATTAATGACATTAAGTATAGGTTAAATATTGGAAAGATTAGTCCGTAACTTTATGGTATATTAAATGAATGAATTATATTTTGAAAAATATTCCAAAGTGTATTTTAGAGAAAATCTTTTTTATCACTATATTTATTATTTTACTTGAATGTAAATTTTACTACCAAACTGAAATCGCACAATAATAAATATAGTGATAGAAAACAAAGTGTATTTTCTCTATAATAATTGAATGAATTAATGATTCCCAACATTCAAGAGTGAATTCAGATAAACTTTTCAGTTATCGGAATAAAAATAAATTTCAAAGAAGAAAGTTTGTACATTATTTTCATTTAATGAAAAATCAGTTGAGACAAATTTAATTCTTCCATTAAATTCGGAATTTTTAAGGAACAATCCTACCCTAGCTACTCATAACTCACATAATATTCTGCTGACTATTTGAATTTAAATGATTTTATCATAATTATATTAGTGACCTACCCTGTGACAGCTTCTACTGCGTATTGAGCATAATCCCTAGCAGCACCTAGTCTCTGTTCCAGAAAATATTCTTTTGCTTGCTTTAGACACGTTTCCGCTAATCCAGTGAGTGTTAACATGCAATTTTTAGTACGCATAAGTAGACTTTCAAAATCGTGTATCGATTCCTGCAGATGGCCCAGATCCTGTAACAACAGATTGATAACAAGTCCCACAAATACTGTTTATTCAACTATTAGAAATTTCAAGTCAAAACATGAAATAAGATATAGGATAAAAAAATATTTTTAGAATTTTTGGTTGAGTCATGATAAATAAACAATGATATGAACATCCTAAATGAATGGCTAAATCATTATTGTTTGGAATGATATAATTAGTATTGAATTATTTAGAATACTTGACAATTTTGACAATAAAAATTCCGAAATAGAATGAAATGAATTTTGTTGCGATTTGTAGATGAATTATAAAAATAAATTTCACCTTCTTAATTGTGGCAATTTGTAGCGATGGGTAAAGGGCATCATCTGAAATTTCCAATACCCTTTCGTAAGCTTTTTGGGCTGAAACATATCCACCTCTAGATAAATATGCATCTGCAAGAGCTTCCCAACAGTGCCTGAAAAACAATTTCCAAGATTATACACGCCATAACAATCCAATTTTAATACTCAAGAGGTCAACCAAAAATTATTATTTTACAAAGCATTGATATGAACAATGTCAAAACTAAGCTAAGGATTTTTGTTTATATTGTTCAACTTGGACAGTTTCCGAAATTTAAGGATAGCAGATGCTAAAGAAACACATTTTTATGACACTGTCAAACATATTCCTATATTCGATGATAACTTTCACGGACGATTTAAAGTTCCCAAAATATGATGAAATTTTCTTTTGGTCTTAATTCTTATAGATTATATTCAGGAATCTCCTTCAGTACCATCTTTGCCAGAACAACATAATGGGTATGCGAAAAACACTACAAATTCATCAAGAGTGACTTTCAGCATCAGTAATGATCATAGTGACGCTTAATATGTAGGTATCTGTGAGATATTTGTTATTGTTAAAATTTCTTTGGTATCAATATACAGAAATCAAAGACTGAGATTGAAGGAAAATAATAAAACATAAAACACTTGCATTTTCATCAACATTTAGATTGTTTTACACATTTGTATGAAATTTATTAAATAAAAAACACTTGCCTTGGTTTCATTAAATTTATAATTCGTGAAATTATAAATTTTGTGAAACCAAACCAAGTTTTTTACTTAATATATTAAACAAATCAAAATTTATAATTTGTTTCAAGTGTTTTTTATTTAATATATTAAACAATGTTTCAACAAGAGATCAGTGAACATTCAATCAACTTTATTGTCTGAAATTTATTTGGATTTCTTTTCAATTAATTATGAATTTATTTTCTTTCTGTTTTCTATGTGTATAGTTATTTTCTTATTTCCATCTTCATTTATACATATATTCACTAAATGATAAACAATATAATAAAAATGAACTTGTTATTATTAATATTATATGAATAAGTTAACTTTGCGATCTGAAGTTACAGAGAAAAACCTTCTTAATTCATCAGCTTCAGATTTTCAGTGAAATTGTTTTTCATGTTTAATATAATTTAATATATGTAACATGAAATTCAACTCATGCAATAAAATAAATGCTACCAAATATTTTTTTTTAGTATTCACTTGTTAAACTTGAGCAACAAATCCAAAACAATTGTTATGAATCAAGGAAATCAATTGTTACTGATTATTAAAAGCAAATAATTAAATACGCTTCTCAGAACACAGAATAGAAGCGTTAAAACTGTTTCCACTTGCATCAGAAGTCTTACAACTAGAGTAGAGCTAATTAGACTAATTAGGTCAACAAAAATAGACTGAAAACTTACGCATTTTCGCTATCAATTCTCGATACCTTTTTCAAATACTCTGCTGCTAGATCGTTATCTCCCTGCTCCAACAAATTTAAACCCAACTGTAGCCAAGCCCACACATTTTGTTTTGTGATTCTGTCCTTTGTGATGGTTTTCAAAAGATTGGTGTTGGAATCCTGTTGGATAAATGGTATAAAATAAAATAAAACCCAACATCCTTTAATATTTGATTATTATTAATTATTCATTAAATTGAATTTATATAATTATGCATCAATGAAACCAACTATATATTTATACTATATATTAGTATAAATTTATATACAACTTAGACTTCTTTACACCAACAGTTCAGCTATATTCTATTACTTCAATATTAAATAGAAATAAATTAAAAAATCTAGAAGAAACAAAACCTACAAAATCAAGAATAATTTACTGAAAACACAGACAACTCTGTCTTTAGTTAAAGAAAAACATAACTATAATGTTAGGAATGAGGATGATTTAAAAAAAAAATTGGCGAGAACATGTGTCTCTCAAAATTCTCCATTGCATCAAAGTGTCGATGTCTATAATTCTGTACCAATTGAAATAGTCTGTAAAAAAATATCGAAAAAATATGCCATGACCTCAAAAAATTTCTTCAACTTCAATAATCTCTGGGTGTTACTATTGGAAATAATGTGATCTACTTTCACTTTTGTTTTTTATTTTTTAAGTTAAGACTGTATCTGAGAATTATTGTTAGTTTAAAACCTATTATGTATACATAGACTCTGATACCAGCAAATTTTGCTGTTGAAGAGTAGGGAATAAATAAATAAATAAAAAAATATCAAAACACAATATAAACTTGTTTATTTGATTTATGTACGTAAAAAATAAAGATTTGTCAACAGGAGTTATTTGGCAGTATAAGTGATACTTATTAACTAAATTAAAAGTTTGCTATGATGAAATTAAGATTTCCATATTTAGATCACATGTATATTATAAAATTTCAACTCATTAGCATTCAAAGCAAACCACGTCAAATGAGTTGAGTTTTAACTTCCAATAGGTTGAATAAACATGGCAAGTTTACTGAAATGTTAAAGAGTTAAATTAAAAAATTTCTTTATCTATATGATTCCCATTTAGTCATTGATTATGTGAATCTAATCAAGTTGTGTTAACAGGAAAATTTTAAGTAGAGTTCTAACATATAATAAAATAATGTATATACTTTTGAAGGATTACAAAAAATATATATTATAAAAATAATAATAAATTTTCTTTATTGCCAATAAATGAGATAGAGGGAAGTCTAACAGAAAACTGCTCCACTAAACCTATAACTTAAAATGGAATAAATATGAAAAATGTACCATATGACAGAAAAGAAAAAAATTAGAGAAATAAATATAGAGGATAAGCTGCAGGATACATAAATTTGCTGATTACTTCAGATGGTCCGTACTTCATTTTACACAATTCAATTTTGTGTAAATTTTGCGCAATTCAAACCACCCAGTTCAAAGAAAATGAAACATTTAAATAAACAAGTTATATCAATGGAAGTTAACCATTGATATAATTTAGATGATATTTTTCTACAAATTCCTTCAAATCATGATTTAATTACTCAAAAACATTTGTTTTTGAATAACCCAGTAAGTAAGTAAACCTCAGTAAGTAAACTTACCCACTGTTTCAGAATTCTGTAAATTTTGCTAAGTTCCATAGCAGCCTCGCTGTAACTAGGATACAGCTTGATGGAAGTTTCATAACATCTTCTTGCTTTGTCATAGTTCTTCATTTCTCCATAGCATCGTCCTAAGTAGTAAAAACAGTAAAAGTTTTTTTGATCCTTCTTTGCTGCCTGGAAAATTCTCTTTTGAAATAAATCTTACATCATGACAACTTTGCAAGATTTTGTCGATATGTGTAATTATGTATTAATATACAGGACATTTGTATTTGCTGTTGTCACTTAATATATTATTGAGTTTTGAAAGAGCTTTTGAAATATTATTATTGAGAAAACTGAATATATTTGGCTTTGAGTGAGTATTAAATGATTGGTTCAGAACTTACTTGGATTTGCGAATACAAAAAGTTAAATTTAATGGCATGATGTTGGATAGCACGAAAGTGGATGTAGGCGCATCTCAAGGAACTGTCTTAGGACCGTTGTTCTATACGTTTATTCGCTGATAATACTATGCTTTATATATGTGGCAAATGTATTACGAATATGACAGTGTGGATCAATAACCTTTCTTCAATTAATGAATGCTTATATGAAAATAACTTATCCCTAAATGTGCAAAAATTCAACTTCATCGTTTTGGGTACAAGTGACCCTCAAGATTAATACAAATCAGGATATAATTATAAAGATTCATGAACAGAAAATCTGAAGAGTAAAAACAGTAAAATATTTAGCCATATGTTAGACAAAAATTAAATTAGAATGATCATGTTGTTTTCATACCATCTAAAATTTCTAAAAAAATCAATTTTTTAAAAAGAATAGGAAAAAAATCTGTAGACATATGTGAAGTTATTGTTGCCCAGATCAATAATAATACCACATTTTGAATATTGCTCCACTTTGTTAAACAGTTACAAAAATTACAGAATAGGACCATCCAAACAATTTTAAAGTGCGATAGATAAACCCCAGTTAAAATTATACTGAACTCATTGGAACTTATGTCTATGCACAGAGAATATTCTTTGCTACATATATACTCATATTTAACTCAAATTAAGTCAGTTGCTTCCAATGTAATGCAATAAAAAATGTAACATATGTCAGTGATGTGCATGCGTGATATAATACTAGAAATATTGATAGTTTTCACATGTGAAGTTTAAGGCTCTCTAAACCTAAAAAAAATATATACAATGACAGATTTGATGCTTTGAATAATTTACATGTATCTTGGAAACTAGTACTGAGATAATTATCGGAGCTAAAAAGTATATGATGAACAAAAAGGTATGACCTATTTGAAACTGACCTTTCGAAATACGTAATTTTCTTGTATAGCTCTAGATAAGTAAATATTATTATTATTTTCATTTGTCAAATCACTGTTGTGCTTTATTTTGTCCATTGAAGCATTATTTCCAAAGGTATTTGCATTATTTAAATATGAAAATTTTTTATTTTCATGTTATAACTAATATAAAAAACAGTCTCAAGGCATTGAATTCTTACCAATAAAAAATGATATAAACACTCATCAAGTTGACCAATCTCTAGATAAGTAATACCCATCTCAAGACACCATTCTGAATTTTGGATTCTTGCGTTTTGTAAAACAGCCAAAGGCTTCTTTGTGTTTCTGTTGCTTTCTCAACAACTGAGCCATAAAATTTCCGATGAGATCAGAATTACTTTGGGTTGAATCTTCTAGACATTTAATCCATTTTTCAGCTTCTGTTATATTGTCTGAATTTATATTTGCCCTAATATAATAGGGGAGGCAATCTGGTTTATATTTCTCATCTAACTGCAAAAAAATATTATCAACAAGTGCCTGTATATAATAAGAACTTATGGAACTAATATAAGAGAATGAAAACATCCTTATTAAAAAATAGCTAATAATTTAGGTTAATAAAATAGTAACTGAGTTATAATATTCTCACTGTTAGGTAATGATCTATGGCATTTTCCCAATCTGCAATCTCAGGGGATCTCGACAGGGCCTCAAGGTATAATTTGTGCACTTCTAGTTTGAGTGTATCATCGAAAGTACATTTTGGGGACTGCATAAGTTTACAGACAAACATAGCAGACTCTGAAGCATCATTGTAGCAATGAAGAGAAAGATTGACCCTTGTTAAAAGCACCCAAGCGTGAATAAGACCACTTCTAACTGCTACAACTGAAATAACAAATCAATTATTATTTTATTCCATAATATATATATATATATATATATATATATATATATATATATATATATATATATATATATATATATATATAAATAACTGTTATAGTATAAATATATGTTTATATTAACTTTTACATACTCACTATTTCTTAGATATTTTTTAGCATCAAGAAAATTTTCATTTTTAACATCACATAAAGCTTTAGTGAAAAGGCCCATTGTATTTTGAGGTTCTAGAAGTAGTAATTTTTCATATACTTCTTCGATATTTGTAAATGATGAAATAAATGAAACTTTGTTTTCAATGCACAATTCATTATACATTTTACAAATCCAATTCATTGAAGTGATATCTTCTGGATACATTTTATACATTTGCAATGTATGGTTCACTAGTAAATCTAACTTCCTTAATCTATAAAGTACCAATAAATATTGGGAATAATAATCAGGGGTAACTGTCATAGTGTTGCTAATCAAATGGCTTAAAACATCCTCATACTGTAAGAAAATGTAAATATAATTCAGTTTATTTATTCAATGATTTACAAATAATACATACCACTACTAAAATGTCTTGAGAAAGTTCATTAGTTTCTTTCAAAATACTAGCCAATGAAGACCTACTGCAAGCCAGTGCAGTTTCTGAAAGGTTTCCTGTTTCAACTTTATTATATATAACTCTACATATATCTTCAACATTTGTATACTTATAGAGGGCACATAATTTTTCACAATAATCAATCACTTTCTTTTCATTCCTAAAAAAATATGAAATAACATCAAAATGTAAAATCAACAACACATAAATCAAATATAGAGCACAAGGTGACCAACTACTAGATTGATATTACAACAAAATGTACATTTTAAAATTATAAGCAATAATAAAAAAAAATTGTTCCTAGTGATATAATATTGAAATATTTAAGAAGCTAAATAATTTAACTAGACATTATTCAGCTCTAAAAATATTTCCAGTATACCATATTTTCATTCAGAAATTTTGAGCTCTGTTTTATTCATTGAAATCCCCATAATTGTAATCCGAATAAAAATACTTATTCTTAAAAATTAAGTGCTTACGTTTCTTTTCCGATAATAAATGCATAAATTTTGATCAACTCCAGTTTCGCTTCTGCAGTATCAAATTTTTCAAAATAATTAGCCAAACCATTCCATGCTAATAAATTATCAGAATCAATTTCTATTGCTTTGCGGAATGCTTTTTCAGTTTCTCTAGTCCTGGCATTATTAGGAATTGTTTCTTGAATTGATAAACCTAGGAATACAAGGGCAATGTAGTTGTTCTTGTCTTCGTTTAGTACATCCTTCAAAAGATTAATTATCAATGTCGAAATTCAAGTTACATTCCTTTCAATACTCACTTTACATATATCTACTGCTTTCTTATAATCTTTTTTATTTATAGCCTCTCGAGCTTTCTTCAGTTGAGCTTTGATATCCATTAAAATTTCTGTAAGAACAATATATTTTAAAAACTGAGATGTTGTAAAAGTTTTTTATTTGATACTTTTAGCAGACCATAATATTATTTAAATGAAAATAAGATAGTGATAGGTTAGGACGGCAAAGTTGACACAATCAGTGTAGTGACAGCTGTTTTTGTTTATTTTAAAAATTTTTCTAATAATGGAAATATGAAATGACGGAATGTTATGCTCAAATCTGATACAAAATTTTTTGTAGCAGATTTGAGTTTGATTGGCTGTTCATAAAAATTGAATAAAAATTGTTTAGTTAACAGTTATATTTATTTGTTATATTTACAATTAACATCATAAATATAATATTCAAATGATCATTAATTATTGGAAAAATTTCGAATTTATAACTGATCACTCTTGGACTGAAAATACAAGTATATACAAATTGATCCCAAAAATATCATCAGATATTCCGTTGACTTTATTGTTTGAATGATAGATTTTTTATTTCTTCTTGAATTGATGTTTATTTCAGTTTATCCTATTAGTATCTGAGTCAAGACATTTCAATGTGTCCATTTCAATTTATTCGTCCTTATATTTAAGAAGAATGATCAGCCACTAAATTTTAACGTCTTTTATTATTATCTATATCTTGGCATTTCTAACGGTGCCTTAATTCCACGCACAGATTTCTTAGCAGTGATCTATAATAATCTGTAAATGATTATAAATTTTGTTTTTAAGTTTCTACTGAAATGAGATCTGGGCAATATTTAAATTTGAAACAGTTAGAATGAGATAACTTCCTTAAGCCACTATTTTGATTTAAACTTTTAAGAAGAATTCCGTATAAAGTGTAAAAATACAGTTTGATAAAACTATTTAATATTAAATAGTTTTTGTGCAATATGCCTATAAATATAGTGGGTTGCCAAATTATAAAGTCACATTTTTTATCAAATACAGCTTTTACTATGGGTCGAGGGGTAGATTTATCTCCAAGAAAAAAGTCTGAGGTTAAAACCCTTCTTTTGCACACAAGTCATTCCCAGAGGAAGATAGCAGAACTGGTTGGTGTTTCTAAGTCTGTAGAAAATAAAATAAAAATAAATCTGGATCAAGATCAGCCACTTTCGCCCAAAAGAAAAGGCAAATGCGGAAGAAAACGGATTACAACACCACGGTCCGATAGGAAAATCCGGGATATCTGTTTGCAAAACAGGAAGAAAAGTGCTGGATTGTTAACACAGATGGTACAGGAGTCTGGAATACAAGTTCCTAAGAGAACTGTACAGCGAAGGTTGGCAGAGGAAGGCCTGACCGGTCATCGTCCAGCTAAAAAACCACGACTGACAGAGGCGATGAAGAAGAAACGACTTGCTTGGGCTCGTGAACATCGTCTGATGAGTGTTGAAGACTGGAGCAAGGTCAGTTTTAATGTCAATTTATATTTCATATTAATGTTGTGATATATTAATTAAAAACATTTTCATAAAAGTTATAAATCCTTTTTTTTCAGGTGTGTTTCTCAGACGAATCAACTTTTGAGATTCTAGCCGATAAGAGAAATTTTGTCAGGCGGCGCCCAGGCGAGAAATTTCACCCTGACTGCATTGTGGAACGCGTTAAACACCCTGTTAAAATTATGGTATGGTCTGTCATAAGCGCTAAAGGGGTTGGGCGTCTCTACATTGTCCAGGGAACCATGAGACAGGACCAATACAAGCAGGTCCTAGACACTCGCTTGTTGCCGCAACTCCGGGAATGGTTCCCAGAGGGGGAGGAATTCATGTTTATGCATGACTCAGCACCATGCCATAAAGCAAGGAGTGTGACGAAATTTTAAGCAGACCACAATATACCAGTTTTACCTTGGCCTGACAATTCTCCAGACATGAACCCCATCGAAAACTTATGGAAAATTACCAAGGCGGAAATTGCCAAGGAAATGATAACCACCAAGGTAAAACTGATCGAAAAATTAATAAATGTGTGGCACCACAACCCTAAAATAAAGGAGAGTGTCAAACAGTGCATAGAAAGCATGCCAAGGCGGATCGAAGCACTCATTCAGGCTAAAGAAAATGTGACAAAATATTAGCAATATCTCTTTGCCATTTTCATACTACCTGCTAATATTTTTATAACTACTTATAACATATGTGTCTAATATTATTAAGTGTAATTATAACTTAAAACAACGTTTTAAATTTGTTATGGACCAATAAAGTGTAAAAAACCAATATTTTGCGACTGTCCCTATTAATTTGGCAACCCACTGTACATATAGAAACAAAAATTTTCTGAAAATTGTGTTTTTGGCATTTTGTGCTCTAATAAAGGCAAAGGGATTTTCGTTTTTCTTCAATGCCCAGACAGCAGCCTGTTAGAATATTATTTTATAAAATATTCTATGAATTAAATTGCATTAATTGCTTTAATGCGTTATAGTATTATGCTGTAATTCTTCCTGTTAGTTATACTGAAATGCAGGATGGCTCAAGTTCAACAGTTGCCCAATATAGTTTTTTACCGCTCTTTTCTTATGCAATGACAGTGTCACCAAAACTTTTATTAGCCATGTCTTCATCAGTACTACTATCATAAATATTTTGATACAAATAATAACTTTCAAGACCTTGTATGCCAAACATAACAACGCACTCGACATTGTTTGCTAAATAGACAAATTTCATAAAGATACACTCTGTTAATGAATAATGAAGTTTGAAATTACTGTTGTGGTTTTGTGTTGGAGTTATTTTTATGATTCTGGGAAAGCAGAACATTTAGGTGAGCGAGTATATTCTCGAAAGAACCCTGGTTTTGAAATATATACTGTTATTTGCTTTTGTAGATATATTATATTTAAAAGATTTATTTTAAATACAAAAGATTGATAAGGTATTAATTATCTAAATTATGCGACAATCATCACCAATTAAAACAACCAATATAATGGTACGTTTTGGTATTTCTTGCAAAACGGAAATAATAAGGTATATACCTACTCTTTTCGTTTCTAAAATATCGTAAAACGTGTTGAGTCGAATTAAGCGTTGGCCCTATATTTTAAGGAGCATAAGAGATATATGTAATTAGAACACCATTTTGTTGAAACTAACAAAAATATATAATTTTCACATGCTAAAATGGAAACTAGAATTTTATTCTTAGAACTTAGAATTTATTCTATTTTTAAAAATATTTTAAATTCAAGGCACTTTGATAGAGCGTTTAGCGATGAAAGCCAAACAGACATAAAGTAAGAACTAAAAGTCCAGTTGTGTCCAAAATTAGTGAATTTTTATGATAGGGAATGATCATGTAGGATTTCGATTTCCGTCTGTGCATTTATCACAAAATCGAAGTATTAATATATTAAGAAGGAAGAAAGAATGAAATTACTTCTGAACTGCCAAAAAGAAGGCTTTTCGAAACAGTATTCATAGATTTAATTAATCAATTTCAACGTATAGAATACTTCATTAAACATTTTAAAATGAAAAGTTCTTAAAATCGTTACTCACAGGTGCCACCTACCTCAATTGGAGTGAAGGTTAGTTTTCCAGTTTTCCAAAAAACATTTTTCAAGCCGATACACACAGGTAGAGCTCTTATCGTTCAAGAAATTCGAGTGAAGAATACTGTATTATAAAATTTTTCGCAAACGATATTTTGAACAATGATCAAATAATTGATTGAAGAATACTTCTATCAGTTTTCGGAAATCGAAATTTATTTATTCAGGGACTCTCAACTCAATGATATCTTCGTCGTTAAATGATTGAAGTGAAGAATCAAACTTTTTCGAAAAAATTGTTTTATAAATAATATTAACATATGACCGTCTCATCGTTCGATTCATTCGTCATATAGAATATTTTGTTCAATTTTTATTTATCTGTAGATTATCATAACGCTATTTGCAGATAACGCTTGAACATAAAACTAAAGAATACTCTACTAAAAATTCTTTGGACCAAATTTTTTCAAGGTTGTTTTCATAGATGGTGCTATCATCGTCAAAACATTTGTAACGAAATTATTGTTCAATGATTTTTAATATCAATGATTTTTCTAAGTGACACGAGAAATGAACAAGATCTACGTGCAGACTGGCAAATCACAGAATGGTCAGAATTTCTATTATTTAAAATTTTAGAACTAGTCACCTCTTCATGTGAGGAACCCTGATCAAGGCAAAATTAAGAGACATATTAAAGGATTTTTATTGCGAAATAACTAATAAAACTACGAAAGGTGATAAATTTTTAGCAGATTCTGTACTGAATATTGAATTACTTATTTTAATAAATACTTCAATAAATATATATCTATTTATTTATCACATTCATCATTATGAATGAAAAGTAATTTTTTCTTAGATATTTTAGGTAATTGAAAATTTATTCAGGCGCCTATATTTTTCAATTATTTATCAGCGGTTCCCTTTTTAAACCCTCTTCAAGTAATTGTGGCGCATTTTAAGATTATGGAACATTCTTCTATAAAAGAAAGAGAGTTCTACTTGATAGAATTTCTAATAATATCAACTGTCCAGCTGTAAAATAATTGGAATATTGTTACAAAATGAAATGATATTGAATTAATTCATCCCATTAATTTTTAGCAGTTTCTGAAAGATATGACAGTATTTTACCAAACATTTACAATGTAACCGACATAAAGAGCTGTCCTATTGGTCACTTATATTGCAAACTTATTGTGACATTGAGGCCACGTGACGAGCCTTCACCAGAAATGTGGAAATTAATTATCAAAAAGGTATTGTAGATTTATAAAGTATATCGATTTTAAGGTGCTGTTTTGTTGAACTTTCAGATTCAACCGATAGTTATTTGTAATATTTTTATTTTCAACATAGAAAATATTCTAAATGTAGGTAGATAATCAGAATTTTATTGTTTTCCATTAGTTGTGACTTCTAGCACTTAATATAAAGATATTATATAAACGAAATAAATTCCCTAAATATTTCAGAATATATTTTTATGACAGTTAAAAGAACGTATTTCTGTGTTATTTTTAAAATGGCATATTCTTTATCGTATAGTAGGAAATTCTCCAATTCGAAACAATTCCATATACTGAATGAAGATGCGGAACTGAAGTGATATTTAATAATATTTACAAACTAAAGTTATCATTTGCTACAGTATGAATTATTTTTGCAGTTTTTTAACATCATGACTTTAATGAAAAATATTTTTTACACCCATGCGTATTAACCCAGGTAGTAGGCTGACGGTAATATGACGTCATATATTGGTTTCAACATGTCGGACAGAGACGTCTCACTGACCATGCAGTGACATCGAAATGTCACAGCCTCAAGACGTCATTTTGAGCCGTTCAAAAGACGTCATTAAACTACGTTAAAAAGACGTCACTAAGTAGAGAAAAATAGACGTCGTAAAGACGTTCTTCAGAGCCTATATTGTAGGGGTTCCATAATTTAAATAAAACAATTTTTATCATTAAACGTTTATTTGAAAAATTATATTTTAAAGATTAGTTTTATTTCACTTGAAACAAGTTATTAATTAAAAATTTAGCTTTTAAACCAAATATGTTATGACTCACCTATTATAACAAACAAAATTTTTCATTGTCATTTGAATAACTTTCAAAAATACAAACTTTTTCTTCAGTTCCAATATTAAGATCAGGTAGAATACTCAGAGATGTCCTTTTGTTCTCTAATTTATATCAGTAATAGAATCACTCCGACTTAAAAAGCTGAAATTTTTTTTAATGTGACCTAACACTGTCTTAATATACAAAAAACATTTAGGTACATTATGATGTGGGAAGTTTTACCTGTTGTTGTATATTCATTATTCACTCGTGATGACACTGAAGTATTGCCTGTTGAAGTACTGGCTGTTCTTATTTCATGTTCTATATCATTTATTCTCGAAGAACGTGAAACTATGCCTCTGAAAATTATAGCACATCTTAAAAAAAATATTGTTAATAATTTGCATCTTCGAAATAAAAACTTAAGGCAACATGTATCTATTTTATGGTAATTGTTTCGAATATCCGCGACATCGATAACTATAAGGTTGGGTTAGGTTAAGTTTGGTTTACTTTGAATTCTTGAAATGACGCGAATATTCTAAGTATTTCTCCTAATTTTGCATTACATGCATCTAATCAACTTACCTTTTTTCATTTAAAGGAGAATCTTTTCAAGATTTGAATTTGAGTCTTATGCATAAAGATGTCGCACTATTCGAAGTGGTATTTCGTTTACATCTGGTTTCTATTACTATGCCCATTACATCTGTTTTTCCGCAGAGTTTATTGTATTCATATACTAGGTCAATTTCTTGGAAGATCGATGCCACATTTCGAGCCCCAGACCATTTCGATGTACACCCGAATTCTGAACAGATATTTCGAAAAATATTATAACACAAACACAACTCGTCCATCTTAATACGTTGAATGCAAAACAACGCAGACGCAGAACATAAATATTAGTTCACAGAACAATTGACAACTTATAACCTTAACTATAATACAATTTTCGTGTTAACAATTGACGCATGGAAGAATATTATTGTTCAAATGTGTGAAAGCTATTATTATCTAAGTGGAAAGAATATTTGTCGTTTCTTAAAAAATGAACGGTCATAAATTGACGAAAATAGTACGTTGCGCTGACGTCATCTGCTGTCATCCTATGAACGTCAATCATCTGACGTTAAAAAGACGTCATTCAGCGGTCAAATAACGTCACTGACCAAAATTGACCGAAAACTGACCCTAATAAGACGTCATTTTAAGTCAGCTTGCTACCTGGGAATTATAGCCAAAAATTTAAAATTATTATTATTTTTCTCATAAATATTTGAAGTTAAAGTTAAAATTTTATTTATTGTTACAAGTCACCGTTTGATACCAAAATGAGCTATGTCATACATTTTCCTACTTAAAAATAATATATAATAAAAATAAATTCGAAATATATGATCAAAAATTTCAACCTTGTTCCCACATTTTCCAAATGTGGCAACAAGGTTAATGTGACTGTAATTCAAGAAAACTGTGTAACTAAATCTTGTCACTGTGAACTACCACGGCCGACTTTGACACAGGCCATGAAGAGGATAGTCAAGTTGGTGGTCTACTCTCCTGTTGTTCCCAAAGTTTCAAGCATTATTTCAACTCATTATTTTTTGCGTATTCCGAATGAATAGATAATACTATTGGTATTTATAACGTATTGAATAATATATTGGATATTATTCCTGTAACAGAAAATGTAAAACATTAGCAAAAAACAACGATGTTTTCGAAAAAGTTCCACTGCGTAAAAAATACTTATAGGTATTAGTCAATGGAACTTGTTTACATGAAAATTGCAGATATTGCGAAATATTACAGATATTAAATATATTGATGATTGATGAGGCCGACTCTTGGAGAAAATTAATATCCATCATGAAACAATATTTAGAATTTTCTCATAATTTTAATACAAATAGGCATGACCACGTTTCGAAGTACTACTTCTTTATCAAATGCTAGATATATACTGAGTATTAATCCAGCATTTGATAAGGAAGTAGTACTTCGAAACGTCGTCATGCGTATTTGTATTAAAATTATGAGAAAATTCAAAATATTGTTTCATTATATTAAAGATATTTTTTTGTGGTAAAATTGAAGTAATTCCGCATTAAATCATCCCCACAGATAGAAATAGTGCATAACATGAAATACTTAATTATGGTATTAGCCGGGTGTCTTTATTTCTTTGGAAGTAATAATTTTATTTGATCAATTAAAATTCGTAGATCATTTAAATTTAAGCAAGTATACTTGTTTTCTGAAAATGAAATTGCCTTCTACAATATCACAACTAATTTTAATCGTTGTCTCATTTAAAAAACATAAGCGTTTCTCGATTAATTATGTGAAATATTCAACTTCAAACTACCAAAGTCGTAAATAACACAAAATTTATTTCGTTCCACTGAAAAACATTCTGTTTTTATAGTTTGATGTTGTGATATCAAACAAATTATCGAAAAAACACATGTATAACACTATAGGTACACAATGGAAAATTATAGAATATACATTAAAAGCTGTAATTATGCAAGTTCAAAACTGTGAAAGTTTTGAGAAGCGTCTTATTTGCATTAGCATACAATTCAGTATTCTGTTAGCATCGGAAGAAGTCGCTTGTAACGAAAAAACAACATAGCATGACGAAACGCGTCATGCTATGTTGTTAATAAAGTGCAAATCAAAAGTTCAAGTCTTCGAATTTTAGTTCATATGCAATTATAATGGATTTACATCAAGTAAACGCCAACACTATTAAAAAATAAAATTCCAATAGACCACCAGCGCCTCTGTTGCATTACTCATTTCATGGCATGCTTAGAGTCGGTCGTGGAACTACCCTCCCCTACTCGTCTATGCTCTTCATTTATATTTGACAACATGTAAATTATTCGATTTATATGTTTCTTAAGATTTATCTTTATTTTTATTTCTCCAAATGTTTGATGTTTGATGTTAAGTTATTTGAAATACACAATAATTGGATATTTAGATATCAGATAAATTGAGATATTGAATTTTTTTCTCTAAATCTGGTGATAAATTAGTTAAAAATACAATCAACTCTGTGCAGATCAATGATGAACCGGATGCTTATAGACGTGATACAATATATCGTGCAGTTTGTATGCCAAAAGAATTATTTATAGAAGAATATATTGAATATAAGGATAATGGTTTGGTTGGAAGAGTCGATAGATCTTTTTGTTACGAAAACATATCAAAGCTGAAAATCAGTATTTATGATATATGTATGGGGTAAGTATTTATTCAAATTATAATTTGTTTCACGTATAATCTTCATGTAGTGAATATTTGAAAGGAAAAAGCTGTTTAATTTTTTGATGGCGACTAAACCTGCGAGTATACAAACCGCTTAAAAAACCATTCAATTTGTTCCTAAAAATGGAAGGGCATTCAGTGTATCGAAAATAATTGGTTAGCAAATTTATTGCATACTATGCAGTTCACAGAGTTGCATATTGAAAATATTGTTTTTTTACTGAAATGAAAGAAAAAACTTTCGATTATTTCATTTATTGAAATTTCAGGTTATCATTATTATTTTTATTTTTGTGAATTTTTCTCTAGATTTTTTCCATTTTCAATGATATTATCAAATATATGAGTGTGGACATAGATATATGTATTCTGTGTAATAAGGTCCTTATACATCAGACCAGATTAATCATTTCTGAAGTTTTTGAGTGTTTTTATAGACATAAGAAACAAGAAACTAGAGTACATACTACAGAAACTCGGTACAACTAACTGTCTGCCGATGATAAAACCTTACCTTTGTCGAATACTAACGTGTCTTTCTTACAGAAGTTGGGTGATATGATCGATTATTCGAGGTCTGTTCAAAAGAAAAGGTTAATCTTGAATTTTCGCAAGCTGTGCACATTCGATTATCGAAAGTTTTTTTTTTTATGTTGATACACATACGTTTCTCATATGTTGACATTATTAGCTATTATGGATAAGTAGTTTGTTTTTGACAACTGAAAAGGTTTGACCTTTTTTGTGTTCTTCGATTTTTTTACGAAGTAATCGAAGTTTTTAATTTTTTTAAAAATTAAATTTTGCGTTGAAACTGGATAAAAACGATCTTAAAATGTTGACTTCGTCTATCGGTGAGTCTACTTTTTCTCAAAAAAGTGCTTATAAGTGGTTTAAGCACTCTACAGAAGGCCGAAAAGGAGTTGATGACGATGGGCGTCCTGGAGTAGCAATCACGTCAATAAGCGAAGAAAACTTGAAAAGGTGAAGAAAATGGTTTTGGAAAATCGTCGAATCACTATTAGGGAAGTTGCAGAGGATGTTGGCATATCAATCGGTTCATGCCATGCAATTTTCTCAGAGGTTTTGGGAACGTTTTTTTTTTGAAACGTGTGACAGTGAAGTTTGTTCCGGAATTGCTGAATTTTGAGCAAAGGCAACGTCGCATTAGTATCGCTCAGGACTTGTTGAATGCCGTCAACGGCGATCCAGAATTCTCGAATTATAGAATTGTTCACTGTTTTCTTCGATTTCAACGCCGTGGTGCACCATGAGTTCTTCGTTCTTGCCAACAGTTAATAAGGAAAACTAATTTGGAATTTCGCTTAAAGGCGGACAAAACGTCGCAGGTTTATATTCTATAATATGTTATTGTGTATATATTCACAATAATATTCCTCCTAGGTGTACTAGAATAAGCCAGACATTGTACTCAAAAACACACAGAACCAATCTTCTCTCGCAATCGCCGCTAGCTTTGCATGTTCTATTGATAACCAGGTATGAATCTGCTGTGATTTGCACTGGGACTCACTTGTTTCTATCGTAAATGTGTACAAATCTTAACAGTGAGGTATCTTGATTTCTTCCGAATGGGGTTCTGAGTGATTTGTTTTCTTGATTATTATTATAATTGAACATTTAAATATTGACATTTTAGATTTAGATCATTATATTTGAATATGTTTTCTATTATTATTATTATTTCATAATGTTGTATATCTATGTTTTCATTGATATTTTTAGTAACCATATTTCTTCATTATGTATTTTCCTGTAATTGGGTACCTCCTTGGAAATATATGTTTATTATTATTCTTCTTCTTTCTTCTATTTTGGCCAACTATGGACCACGTGAAATAACTTTTCATGAATATTCCTCTCCATTCTTTCTTTTCTTCCAATACTCCTTCATTCGTTCTCCATGCTTTTTTTTTCTTCTGTCCATTTTGCCCAAGTCTTCTTTTTTTTCCTTTTCTTGAAAACACCCGAATCCCTTGATCTTCTTCCTGAATTCTTCTCTCCTCTTCACATCCTCTCCATCGATTTCCATTTCTTCCATGTCTTTTCTGACCTCCTTGATCCATGTTATCTGAGTCTTGGGGTTTCTGTCGAAGTAATTGAATAGTCTCTTGGTCAGTCTTCCTTCATTCATTCTCTTAATGTGTCCGTAGAAAGTCACTCTTCTTCTCCTCATTGTGTCAGTTATCTTTTCTGTCTTCGTGTAGATCTCTCTATCGCTTCTCAGTTTCCACTTTCCATCTTCATACTTTGGTCCCAGGATTTTCCGTATAATTTTCCTTTCTTTTTTTTCACCCCTTTTAACTGTCTGGCCGTATTCAGTGCAAGGCATTCTGAGGCATAAAAACCCTCTGGCTTAATAACTGTATTGTAGTGTCTTAGCTTTGCATTAATAGATATGGACTTCTTATTGTATATATTTTTTGTCAACTGGAATGCTAGTTCCATTTTTCTTGCTCTTGCATAGCAAGATAGCATCATGATAGCTTCTTTATCGAGGGCGTTTGATTGAATTAACTCTCCAAGGTATTTGAACTTGTTAACCCTTTAATTTTCCCATGTTTCGTTGAAATCTGTCTTGGTGTAACTTTTTCATCGGTCATATATTCTGTCTTTTTATATGATATTTGCAGTCTAGCGTTTTCCGCTGTCTCTTTTATTATATCCATCTGTCTTCTTGCATCTTCTAGGTTTTCTGCCAGTATTGCTAGATCGTCCGCAAAAGCTAGACAGTCAATTTCAAGGTTATCCTTCCTTCTTCCAATTTTTATTTTAGGAATTCCTTCCTCTTCCATTCTTTTCCGCTACTCTCTCCATTTTGATTGTGAATATCGATCCTAATGATAATATAAAATTTCATTGTGTTTCTATTAATGTTAGTTCAACATGGAAAACACATGTGAGTCACTTGTCCGACAAGCTCGTGAAAAATAAATTTGTGATCCGCAATATATCTGGCTCGGTCTCGCTCCATGTTTTGAGAACAGCTTACTTCGCGTTAATTGAGTCACAGACAAGATATGGTTTACTTCTATGGGGCTACTATTTTGGAGCAATGAGTATATTTGGACTTCAATGTATCGATGCTGCTGTAGAAATGCATTTTCACAGCTAGAAATCCTTACTTTGCCTTGTCTTTATATTTACGAATGCCTAATTTATTGTGAAATTCAGATTTCCAAATATTTGACACGAGAAATAAACAAGATTTACGTGCAGGATGGTGCAGACTAGGCAAATCAGAGAATGGTCAGAATTTCTATCGTTCCAAATTTTTTAACAAGATACCTCTTTATTTCAGGAAAGCTGACCAAGCCAAATTAAAGAGACATATTAAAGTTTTTCATTGCGAAAAAACTTATTCATGTGATGAATTTTTAACAGACCATGTACTGAATATTTAATTATCTATTTTATTTCGACTTCTATTTTTTGTTTTTTCCAATTTTAACTTCTTTATATTTGCTGAAAATGTAACAATTTGAATTCCACCAATAAATATCTATTATAATCAAATAACTACATGTATTCAATTAACATTCTTCATTTTCAGGGGAGCAGTCACAACTTATATCTTATTTTTAGTGTACTGTACTGTCAAAACGAATAATTCAAAGGAATCTAATGAAAATAAATCTAGTCAGAAAGGTAAGCTCAGAACACATATAATTCACAGAATGTCCGAAAGTACAGTATAATTTACAGTATGGATTTTTTTACGAGTTAAAAGTCAATTATAATTATAACAAATTATATTGGAATATATACAATGTATATTCAACAATTGAATATTTTAAAACTAAAAATTAATAGTAAAAGTTTTATATTGAATAAGTAACACTTGGCTTGGTTTCATAAATCTCCAATTGTTCTAGAAGATCAAGAGTTTTTCCTTTCATCTGCGAGTGCAGCATTTTCAGGTATAAATCTATAAAGTGGTTTTTTTATTATAAAAGTTGTTATAAATCAAGCTGCACCTAGTAGAACAAAATCCATCCATATATATATATATATATATATATATATATATATATATATATATATATATATTATATTTATGAATATGTTATTTATTTATCGATTTCATTGATTTATAATCTACGTTTGAGATGTTCGTTTTCATTCTAATTTTTTTCTAGTGAATAAATATATCAAAATATTTTCTTTCACCAATACATGGAGAAATATAAATAAACAAAATAGAGGCGAAGACTTCGATAGACTACGTTCAATTCAAGGAATACGTACATTAACCAATGGCATTGTAATTTTGACGCACAATTACATAGCATTGACTGTTACTTTTAGTTATAATCCAGAATATGTGGAAAGGGTAAGTTTCACTTGATAAAATCATCGTAAAGCCACTGATAATTTGTAAGAATGGTACCTCTTCTATCCAGAAACGTTAAATTTTTCCAGATATTTTGTAATTTACAAAACATTTTTTTAAATCGATAATTAGATATTCAGACAAGAGATACATCAAGATGTTAATTTTTCTGTGGACTTTTGGTGGGAGGTGGAATATTAGTTTACAATATCGTCGAATAAATTGAAAACTTTTTTAAATTTTACTTAAAAGTAAACGTGTTCGACATATTTTATTATTTGGTTTCTCAACTATCATCAAGAGTTTTGCAATTGATCTGAAAAAGCAGTTGAAAAATGAAGAATCATTAGAATTAGGTTTAAGCTTATTCAGAATCGCTATTATGAAGCAATAAATCATTACAAAACTTTCAAAATCACTTATCACAAACTGATACTAGGAGTTCTTAAATTTCTGATAATTATTACATTTTTCAATGATCACTCTTATGATCATTCTCTTATCATTCAATGACAATTCTTTAGTTCTTTTGAATACATCGAATTTGGAGCTTCTGTATTCTAACAGCAGTCAACATAAAAATATTTAATAATGTTGGCGTTTACTTGATGTAAATCCATTATAATTGAATATACCTAAACTTAAATTCAAACACTTGAACTTATGATTTACACTTTATTGACTACATAGCATGACGCGTTTCGTCGTTACAAACGACTTCTTCAGATGCTTACAGAATAATGCTTACATTATTGACCAAGAATAATGCTTACATTATTCTGTAAGCATCTGAAGAAGTCGTTTGTAACGACGAAACGCGTCATGCTATGTAGTCAATAAAGTGTAAATAATAAGTTCAAGTGTTTGAATTTAAGTTTATATTCAACATAAAAATAATTAAATGATAGGTAATAATAAAAACTTGTCTAAAAATCACTGACTGCAAATCACAGTATATTAAAACAAATTAAAGAAGAGATGAATTCAATACTAGGCGACTCCTCCCTATCATATTCAACTATTAAGCAGTGTGCTCCTGAATTCAAAATGGGTCCTGTGAGCACATCTAACTGACGAGCCTCGCCTAGGCGGCCCGTTGAGGTCACAACTTCAGAAAAGATTAAGAAAATCCATCAAATAGTATTCGAAGAACGCAGATTAAAAGTGCATGATATAACTGAGATCTGTAGGATGTCAACTGAACGTGTGCGAAATATTTTGCACAACCATTTGAGCATGGAAATGCTGTGTGCAGGTGGCTGCCACGTTTACTAACGCTCAACCAAAAACTTACGAACTTCGATTCGAAAAAACATTTCTACCGAAAATTTGGCGCTGTATAGCGGTAATTCAAACGAATGTTTGCGTCGATTCATAAGCGTTGACACTTATGAAAACACTCCTGAAAATAAAGAACAGTCGAAACAGTGGGTTGGAAAGAGGGAACCAACTCCAAAGAAGAAAAAAACAATTTTATCGGCTAACAAGGTTATGGCTACATCGTTTTTCTTGGTTAGACTGGAAACTTTTCTCCCCAACCTCGTATTTATATTCTGACACCTTTTCAAGATTATATTTATTGACGTAAACTCTCATGTTATCACATTTTGAATTGTACTCTCTAAGTCTATTGCCTACTATTATGTATTTGCTGTCATCCAAGTTTATCCTCATACTATAGCCACTGAGCCACGTATACAGCGAACGGAGGCCCGCAATCACTTTAGTGGTCTTGTTCTACAAGTTATCACCACTTATGTTTATCATTATATCGCCAGCATATATTCATATTCTACAATATTTGATCACTAGGCAAGTCGTTTATATATAACTGAAACAATACTGGACCCAACACAGTTTCTTGCAGTACCCCACCTTTCGTTTTTATTACTTCTGAAAATATGTGACAAAATTTTACTTTCTGTACTATATCACATAAATACGACTCATAGGTGAATAATTTTAGTTATTTAATAAAGTTATTTATCTAAGGCAAAGTCTTGAGATCATTGTCTGGAGGTTGTTCATTGAAATTGCTTTCGTTCTGGCGGCAGACCTAAAGTAATACATTTTCCCCTGAGAATATGTGCACTCAGTTTGTTCTTTTTATTTAGTTATTTATGTAGTTTTGATGTAGTCTGAATGTGATCAAAGTACTAAGAGAGACTTGTTGAGACTTGTTCTTTGTTCTTTTCTTCTTTCCCTCAAAAATGTCTGCGATCCGAGATTACTTTGGAGATTACTCGAAACTCGAAAAGTTTTTATCACTCTCTCTTTTGATTACTTAGAGAGTGATTAGTGACTCTAGTTAGTGATTTAGTTAATGATTCTTAACTCTCACTCGTACTAATGCCTTTTTACTACTTCCTAAAGTTTGTGGTGACTTTAGGCCTTTTCATGAATCCATTACCATATTTGTATGCGGGTCTGTTGATATCAATCGATCTCTCGCATGCCTGTTTCTTAGATATTCGTTTTTTGTGTAGTTTTCTGGGTAAGTGTTTGTTTAAATGTGTTGGACAATGTTGAATTTTCACTATATTGTCAGACTTATAGGCATTGGAATTAAAATAAAATTTGTGGTTAAACTTCAATTTCAAGTCAATTTCAGTTTGGTTTTGTAAATTTTATTTTGTTTTTACAATTTAGTGATTGGCTTGAGCTAGTGAGTGGTGTATGTCTGAATAAATGAATAAATAAATGATTAGCTAAGAGATTTTAATATTGTGTACAATAATTCTCTATATTTTCAGCTAACCACTAATAGTTATACTAGATTAATAATAAATTTTTTCGGACTAGTTGTTCAAACTTTCTTCACTATATCTGCATGGTTGTTGGCAACGCAACTTAATAATATTGTGAAGAACAATGGTAAAATAACTATGAAGGATGTTCTTATTATTGCACTAAATAGATATTTCAGGTACGTATCCAACAAAAAGTACGTCAATGAACACTTAAATGAAGCAGGAGTATTTTGTGTTACTCAAAATTAAATTTTTAAAAATTATTGTTGAAAAATGGAAAAAATACAAATATTTATTTTCTTGGATAATAATTATATCTTGAATAAATATTTCTCATTTGTCATAATATTTTTGAAATTGTCTCATATTTTTCATAATATTGCCACCTTGTCATGTGTAGACAGCAAATAATCGTTTATATATGGCAAAACAACAATAGACACAACACAGTTCCTTGCGGTACCCCATATTTCGTATTCATTTGTTCTAAAACTATGTGTTTAAATTCCTCTTCTTGTACTCTATCACATATCAAATATGATTCTAACCTTCTTGAAACCATACTAGCAAACTCCATTTTTCCATGTTTTCTAAATTTGTATTTCGTTTCAAATATGATAATGTTGAAATCTTTTTTCAGTCAGAGTGTATATAAAAGTTTCTTTGGTGCCATTATGCTCCAGTCAGGCCTGAGACTGACTCACTACCCAATAAAAAATGTCAGCTTAGGACAAAATGTTCGTTTTTGAACGTTGCTCTGTTTATTTGTGCACAAATTCAGTCCCTAAACAGATATAAATTCTTATGTTAGCGATTGAAGCATGTTGAATCATATTTGTTGTATTCCCAAGTGTTCAGATGATATAGATATAAATATCACTGCTGTCATCTAGAGAAGATGAATGTCATCTAGAAAAAAATATTATCAAGTAGCCGACTTGCTTCTATAAAGATCGTTGAAAAAATAAATCCCTGATATCATCTAATCTCTGTACCTGCTTCAGAACTCAAAAAACTAGTTGACTTTGAAAACACTGAACCACTATTTTTCTTTTTTCCAGATTGATCCCTGCAATGGCACTCGTCATACTGCTCCATATAATTCCTGTTAGTGTAAATGTGCCATCTCAACTCCTGTATCGTTCTTTTTGGATTTGGAGCAACGTAGGTGTAAAAGTGGATGGTGGTTGAATTTGTTGTGTATTCAGAACTGGAGCTGCTTCAATGCCAATTTCGTAAGTTTTCATTAATTTTTTTGGTATACGCAAAATCTTCTCTTCATATTTTCAAAAAAATATAATGTTATTATATAGTAACAATAATAATAATGTTTATTTGGCCACACTATATGTGGATTACATTAATTTTTTCCCTTACAATAAATAATCTCAAATAAACCAATTATCTCACTGAAGTTTAAAACTTGTACGTGACTAAATTAAAATATATAAACTTTACTGATCATTATATAAACTTGAAACAAAATTATAAAACTAAAGAAAAATAACAAAGTACAAAAAGTGGTAGCGGTTCTAATTAATCTATAAAGGATATTATTTACCAAAAGAAATGAAAGAAAGTAATGGTAACTTCTCAATATCAATTGTAGAGATATTATATTATTGATACAATTGAAATAAAATTGCTCCTGTTTATAAATTTTGCAATCTTATATCTAGAATTGAAAAATTTATAAACAGAAGCAATTTTATTTGAGTTTTATCAATAATATAATGTCTCCACGATTAGTATTGAGAAGTTGCTATTACTTTCTTTCTTTTCTTTCGGTAATTAATATCCTTTATAGATTAATTAGAACCGCTACCACTTTTCGTAGATGGTTATTTTTCTTTAGTTTTACTATTTGGTTTCAAGTTTATATAATGTTCTTTAGTTTTATATTCAGAATTATTTAAATTGCTCAACAAAACATAGATTTTGGATTTTTTCAGTGCAATCCAGGGACCTGGTATTTAGCAGTAGATACGCAACTATACATAATGGTCGTATTGTTCTTCTACTTGAGCCAAAAATCCAAAATTCCGATGAAATATTTCTTAGGATTAGCTTCAATGATAGCTGTGTCCGTTCAGGCATATACATTAATGAACACGACGGTTGATGGACTTCTAAAATTTGTACCTAAGTAATATTTTCAATATTAAATTATTATTATTCCGCATTATAACCTTGAACTCAGTAACGTAGCCAATAGAGAAGTTTTCAAGGTTACAACTCTTTTCTCTTGATTCTGTGAAAAGGAAAACTCCCCAAAAACGAAAATGGCTCATCTAAATGAAACGAAAATATCGGTGACTGTACTGAGTTACGCCATTGTACTAGTAAAAAGCATGATTTAAATGTTTATTTACGAAAACATCAGCATTCTCCTGTAAGGTTTGTTTCTTTTGGTATTCCAGATCGACAAGTATCCTAAAATCTCTGATAACTCCCTTCCCATTTGATGGGATCTTGTCTTCGCTACTGATTGAACAGATAATACTACGGATTATGGCATAAATTTACTTCCACGTAGCTGAGATTGTTTAGATTGGCAAGTTTATATTTTAAAAGATCCCCTAGAGATTATTAAAACCGTTATCTAATAGCACTTCCAAGTTTGACAATTGATAACGGCCATTTTGTTGAAGGCGAATTGGTCGAATTGACTGTCGAATTATTTATGCACTCTATCCTGCACTGTACATACCGTTGAGAAACACGTGAAAATGTTGAAATTGTTTGATCAAAATCGGTGATCTGTACCTTCGCTAATTTTATAGTTGGCAAAATCGTTCTACCAAAGGGACTGTACGCAGAGTGGTGAATAAATTTGCACTAAGTGGTTTAGAGAAAAACCAACTACCAGCCTTATCCGCAGTAAATATTACAACTATGTGCGTGAGTAAAAGACAACTCGAGACTGTAGACTTTGTGTCACTTTGTCACTTACGAGAATTCAGTCCTTCGCAGATCAGAACTTTAGGACTTAGTTTCATGGGTCTGAATCAGAACAAACTTCAGATGACCAGGGAGTTGAAGGACAACGACCAAACAGTTATAATGATCGATGAAACCATAGTTTATGAATGGGTAGGTCAACAAACAGAATTGCCGAACTTGGGACAATTCCAATCCACATAAGATCCAAGAGCAACCATTTCATCTGATAGTAATCGCTTTTTGATTCTTTTTTATATTTGTTCCATATCTTTTGAGAACGACCTTGATAGTCAACAGTAGTCCCTTGAACGTCGATGACCGTTAACAGTAGACGCTATAGGTCCATGATAAACAGTATCTCTCAACCTGAATCGAATGATAGAGCACCAACGTTATGTGGAAATCGTAGTGATTTTCAAAGCCAATATAACTCATTTTGTATAGGACAAATTCAACTTATTATGGAAACTTGGACAATTTGGATGGGAAAGCCATAACGGGCATTCGCACAATTTGTTATATTCCATACAAAATGTCAAGTTTTGATTGGAATAATTGATAAACAACTTAAAATTGAAAAAATGAAAAAATTGTGAAATCTCCTTCGGTTGGATTTTTATGAATGTTTCCCTTTTTTGATTAGTATTAATAGCTACCATTGAAATTTCAGAATGTTGCCTGGGGAAACAACTTTTGCCAGACCCGAATTTTTAATATCTTATATGGGAACAGAGTGCAGCTTAGTTACATATGTGATTGGTTTCATGTTTGGCAGTATTTACGTTGAAAATAAACACAGGAATATGTTTGATACCAGAGTGAGTATCTGCAATAGTAACAATAACAAACATGATCAGTAGTAATGGACCTTCACAATGTAAAATCAAAAAATGTATATATATATATATATATATATATATATATATATATATATGTCTCGCACTTCCATCAGTCGTGGCATCGATTTCAATAGTTCTCTAACATTTATCCCTTGAAGGATAATGGAGACATCACATCGTACACGTTCACATATCTAGCTCTACTATAACATTCTCTTGATTCATTTGAATTTTTCAAATGAATGTTCTAGTGTTCATCTTCTTATATATATATATATATATATATATATATATATATATATATATATATATATATATATATATATATATATATATATATATATATATATATATATATGGATTAACATCTCCAAGTAAGTGAGGATCTGCCAGTGCCCCCACTAGGCTGGATAGACGACTAAGTGGAGTTTTAAAGTCCATATATATAAGATTTAGTAGGCGCAGATTATGATGAAAAAAGTCATAATTTCCAAAAATTTGAGTTTAATCCATTAATTGCAGATCAAGAAAGTGTTTTGGTTTGTTTCCTTCTTTGGTTTACCGATTATTACATCGCTATTCTATGCCTATGATTCTTGGAGAATTTTAGAAACTATTAGGGCGATTACTTTCAGGCCCTTGTTTTCTTTGGGAGTTGCAATTGGAATTCTTGGAATGGCTACCAGTGCTGGAGGTAAATATATTTTTTTGAATGCTGTGAATAGGTTTCGTAAAAATCATAAACTATATAAAATTGCACCTTAATATCTCTCATTTTTCTCAATTGGTACAATTAATATACAGTTGAATTGTAAAAAGAGTTGATTTTCAATGGTATTGAATATTATTTTGATATTATTTATAGGATGCATCAAGAAATTTTTTGAGTGGAGACCATTAGTTTTTATGGGAAATTTCAGTTACAGCGTGTATATGTTCCACTTTCCAATGATTTTTTTGAAACTGTCTATGAAAACTACTATGATTTATTTTAATCATATGGATTGTGTGAGTATTATACTTGTTAATTTGTCAAAATTGCTATTAGGACAAATTTTTTTTTACAGATTATTAGTGTATTGCAAGATTTGGTTCTGTCTTTTATAATTGGAATTTTGATGTACATAATTTTCGAACATCCATGTTTACAATTGCAGAAAATGTTTCTACCTCAAGTCAGAAGATCGAAAGGAGAATCAGAAAGAAAAATTAACTGATTCATGTATTTTAAATAATGTTGGATGTGCTATTGATACCTTGATTGAGATTTAGAAATTTTTACCTACCTTCTCAAGGGAAACTAAAATTTTCTGATTGGGTAATTTGTACCATTCAAGGTTCTTCGAGAATCTCACTTGTCTGAAATATGTGTCCAGTATATCAAACAATTTTTTTGAAATTTATTCAATTGTTTCTATAAGTTATATTTTTAATTGGATTGTACAAGGCATCAATTGCCATTAAATTCTATATTTAATATTTATTTATTATTAATTTTTGGCTGTTTATTCATTCTGAAGAATTCTTACATACGTCTTTGTTACTACTTGATATGATAAATATATATTTACTAATGAACAACAATTTATTTCGAAATGTTCCTGAAATATGATATAATAATTCTTCATATATATATATATATATATATATATATATATATATATATATATATATATATATATATATATATATATATATATATATATATATATATATTTATATATATATATATATATAGTAAATACTGAGACTCTTAATCGAAATATCGAAATATTTCAAATAAAACTTAGGGAGTTTTGACAAAGTTGTTGTCAACGAGAACGAACCCATCACTTTCGAGAGTGAATATTGAGAGCGTTTCGAAAAATTCATCGATCTTGTTGAATGATAATAGGATACAATTGTTTCATCATTATTATGAATCATCAGTCCATATTTAATCTATCAATCAAGAATCGATGACTTTCAAAACGAACATAGGTCCCATACCAAATTAAGAGAAGTTCTAGAGAGTGAAATACTCACGTAGGCTCCCTCTATCGGCGAAAGGACGTATAAACACTCCCTAGCGTTCAAGATTCCTACTCATGACAACAAGAGTGCGAGTGGAAGGCTTTGTATTAGGCATGGGATCATTCGTGCACATTTCAGACAATTTTCTGTTGTGTTCGAATGAAATATCTACAAAGCCTTCCACTCGCACTCTTGTTGTCATGAGTAGGAATCTTGAACGCTAGGGAGTGTTTATACGTCCTTTCGCCGATAGAGGAGCCTACGTGAGTATTTACTTCTCTTAATTTGGTATGGGACCTATGTTCGTTTTGAAAGTCATCGATTCTTGATTGATAGATTAAATATGGACTGATGATTCATAATAATGATGAAACAATTGTATCCTATTATCATTCAACAAGATCGATGAATTTTACGAAACGCTCTTAATATTCACTCTCGAAAGTGATGGGTTCGTTCTCGTTGACAACATTTGTGTAGACAGCTCCCTGAGAGTTTTATTTGAAATATTTCGATATTTCGATTAAGAGTCTCAGTATTTACTAGTATTGAATTACCTGTGAATCTTTGAACTATATATATATATATATATATATATATATATATATATATATATATATATATATATATATGTATATATATTTATTTAAAAATACACCACTCAACAGCTTGGGCCAATTACTGAGTGGAAAAATACAATACAGTTTAAAACTTAAGAAAAAAAAATAAACTAGAAATAATATTAATAACGTACAAACAATCTACCTGAACGAAAGCTCTGTGGGCAAGATGACATTGAAGCTTGCCCACAAGATATAGGAAAACTAATATTTGAAAAACTTATAACTAAAACTAAAAAAAAACAGTCAGGCGAGAGCTCGTCTGATATCGCCAGGCACGCATGCAAATATGTCGATTACGTCATGAAAAGGCTCAAAGTCACCACAAATTTTATGAAGTGGTGAAAAAGCCAGAACATTATTACGAACCAGAGGTGGATAAAAAAATGTTCATATTTCTACAAGAAATTCTCGGAACACGAAAATTTATGAGGGAAAGAAGAAAAAAACAATCAACAGAAAACCTTATCAGCTTGTATAGGAACATTATTCCCAAATATTTCTTACGTGTTTCAAGTGATGAGACATTAAATCTTGTGATAAGTAACTCATGATTCACACCTCTTTGTGGATACACACCGTCGCAGCAAAACCATAAATATTTCAAAAATCGTCTTTGCACGGAAGATTCCTTATATTACACAAGTATCCTGGATTCCAAACTACACTAACATATTCTATTTTTGAACGTATTGAGGTATTGTATAGGAACATAGTTGATTCAGATTGAGAACGCCATTTAAAATTTCTTATTACAGAACCCAATGTTCTGTAGCAACTTGAAACAATATATATATATATATATATATATATATATATATATATATATATATATATATATATATATATATATATATATATATATATATATATATATATATATATATATATATACATATATATGTAAAAGAAATTTACTACAAAAAAATTATTCTGTATTCTATATTATCGTATTTGTAGATATTCGCCATCAAAGTATACTATAACTTTCTTTCGATGATTTTTTGACAAATTATTCAAAAGAACATTATAGCAGAACTGGCTATTTGAAACATGAACAATGCGATTTCTCCATTGTCCATGTAATGTCAGTTAGAGAATATTGAAATCGATGCCTACATTTATTGAAAGCGTAAAATAGTCACTGTTTCGTACTACAAGGTACTCATCAGTTACGCCACCAGAACATTCAAATTATAATAATCAAAATAAAAAAAAAAACGTTCTGGAAAAGACACACACCTCGAAACGAAACATCAAAAAATTAATAAAATATGATGTAAAAGCCTTAAGAACTGAAAATTTTATAAACGTTCTAAAATAGAAACTCTTTTTCCCAATAATTGGAAAATTTTTCGAAATAATATATACAGGATATATATATATATATATATATATATATATATATATATATATATATATATATATATATATATATATATATATATATATATATATATATATATATATATACAATATATGAATAATATTCAACACGGGGGAAAATTTCAATCGAAAATAGAAACTGTCGGCATATCCCGCTATTAGTAGCATCCGTTGTCACGTGTTTCGAGCTTATTGGCTCTCCGCAGAACGGAGGAGTAGCCAAGTTCAAGTTGTACGAACCTGGAGATGAAGAAAGAAACAGACACTCCACTGAAGGAAGTCGACACATTTTAGGCTACTACGTTTTTACTCTCTGGGTTGGAGGATTTGAAAAAACTACTTCGCCCATGAAGTAGTTTCGCCTCACAATATACCTTCACAATGTACCTTCGCTAAACAATATAATTTACGTAATGTGGAATTGCTTATTGTACGCTGTCCATATTTACTTTCATTAATTTCGTTCTTAATAATATTAATAAGAATAGAACTTTATTAGTACTCCATTACAAAATTCATAAAAACATGGTGTTGCTAACATTTTTTAAAATACTTCATTCAAATTGCATTGATATAATTTCACAAACAATAGAGTACTGAGAAATGGTATACCGCAGGGGATGATTAATACAACGTTAATAAAACAAAAAAAACTATTTCTCAACAATTTTCTGCATAATAAAGAAAAGAAAAGAATAAAATGAATTAAAATAAATAAGACAGGTATGATGGTTCAGCGTAGAACACATATTAACCATGTGGTTAATATGTGTTTTATTGAGCATATGCTCAATATAAAAAAATTAAAAACCACACAAAAAAAAAACTATCCAAAAAACAAACTCAATTATTTTTCTTCAGAAGGAATTGCTTACAATCTTCTTTGAAACCTTTCGCTTTGTACCTGAAGAATTCATTCGAGATACTATTCATTAAATTAACAATTGTATAGGAGAAAGAACGTTTAAATAAGATTCTATAAAAGCAAGGAATAGCCAACTTATGTCTGTTCCTTACAGTGAGACAATGGATGTCTGAACGAAACCTGATTTTACCTGATTTTTTACCGTTCTTGATTGGTTATTGATAATTGTTGAGTCACATTTAAAACACTCACATTTCTTCAATTAGTGGAGGGTCATTCTTAGTGATATCCAATAAAAGACATTAAATAACAAGAAAAATGCACATTTTTCAAAAGTTTAATAGCGAAGTTATGTTACATACTGAATCATTAATCTTGCATCCATTAGAAAACATCAGAAATTGCTCATTATCGTGTTTTAACATAAAACTTTTTTATTTTCAATGAAACTGTAAGAATTAATCGAATGTAACTCGGAATTAGTTAACACATTGTCACTGAAATAAGGTGATTTCAAAGCGTATACGCGTAGAAAGTATGAGTCTGATTAATTATCTAATTGTATGGTTTTACAGTGTCAATTCAATATTCCAATATGTTGAATGCACAGGTAAGTGGTTTTCAAAGGATTTGGAAATCTTCACATCTCATTGAATGGTTTAATCTAGAAAAATCTCATATATTCAGTGTTGAGAAATGAGTTGCCTCCATTGGAGATGTTTCAAATCATTCATTCGAACTCCTGAAATTGTGCTTTAATGTCAATCGATTTCACGGTGTACATATTTTCAAGATTTAACTTCTATTATCAACACCAATACAAAATTTCGAAATTCTTAGAGGAAAGGGGTTTTTAGATAGCTCAAAATTCATTCAGCATGCGGGTAAAACTACTCATTTATCAGGCAAAATGATTGTGCCGCATTTGTTTGGACCAAATTAAACAATTTCGTTTAATCTTCATTAAAGTAGCACACAGGCACACAGGTGTTACAGAGGGTTCAAAATAGGGCTATGCGATATATTTATATTTGCAATGAGTTCACACCCATTAAGAAATAAATGTTTCAAACCTTTTATCAGTTGAACAGAGAATTATATACAAAACACTGGAGTTTATATTCAAAATCAAGTTGAAGCTCGTACCGTCATAATTGCATGTAAACATTAAATATGTGAATTCATTTCATAATCACAAAACGAGACATCTGAACAATTTTTACTTAGATTCATGCAGGAACTAGAAGAGCCTATTTTATAGAGGTTTGATCATGTATAAACAAAACAAACTAAACTGACCCCTAAAACAAATAAAATTTGTGAGAAATTGAAATTATTCCGAAAAATTATGTTGTGATTATATAAAATTTAACATTCGATATTTTGAATGTAAATATATTAATAATCTATTATAAAATTTAATTTGGTGGTAATATGTATGTAATTATATTTAATGACATTATTTAAATGAAAAAATTATTTAATTAAATAAAATATAATTACAATATATGTAATTATATTTAATTGAATGTATAATTCTGAACAGTGATTATGAATAGAAATTGCTAAATAAAGATTAATAATAACATTTACTTTATAATAGTGAAATCATGCGTATTTACAGATTTGGTGCCCTAGGACACTTACATTTCCTTCCAATTCGTTTATTTATTTAACATAAACTGTTTTACAGGACAGATTCTAATTACAAAACATCAAAAACTATAGATATTGAAAACAAAATTAGGAGTACAAGAGTTTAAATTTTCTGCTTTCAAATGTAAAAGTTCAAATTTAAAATTAGTAGTTTGTGATATGAAATCACAAACTGGTAAAATGAAATACAATTATGGGAATAAAAAAAGTTAAATGCCGACCGTTAAATGCGAAAAAAATTTTGTTTAATCTTTATTAAAGTAGCACACAGGCACAAAAGTGTTAGAGAGGGTTCAAAATAGGGCTATGCGATATATTTATATTTGCAATTAGTACACACCCATTAAGAAATGTTAAATGTTTCAAACCTTGTATCAGTTAAACGAAGAAAATATACAAAAGACTTGAGTTCATATTCAAAATCAAGTTGAAGCTTGTACCGTCATAATTGCATGAAACATTAAATATCCGAATTCAGTTCATAATGATAAAGCGAGACATTTTGAACAATTTTTACGTAGATTCATGCAGGAACTAGAAAAGTCTATTTTATAGGGGTTTGATCATGTATGAACAAAACAAACTGAACGGACCACTAAAACAAATAAAATTTGTGTGAAATTGAATCATTCCCAGAAATGTATTGTGATTATCTAAAATTTAAAGTTCGATATTTTGAATGTAAATATATTAATAAATAATCTATTATAAAAATTAATTTAATGTTAATTTGTATGTAATTATATTTAATTACATTATTTAAATGATTACAATATATGTAATTGAATATATAATTATGAAGAGTGATTATGAATAGAAATTGCTAAATAAAGATTAATATTAACATTTACTTTATGATAGTGAAATTATATGCGTATTTACAGATTTCGTGCCCTAGGACACTTAGATTTCCGTGCAATTCATTTATTTATTTAACATAAAATGTTTTACAGGACAGATTCTAATTACAAAACATTAAAAACAATAGATATTGAAAACAAAATTAGGAGTACAAGAGTTTCAATTTTTTACTTTCAAATGTAAAATTCTAAGGTTCCTTAGAATATAAATTGTTTATATATAGATATAAGTTAAAAATTAACACACTTGACTTAAGTTTCACAGAATCAGTAATACTGTATCAGTATTATTGTATACTCTTGATAATGGATTAACCACCCGAAACATAAGTCGAGTGTGTTAATTTTCAATTTATTGTTTTTAACATAATGTTTCACGAAGAGATAAGCGAAACCTCCGTGTCATTTATTTATGGATATATTTTCGAACAGTATTCTAAAATACTGCTGAAATAAATTCATGAAATAACCTTTTTTGAGCAATATTTATGGAAGTATCTCGGAATATCATTGTAAAATACAGGCCCTATTTGTGTCAACTTTCTTGAAGAGAAGATTTACATAGTCATATTTAATCTCGATTGATTGAAATGAGAAACAAATTTTCGCAACTCATTCTATAATCGCGTTTTTTTTTCTCAAAGTAACGAATACTTTGGAACGTAGATATGTATTGCATTGGTCTATTTTGTATTTTGTATAGCCTCAGCAAAATTAATATTATTATTATTATTATTATTTTACGTATTCTCCTAATGTAATTTTTTGAGATTGTACAACCTCTGAGTGTTATAATTTTGATCTGTCCTAGATACAACAAGACATCCTCATGAGAGTATTTTGCCTGAGATATACAACTCTACCAATGAATATGAATGTCCTAAAGGTCATCTTTATTGTAAACTCACTGTGACCTTGAGGCCGATAGACGAGAAGAATCCGCCAGAAGTATGGAAAACAATTGAAGAAGTGAGTATAATATGAAAACTTCGAGGAATGTTCATCCATTGTTCGCTTAACACTTGATAACAACCAGTTTGAAATGAACCGTATAATTAAACACATTGAGCTAAATTCTGAAAACTTTTTCAATATACTAAACATAAGTTTCAGGCAAATTATGCAATATCAAGAGCTCAATACATCAAATGTTCAGTTACAGTTTGCATTGTTGTTTGTTACAGTTGTTTTAAACTCTTAATGATGGATTAATAGCCCGAGATATATGTCGAATATATCGAAGACTTTAATAGAATTTAAATAGAATAGAATAGAATTCTTTGTATCATACGATACAAAGAAAACTTTAGCTATAAATTTCCAGTCTATATCTGCGATTCGAAGAACTGAAGTAATAAAGGAACGTTTATATTATTTTTTACAAGAACAATAATTATAATTTTTTCAGCAAATTTCTTGTGTGTTCAGTAAATTGATTTATTGCCTGTTTAAGATATTTTATTTCGAAAGTTTGTAGCAATAACAGGCTCTTTTTGACAGGAAGAAGTTTATTTCTGTTGACGTTTAGTTGTTATATACAACTTTGTCAAAACTTTATATATATATACACATAAATATATATATATATATATATATATATATATATATATATATATATATATATATATATATATATATATATATATATATATATATATATATATATATATATATATATATATATATATATATATATATATATATATATATATATATATATATATATATATATATATATATATATATATATATATATATATATATATATATAAACTTAACATTCTGTACATGGAAAATTGAGTCTATTGTCTGACAATTGAAAGCTTGGTTCTCCAATATGTTCTTCAATATACGTACTTATAGATTGAAAACTCGTTATTTCAATCTAATCTCAATATTTCGACACTTTTTTGTGACCTCGTTCAGAGAAAACAAGCTACTAATTGTCAACTCCAATGATAAATATAGACAAGTTGATAGTACATTAATAAATTGTTAAAATATGGCAAAATAGTTGGAATATGTGGAAGTTTTGAATTCACTTATAAATGAAGTCTACAGAATAGTGATAACAGTAAAACTAACATAATTTTAAGGTTTGAAAATTGAATAGAAAACACATTTTTCAGTCTCTTAATTTTAAGTTTCTTATTGAATCATAGGAACAAAGAATAGGGTTATGTATGGAATAACACATATGGCAAATGACCTCTTTCCCTTTGCATACACATGTGCACACGTTTGTCCAAATTTTTCATGACCGTTCTCCATAAATGTGGCTGAATTTGCAGTCTCTAGGTGGAATAATTCTGTAGTAGGAGAATTGTGCATAGGAACACGAAATTTCAAAGCGGACAAGAGAGGAGGACAATCAATACTATTGTGCAAAAATTTGAGTGATAAAGTTTCTCTCCTGCTCTGCAATGAGATTAAACTCAATCGACTCAATAATTCGTTATGATTGACTACCCTCTGTGGATAAACTTTGTCGTCCCATCAAACTAAGAATTTCGAGAACCTTCTCTGAATGGCCTCAACATGGCGTTGATGGCAAGTCTAAATGGAATGCCTGTCATGCTGCCATACTAAAACTTGCTACGGATTCGGTCATTAAATAGTCCTATGAATGTTGAGGAATTATTGAAATATTTGCCATTGCGTATATCGAATACATATATCTTCCAGGCAGATGAAAAAAGTTGGGTGATGTGTGGAATGAAGAAAAATAAAAATGAAACCATAAAAAGAAATCTAATGAGGTTAAATCACTCGATATAGGGGGAATTCTGATCACCGAAAGGAGAGAGTACACGACCTGCAAATGCCTCAATCAGTAATTGAAGTGTTTCACGGTTTTTTTGGCATGTGGTTTCAGTTGTTGTGTTACTTTGATTTTGTGATCATGGAGGCGCAAATCGTTAGATAGTATACGCAGTAGAGAGCTTCTTCAAATTTGCAATTCTTCTCATCTTGATACTCCTGATACTACCTATCAGAATTTTTCTATTCACATTTTTTACAATTTTGGTGTTCACAGTTGCGAAGTCGAAACATTATTCCGACCATATTTCCTATGAAATTTTCGAACTGCTGCTGCCAAGCTTTCATTATATTTGAAATATTAGTCAATAAATGAAACACGTTGTTCTATCGTGTAACTCTCCATTTTTACTAGCCCTAAATTGTCAGTTGTCGATTTGGTTTTTTAGGGTTGGCAACACTTAACTGCATAAATGGCGGCAAATTAGAATCTTGCGTTTATTTTGGGTGAACATTTGTGTGTGTGTGTGTGTGTGCGTATCTTAGAACATACTACATACATATTGTGGTTCTTTTCTAGATAAATGAAAACGGGCACTATAAATATAGACGTGATATGATATACCGAACAGTATGCGAAGAAAAGAATGGATTAACTGAAGAATACAATGAATATAGCAGCTATGGATTAATTGGTATTGTTGACCATCGAAATTGTTTTGAAGTTGGTGCGAAGGAGAGTATAACTAACTACGATATTTTTGTGGGGTAAATATCTAAACAAAATCTATAATAAGATACTCGTAGTAATGCCATGTTTTATATAAATTGAAATATAAATTTTCAAGAACCCGATGAATCTTAAAGATGTTTCGATAGGAAACAAACCATTTCCATAGTTTTAGAAAATTGTGAGTGATTGTTTTAATATTTTTCAGAGTCATTGTTACATTGTATATATCCTATTTCATATATTGCAATGTTCAAATGGAAAAGATTGAGGGGCCCAGAGGAAAAAACCTGAACCAAGGTAAGTTTGGCGTATTTGCATCTGATTGAAAAAAAATTTAAACTGAAAATTTCTGTGATTACTGAGTGGCTCAATTCGACTCTGTATATGACACATAAGTGCCAAATATCAGAAAAGATATAGGAAGTAGAATGGTAGGATTGGTGAACTTTAGATAGATTATATATATATATATATATATATATATATATATATATATATAAAATATAAAATTCTCGTGTCACGATGTGCGTGATTGAACTCCTCCGAAATGGTTCGACCGATTTTTTTTGTAAATATTATTTTTTCATTTTGTCAACACGGCTTTTTGAAAAATATTCAGAGAAAAATAAATTGGCGTAGAAAGTTTGCCGGGTCAGCTAGAAAAACCCTAGAAATAATTTATTTAGCAAAACAACAGCCGGGTCAGCTAGTATAATATATAGAGAGAGAGAGAAGAAAATGCAGGAGGAAGTACAAACAAAAGCAAAAAAAGCGTTATAGCACGCAAAATTGAAAGCAGGATCATGTTTCTGAAGAGAGCCAACAAGCTCCAAACACGTGTCAGAGGCTGCTTCCAATTGGGGGATGCACCGATGATTTCTGCACACACACACACACATATATATATATATATATATATATATATATATATATATATATATATATATATATATATATATATATATATATATATATATATATATATATATATATATATATATATATATATATATATATATATATATATATATATATATATATATATATGATATATATATATATATATATATATATATATATATATATATATATATATATAAATATATTTTATTTTGAAAGTTTTTAGCAATAATAGGCTTTTTTGATATGAAAAAGTTTATTTTTGTTGACGTTTCGTTGTTATATTACAACTTTGTCAAAACTATATTATATTGACTTCAAAGGATGCCCTAAGCCGAGAAGTTGAAAAATATATAGATAATATTATAAATAATATTATTTGAAATAATTCAAATAATATTATTTATATTTTTTTCAACGTATCGGCTTAGGGCATCCTTTGAAGAATAAATAATCACCTCACGGGCAAAGCAGTTTCCAAATTTTCCAATCCGGAAAGAACAAACGCGTAGCCTAAAATGTTGAGACTTCCTTCAGAGGTTGTCTGTTTTTCTTAGTTTTACGTCTGGTGTTTTTCACCTCCAGGTTCCTGCAACTAGAACTTGACTACGCCGTTCTAAGGAGAGCCAGTAAGCTCGAAACACGTGTCAACGGCTGCTACCAATCTGCGGGATATGCCGGTAATCTTAAATTTTATTTCAATTTTCGGTTGACTCCGAAGAGTAGGCAGGTTGAGACTTCGGAGTTAACTATTAGAAACGATTTGGCTCGTGGAGTAGGCAGATTGAGGCCACGCAACCGAATCATTTCTCATCGTTCCTAGTTTCCCTCATTTGGTTCGTGGAGTAGGCAGATTGAGGCCACGTAACCAGGTAACCTTTTCTCATTTTCCTTCATTCAGTTCGTGGAGTAGGCAGATTGAGGCCACGTAACCGAATAACCCTTTTCCCTATAATTTATTCCAACTCCTGAAGATGGCTTCACAATGGAGCCGAAACGTCGAGATTATATAAATCTAGAACGCGGCTCATTCCGAGAACCAAGTTTATATACTTCTGACCGCGGAAACCTTTCTGAACATTTCATATATATATATATATATATATATATATATATATATATATATATATATATATATATATATATATATATATATATATATATATATATATATATATATATATATATATATATATATATATATATATATATATATATATATAAGGGTGATTTTTAAGAGTTAAGTTTTTCAGTTTGGCGGCACTAGTTGGTAATGGCATCCAAACGTCATCTGTTAAAGTGAAAATTTTTCAGTATACTCTGTCATTTTATCATGGAAAGACTTACAAACGAGCAACGATTGCAAATTGTTGAAATTTACTATCAAAATTCGTGCTCTGTCAAAAATGTGTATCGTTTGTTACGACCATAAGCGGCCTGGTGAATCAACAATTCGTGCTGTTATCACCAAATTTCGCACCAAGTTTACTTTGTTGGGCGTTAAACCATTGTCTAGCATGCGTACAGTGCGTACTGAAAAGAATATTGCAGCTGCAGCGTACAGTGTTAGTGAGGATAGTGAAATGTTAATTCGTCGCCGTTCTCAGCAATTGGGCATGTGTCAAATTGGACCTTCCGAATGGACCAATTGATACGGAGCAGCGGACAACATTTACATGAACTTATTTTTTAAAATGTAAATGGCAAAGGCCAAGTTATCAATTTCAATGAAACTTTTGAATATATGACACAAATTGAGTGCTTTATTCGATTTAAAAACTACGCTTGAAAAACACCTTATATATAAATATATGTGTGTTTATGTGTATAATTATGTTTTGAGCGTTGAATAAAATTCAATTAATTTTCAGCAAATAAGTATATGGAAGTATTTTATGTGAGAAATGCATGGAAGGAACTAAACAATGTAAAAAGGGGCGACGATTTCCAGAAATTGCTCTTCATTCAAGGAATACGAACAATAACAATTTGTGTGGTAATTTTGGCTCATCATTCATTGAAATTATTGGTAACATTCAATTCCAATCCAGAATACGTCGAACAGGTATCAGTACACATAAAAAGAAATTTTAATTCAATAAATAAAAGATACAACTTATCTTTCCTATCTAAAAATTCAAAAAACACTATCAATAGTTATACCGATTCTATGTTGAAAGTAAGTTTTTTTTATTCAATTTGTTAGCAATTCCTTCAAATCGGTGCAGGAATAGGTATTTGAAATCTTGAGGTTGTTAGTCGATGAAAATTGATTGTTAAGATATTTGAGAAACGAAACGCAGTGTTTAACGATTTTCACATACCATAAAACAACAAAGAATACAAAACTTTGCTTATAAGGGAGAGAAAATCACTGTGCAACTGTTTTTATTTTCATGATATGTAGAAATTTCGAAGTTTAATTTTTCAAATTTACATGAATAAAAATGTATATACTATATGTATATATAAATAATACTTCCGATTTTTTCAGTATTTCTCGGGACCTTACTCTGGTTTCTTGATTCAATCATTTGGCCACGTTGTTCAGATTTTCTTCGTGATATCTGCTTGGTTATTGGCAGTACAACTCCACAATATCATCAAGAAGAATGGCAAAATTACATTCAAGGATGTACTTATTATTTTACTCAATAGGTACTGCAGGTAGGTACTATAACAACCTTCATGCACCAATAGTAGTATGTCGGAGTTCCAATGTCTAAAAATTTGAATACAAATTTCTGAAATGAAAGATGGTATGGAAAAAAAATTGAAAATAAAATTAATGAATTAAATAAATATTATAAGCAAATAATATATGATTGATGAGGCCGATACTTGGCCAGATGAAGACTATAAACTAGTCTTAGAAACTATAAAATAGTCGAAATAGAGACCAGGCAAACAAAATGGTTGAAATTTATTCATAGTGGCCTCCTTTTTTCAGATAACCCATAATATTTCTATTTGAATTACAAGGCAATACTCCTTCCATTATTGTATATATATATATATATATATATATATATATATATATATATATATATATATTGAAATTCATTTATTGCCTGTTTGAGATATTTATTTTGAAAGTTTTTAGCATTAACAGGTTTTTTTAATATATATATATATATATATATATAGCCTGTTAATATATATATATATATATATATATATATATATATATATATATATATATATATATATATATAAGGAAATGAAATTGTTTGTGCTTATGGCACTGAATGAAATATTTAAGAAAATGAACACTAGAACATTCATTCGAAAAATTCAAATTAATCGAAAGAATGTTATAGTAGAGCTAGATATGTGAACGTGTACGATGTGATGTCTCCATTATCCTTCAAGGGATAAATGTTAGAGAAATATTGGATTCAATATTTCTCTAACATTTATCCCTTGAAGGATAATGGAGATTTAATTTGGATTAAATCAAAACATTTTTATCATCAACATCTGATGAAGTCACTGTGTTGGCGAAACGATGATATTGTCATGTTTTGATTTAGTTATAGTGAAAATCGAAAAACTACTTAGTTTTATTTAAATTATGTTTTTAGATTTTCATCAAGTATATATATATATCAATATATAATATATATATTATAAATATATATATATATATATATATATATATATATATATATATATATATATATATATATATATATATATATATATATATATAAAGAATTAGTACTTCGAAACGTCGTCATGCGTATTTGAATCAAATTATGAGAAAATTCTAAATATTGTTTCATTATAAATAAATATATAGATGAATGAACAAATAAATTCATCAATGCATATATTCTACTCTCAAATGCTTTTAGCTACCTCCTCCCTTCGAGGACCGGTCACTGAGGCAACGTTTATCACTATAACGCCATCTATCGTATCTGATTTTATCTATTATTGATACCACGACTGTATAATGAAATATTTTGCATTGGTGACCTGTGTTTGAAGGGATAAAATAGTTGAGGAGCATATTAGTAATAACGATGAGAAGGTTGAAACATGGTCACTATTGACTCATAACTGTATTCTAATTTTCGGTTCGTGATTTTTAAATTGTCATTTTTAATGACTGAGATTCTCGCTTAAACCTTGGTAAAACATAAATGAATTTTTGATTTTATTTTTGAACATTTGAATTTTCAATTATCCTCCCTACTTAGTAAGTAGGTAGGATAATTGGATAATTGAGGAGGATGTAAGTAGTACTTACATCGATTGTATAGATATAAATTTGTTGTACGTTCCTTATTGTAGTTTAGTCTTGAAAATGAGCTCACGCTCGAAATATGTTGACTAATTCAAGTTGTTAAATATAATCGTGAAACATTAAGCTAAGAGTTTAATTTAATTTTGTCATTTTATTTTTAGATTACTTCCACATACGCTGGTTATTGTATTAATGCATTCATCATCTATTTGGGAGATTCATCTTTCTAAACTTCTATATCGTTACGTAGTTTCTTTGGAATATCAACGTTGTTTGGCTGGATGGTGGCAGAATTTGCTCTTCATACAAAATTGGAGCTGCTTTAATGGAGAAATAGTGAGTAAAACATTTTTTTTTCATGAAGTAAGGCTATAATATAAATTCAAATAACCATTATTGGAGCAAAAAAGTTTTCGAAGACTTCGATAATTTTAGGAGATACAAAGACTGATAAATTATCACCATAGACACGCAGTCATCTGTTTGCTTTCTTGAATTTGGCGGATCACATATCAAAAAGTACTTCACCCTGTTAGAAGATTGACTGTTGCAGATTAACTGACACAATGCGCAATGGTTATAACAATGAAAAACATCGTTTGTCAGCCAAATTTCTCATCCTTTGGCAGAAAGTTTAAATTTTATTGAGAAGCCATGCGAAACGATAAAGAAGAAAAGGCAGGCAGAAAAATTTGCTTTCTAGCATTTCTAATCGTGCTTTCTTAGCATTTATTGTCAGTAGGTTTGTGATTGTTGGGAAAAAGATGCTTTGAGAAAAGATGGTTGAATCTGCACAATTAACACTGAGTTGTACATCAATAAATTTTTGTCAGGGTGAACGTAGACGTCGTCTTATTTCAACAAAACATCTTTGCAAGCCACAATAGAAGCTCCGTGTGAGCGATTTGAAGATGAGATTATTTCTTGCGAAAAGAAAAGAGTTGTCCTTCGAGTTCGTACGATTTGATCTATATAAGATTAAAATTTATATACCTAAATTCTGCATCAAAAACTCATATAAATAGTTGGCTTTATTCTCAAAAAAAGGAAACTGTTCATTAATGGTTTCATTAATTTGTCTTTCATGAATATGACGACATAATTATTCATTTTACGTTTATGTTTATAATGATAATAACAATGAGTTCTTTATTCTCAACAGATATAACACCCAATTACAGAAAATAATAATATAATGTTGAATAATAACTAACTGATTAAAATGAAAGGGATTATAACAAAGAGATCAATCTAATCTAATAAAACTAAATTAGTAATTAACAACTAAATAGTAGCATTTAATGAAATATTACGAAATAATTCAATCTAAATCAATTCATTTTAGTCAATTTCCTTTGTTCACAAATTCCTAATAATAACTTCTATGGAGTCGAAGTGAATGTCACAATTATTGGCAACTATTTTGAATGTAGATTCCAAATAGGAGATTGTATCAGCGAGTTGGTCTTTTGGTACTCTGTACTACGAGAATTTTGCCTAGGAACATGGAATTTCAAAGCGGACAAGCGAGGAGGACAATCAATACGGTTTTGCAGTAATTTGTACAAAAATATGGGTGATAAAGTTTCTCTTTTGCTCTGCAATGAGATTGAACTAAATCGACTCAATTATTCGTTATGCTTGACTCCTCTGAGTGGATAAACTTTATCCTCCCTCCAAACTAAGAATTTCAAGAACCTTCTCTGAATGGCCTCGATGGCAAGATAGCGGTGATTACAAGTGTAAATAGGATGTTAGATCATGCTGCCATACTCCAACTTGCTACGAATTAGGGTAATAAATAGTCCTATGTATGTTGAGGAATTATTGAAATATTTGCCATTGCGTATAACTAATCCGAATATTTTCGAGGCAGATGAAAAAAGTTGGGTGATGTGTGGATTGAAGGAAAGGTCCTGATCCTTCCTGAGCAGTGAAGACTACCCCAAGATCTCTCACCTCATCAGAACGAGAAAAAACCTGACCACCGACACCATAATCACACTCAATTCGATCTCTTTTCCTTGTGAAAGAGACAACGTTACACTTTGACACATTCAAACTCAAATAATTGTCCTCACACCAACTAGCAACATACTACATACCACCAACTAGGTCCAGCGCGAGCTGAAGTTGAACACAGTTGCCCTGTTATCGAATTTCATGATATAGTTTCAAATATAATAATAATAATAATAATAATAATAATAATAATCATCTTCATTTAAGGTTGTCATAATACAATTATATAGGTAAAACAATAGTAATCATATAATACTAATTTTAAGACCTATCTTGCCTAAACAAAGATAATACATTTTCTCACGAAGACTGTAGCCTGTGTTGAGTACGAATAATGTCTATTTATATTCTGCAATATTTAATACCTACATACTTATCAAGGTATTTATTTTAATTATTTTTGAAAAAACTTACTAATCTAAAAATTTGATGACAATATTGGGGAAAAGCGAATATCAATATTATAAAAATGTGCTTGCTAATATCAAATATGGAGAGTGAATATTATCCATCAGATCATTTACGAACAGAATAAATGATAGTGCTTCAAGATTAGACCCGAGATTAGATAGAAGAATCGCCCGCGAACATCAAATGTGGAGAGTGAATATTATCGATCAGAACATTTACGAACAGAATAAATAACACTGGACCAAGATTAGACCCCTGAGGTGTTCCAGAGGTAGGTATGAACGCAGACGACTGTATACCCTCCAGCTGTACGAATTGACATCGGTCAACCAGGTAGGAATGGAAAAGGTTGGTGAGGCTATCAGAGAATCCAAATTTGTTGCGTAATTCTTCTACCAGGAGCGCATGAGCAACTTTACTGAAATTTTGGAAATCTGTGTACATCTCATCAACTTGACCGGTGTAATCGAGTAATTCAGAAACTTCAGAAGTATTGAGAAAACAGCAATAGATTGCTTGAACAAGATCTCATTGACATGAATCCATGTTGCTCAATCTTGATGCTGTTTCTGACGGCTGGATATATAACATTATAGACTACAATTTCAAAAAGTTTGGAAAAGTTTGATAAGATGAATATTGGCCTATAGTTGTTTACAACAGAAGGATCACCATTTTTCAAGACAGGTACTATCTTGGCCGAGTTCCATATTTAAAGAAAATTGGCATTGCTCATTATGAGATTAAATATATGTGTTAATGGATCCGAAATTGCATGAATACAATCTTTCACAATAAAACTTGGTATTTCATCAGAACCAGACGTAAGTTTATTACAGGGTTTCTTGTCGGAAATAATGATTTGATTCCGAGTTATTAAAGTGTTACATATCGCGTCATTATAACCTGAATAGTCCACCTTACATGAATTGTTGTTCAAATATGTATCATATACCGAACTGAAATATTCAGCGAAGGTATTAGCCATGGATGTTGGTTTATGATAAGTACGCTCGCCATCTCTCACCTCACCAGGAACTCTAGAGATATCTTTTTTCTCATTAATGAAAGACCAGAAAGAAGAGGGGTCTTGCACGATATTATTTTCTGCTGTTAAAATGAAATTTTTATACGCCAAGTCAATATCATTCTCAATGGTTTTCCTCAAACTCTTGTACCTTGCCAGATAAAGGTTATTTCCATACTTCTTGAACTTATTCAGGTATTTTTCTTTTCTCAATATGTTGTCTATTATTCAGGAAAACGTTTTTTTCTAATGTTTTTATAAGGTACAGTTTGTAAGAATGCACCATTCAATATTTTATAAAACTTGTTGCATGTCACGTCGATACTTTGAGTTCACTTGAAGACACTGTTCCAAGAGATAGTCAATATCATTTGGTACATTAGCGGAAAATTAGCCTTACGGAAATAGAACTCTTTAGTGTCCATAGAAGTCACGCCCATGGAAGAAATATATTCATCAACTTCTTTCTGAATGACTTCTTCTATATACACAAAAAGTATTATTAATGGATATTCCTGAATAACAATTTTTTGCAGTGCAGCCCAGGCACGTGGTACTTGGCAGTGGATACACAACTATTCTTCATAGTTACATTATTTTTCTACTTCAGTCATAAATTAAAAATTCACATCAGATATTTCCTTGGAATAACAGTTTTTCTCGCAGTTGGTAGTCAAGTGCACACTGTTATGACCACTACTTTTGATGGACTTCTACACTTCACTCCGCGGTAAGTGTTCAAAGTTCGTGCAACAAAAGGTACGTGTTATATGACTTCAGCCTTTTACTTAGTGCCTTTTTGTATGAAAATTTACCTCCTGAATTGAAAAACATCAAAGTTTAGTAATTTAGAAGTAGGAAAGAAGCAATTCGAGCAAAAGCAGCTCTGTTCAAGGAAAAACTTTTTTTATTGTTTCTATTGATTGTTTCTGTTTATATGTTTATTAATTATTGTTTTTTATCCGAATTATTGATTAAAATTATATAATTTACGTTGTTGGTTGGACTTATTTTTGAATTCATTGTTTTCTGATTATAAATTCTATTATTTCAGACTGATGCCAGTGGAGACTTCTTTTAATCAACCCGAGTTCGTATACTCCTACTCAACAACAGCAGGAAGCTTGGTAACTTATGTTATTGGTTTCGTATTTGGTACATTCTATGCAGAAAATAAAGAAAGGGATATTTTCAATACGACTGTGAGTAAAGAGAATACTGTGAATTATAGATATTCGAACAATATTATCTATGGTCACAGATCATACTTAGATAAAATAATCATGAACTATCAGTCAAATATTATTGAGTGGATGAGAATTGAGTAATACTTTTCGAATAGCTCAACTTGGAAATTATAAAGGTACATATAAGTTAATGTCTTCTCAACAATCCTTCTTTCACTTTGTCTCCTTATGTTTTTCTTCTCATAATCGAAGACAATCAAAAAATGTAGCCAGTCAGTAGAGATATAAAGAAAAAGCAAATTTTTTCGAAACGAACTTTGTATTCACTCTCGGAAGTGATAGTATTGTTCTCGTTGACAACATTTGTGTAGACAGCTCCCTGAGAGTTTCATTTGAAATATTAATTAGGAGTCTCAGTATTCATTAGTAGGAATGATTTGTGAATCTTGAAACTATGTATATATATATATATATATATATATATATATATTATTTTGAAAGTTTTCAGCAATAACAGGCTTTTTTGATATGAAAAAGTTCATTTTTGTTGACGTTTCGTTGTTATATTACAACTTTGTCAAAACTAATGAATTAGTTTTTAATTAAAATTTTTAAAATTAATTCATTAGTTTTGACAAAGTTGTTATATAACAACGAAACGTCAACAAAAATAAATTTTTTCATATCAAAAAAGCCTGTTATCGCTAAAAACTTTCAAAATAAAATATCTCAAACAGGCAATAAATCAATTTCAAGAAATATATATATATATATATATATATATATATATATATATATATATTTCTTATATATATATATAAGAAAAAGGTTTGTCAGGTTGAATATGGAGTTAAGAAATTTACGGTATTTACCTGAGATTTACGTTGCTTGTTTTTGTAACAGCCGTTTACATATATTTCAAGCTAATTGGCTATCATCAGAACGGCGTAGTACAAGTTATTAGATGTTCAAACTCGAAAGTTGAATGAAAAGAAAAAGACACAGAACAAAACAACACAAAATTCCACGTGAGGAATCTACTTCATTTTTGGTTTAAATTGAGTATCTTGGTACGAGCCTTCTTCTTTTCAATCGACTTTCAAGTTTGAACATCTAATAACTTGAACTACGCCGTTCTGATGATAGCCAATTAGCTTGAAACATATGTAAACGGCTGTTACAAAAACAAGCAACGTAAATCTCAGGTAAATACCGTACTCTATTTCGTAACTATATATATATATATATATATATATATATATATATATATATATATATATATATATATATATATATATATATATATATATATATATATATATATATAGAAATATATATCGAAATATTTCAAATAAAACTCTCAGGGAGCTGTCTACACAAATGTTGTCAACGAGAGCGAACCTATCACTTTCGAGAGTGAATATTAAGAGCGTTTCGAAAAACTCATCGATCTTGTTGAATCTAGATCTAGAGTTTTCGGAAAGCTTTTGGACAAGAGGTAAACATTTTTAGAGTTTCGCATTTCTAAGCTTATGCAAATGGGTTAACATCCGGAAACGATTGCTTAGAAATAAATATAAGATTTGTAAAACGAAGCCACCTGTTTTGATTCAATATATCGAACAATGTATTATTACCTCTCATCAAACAATGTTTCATTTTAGAACGAAATGAATGATCTATTACAAGGTTAATACTTTTATATAATGGAAAGTATACTCAAATTCTCTGGCGACAAATTCTCTCGAAATTTGCTGATGACGTGTAAAAACTGATGATAAACACTGTTGGAAAAAAACAATTAAATTTTTCATAATTACATTCCTATCCATTTTTTTCTTTGATAAAAGTGCCTTGCAAGTTGGAGTATACAATTGGAAATATTTGCAAACAACAATTCTTTTATTTCTTTTTCTTTTTTTCATTTTTGTTTCAGTTGAAAAAAATTCTATGGATATCTGCGAGTTTGGGTCTACCGCTGATATCTATAAAGTGTTACAGTTACGCTCTTCCTAGAATTGTTGAAGCTATCATGACAGTTACTTTGAGACCTCTTTTTGGACTAGGAATTGCAATTGCTATTTTGGGAATGGCAACTAACACCGGAGGTAATTTAAATTTCAACAATGTAACTAGAATCATCCTGATAGGCCATCCCAGTTGATTGAACGCAAATTGATTGGCGCAATATTGATCAAAAGAATGGTATAATTCAGAATATATGGTTAAATTCAACAAAAATTATAAACTATACTCAAACTATTTTTGGGAACATCAATTGAATATCAAAAGCTGGTTCATGTAATTTGAAAAACGAAAATGATATATGTTGATTTTAATTCTGCAAATCAATTAAGGATGTTGAATTATGTGGTTAAACAAGGAGTGAATTGCGTTGTTCTCGTGTTAATCTACTTCAAAAATTTGTGGAAACTCAAACAGGCCGAAGAGAAGTCGATGACATTGAAAAATTCGGAACATGTTTTAGGATAACCTTCAATTTCAGAATCAGTTCATACATGTATCAGCTCAATTGATGTCATAAAATCCCAAAAGGTTTATGAATGAAAAAAAATGAAAATTCAAAACCTAAGCAGATAGTGGAGAGTATCATTTGAATTTTTGCAAAACTATTGGAACCTTACTCATAAAGCACATAAAGAGCAATGATATGTATTACCTTCCATAGAACCAATATGTATTACCTTCCATGATCCAATATTGTATCCATATTCAATTGGTGGTGCAAGGCTTGGGCGTACTAATCTCATTGATGATCTTGGAATAATCTTGGACTATCAACACGAGTTCAAAGAACATATAAGAATAATTACCAACCGTGGATTGAGAATGATTGGTTTCATTCGTCGGAACTCTGCTGAATTTTCTGACGAATCAACTATAAAATTATTCTATTTTGCTTTTTGTAGATCTATTGTTGAATATGGGTCAATTATTTGGTCACCTCATTATGAGGTGGACTCGAAGTATATTGAACGAGTGCAGAATAAATTTCTTTTATATATATCTTTCAGGAGGTCAATACCTCGTATAAATTTATCGGCAACTTTTATTCGCACTCAATTATAGTATACAAACCTTGGCTTCAAGAAGAATTATATTTGATATGGTCTTTTTACACAAATGTTTGAATAATTTTATAGATTCTATTGAATTGCTTGGTCAAATTGGCTTTCACGTTCCTTTCAGAAGAACTAGAACTGACAATGTATTTGCGTACTCCAGCTGTCGCACTAATTATTTGACCAATGCACCAATTAATAGAATGCTGAACTATTGTAATCGCTATGCAAATGCTGACTTATGTTTTTGTACATTAATTAGGCAGTTTCGCTGAGTAATTAAGAACTTACTCAACTAAATTTGGGTTTTATATGTATTTTCTTATTTTTTGTAAATGGGTTTTTCCGTATGTAATTAAATGAATAAATGATGTTTCAAAAGTTTAACGAATTTATAATATAGATTCTCTTCAACATAATCTTTTTTCGGTTGCATAAATTCCAGGCCAAACTTAGTTTTTCCTCAAAGAACTCTTTCGCTTTTTCTTTGATCCAGCTATTTATGGCACTTTTTATGTGAGTTGTACTTTCAAATCGAACACCCCTTAAGAGTTTTTTCGTACCTCGGAGCAGATAGAATACGTGGTGTATATCCGACGAATAAGGTGAATGCAAAGCAATTTCTTGCATATATATATTGAATATGGTTCTTCTCCTTAATTTTTGTCGAAAATTTGATGAACGTCTGTCACAATTTTTCATTACATTTTTAAAATAAACTAATATGTTACTCTTAGGATACCTCATTAGTACTCGAATGTTTGTTGATATTTTAGGATATGTTAAGAAATTCCTGCAGTCGAAACCATTGGTAGTTTTGGGTAATATTACCTTCTGTGTATACATGTTCCATTTCGCTGTGATTTTCTCTTCTTTGATGCTGACAACAGAAATGGTCACCATCACTGACTCATACTTTGTAAGTGGTTTTTAGTTTGATAGTCGTTTGAAATTATACTAATATTACATAATTTTGTTCCAGTGGATAACCTTAATACTAGATATAGTTTCTGCATTCTTTGTTGGGCTTCTATTATTTATAGTGGTGGAATATCCCTGTACGCGACTGCAAAAGATGTTTCTACCTCAAGTTAAAATGGTAAAAGCTCAGTCAAAGGAAAGAACCAGTTGACTTTGTTGATTCGGAGTGAAAAAAGCATTACATTTCGAAATGTGTTCATCGTCTGATAGGTGACATTGTCAAGACGCCACCCCATTTGTTGTGTCACTGTTACAAGCATAAATAAATATCAGTTAGTGGAAAACACAATCAATTAATTATTTGATGTAGTTAACATAATAAAAAATGTGTTATTTTTCTTCATTATGTGCGTATTGTTTTAGTGTTTTTTGTGCAATTTCTTTATTCTTCAATGATACTATTCTTGAATAAAATGTTAAAATCAGTGATGATGTTTCAAATTAATGATCATGGATTACCAATTAAGTTTTGAAGAATAGGTAAATAAGATGGTTCAGATCAGTGACTTTAAACTGAAAGCTTTATACTCTGTTTTTGATGTAAAACTTGAATTGGTCGACAGTCTTGTTTGCCACATATCTACTACTGAAGCTCTTTCGTCTCTGGGCTTTTAAACCAAAATAACCAATATAGGTTACAAAATATACGAAATACTGCAATGATTTGCTTTTGAATTATCCATGCGCTAACATCTGACTTCGTATTTGTCTGCGCCGTCTGAGATTGAATCCACCTACAGAGTGGATAACATGACTCTAAAATACCTATATGAGCTTATTGAACAGAATAAGCCTGAATAATTTCAATAAAGATTGTCATGCGATCGGAAATCCAAAATATTGATATAATTATCAACATAGTTACTAAACCATGACATCGTAGGTTTATAGATAATGCCAGTTTTTATCATGCGCCATGTTTTTTTTCTTCAGCTTATCTGTTTGTATCTATTTTGATTTCATGTTATATATTCTAATTGATGGAAGGGTGGAAGAACGCTCCGCTGTCACTTCTCTTTTCTATATTTAAATATTTTAATTCACAAAATAAATTCAGTTATTATTATTATTATTATTGACAATATATATAGTAATAAAACATTAATATTGCTGATATGAAGATTTTCACACAACCTAAACTAATGCAATTCAAAAATGATCTTACAAACTTATCTTTTAAGAAGAAATTAATAGAACAGTTTGAATTCAAGAGAGAAGAAAGAAACATGAAAACATTCTTACATAACTACATTGTCTTCGGGAATGTTAAACATATACGGTAGCACTTTTTTCAAAACGATAGTAAGGTGAAACTGAAAACAGATATCTACAAATTGATATATTGCGGAATTTTTGGTTGAATAATTGGAAAATGTGAAAGGAGTTGAGAATAAAAGAATTCTTGGTAAAAGGATATCAATATGTACGTTAAAATGTATGTTAAGAAGTATGGAATTATTTATTCAGAGTTTACGATGTCATCCAGTCTGTAGCCATAGTTTTGGTGAATTATCTGAATCTCGTTTCTGGGGGTGTCAAAAATAAAATGGTGAGTGTTTTTTCCGAATCATACTTAACGCCAATTACAAACTAATGTTTATTCCAAACTGCATATTCTATAAAAACGTATAGATACTCTATAGAATGTGTTATAAATAAAATAAATAAATGAAATAAATTTATTGAGAAACATTCTTTACATTGTAGCATTACATTCATTTCAATTGATACAATAATTACAACTAGGAAGAATGATCTCAAAAGGACTGAATTCAGTTTTGAGTCTGATCTTCCATTCAGCCCTCGAGCAAAAATATTGGTTCAAACAAAAATATTGGATAAATTTATATTTACAATAATATACAACTTTATTTGAGAAGAAGAGAAAATAATTACCTTAGAAATATCAAACATTTGAGACAATTTCACATGGTGAAGAACATTTGTGTTAAAAAAAATATAAAAACATATGATACAAAAAATTGATTCATACATTATTAGCTACATTCAAATCATCGAAATACTCTGCCACACTATAGTATGCCTTCGTTGAGAGCAGAGATTTAACTCTCCTCTTAAACAAATGAGCTTTCAGTACTTTCAAATTCGATGGTGAATGGTCGAAAATTTTAATACTCTGATAATAGAGAGAGTGCTCATACTTAGCTGTTTCATGCATAGGAATAAGTAGTACATCCCCCTTCATTGTTGAATACTCATGATTACTATTCAATTCAATAAACATATCTCCATTTTTTTCAACATATAACAAACATCTATAAATATATAAACACGGTAAGGTGAGTATGTAATTATTAATCAAGATAGGTTTATAAGATGTTCGCTGATGAATATTGAATATTAATCGAAGTATTCGCTTCTGTGTAATAAACACCCTATTTATTTCTGTAGAGCAGCCCCACAGCAGAATATTATAATTTAGATGACTATATACAAGACTGTAATACACATTCATAACACAGTTTCTAGGTACGATGTTCTTAATTCTAGAAATATACTCATTTGTTATGACTATATAGTTAGTGCCAAAACAGAAATTTAACAAATGAAAAATTAGATCTTAAAGAGGTTTTTTAGCAAATAATTTGGTTCACCCATTAGACGAATTCTAGATGATGAATAGAACATACTAAATATATTTTTATAGTAATCTATAATCGTACTAAATGTACAAACAAGGAAGAGCGAGACGGCCATACTCATTGAATATTGACGTAGAGGATAATTTCATAACGAACGAAGTGATCGTTTCTGAATAATAAACACCGAATTAACACACGAATTTCTATAGAACAGTCTCACAGTTATTACAGTTTGAAATAGCATAATGCACATTTACAACAAAATACATCGACATTGTACTCCTAATTCTAAAGTCACAATATAATTAGCTTTACCAAAGCTGCTTTCGATATTTTATAGTTCAACTCAATCATGGCTCTGGTTCGTGTAGTTTTGGCGTATATTGTACTGGATATATATTCCAAATTTGAGATTCGATGTTGAAAATAGAGCACTCTAATCCATATTTTTGCCGTAATCTGAGTTTGCAAGGAAATTTATTATTTTCCATAACGAAAATCGTCACGTTATATACAATCAAAGTGTAGACTGAATTAGTGTGTTTGAATTATACCATAGTTATCACATTTGTGCAGAGATCTTCTTGAGGTTTTTATTCGAATGATTTCGAAATTTCGTTTGAATATCCAAAAGAGAGTAGTGTTATATTGTGAGTTTTTTTTAGTAATTATGGAATGCATACCAAATATCTCATCAAATATAGAGTAACCTGATCTAGGAGTACGCATCCGATGAGAGTACGCAAAACCAGAAGCCGTGGAGTTGTTTACGATGCGCGGCTATCTTCAGTCGTATTTGATGTCAACTGTGTTGAGAAGTGTTTTGCGGAAAAAATCCAAATCCGGATGGAAACAGAAATTACGTAAATTTACAGATTTTTACTGAAAAAATTAAATATTTTTATAATTTTTGAAGTATTCTTAAGACAAGAATGCAATAATTTTGTAAAACAAAGTAAACTGTAGAGTTTTCAAAGAGGACAATATGCTTAACAATTAAGCTCAACGCATACAGTGAGGGTAATTCCTGTCAATGCTAAGAGATGGCGTTGAATTTTGTTCGTTTGCGATTTGGCTAATGTGTGTTTGAGTACGCAGTTAGGTACCTTATAAGAGTACGCGCGTACTCTTATACACAATTATTTATATTTGCTCCATTTTTTTACTTGTTTCTTTATATATATATATATATATATATATATATATATATATATATTTATACATAAATTAGATATTCGTGGGATAGCAGTCAGGTGGTGTCAAATAAGAAGACTCTCTTTTCCTTAACTCGAGCTTTCAAAGCTATATTGTTTCTTCATCAGGAGTGCTACAACGTAATATTACATACAAAATTAAAAAGGTTAACTTACAAAATTGAGGTTTATTCTGAAAGGTTGTTCAATAAAATAAAAGAAATTTGTACCAGACCGCATGGTTTAATTCCAATTGATAACCCTATCAATTGGAGCTCAAGGGTTATATCAAAGGTTATATCAAATATCAAGGGTTACAAGCTAACTGTCGAGGAGTTTTTGGCTTCAAAGAAAGTACCAAATAATGTACCAAGAAATTCTCCTAAAACGGCTAAAAAACCTTTCAGAAGTGCCAGAGAAACTGCTCAAAAAAAGGTTTGGAGATATCCAGCATGTACTGGAATCTATGTAGACCCCCCGCAGAAGACTGTATAGGATGTTCAATATGCTCCGAATGGTGGCATGAGGCTTACACGACTTATGAGGGTCAAGGAAATTTTATTTGACACCTCTGCAACTAAAAAAATGGAACGCAGGACCCACGTACCCTTAACGACGTAGACGCGTAGTCTTATCCAATAGTACTTGTAAGAGTACGCAATTCCCATCTGATTATTTTTATAATTTTGGGAGAAAAAGTATTATTTTGTTTATTTTGGTGTTATTTTATGGGAGGTCATTAATTCAATTCTCGTAGCCGGAATGTTGTAGAACGACAATCTACATAGAGTAAACTGGTTCGATTCTAGCGTGAACTTGAGTGGATTTGATGAATTGAACATTACATACAGATTTAAATATGTATATTCGTAAAATTTCGGGGTCAGGGAAATTACGTCATTAGCTCGAATAATTGTCTGTGAATAATTGTAAGTTCGAAAAAATATCAGTGAAATCAGGTAAATCAGGTGAATTGTAATCAATTTTTTTGAGTGTCACTGGAATAGATAAGTTTCGAGTATATGTATGTATTGTTTCAAATGTGAATGTGGGAAGGTATTCACTTTTTAGCACAATTAATCATGATGTGTCAGTAAAATTGATACTAAAATTCAAAGATACTCGGAACAAAATAGAATGGTTCAATTTGAAGATAACACACACAAAATTTCGGGTTGAATGAATCTCAGACCAGTCTGCAAGTAGCATTCTCATAATGAAACAATAATTCATAAACTCATCAAACAAGTTAACGTTAAACAAGATACTTCTTCTTCTGAGGGGAAGATAACGGTGCAATATTTATCATCTTACAATAGGAAAAAACACGTCTTACTTAAAAACGCAGTATATATATATATATATATATATATATATATATATATATATATATATATATATATATATATATATATATATATATATATATATATATATATTTTTTCTCAGAATTGGTTTTATTGCCTGTTTCAGATAGTTATATTTATAATATTTTAAGCAATAACAGGATATTTTCAATGTGAAAAGCTTCATATTTGTTGACATTTTATTGTATATCACAACTTTGTCAAAACTAATGAATAACTGATTTTCATGAAATACTTTATCGAAACTTCAAACTAATTAAAAAAAAATCAAATTCGCTTTTTTGCCACTTTAGTATTCAGTAATATGGTCCTTCTCTTTTATTGTTGACAAAACTTTGATGTTTTTATCTCAGAATTTATCATAATATTGTTGAAATAAAACATTATGCTATTAAATTGAATTAAACTCTTGTTTCACGATTATATTTAACAATATGAATTTGTCAACATGTTTCGAGCGTTAGCTCATTTTCAAGACTGGAATACAGTAAGGAACAAATTTATATCTATACAATGGATGTAAGGAGGGTAAACGATAACAAATAATAACGGTTATGATGAAAACATAATAGATAATCTTATAAGAAAAAAGCAACGGAAAATTCTTTTAAATTCAATTTATCCATCTCAAATTATAAAAAGCGAACAAGAATATCATTTTATTAATTTCATACCTCAACTTAGCGAAAAAATTTGCGAAAGATTGAAGAAAAAAGAGATGAAAACAATTTGTACTAACAAAAGAAATATTAAGTCACTTTTAGTGAATAATGAAGAAAAGATAAATGTTGAAGACAAAATCGGGATTTATAAAATTTTTTGTAATGAATGTCTAGCGTTTTATATCGGCCAAACAGGTAGAAAAATAAAAACTCGGGTTGACGAACATAAAATATCGATTTTGTACAATGTTAATAAAACTGGATTCTCAAAACATTGTATTAAATGTAATCACTTTATAGACTTTGAGAAAACCAAGTGCTTACACGCAGGTAATAAAGGGAAACGTTTAGATCTTTTAGAGGCAATTGAAATATGCAGTTCTTGGAAGCAAAAAGAAAGACATCGTAAATGAACACTTAGATTTTCAATTATCCCCCTCCTTACATCCATTGTATAGATATAAATTTGTTGTTCGTTCCTTACTGTATTTCAGTCTTGAAAATGAGATAACACTTGAAACATGTTGACAAATTCATGTTATTAAATATAAACGTGAAATATTAAGCCACGAGTTTAATTTAATTTAGTATTTAATTATGTTTCATCAAGAGTTAAGCTAGAATTCAATCTCAGTCATTAGATATTATGCTACTTTCAAAAAATATTATTACTCGAATGTTTATTGACGTTTTAGGATATATCAAGAAATTTCTGCAGTGGAAACCATTGGTATTTTTGGGTAATATTACCTTCTGTGTGTATATGTTCCACTTAGCTGTAATTTCCTCCTCTTTAATGCTGATCACAGAAATGGTCACCATCAGTAACACATACTTTGTAAGTTGTTTTCTGTTCAATAGTCATTTGAAATTATACTAACATCACATAATTTTGTTCCAGTGGACATCCCTAATACGAGATATAGTTTTTCCATTCATTATTGGTGTTGTAATGTTTATGATGGTGGAATATCCTTGTACACAACTGCAGAAGATGTTTCTACCTCAAGTTAAAATGATGAAACATCAGTCAAAGGAAAGAACGAATGACGTTGGTGATTCGAAGCGAAAATAGTATCTGATGAGTTGATCTTTTGATAGGCGACATTCTCAAGACGCCACCCCATTTGGTGTGTCACTGCTACAAGCATAATTATAGATCAGTTAGAGGAAAACGCAATAAGTTTATTAATTTAAGTTTCTAACATAATAAAAATTGTACTATTCCTCTTCATTCTGTGGTTTTTATTTTAGTATTTTTGTGTGTATTTTTGAATGCTACTATTCTTAAATACCAGGTAAAAATGAATGATGATGTCTTCTGAAAGTGTATGGGTTATGGGATATTAGAGTCAGTATATCATTCTTGAAAAAAAAACATCTGCGTAGCAAAATCAATACTCAATTCAGTGCAAAGATCAACGATATAAGCCTAGAGCGTCTACACACAACGTTCATTGGTCCAATAGCAACGATTTGCTGTGAGCTGTAATCTATTTCAACGTTATAATTGAATGCAGGTCGATAGGAGTTAAACGCAAATTAATAATTTTTTGAAAAAAGTGAATTTCATCGAAACGTACGTCATGCAGTATTCTTTTTAATATATGTGTAAATCTTTGTTTAACAAAAGTTTTATTATAAACGCAAATTTTTCATATTGTTAATTTCGATTCTGTTCAACTTCGTACCAAGCTTCGCGTTGCTCGTCAGTTTGACTTGCTCTTCTATATCTTTGACTTGCTGCATTGCGAGTTCTGCCACTTGAGTTTATACATCTTATTCATTTTTAAAAACGAAGGTTCTAATGGAAATTAAGGAAACTATCTAGTCTTCCTTATAATCAAATTAAATGTTAGTAACGTGTATGTTAGTCTATTCAAACTTACCAAAATTTTTCATTGAATTGAAGTATGAATATTAGTCGTAATAGCTCTAAACTCATCGAAATGTGTGATAAGATATTCAGGTTTTTAACATCGTTCTTTTGAGAATTAATAATTTTTTCTTACTCACATATTATTGAGTATTCTTAAATTTTCTAATTTTACACGCAAGTTTTTCCCTGAGAATAACAATTACAACAAAAAAAAATGTAATCGGTCCAGCCGTTGACCTACATTTTAGTTAGAGAACGTTTGTATGGAAAAAAGAAATGGGTTGTTTTTACGATTTTCCCGACAATTCTTCGAATTTTTCCGCCGTGAAAACCATCCTTGGTCTTCAACGAACATTTTAAAGAAGGCATTGACTAAATTGGTCCAAGAGTTGTTGAGTTATACGCTTATCAACACATTTTGCGATTCATTTTCATATTATAGATGCGTAAAATATTTGATATATTGATGCACTTATTATTGGCTATTGAATTAATTGAAAATTATTGTAGTTACATCAAAACACACACACTTCTTCAATTAGTGAAGAGTTATACGTAATAAAATTCAGTAATAAACAAGAAACGAATGGTTAGTTGTTGAAATTTATTGATAGCGAAGTTATATTATATACATAAATAACGTTCCCAAACCCATTAGTCGAAAACATAAGGAATCACTAATTATTATGTTCCAATATTTAATCCCTCTATTAATATAACTGATAATCACTTATCGCATTCTCACTTAAATAAGGTGGTGCTAAGGTTTATACGCATTTGAAAAAAATGAGCTTCTTTAATTATTCAATTATTTGTCTCTACATTTCAGCATTTCAATATGTAGAATGCACAGGTGAGTGGTTTTCAAAAGACTTGGAGATCTGCAGATCTCATTGAATGATTTGATCCACATTAATTACATATATATATATATATATATTTCCAAAATTACGTTTCGGTTATTATTTTAACCTTTATCAAACTGGTATATATGTCATATACTCGCTTAAAAAACCATTAGGCTAAGTGACTCGGAGTTTGTACATGACGCAATAAATAAAGCGAAGGAGATACTACATCTTAACTCTTATCCGAGAAAACTAGTCAATGCAATTTTTGAGCAAAGAAAAAAGATACATTCGACACGAAACCAAGATAATTTTGACACTACTATACCTGAAGACAAAAAGGAAAACCAACATCTATGTATACCATATATTCCGTACTTGTCTGAAAATCTGGACAAACTTTTCAAAAGATATGACATAGAAGTGTGCCATAAGGGGTATAATCTGCTACGAAACAATTTCAGCCGACTAAAAAGTAATATTCCAATGGATAAAAGAACGCACACAATATACCAGATTCCATGTGCAGACTGTACAGGAGTATACATTGGACAAACTAGCCAATACTTGAAAAATAGGCTAAATGGACATAGGTACGATAAAAAAATACCACTGCTCTCACAAAACACCAGCAGACATTAGGCCATAAGTTTGATTTTTCGGCTACAAAAATCTTAAAAACTGAAAAACAAGAAAAAACGCGAAATCCAGGAAATGATTCATATAAAGAAAAATCCAGAATTCATAAAACCGACATAACTGGTCTGAGTAAAATCTACAACAATATTTTAACCGCATAAGAACATGCGGCAAAACATAAAGATGTATCATTAATGTGGGTATGTAATATTGCAGATGTGATCAATTTCCTAGTTCAGTCATATATTTGTAATACGCTTTGAGAGATGGACGTAAATTGTTTTTTGGAAAAATTTTAAATATTTAAGTATAATTGTCAATATAGTTGTTTGTTTGTCACCTATGAACTTTTGTTCCGAAGTATTTATATTGTGGAAAGATTTAAAATCATGTTTGTGAGCGTTGTTTTTATATTAATTTTGTTTTAGCGAGCATATGACATATATACCAGTTTGATAAAGGTTAAAATAATAAACGAAAAGTAATTTTGGAAATAAACTAATATCATTTTGTTTCAATTGAACCAAAAAACCCAAGATTCGAATTTATACAATATAAATAAAATGGTTCACGAATCAGATAGTTTGTCAAATATATATATATATATATATATATATATATATATATATATATATATATATATATATATATATACATATATATATATTGTTTTCATTCATCACCTACATCAAGTCTTTATACAAAGCTTCACCGATATGATAACCAATAAACATTGCTGCCAGAAGAAAGTTAATTCTACTACCAAAGAGACTACTAGCCTTGCCAGTAGAACAGCCTTTGAAGTCATCATTATTGATTATGGATTTCTTGATCACTAAGAATGTAATCATCACTTCAGTGGCCGTTCAGAATATTGATAGAAATATATTCGTGCTTCATTGTATGTCGATAATTCATGTAGTAACTTTTTTCAGACGAAGTTTAGTTTATTAAATGTAATTTATGAACACCGTCATATATCATCTTTATTTATTGATTTATTTTTTTTTATTTAATAGTCTTGGCGTTTACTTGATTTAAATCCATTATAGTTGAATATAACTTAAATTCAAACACTTGAACTTATGATTTACACTTTATTGACTACATAGCATATTATTCTGTAAGCATCTGAAGAAGTCGTTTGTAACGACGAAACGCGTCATGCTATGTAGTCAATAAAGTGTAAATCATAAGTTCAAGTGTTTGAATTTAAGTTATATTCATATATCATCTTGTTGAAAAACGAAATGAGGAACAATTTTTCGTTTTTCATTCGATAATCAGTTTTTTTTCGCAAACTAACAAATGATTTGAAACGTAGGATTTGAATTGGTCTATTTTACGTTCGTTTCTAACGTGACCAAAAGCCTTTATCTTCTATTGTCTATCCCGTTATCCTCAAAGATAATCACCCGAAGACACCCGAAAATGTCCCGTTTTTCGAAATGCGAGAACATTTTGTTGATTAGGTACCTACACTACTTTTGGAGCATTGAAAAATGTCCCCAATCATTACAAAGCTTCTTTCAAAATCGTCATCAGAATCAGAGTTATACCTTTTTTACATTGTCTTCGGCAAGTTTTCACCGATCTCTATCGAAAGTTTGTTTTCTGTTATTGAGAGTTGGGAGTTGAGAATATCGACAATTGATGCTGCAATAGAAATCAGTCAATGAAAAACAATTTGTTTCAGAAACAATTTCTCCCTCTTAGAATTCCTAGTTTATTAGCATTGACGTCAATGGCACAAGAATATTGATGAAAAGTATTGATGAAAAATTTGTAAAAATTACCTACAGTTAGTTACCAAATTTTATATAAGCCGCCAATATAGACAAATATTCATAAAGCTTAGACATATTGATTGGAAAGGGTGATATTGATTGTAATAAATATACGCACATAATTGGCCAATCTTTATTAATTTCAGACTATATTTCGATGCAGAAAACGACCGAATTGAATAATCGGAACGTTTCTACGGGGGTTCGATTGGTAGAGTAATGTAATTCTACAATGTTTTTCGATAAATTTATTTTATTATTTATTATCAATGAATAAATTATCAACGTAGTTTGAGCGAATGAAAAGAAAAGTGTCTATAATTTTACTCTTTTCTAAAATTCTCACCTGGTATATTGGAGCAAATGTGTTCTTCTGATAAATACAAAACTAACTAGTTGAAAAAATATTTCGCATAGTGTTCTTGATTCATACAAATCAGCCTTTTTATGAGCAACAATAAAAGTTTAGGCGAAGTAAAAGTGTGACAATATAAAGTCTCGTTTAGAACCAAAAAAAATGTTCTCGTGATATATTCCTAATGTTATTTTCTTGAGACTGTTATACCTTCAATATTATAATTTCAATCTTCCGTAGCATCAGTAAGTGATCCCCAAGAGAGCATTTTGCCTGCGATATTCAATTCAACGAATGAATATGAATGTCCTCTAGGTCATCTTTATTGTAAAATTACTGTGACTTTGAGACCAAAGGACGCAGAAAATCCACCAGAATTATGGAAAAAAATTGAAAAAGTGAGTATGAAAAAATAAGTGGGTACGATATTATGAGTTTCATGTGAGAAATTCCGTTTTTCAATTTTCCTGAGTGCGAATGGGTCAACGTAGTGTGGAAACGTCAAAATTGTTCAATAAAGGAGTGTCAATCTAGAACTAAGTATTTTACATTATCAGATTAATTATGACTTGGATAACCTTTTTAAATCATGAAAGAATTTGGGATTAATCGAAAACTTAAAGAACACTTACAGTAAGGTTTATGGGCGAAGTATCAGATCCCTTAGAAATCAAAACCAGTGTGAGGCAGGGAGACGGACTTTTGCCAATCCTTTTCAATATTGTTTTAGAAGAGGATCATTAGGAAACTTGATGTAAAGGGCTCACAAGTGGGCATCAAAAAAGAAAATTGACTAATGTCAAATGTCTCGCCTTTACAGACGATATAGCTATCATCACAGAGAACAGAACAAAAGCCATTCTTGCAGTAGAAAAGCTACATGAAATTGCGCAGCAAACTGGGTTACAAAGTTCTTATAATGAAACCAGATACATGGAAAAAAACCAAAAAATAAGTCTTCTCTTATGACAAAACATGGTGAAATTCTGCAAGTCGACAATTTTAAATACCTCGGAAAAGATAAACAGTCCTTAGGTTTAAACCGAATCGCTAATGAACAGAGAATCACCAAGCTCCAAAGGGCCTACAAGCTAACATGGGTGTACTATAACAAAAAGTGCATTTCGAGAGGCGACAAATTGAGGCATTATAACATAAAGATTCTTCCAGAAGCAATCTACGCAGCTGAAACAATGGTTATTGACGGTCATTCAAGAATTAGAGAAATATAAAAACAAGAACGGAAAATTCATAGAAAGATTTACGGGCCAATCAATAAATCGGCATTTAGATGAAAAGACCTAAGAATGAACTTTATCAAAAGACAAATACGATAACGGAAGAAATCATAAAACGACGAGCAAAGTTCTATGCACATGTCTACAGAATGAAACAGTCTAGAATACCAAATAAACTACTCGATATAATTGCAAAGAGTAAATGCTGGACAGAGTGGCTTAAAGAGGTCCAAAAAGATCAACAACAGATCAATATAAAATACCTCGAAGATTGCACTGCATGTCGCCATAAAATCGTACATGTGAAGTTTGATCAACAATCAAATCACCAGCCTGAAATAAAATGGACAAATTAACGAAAGAAAGACCATTCAGAGAGGATCAAGCGTTTTTGGGAGGCAAAAAAGATGTGCTAAGAATTGCGCAAGTTCAATCGCTCTCCTTATGGGAAACAATCGTTATAATAATAATTTATATATATATATAAATTATTATTATTATAAATTATATATATATATATATATATATATATATATATATATATATATATATACCGCAATATATATTACATATTAGATATAGTTGATGATGTTACTTTTCAGGTGAATGAAAACGATCACTATAATTTCCGACGTGATGTAATATACCGAACAGTATGCGAAGAAAAGAATGGATTATCTGAAAAATACAATGAATATAGCAGCTATGGATTGATTGGAATTGTCAAATATCGAAATTGCTTCGAAGTTGGTTTGAATGAGAGTATACCTACTTACGATATTTTTGTTGGGTAAATCTCTTTAAATATATATATATATATATATATATATATATATATATATATATATATATATAAGGAAATGAAATTTTTTGTGCTTATGGCACTGAATGAAATATTTTAAGAAACTGAACACACATATCTATATATATGTAATATCACATATCGTACACATTCACATATCTAGCTCTGCTATAACATTTTCTTGATTAATTTCAATTTTTCAAATGAATGTTCTAGTGTTCAGTTTCTTATATATATATATATATATATATATATATATATATATATATATATATATATATATATATATATATATATATATGTATATATATATATATATATATATATATATATATATATATATATATTTTTTTTTTGAAAGTTTTTAGCATTAACAGGCTTTTTCAATATGAAAAAGTTTATTTCTGTTAACGTTTCGTTGTTATATTACAACTTTGTCAAAACTAATGAATAATTGAATTTATGAGTTACTATGGATATCAAATGTCAAACTTAATTTTTCGAAAAATCAAATTAGTTTTTTTGTATATTCACTTATTGATTTTCATTATCAGAGGAATATTTCTGGCTCAGCATTCGCTTCGGAAGTTTTAGTCTTCTTCACCATGAGGATACCTCTGAAAAACTCATGGTAAGCCAGGTGATTCTTAAGTGTGATTATATTTACATATATACAATTTGTAAAATTAAACAGAAATAAACTTTTTCATATTGAAAAAGCCTGTTAATGCTAAAAACTTTCAAAATAAATACCTCAAACAGGCAATAAATCAATTTCAAGAAATATATATATATATATATATATATATATATATATATATATATATATATATATATATATATATATATATATATTATACCTATGTGTTTAATTTGTATAGTATTTTGCAGTTCTATGTAAGATTTTTAGATACAAATTCTCAAGAAGGTGATGGTTCTTCATAAGCGTTCATTATGAAATTTTTATAGTTGAAGGAAATTCTGGATGAATTCATCTAAATATTTTTCAGAGTTATTGTTACATTGTATCTATCAGTTTTTATATACTGCAATATTCGAATGAAAAAACTTGAGGGATCCATAGAAAAAAACCAGAATCAGGGTAAGTTTGACGTATTTATATTTTAGAAAAAAATATATGAAAAATAAAATGAAACCGCATTAGCAATTTACAATGCAAATAAGAAAGTATTTCTGCAATAATGCAAGTCAAAATTTCACCACAGGTTGAGCACCAATTGTTACCCAAAAACCTCCTCAATTTGAATTTGTTCGAGGAAAACTTAATGAGCTGTGAAATTTGATGGGACATTCATCTCATACGGCACAAAGTCAATTCACGTACAATATTTTATTACATTACGTGATTATCGTAGTTTCTTTCTGTTTCTCTCTGATGAATATTTTACTCCTCTAAAATAGTTTGGCTCTTGTGTTATTGCCTTTAGAATATTAATATTCAGAAACTTGGTCCTCAATTTACCATTAAGTGTCCGTAGAGAATTTGTGTTTATATATGAAACTAAAATATCTCTCAGTTGGCTTTTCAGAAAGCCACACAAAACTTTTGGAAGGAATATTTCAATTTATAGATGAAGCAAAATGCAAATAAAACCAATTCTTTATAAAATAAGGTCTCTTCTGTCCCAAAGTAAAAATCAAAGAAACTTGTCTCTAGAATATGAACCTGAACAAATCGTCGTTCATTCATCAGTTATGGACAGTACTACAAGAAAATCAGTCGCACTGATTCAAAAATTTCAACTCTTGAGTCACTTTTCAATCCAGGATCCAAAGTAGGAAACTAACCTGCAGAAATATATATATATATATATATATATATATATATATATATATATATATATATATATATATATATATATATTTAATAGTGTTGGCGTTTACTTCATGTAAGATGTAAATCCATTATAAATGAATATAAACTGAAATTCAAACACTTGAACTTTTGATTTTCACTTTATTGACAACATAGCATGACGTGTTTTGTCATGCTAAGTTGTCAATATTTATGTATATTTTATATATATATATATGTATATATATATATATATATATATATATATATATATATATATATATATATATATATATATATATATATATATATATATATATATATATATATATATATATATATATATATAAGGAAGGGGGGCATGATGGGGTATCTAAGGAAAATACCATAAATACAGTATTATCATTGCGTTTATTATGCTTATTCATTTATGGCACAATGCCTTATTTATCTAACTACAATTTGGCATGATCTTCGGGAGATGAACTTAAAGCATTTTTTTAAAATAACTGATTTAATAAGAACTTTCGAGAAACCATCTTGCCCCTTACCATGGGGTAAGATGAGGTAATGAAAATGGGGCAATATGGGGTAAGCTAATTATTATCACAATAAATACAAATATGAATTTCTTCGGTGTTTTCATCATCCACACCAGCACAATCATTGTGAGCCCAACGTCCACAAAGCTGGCAGCCTACCCAACCTTCGGATGATTTCAGAAAAATTTTCAGAAATGATTACATAAAGATTTTCATCAGAGAGACAAATTGTATCTTGTTCTTCATTTTCCGTCTTGGCTGCAACTGTAGTCTTTTGTTTCTTCTCAGCATTTTTTTTGAGCCGAATATCATTGCGATTGGATACTTTTCTGAGTTTTTCAACGAAAATCCACTTCGCCATGTTGACCCTATACCCCGTCTTACCCCAAAGGTTGATTTAGAAAAAAATAATTTCTCAAAAAAAAAGTATTAACTGAACTTTTGTCTAATTATACCACAAAAAAGTAAACAACACTTACAACCATATACGAGAAAGAACATAAATTGGGTACTCATAATTACCTTACAGAAAAAACGTTTCCCAATGCGTAAAATTAGATCGACGAGATACTCAACGTGATTTTCGTTTGTAAACAAAAAACGCATGCATTCCCACTCACTGTTTCTGTCGCGCTGACGGTTGATCGAGTATGGCTTCTTATTGGCTTATTGCTTTCTGTTTCACAAGAGTCTAGTTTCTTGTATGTGTGCGTGACCCCGTCTTACCTCGCGCCCCCGTCATGCCGCCCCTTCCCTTATATATTTGAAAAATATGTGAGTAATTTTCAGGAAATAAGTATATGGAAGTATTTTATGTGAGAAATGCGTGGAAGGAACTGAACAATATAAATAAAGGCCAGGATTTTCAAAAATTGCTCTTCATTCAAGGAATACGAGCAATAACAATAAGCATAGTACTTTTGGGTCACCATTGCATAGTATTGATGTTAACATTCAGTTATAATCCAGAATACGTTGAACAGGTATCACTTTACTAAAACACATCAAACACATTATTGAAACCTTAACAATACTTGGATATTGTAAAGTAGTGTGTAGCTATTGTCACATCAGATTTTTTTTCATAGGTTTTTTATTTTTTCACTACGACCATCATTCACAAGGTGAAATTGTCTCAAGCGAATAACATTTTGAAAGTCATTTCTTCTTTCTCAAATGTCTTTGATTAACATTATGAATTTTATATTGAATTGAATCAATATTTTTGTTCGAGGATTCTTCTTGGTTCTAATTACCATATTATTTGAAGGAATGTAATATGTACAATGTGAGTGATGTTTCACAATACACATTAATAATACCTTCATTATTAATAATATTTTCATTATAATTCTGAAAAAATGTGATTAAATAATCATATCTAATACTTTAGATCTTTTTTTCATATTTTTAGTATATATCGAGTTCTTACTCTGGTTTCTTGATTAAATCATTTGCACTGATAGTCCAGACTTTCTACGTGATATCTGCTTGGTTATTGGCGGTACAACTTCATAACATGGTGAGGAAGAAAGGCGAAATAACGTTGAAAGATGTATCTATAATTTTACTCAATAGGTATTTTAGGTATGTATTCATAATAAACTACTTTTAGTATTTATGAAAGTTCAAATCCAATTAAACTCAAACTTTGAAACTTCAAATTTCCTATCAATCTATCTATGCGAATTTCGCCACAATATAATAAATATACATCATAATGAATGGATGCAAGGTAAATCTTGATCCTCATCACAATAATGGAAACATAAGACAATGACACTATCCGGCTCTGTATTCCTCACTGGTGTCCATCATTCCACCAAGATTGGCTACCACCAAAATGCTTTTAAACACCTTATCAGTTCAAAGACGGATTTACTGATTCAACCTTTATCACCATAACGGCATCTATACGACGTCATTTTGTGTATGCGTGATGATATGAGCGTCTATTATGATGAAGTAGGTGCTTTTTATTTGTGATATGTGTTCGGAGGTATGAAATAGTTGAGGCATATTTGAGTAATCACTCAGACACTACTGAGTGATCACTGTCTGAGTGATCACTATTCTTTGGGTCATGAACTTTCTAGCCATCTGGCTATACGAATCTTGCTACAATATAATCCACATGCATCTTAGATGAAGGATGCAAGGTAAATCATAATGACCACCACAGCAGATGCAAACACCAGACAATAACATTCCTTATTATATTCCTTATTTGACTTTTCCATACACTTCTCAATGGTGTTCATTGTTACAGCAAGAATGAGTTTACCGGATGAATATATAAACTAAGACTAAATAAATTCATTCAGCTATATATTCTACACACATGGGGGCCTGCACTGGTTTTGATGAAGACTGGATTTGGATCCTTTGCCTCTTCATCTTCGTTTCGCCTTTCTTCTACTATGGTGGTTTTTGATTTCTCACATGTCGTTCCTTACTGCTTTATTAGCACTTCCTCTTCTTGTTTGTTGGAGATGTTTGTTCGTCCGCCGATCTTTTCCACTGGGTTAGCGATGTTCTGCCTCCTGTTGTTCTGGGCTCTATTTCTGTTGTTTTGCGTATGAGGATATTCTTGTGTGCTGCCATTTTTTCCACCATCTTTGTCCTTTTTTTTCGTATGCTGTAAGAGATTTTGTCTAGTTTAAGTTCCTCGTAGAGTTACGTGTTGGGCATGTATCTTGGTGCCCCTACTGCCATTCTCACTATTCTGTTGAGAGTACCTTGAAGCTTCACGACTCGAGCGGAGTTGTCTATTTCCCAGATTTCACATCCATAAGTTAGCCCTGGAATGATAATTGTTTTTATTATTTTCATTTTGTTCTCGATTGAAATCCTGCTCTCTTCGTTTAGAAGGGGGTACAGGTAGGCCTGCATTTGTCTGGCTTTCTTGATGTTGTCGGAGATTTGAGTTCTGAATTTCAAGTTGCCGTCCATGATTACTCCTGAGTACTTTGTTTTCTTCTCCCATGCAATGGGGTGGTCCTTGTAGATCACTTCAGGTGGTTTTCGTTCTCTATTTCTGTGATCAAAGTAAACCCCTACTGTTTTGTTAGGGTTCACTTTGTTTTTCCATGTTTCAAAGTACTTTCGAATTCTCTGCAGGTCTTCTTGTAATCCCTATTGAACGGCGTTTTTTATCCTCCTTGATATGTAGACCGCTGTGTCATCGGCGAACTGGGCTAACTTGCACTTGTCGGGGGTTGGGATGTCTGCCGCGAAGATGTATAAAAGTGGGTCGACTATTGATCCTTGGAGCACTCCTGTACTGACTTTCTTCTCTTTAGACAGTTGGTCTCCAATTCTTACTCTAAATGTTCTTCCATGTAGATATGTTTGGATTATGTTCACCAACTTCCTAGGAAATTGTTCTCTCTTAAGTTTATATATCAATCCGTGATGCCATACTTTGTCAAAAGCTTTTTCTACGTCCAAAAATATGGCACCAGTTGGAATTGATATATCGAGTTTTCTACACAGACATGCTTTCAACTACCTCATTCCTTCGAAGACAGGTAACTGTTGCAAAGTTTATCACCAAAACGTCATCTATCGGACTCATTTCAAATATACTTGATACTGTGACCGTCGATTATGATGAAATATTTTTCATTTGAGACCTGTTTTCGGAGGGATGAAATAATTGGGAAGCATATAAATAACCACGATAAATACGTTAAAGTATGAACAGTGCTGATCAATCACCGTATTCTAATTTTCGGTTCGTGATTTTTACAATGAGTTTTTATCTTATTTTCAGATTACTGCCTCACATATTGGTCATTGTATTATTGCATACATCATCAATTTGGGAGATTTACCTCTCAAAACTCCTTTATCGTTACATAACATCTATGGAACGAAAACGCTGTTTCTCTGGTTGGTGGCAGAATTTGCTCTTCATACAAAATTGGAGCTGCTTCAATGGAGAAATGGTGAGTAGGTGGTACATATTCTTCCCATAAATTGATACTATAATGAAATTTCATTTGACCAACACGTGAGTGATAATCTTGCAGAAATCACAGATAGTTGTAGGAGATATGAAGACTCATAATTATTCACCGTGGTTTTGCTGTTATATGTTTGCATTCTTGAATTTGGCGGATTATAAATCGAGTAATCTTTCGATCTGTTGAAGAAAATTTACTCTTGCACATTTACTGACACGATGCGCAATGCATATGGCCGTAAGAAACACCCTAAGATGCTAGCGGAGCAGGCATCAGATTAAATAGTCTAAGAGCCCTTGTCGGCCCGACCTTCACCCATCTCATAACAATATGAGACATTTCTTATGCTATATTATCAATTTATAAACTCACCTGTCATAGCTTTCAAATCAAAGTATTCAATCAGTTCTCTCTCATCAAGTTAGGGCATTAAGTAGACTTTCTTCTCTAAGTCTAATTAGATCTTCAACAATATGATAACCAATGCAAATTGCTATGAGAAGAAAGATAATTCAATTACCAAAATAAAAGTGTAGGCTTGCCAGCAAAAAATCTTTCGTAGAATATTATTGCATTGCTTCAAAATGTTCAAAAATCGGAGACAGCTGCTATGTTGCATCCTGTTCTGTCACACGAACCTCGGATCACAGCCGACTTCAAAGAGGTCATGAAGAGCATAGTCCGGCAGTGTTGCCAAAATCGACCCGGTAATCTACTCTCCTAGTTTGTTGTTCCAAAACTTTCAAGCATTATTTCAATTCTTTTTATATATTTCGAACGGATAAAAAATATTATTGGTATTATAACATACTGAAAATAATTGCTGAGCATATATTTCAGTAACAAAAAATGTAAAAGATTAGCAAGAAAACAATGACGTTTCGATAAAGCTCCACTGCATATAAAATACTTCTATTAGTCAGTGAGACTTATTTACATAAAAAGTTTCATACAAATTTACATAAAAGATATGCAGACAAATATTGAAGATATCTTTTTGTTGGAAAATTGGAGTAATTCCGTATTGAATCATAAGCACAGGGAGAAAGAGTGTAAAATATGAAAGATATGATTATTGTATCAGACTAGTATCGTTTCTTCTTTGGATGTAATAATTTCATTTCATCAAATAACAGTCGTAGGTTATTTAAACAGTATCCCTATCTTCTGAAAAATCTTCAAGCATACCACAACTAATTTCAATGGACCACTCATTTGAATAACATGAACATTTCTCGATTAAAGATAAGAAAGATTGATCCACTCTTCTGGAATATCTTTGTATCTTATGAACAAACTTTCTATTCGAGACCACTTATCCAATTTGAAGTCAATTGGTAAAATCCAACTTGAATCAGTGTACAACAACTTTTTTCCGTTCAAAAATACTGTTACTAACATGTCTTCACTGTAATTCCGTTACTTATGTTAATAATTTCTCCCCTCAAATTGAGAAGGTAAAAATGAACATTGTTGTTGACTGTACACTAATTCAAATTTTGAAAAATTTTTTTAAATTCAATTGACAATTAAATTTTACTGTTCAAAAATGTTATTCAAATAATCATTGCGAGCTGAATAATTTTTCCGCCTTTCTTCTGGACTTTTTCTAGGTAAGGGCACATTTTTTGAAAAATAATTCGGGAAATTTGGAAAAATGGAAGGAACGGCGTGAGGGAATCATTTTGTTCATTTAAGTATGCTTACAACTCGACCAGTTGAAACAAATTTCTCTTTCATGATGATACTAGTTTCAGGAAAAAACAAGGCACAAAAACCTGAATATTTTGTTGGAGCCCAAGTATTTCGTGGTAAAGATTTCATCTATTTACTGTTTAAAAATTCATTTTTAGGGAAACTAATGGTCGATACTAGTTGCCCATCCGACTTCAGGGTGTTATAATTTGATTTACAACCAGGAATGCAACAAGAATGTAAGTATATTATCCATTTTAGGATAGTATACTTACTACAAACTTACCTATTCCAAGCGTGAAACTTACTGAACCACCTGCGGGACACCTATCTTTTACACTATATTTCGCAAAAAAAATTATGTTTGAGTAATCCTTACTCAAAACATAACACAAATCTGATTTAGATTCGATTAAATCGGTACACAAAAAACACTTCGTTCTTATAATTTGATGTCATGTTATCCACAAACTGTCATCACTAGCACCTATATTATTCTACACAAAATTGATGAATAAAGAATTAATACTGAAACCGTAAAGTATTCAACCTCAAACTAGGTAAGTCTTAAACAACTCAAAATTTATTTCGTTTCACTGAAATCGGTAAGCACACTGCACACTTTGTTTTTTATAGTTTGATGTTGAGTTTTCCACCAATTATCAACAACAACACGTGTATTACATTATAAACAATTGAAAAATATAGAACTTATACTGAAAACTCAAATTATTTATTTAACCAAAACCTGCGAAAGTTTTGAGAAGCGTCCTATTTGCATTAGTATACAAGATTCACTAACGGCGGAGTTGTGAAGTTCCATAGACCACCAGCGCCATATACTCCTTTCTTGGCCTGTTTGAAGTTGGCCGTGTGAGTACCATATGGATAGGTTTGACATTTCAGGTCGGTACTTTGCTAAGTCATATTTACAAGTTTTGTTTCTAATTATGATATTCTGTATTTTTATGCTTTTATTGTGACTAGTTCTATACAATATCTATCGCCAGAAAGGATCAAAAAGAGACTATAATTATTATAGGGTCATCTCTAGCAAAAAAGACTGCAATTATCCATCAAGTTCATACGATTTGATTTGGTTAAAGCAGCGGTTCCGAGCCTGTGGGCTGTCCTACTTGTGGGCCGCGGGCAGTGTGGTACTGGGCCGCGGGTTCTGGTCAAAAAAATAATAAAAAACTATCCAGTTTCAATCCCGATATCGACTCTCTCGTAGGTGACAAACAATGTCAAAAGTCGAATTGAGTTTTTTGTTCGCTTTGAACACTTGTATTTACGGTTTTGTAACAAGGTAAATAAAATAAAGTTCTTTTGATAAAAGAATTATTCTAAGAATTATATTTAATGCAGGTAAACTAAAATTAAGTAAAAGAAACTTACGTTGAAAACCTACACATTTTTCTATATAACAGCCGTTTACATATGTTTCAAGGTTATTGCCTATCGTCAGAACGGCGTAGTTCAAGTTAAAGATGATAGTACTTGAAGAGATATATAAAAAATTAATATATAAAACACGAAACACTGTTTCGTACTCGTTTTATACACCCAAAACATATTGGGAAGAGTCAACACAACGTTGCAGACGACAATGAAATACCGTCCGGCTTTTGTGAGACTTTTATAGCTTCTGGAAATCCCAGACAATCTTAATGATAAAAGAATTATTCTAAGAATTATATTTAATGCAGGTAAACTAAAATTAAGTAAAAGAAACTTACGTTGAAAACCTACACATTTTTCTATATAACAGCCGTTTACATATGTTTCAAGGTTATTGCCTATCGTCAGAACGGCGTAGTTCAAGTTAAAGATGATAGTACTTGAAGAGATATATAAAAAATTAATATATAAAACGTTTTCAACGTAAGTTTCTTTTACTTAATTTTAGTTTACCTGCATTAAATATAATTCTTAGAATAATTCTTTTATCATTAAGATTGTCTGGGATTTCCAGAAGCTATAAAAGTCTCACAAAAGCCGGACGGTATTTCATTGTCGTCTGCAACGTTGTGTTGACTCTTCCCAATATGTTTTGGGTGTATAAAACGAGTACGAAACAGTGTTTCGTGTTTTATATATTAATTTTTTATATATCTCTTCAAGTACTATCATCTTTAACTTGAACTACGCCGTTCTGACGATAGGCAATAACCTTGAAACATATGTAAACGGCTGTTATATAGAAAAATGTGTAGGTTTTCAACGTAAGTTTCTTTTACTTAATTTTAGTTTACCTGCATTAAATATAATTCTTAGAATAATTCTTTTATCATTAAGATTGTCTGGGATTTCCAGAAGCTATAAAAGTCTCACAAAAGCCGGACGGTATTTCATTGTCGTCTGCAACGTTGTGTTGACTCTTCCCAATATGTTTTGGGTGTATAAAACGAGTACGAAACAGTGTTTCGTGTTTTATATATTAATTTTTTATATATCTCTTCAAGTACTATCATCTTTAACTTGAACTACGCCGTTCTGACGATAGGCAATAACCTTGAAACATATGTAAACGGCTGTTATATAGAAAAATGTGTAGGTTTTCAACGTAAGTTTCTTTTACTTAATTTTAGTTTACCTGCATTAAATATAATTCTTAGAATAATTCTTTTATCATTAAGATTGTCTGGGATTTCCAGAAGCTATAAAAGTCTCACAAAAGCCGGACGGTATTTCATTGTCGTCTGCAACGTTGTGTTGACTCTTCCCAATATGTTTTGGGTGTATAAAACGAGTACGAAACAGTGTTTCGTGTTTTATATATTAATTTTTTATATATCTCTTCAAGTACTATCATCTTTAACTTGAACTACGCCGTTCTGACGATAGGCAATAACCTTGAAACATATGTAAACGGCTGTTATATAGAAAAATGTGTAGGTTTTCAACGTAAGTTTCTTTTACTTAATTAAAGTTCTTTTATTTATGAATTCTTGAAATTGTTGTTTGTTTAATCCTTGTACACATATTTAACTAAGAATTACACGTCATAGACCGTAGATAGGGTATATTGGTTATAATATATATTCCCCTTATCCGTTACAGTTTTTATTAATTTTTCTAGTGTATTTAGTAAGTGGGCCTTAAAGTTTATTTTTCAAAATAGGTGGTTCCACCAATTAAAAAGGTTGGAAACAACTGGGTTACAGTATGTCTTGTTTGTCCATCTAATATAACTGTAAATATAGATATTATTTGATATTATAAGAGCAAGATCAGTTTTCTGGATAACATCTAAAGTACTTAGTGGAAAATATATCATTTTATGACCCACTAATAAGACTAGATCTGCTCGGAAAGTGAACCCGGGACAACTCGGTTTTTTTCGATGTATCAAGATGAATCATCTTTTATATTGTAGATTCAGTTCATCAACAACATATGTAACTGGATAGTATTCAGTAGAAATAGAAAGAAGTCTTGGCGTAGTCCACTAATGAACGTACACAGAGATCAACACAAATTCAAGGGAATATGGATTCGAATTATAAAGATCTATTTAAATTTTGAATTAATTTAAAATAAAATTTCTCGAACATATTCCACTAAATACTTCATTCTGAATCAAATCATTCATGTACTCAAAAAGTGTTGTAAGTAAATATAGCCAAAAGTTAGTAATTAGTTTTTTGTAGTGTAGCCCAGGAACGTGGTACTTGGCAGTGGATACACAACTATTTTTCATGGTTACATTATTTTTCTACTTCAGTCATAAATTCAAAATTCACATAAAATATTTCCTTGGAATGGCAGTTCTTCTCGCAGTTGGTAGTCAAGTGTACACTGTTATGACCACTACTTTTAATGGACTTCTACAATTCACACCGAGGTAAGATTCGAATATTTGTCCAACTAATGAGACGTGTTGAAAAGCCGATGCTTTCTTAGTAAATAACAATTCTAAAAATGAAAATTACCATGAAATAATGTGAACTAAGCCATAATTCTATTCACTCAATTCCCAATGAGAACAAAATGGAAAGATTTCAATTGCTATAAATATATTCATTAATATTTGAAAAATATCATTATTAAAACATTCTAAAACACAGTTTGTAACTGATAATATGGGTCTCGTAGTGTGCAAATATGAAACTGTCAGAGATATGTGTGAAGTAAGGAAAAGATAGACACAGCAATTGTAAAACAACGTTTGAAGTATGGTGTACTCGTTTGGGAAGTATTGGCAAATTGTCACCATAAACTGTTACAAATTAGTTCTCAGTTAGTTCTTTATCAAAATAGAACTAGTGTTTCGTGCAAATGAATTAAAGGGATAATATCAATCAACACTCTTCTTCTCCAGTCAAAAACTAGACCTTTTTGATGTTTTAGACTTATTTGACGCCCTTGTATAATTTTTCACCCTCTGAAATGAAAAAACCAAAGATTCAGTAATTAAAAACTCTTAAGTAATTAAAAACTTTGAGTTTTTAATATATTAAATGAAATTTAAGTCGAGTGTGTTAATTTTAATTGACTGTTTTTAACCTTATGTTTCGAAAGCGAAACCTCCTTTTCATTTATTCAGTAATTCATATCAAATTAGAACATATATAATCAGTTGATTTATCGAGCAATTGTTTCGTCTTAGTTGTACGAACCTTGCTAATTTTTGTTTTGTAATTTGTTTTGAATAATTTGGGAAGCATAGTATTTTGTGGCTCTATAACTCTTTCAATATTGTGTTCCTCAGTTGTTTAGAGTCATGTTAAAATTTTTCTTTTGTCAAAGAGCAATCGATTTTGTTTCAGAATGATGCCTCCTGAAGGTGCTTATGCTGCACCAGAACACCTGTACTCTTACACAACAACAGCAGGAAGTTTAGTAACTTATGTTATTGGTTTTGTGTTCGGTTCATTTTATTCAGAAAACAAACAAAGGGATATTTTCAATACGACTGTGAGTAAAGAGAACACCCTTTATCATAGATACTCGTTCATTCAACTATGGTCACGAATCATAGATGATATTGATTATGACATTTTCACACTGAATATTTTTGAATGAATTAGAAATTGAATAAAATATTGTCAGAAATTCAAAATGATAAATATACGTATAAATTAATGTTTTATATTTTAACATCTAACAAACTTATTTTTTCTCTTGATGTTTTTTCTCATAATTAAGGATAATAAAAAATAAACGGCAGAGAATTCGTTCGAAGAAGCCATTTGGCACTACAAACTAATAAACGAAATGAGAACGATACTATAAAATAAGGAGCTACAAGTACTGAGCAAGAAGTCATAGAAAAGCTAGCTAGTTGATGAAAAGTCAAAATCGCGTTGAGCTTTTGGATGTAACATGTTATATATCGAAACCAACGTGATTGATTGTACTATTCCTTATTATTGAAAAATTAATCTCACTCTGAAGTTGAATTTTTTGTTTTCAGAAAACTTAACTGCAAATACAATAATAGAACTGAAAGAAAACTACAATATAATATAATAGAAATAATTCAATCATTCCACATTTTTTTGTATGTGAATCACACTTCTTGTTTTTAGTTTCTAAACATAAATATCTATCTTGATGGATTTAGCATTGTCTTACTATTTTGGTTTATTCAACACTAAGCAGCATCTCTCGAATGGAAAATGATCAAAATGAAAATTCTTCTCCTATAACTATTCTACTACGAATAAACATTCTATTTAGTTAAAGTCATGGGAAGAAAAATTGCATAAGCTTTCCAATTCCTACTTTTTGTGCAACAGGAAATCGTAAAATTATACAGTATGATTCACGACGATGGTACCTTAGATGTTCACGAGAAAGTGGCATTCGATTATCCAGAAAATTTCGTTTCTTGTATGGCTTGCTCGGATCTATTGATCTGCAACATTTTCAACTTTATGACGTCACTGCTCATATCCAAAAGTGGTAGTAACTTTGACATTTCAAATGAGATATTCTGTATATTATAAAAGTCTTGAGGTAACAAATACTTTCAGATAATTTTTGGATGGAATATTTCTAGGAATATAATCTTCAGTCGTTTTGTGGTAGTTAATCAATGTTTCTTTTTATTAGTGAAACATGGTTAGAATATTCATAATCGAAAGCAATTTTGCCCAATGAGACACCCAAACAGAAGAATACAGAAAAGACTAAACAAAACAAATGTAATAAAAAGTCTAAGAATAAAAATATTAGACCTGTGGTTGAACAAAAACGAAATAGATTAAGTGAAATCTGATGATAATTTAAATGTTCAAAATAATAAGGGTAACAAAAACAAGAAAATCAAAGCACTAAAATGAATATCCCTGTCGAAGAAAGCAAATGAGAAGAATTTATGGAAAGTGACGAAGAAGAACAGTATAACTCTGAGAACCATATTAACAGTGAAGGTGCAGTTGGCATAGATGAAGAAATGGACGATGATGATGGCGCCGGCGAAGAAGAAAGTGCAGATGATGATGAAGAAAGCGGAGATGAAGAAGAAGAAAGCTCAGATGATGTGGAAAAAAATGCAGATGACGAAGAAGATAGTGAAGATGACGATGAAAATGAGAAAATGAACAAGGTAGTTTAGAAACAAAATAAAAAGTAGTTGAGGTGAAAATCAGAAAGTTGTTGTAGAAAATAGGAATAAAAATCAATTGGTAAAAAGTGCAGAAGTAGAACACAAAAAGGATAGTGAGAAGAAGTCAAGATATGTTCTTTTTGTAGAACATTTGGGGTATAGTACTAAAAAAGATGAGCTTGCAAAATATTTAGAAAAAGCAGGAAATGTACCTACCAAAAAAGATTAAAATAAACCTAGAGGTTTTGGTTATGTGGAATTTGCTGATGGAGATGGTTATCAGAGAGCACTTCACTTGAACGGCTCTCAAATCAGTAATAGGAAGATGAATTAGAATACACACAAGAAGGAAACAAGAAGGGTGAAAATCAAAAAAGCGAAAATAATCTAAAAATTTGAAATTGCATGCTATGCGAAAACAAGGGAAGTTTGGAGGTAATAAGGGGGCCTTCAAAGGAGGTTTTAAGGGAAAAGGCAAACATTGAATTATTTCCATTAAGATACTTCATATGAAAAAGTTACCGATGAAGTTACACAAATGCAAAAAGTGAACATATAACTAGGATTATGTTGATAATAATACTTTATTAATCCGCTTAGGTGTTAAATTTTTATAGAATATGAGCTGATTATTCAATAGGAAATACAATATTACTATTGATTATTTATTTCATCGTCATTCTTTTCTTCTCGCAAAGTCCCTTTACAAGTTGAAGTATAGAGATGGAAATATTTGGCAAGTTTGATTTATTTTTCTTTCACTTTCAGGTGAAAAAATTTTTATGGATCCCTGCGAGTTTTGGTCTACCGCTGATATCTATAAAGTGTTACAGTTACTCTCTTCCAAGAGTTATTGAAGCTATCATGACAGTTACTTTGAGACCTCTTTTTGGTCTAGGATTTGCAGTTGGTATTTTAGGAATGGCAACTAATACAGGAGGTGATTTAAATTACGTCAACTTAGCTAGAATCATAATAATGAAAAATGCCTAGTGATTTTTTTCAAATTAATGGGTGTTAAACGGAATAGTATTATTCAGAATATGTACATGGAGAAATTTCAGAAAAGTTGTTCGACACTCGAACTATGTTTTGGGATACTCATTTATCATCAAACCTTGATTACATAATATTTACTTGTCTTCTATTGTTAAACGCAGAGTGAATTTCATAGCTTTCGCGTTTGATTTCTTGAGAAATCTGCAAAGAATAAAAAAGTGGGTAACCACTTGATGACATAAGAAACGTTTCATTACGTTTTGAGATATGTATACAATTTTACAATCAGATATTACCTAACTGATTACTGAAAGACATATATAAGATAGCATCTATTTGAATTGACTCTTCGCGCAATAGTTTGTCGCATCATTGGTAGTATTTTCTTATCAATAACAATAAAACTTTGTCTTGCAATGTTGACATACAACGTCCATTGATCCAACAGCAACGATTAGCTGTGCACTGTAATCTATTTTCAGTTTGACTTACTCTTTAATATCTTTGACTAGCTGCATTGCGAGTAAATTAAAGAAATTATGTATTCTTCTTCATAATCAAATATACGACGTGCTTTATTAGTAACGTGTATGTTAGTCTATTTAAACTTACCCAAATTTCATATTCAATAGAAATTTTGATATAAGTCGTGATAGCTCTAAACTAACCGAAATGTGTGATAATATATTCACTTTTTTTACATCCTCTTTTTGAGAATTGAAATTTCAATTTTTACTTACATTATTTATTAGTATTCTTGAATTTTATAATTTTACACGCAATTTTTTGAAGTTCTACCCTATAATAACAAACACCACAAAAAAAAATTATGAAATCGGTTCATCCGTTGACTCTACATTTGAGTTAGGAAACGTTTGTATGGGAAAAATAAATGGGCTGTTTTTAAGGTTTTCCCGGCAAACATTCGAATTTTTCCGCCGTAAAAACCATTCATTACTCTACATTTCAGTTAGAAAACTCAACGATTGTGTGGGGAAAAAATGGGCTGGTTTTAGGGTTTTCCCGATAATTATTCGAATTTTTCGGCCGTAAAAACCATCCTTGGACTTCAACGAACATTTAATAAAAATAACTGGCTGAATTGCTCCAGGCGTTGTTGTGTAATGCGCCTACCAACACATTTTGCGCTTCGTTTTTATATTATAGATTATTATACTCGTATATATTGAATATTGAGAATATTATGAAATATTCTCGGCGGAATATATCATAATATTACTGAAATGATAAACTGCTATGCTACTCTAGGAAAATATAATTACTAAATTGTTCTCTGACATTTCAGGATATTTGAAGAAATTTTTGGAATCTAAACTATTAGTATTTTTGGGAAATATTTCCTACTGTGTGTATATGTTCCATTCCGCTGTACTTTTCTTCTCTTTAATGTTCAACACAGAAATGACCACCTTCAATAACTCATACTTTGTAAGTTGTCTCCATTTTGATATTCGTTTCAGATTTCACTAACTTCACATAATTTTCATTCTAGTGGAAAACCCTAATAGGAGATATAGTTTTTTCATTCATTATTGGGTTCGTAATGTTTATGATTTTAGAATATCCCTGTATACGATTACAGAAGATGTTTCTACCTCAAGTAAAAATGATGAATGGGAAGTCAAAGGAAAAAACTAATTGAAATTGTAAGTTCTTCATTAAATTTCATTACTGAAATTAAAGGTGTTTCATTATAGAGATAGATAAACAATAAATTTTCAAGAAGCCAAAACACTATCTATTTAGTTCATCCCTTGATAGATAACTTGTTATATATCGAACACTTTGCTTAGTTTAAGAAAATATAAATTATTTTTATTAGTAAGTGTCTGATTTGTTCAATGTTATTTATATGTTGTTTTGTCCTTCATGGTTGTTATTGGGTTCAAAAAGAATTGTATTTTCTTAACAACAATTGTATATTCACTATTTTATCAGACTTCCATTGCCTATAATTTCGAGTTAAAATTCTGAAATGAAATATGATTAAATGAAACTTAAATTTTAAAATTAATTGATGAACTAATTAGACGAAAAAAGAATAATAATTAATATTCTGACGGCTGAAAAATCCCGAAGGTCGACGTCTGTTCATCGGCTGTTAAAATTTATTAATTTTATTTAATTTGAATTTGTTCAATTTTTATTCTCATTTTATATTTGTGTTTCAGCCCTCAGGACAAATATTATTGTTTTTTTCATTTTTTCAGTTTAATCCGATTACTCTCACCATTTAATTTTTTATCTCAGTTCGAAATCATAGTACATTTCAGTATTTGTGAAATAATCTTTTCAACAATTTTCAACATGGGTACTCAAAAAACAAACCAGTTTCTACGGCAGTTCACAACTTCACTTAAGATATATTGTTGGGCTTTGAAAACGGGGAATATATAATAAGTGGGTACTTTTACGGTTCTCTCCAAAGCATATGAAACTATAGATCACAATGTTTTATTTGAGAAAAGTGAAAGATGTGGTATAAGGGGCTTTGCATTGGATTGGATCCAGTCCTTCCTGGACGGGAGAATTGAACGAGATGTATTGGATGGAGAAGGGACTTCGGATATGTTAGAAATAGATATGAAATACCACAGGGTAGTGTGATAGGACCGCTCTTGTCCTTAATATATGTAAATTATACAGAATCGGCAGTAGCATTCGAATCACTGTTAAGTTTTGCTGATGAAAATCTTCATCGTCTGTTGAGTGATCATGAGGGCACCATGAATTGACTTTTAATGAACGAATTACTGCTTAATACTGAAAACACTAATATTTTGATCGTCAAACCAGTGATATCTAATCTGATGAATGCAAACCTTCAATGGACTAAACAAATAGAAGATCTAAAAAAAAAATATTTCATTTTCCGAAAAAAGTTCATTTCTGAATTTGAACTTAAATTTATAGGCAATGGAAGTCGAACAAAATAGTGAAGAATCTACAGTACGCAACACCTTTAAACAAACAATTGTAATATTGAAACCGAGATTTTTACAAGATTACATTGTACCGAGCTGGTTAAGAGGTGAAAACTAACTTCCTACTCGATATAAACAGATTGTACAGAACCGAAACAGTGCAAATATCGTAATATCAAGCCCGTTAAATCGCCAATTAGCAACTTATTTCCACAAACTGCGTATTGGCGCAATTAAAAAATTAACCTTACGAAATTGTTTTTTTGAAACACCGTTTATTAATTAGAAAGCAAGTGTGAAAGAACCCATTAAAACATTTTCATTAGAAAGTGTCAATATGGGTCTAAACTAGTATGGAATTGTTGTTTCCCAGTCTACGATGAAATCTAAAACTTTTGCTATCTATTTGATATATTATTTGAATCTCGTGTTTGGTAGTGTCGAAAATGAAGGTAAGTATTTTTTCGAATTATACTTACCGCTTATTACAATCTATTTCTCTTAAATTGTTCATATTCCATAACACCTTCAAGCTTAAACCTATCAAGATGTTGTGAAGTAATTAAGCCCACAGGATTTAAAAGTCTCAAAAATTTAACAAATGAAAATCTAGAGCTTCCAGTTGTATTTTCGCGAATAGTTTGGCCTAGCCATTCAATAATGTGCCTAGATGTCATCCAATAATCTACCATATGAAAATAAGTCGGGTTTTCTTTCCTGACGTTATAACTCCAGAACGCACGAACCGATTTCCACGGTTTAGCATTCGTTGGAATGGTCTCGGGCTCCGTGAGATTTATAGCAAAACAAATTCAGAAAAAATTCCAAGAGAAAAGCTGGAAAATCATTTTTCATACAGCGCATATTTTAAGTAGAAGGTGCCGATGCGTGATACATTGTTTGACAGCTACTCATTGTTAGCATCATCTGAAATTGCGGCGACTCTTCTAGATGGCGGTCGTACTACACATTCTGCGCTTAAGTTGCCACTCAATTTAAACACAATTGATACTCCAACATGCAATCTTTCGCGATCCAGTGCAATGGGAAAATTGTTGATGCAATGCAGTTGAAGCACTTAACTTCACACTGAAGGATCTTCGGCGAAATAACAACATCTTTGGCGGCTTGATGATATTGTTGGCAGGCGATTTCAGGCAGACGTTGCCAGTAATTCGCCGTGGAACGCCTGCAGATGAATTGAATGCTTGCCTGAAGGCATCACCTTCATGGAATAACATAAAAACATTATCGCTAACCACTAATATGATAGTTCAACTTCGAAATGATCAAAGTGCTGCACAATTTTCCAAACAATTGTTAGCTGTTGGAAATGGAAAAGTCCCAGTTGATGCGACATCTGGATTAATTACTCTTACCAACGACTTTTGACGATTTATAGACTCTCAATTAGCTCTTATTGAAAATGTTTTCCCAAACATTAGTGAATAAGTAGAGATAAGTAAAGAATAATGATGTACACGCATGATGTGTATGAATTTCACCATTCAATCAAAAATTACTGGCGATTTGGTGACATATAAATCCGTTGATTCCATAACAGATCCCGATGATGTAGTAAATTATCCAACGGAGTTTTTGAACTCTCTGGAGTTAATAAGTCGCAAGGCCAATCGCTTAGTGTTTGCGGGATAAATTTAGAGAATCATTGATATTCACATGGGCAGTTATACGTTGCGTGTTCACGAGTTGGGAAACCATCCGCTTTGTTTGTGCTAACGTCAGACCAAAAAAAAAATGTGGTTTACCAAAGAGCACTTCAATGAAACGGATAATTTGCGGACAGGTATAACGCTTCGATTCAGTATTTACTTTGGATCGACTTTCATTTATTTAGAGAAATTCAACTAAATAGCACTTCATTTTTGTAATCGAAATGAATTCATTACTGTTGTGAAATGAAATGAAATGTTTCCTTTTCAAATATAAAAAAAAATTTTTTTTTTCTTCATCTTTTAATCACCAAACGAAATGTTACATAAAACGAAGCCATCTGGTGGCGAAACGGAGTTCGCCGCGTTTGCTAGTACTACTAATAATAATAGTTCTTTATCATATGAAAAATTCATAAAAAAGTCTATTGACCTTAGGTTTTTCAGCCTTTTTAATATATGGTGTTATTTCAATTTCAATTAAATAGTTTATAACATTCTTAGTGCTTCAAGTAGTGTCTCTGTTGAGAATTTTCTTCGTACATAGTTGTAACCACAGTTTCATAGCACCATAGTTTCCAACCACATGGAAAATTTTACGTGTTGATTTTGGTTTGAAAGCCTATAGAATTCAAAGAATTGAAGCCTAATGACCTACGACAACATCTACTCTCTGATGAATGTGTCTTAGAAAAATTGTATATAAGAATAAGAATAAGATCGCCTTCTTCCTAAAACATGACTTTATCAGCAAACTAAATTAATTTGTCATACTTCACTTTGAGATATCCATTGCTCTGACTGTTTCTTTTTACTGATGATCGGTGTCGTATCCAAGTTTCAGAAACTTTCATGAAATGTGCTGAAACAAGTTGGTAACTAGATAGATAACAGATGACCGTTAAGGTGTGACATTTAAAGTTACTGCGCAGAAACTTCAGTAAGTCACTGAATTATCAAACAGTCCTCGTACAATATTACAATATTCTGTTGAGCATCACTATAGAACAATGAAAAACTCGATATATATATATATATATATATATATATATATATATATATATATATATATTTATATATATATATATATATATATATATATATATATATATATATATATATATATATATATATATATATATATATATATATATATATATATATATATATATATATATATATATCGAAAAGAATATTTTTATATTTTTAGAGCATACAATGTCCATTTTCCCCAATATTTTCAATATTTCTGATCTGGAAAGTTGCCCGAGGAATTATTTTTACTGTAAAATACATGTTATTTTGAGGCCACAAAATGAACAAAGCCCATCGAAATTATGGATTAAAATAAAAAAGGTAAGTCTCAGATTCCATCTATTCATCTACTGTTATCGACCTCTTGCAGATTTAAGTATTACCATCTGAAATTTCGATTTGAAAAGTTACATCTACTATATAATACTTTATTGTTTTTCCCTATTTTCATTACTATAAAATTCTATTGAAAAGTTTGAATGCATGTTCTGAACTTTGTTTGAGAATATACACAACTGTTTTACATGAGGTATGCACTTCTCAATATATCTTGCTCAATGGTGTCTGATGGCTGGGGGGCTTATACTCTCCTGAAATTGAGAATTCACTATTTTTTTCAGGAAATTTTCTAGGCAATTTTATAACAATTCTTACTTCATTAACTACCTTTTCATTACAAATTATAAACATGAGGAGCTCTCATAAATATTTACTAATCTACTAAGTGGATTATAACTTCCTACGTACTCAAATAATGGAACGTGTTACGAACATTTTGAAAATTCAATTCGTGAAAATTTTACCGGCAGATTTATGGATCGCAGAAAAAACACCTCAAGTCATTCTGGTTGCTTAATTGACCGATCTTAAATTAATCCTGAACAATATTGCATTATTCAATAATCACTCAATAATCTTTTTTTTAGTAAATACAGTGGGGATCTGCACTGATTTTTGATGACGACTGGATTTGTATCCTTCGCCTCTTCGTCCTCGTTTAGCCTATTTTCTACGATGGAGTTTTTCGTGATTTCTCACAATTCGCTACTTAGTGCTTCACTAGCATTTTTCTTCTTGTTAATGTGATAGTTTTTTCGAAATTTTTCTATTTCGACGGTCTTTTCGTTTTGTCCTTCTTGTTTGTGAAAATTGTTCAAGCTTTGTGCCTAAACAATTTTATTAGCTTTTCTTGTTCGTCGATGAAGTCTGTTTTTTGTAGCATTTTCTGTAGCATTTGTGTTACAAAATGTAATTAACATTCTACCAAGAATTGTAGCGAGATCGTCTTCCGCCATTGGTTCACCTTTTGCTTTTTTTTATTCTCCGTACTTTGTTTATGCTGACTTTCAGCTTTTTCAGCCCTTTTCCGTCAGTAATTGACCGAGGTTTACTGTGTTCCACTTTTCTAGTTGTCATTCTATTGTTTTTCGGGTTATTAGGGTTTTTGACATAGTGAATATTTGTGGATAAATGTTCACCGCTGCATTTGGCACACCTAGGCGTAGTTATTTTTTCTTTTTTGCATTCGTATGAATTGTGGGAGTCTCAGCGTGGCAGTTACTCTGCACGTGTCCAAGGAGTTGACACCTGTAATATTGGACGATTTCGGATTTCGCCCTCAGACTCTCTACCTGGACTGATGGTCCACAGCAGAATCTCAGGTTGTTGTAGATGGTCTTGTATTGTTTCGGTAACTCGACGAGGACTATTGGGGCTGGGAACCCTTTTTGCCCTTCATCCTGACAACTTTTGTGACTGGATAGCCCTGCTCTTTCAGGTCTTCTGCGATTTCTTCAACGGTATTCACAGTCATAACATCCCTTATTACCACCTTCAACTGTTTCTGATTTTTAAGTTGATAAGTGTAAAATTGCATGTTTCTTTCCTTTATTAAATGGAACATTTTCCTATAGTCCTCTTCCGTATTTGGCTCAAAGTCACCTTGGTGAACGAGTTTCGCCTTTTTGTAATTTATCTTCGTATTTTTCATTATTTTCGATATCTCGTTACACTTTTCTTCCTCTCGAATAATAAGTGGAACCATTCGTTCTTTTCGTGGTTTATTGATTGTTTTGTTTTTGAAATCTTCTTTTTTCGAATCAGCGTTTAATGCTGGAATAATTTCCTTGTCCATCTCTTTTTCTGTGGTCAGTGTCTCGAATTTATTGGTAGTTGGTATTGTCATTGCATTTTGGGGTCTGATTGCATTTACGTGCTGTCTTTTTGGGAACTTTGAATTAATCGTCTTCTAACGTTCGCTTTGTACTCATCTTTTCGTTGTTCTTGTGTTGCGCCGCATGCTCTGGGTTGAGTTGAGGCATGAATTTATTAACATCGATTTCCTTTAATAAGATCCTCCTCGCTTCTTTCGCTGTCATTTCCGTATTCGTTTCCATGTTCTCTCTTTTTTGTTGTCGGTTGTGTAATTCTTGATTATCCGCTGAATGCGAGACCCGCTGTACGGCGTCCGTTTTCCGTCGACTTCTCGGTGTCTGGGCTGTTGTTCTATGGCTGTAGTTGGAGTTTTACAAAATCGGAACACGTGATATTGTGTTCCGTATTCCGTCAACTTCGTTTAACCAGATATTTACAACTTCATTTAACCTTAGATTCACAATATTGTATTTATCTACGCACAACGTTGCAGAATACTGATGCTCTGCGCACGACTGGTCGTTTGGTGGTTTCGTCTACCTGCTTCTTCCTGCATACGTCCTTCCACTGTGGATGCTTGTCCTCGAATGAGTAAATACAGTAGTATTTAGCAGACCCATGTTCAGAATGTGGAGAACTTTCATTCGTGAACTAATGACGTGAGCTCCCTCTATCGAAGACACGGCATAAACCCCCTCCTCCATGTAGATACCTTTTTACTAGAGAGAGTGAATAGAGATTCAGAAGTACTATAGTATGTAGAAGAAGTCCGATACGCCGAAACGTTCATAAGTGTGCTTTGAAAAATCATCGAACTTATCATCGATATTATACAATTTTTTCATCCTTATCAGGAATCATCAGTCTTATTCAAGAAATCGATGACTTTCAAAAGGTCCCCAGGTCCTATATCCCAATGAGGCAAGTTCTGGGGTTTTTGAATAAAATGTCTACAAAGGCTTTACATACTCTCACTAATGTTGTCAGGAGGAGGAATCTAGAATGCTAGAGAGAGTCTATACCACATTTCATCTATAGATGGAGTTCACGTGATAGATTCGTTCTTGTTGATGACATTAGAGTAAACACATCCCTGAGAGTTTTATTATAATAAAATTAGGTGAAATTAAAGTTATGAAATGAATTATTTTCTAGGAAAATGGCAGCCTATTGAATTATTATGGACGAGACTTAATTTACCGAACAATTTGTGTTCAGAGTGACCGTTTGGAAAATGAGTATAATGAATATGTTCAGTACGGAGTGGAGGGACGAATTAATGAATCCTACTGCTTTGGAATTGAAACTGATGATATATCATCGTTACATGATATATGTTTATTGTAAGTTTCTAACGAATCGTTATATAATGATGTATCTGCATTTATTATTCACCGTATAACGGACTCAAGAGGGGCCACTGATAAGTCGATTTTTTTATACTTATAATTGTTTAACAAGGAATAACATTGACTCAACTTACTAAGTAATATTGTTGATTTCGAATCACGATACAAGGTCACTATTACGCCATCTATCGCAGTAATTTCCTGTAGACGTGATAAATTTATGGTCTGTTATGATGATATTTTGGCAGTGTGTCTTACCTTCGAAGGTATAAGGAAGGTCATACATCATAACGTATTGATGAACACCGTTGAAGGAATGAAATAACTGACAAACCTCTAGCATTGCGAAAGAGTTTGTGACAATGGTAGATAAATGCAAAAAACGTATTTATGGCAGCTTTTTGAGAGAAAATAAAGCGATATCTTAACGATATGTTATCGATTAGCTAGCTACTCACTACTAACTTTGTGATTACTAACTTATTGAGTTACTTTCAACTTGAATATTAGGATTTCTGCAGTCAGCCACCTCAATAGTCATTATTCATCGGTCTATCAGGTTGGTTATATGTTGAATTTCAAAGTTGAATTGTCGAGAAAATATAATCGCAAATTTTCATCCTCTAGCTTATATTCAAGTAAAGTACCGACATCATTGCTTTAATTGAAATGATGGATGCGCTATATTTACGAGGTCTGTTCAAAAAAAAGGTGAATTTTGAAATTTTGCGTTGGTAATTTTATGTTGGTACACAGTTATGTTGATAGCTGAAAAGGTTATCACTTTTTCCAAAAACTACACCGTTATCGTGCCTCAACCACTGTATTCACCAGATTTGGCTCCCTGTGACTTTTTCCTATTGCTAAAACTGAAGAGACCAATGAAAGGAAAGCGTTTTGCCACAATTGATGATGTGAATTCAGAATCGAAGAACGAGCTGATGGCTATACCGAAAAACGCATTTTAGAAGTACTTCGAGGATTGGAAGAATATAGTGCGCTGGCATTATATCTGAGGGGGATTACTCTGGAGGGGACAAAATGGATATTAATTAATGAATATCAAAATTCGCCTTTTCTTTTGAAGAAACTTCGAATATATTATTTTTTAATTTTCAATATAATCAATTTGAAAACTGAATGTCTACTTTTTATTTAGGTTCGTTTTCTCACTTTATATATTGTTTCTGACTTATTGTACACTGAAGGCAAATAAGACGAACAGCTATAAGGAAAGTTGTCCTAGTAGAATTAGTAAGTACCAGAACTACTATATTCTCTTCAATCAATAGCATTTATGAGGAAATAAGAATAAAATTGTGTTTTTATTTATTTTTTTATTTTATTTATTTATTATTTTTTTATTTTTATTTTTTAATAACACAGTAATGTGAGAATATAATGAATTTTCACTTCATAATTGAAAACTTAACCACGCGATATAATTCTATAAATAACTATTTTTTTTCAGGTGATCGCTATGTGAGATTATTTTCGGTGACCAACACGTTCAGAGAAATTTTTAGGCAAAGCAAAAGTGTGAAATCTGATAAATTCTTATTCATTCAAGGTATACGAACTTTGGCAATGTGTATGATTATTCTTACCCATTCTTTATTAGCAACTTACACTTCCTTCATCTACAATCCAGAATATATTGAACAGGTGAGAGTATGTAGAAATTTAAAGACATAATCGAGTACTATTCTTCGATTTTTTCTTCCTGGAACCTTTTTTTTCGAGGAATTATAGTCTTGAAGTTATGCATAAAATGGGTAATTATCAATTTGCGATTACTCAATTTAATTCGCTCTTGATCAAAATTTTCACAACTGTTTTACTTCTTTTTTCCGAATAAGGAAATGCTTCCTTCTTTCAAAGAGATCGATATCTGAAGCGTAATTGTCTTCGTTCGAATTTTCTCTTCCACTATGTATCTATAGCAGGTGAAGAAGTACAAGTATATAAAAATGTTAGACTAGAAAAGAAGTGTCGAGTTTAGCTTTCGAAAATGAGATAACACTTCGAAACAATTGTCAAGTAATTAATACAATTTTGAATATAAACTGAAATTCTTGCTCTTGAACTTTTGATTTACACTTTATTGACAACAAAGCATACGCGTTTTATCGTTAAAAACGACCTAAGATGCTAACGGAATAACCGTATTTTGTTAGCATCTGAAGAAGTCGTTTGTAACGACGAAACGCGTATGCTATGTTGCCAATAAAGTGTAAATCAAAAGTTCTTGAATTTTAGTTGATATTGAATTATAATGAATTACATCAAGTAAACGCTAACACTATTAAATAATATATTTTTTGTGAAGAGATCAGTGAACACTTGATCAACTTAATTTATAGTTAGCCTCTTTTGACATGATGTATGGCAATAAGCACTACAATTTGTCTGTACGAATGGTGTTGCAAACTCAACTGTTTGCACACTTGGCACTGGTTTCAAAAACAGGACGAAACAGTGCTGTAGGTATTGTATTTCCAACAAGTTCGATGTTCTTCGGAATGCACTAAATATTCACTCATGTTTTCGTTCTCAACATCAGGACCACCACTAGCAGTATCAACGCCTGGGTTTAAACTTCGAAAGCTCCTAAAATAATGTATTTCAATCATAAAAAAAGGATCTCTAGGGCAATACGATATTGAACATTGAATTCCACTATATGTAGTTAAAAATTCATTTCAAATACGTCCGAAATTTTTCAGCTTAACAATCAACACAAATCAAGTTTCATGACTGGACTGTTAGCACTGCAAACCCAAATCTTTTTCACTATATCTGCATGGCTATTGGCAGTACAGTTGAGCAATATTGTTGAAAAAAATAAGACAATCACGATGATGGATATATATTTAGTACTACAATAAAGATACTTCAGGTAAATATCTTATGATGTTATACAGATGTCCATTCATATTCGAGTGATAATTTTTAAATATTCGATATATGTTTCGGGCTACTTACCAATTATCAACAACTTGGGAGGCACAACAAACTAAACAGTTTTATGAACTCTTGATATAGAGTTAGCAGCAAGAAACATATGTCAAGTGAATCGCATATTGCCTCAGTTCAATTTTCAGGTTTATACCATTAGTTATCGTCATTATATTACTGCATTCATCTCCATCAGATGGGGCGCTATTCTCTGAACCACTTTATCGTTCTCTCATAAGATCTGAACGAATCAGATGTAGAAAAGGATGGTGGCGTAACTTATTATTTATTCAGAACTGGAATTTTGGAGAATTTGTAAGTTTCTTATCATTGAATGGAATATAAAAGACATATTCCTTATTATATAATAGCAATATTATAGTAAATATTTCATAGGCAATTTAGGTTAGAGCAGACTGCATATTTTAATCATTATACTATATTTAAATATTATTATCAATTTCAACATCCAGTGAATGATTGAAGATTTCAATGATATAATAATGGAGTGAGTAGGTAGTCATATTCAGCTGAATGTACAACCAAGGAATAGTGAGAAAATCATTTTCGATAAAGACTATGATAAACTCACAGAATGTTAAATAATAACTGAATAAATAAAATGAAAGAAATATAACAAAAAGCTCAATCTGATCTGAAAAAACTAAGAAAGTAACTAATGACTAGATAATAAAATAGATTAATAATATATAATAATAATATAATAGATAATAAAAGATTAATGAAATATTACAAAGGACTCAATCTGATCCAATTCATTTCAGTCAATTTCCCTTGTTCACATAACTCCTATTGATAACTGCTATGGAGTAAAATTGAATGTCACATTTAATGGAAACTGTATTGAATGTAGACTCCATAAACCGAATGGATGTTGTATCACTGAGATGTTCCTTGGAGTCTCTAGGTGGAATAATTCTGTAGTACAAGACTTTTTCCTAGGAACATGAAATTTCTTAGCGGACAAGAGAGTACGACCATTATTACTGTGGTGCTGTATTTTGTACGAAAATTTGAGTAATGAAGTTTCTCTCCTGTCTTGCAATGACATTAAACTAAATCGACTCAATAATTGATTATGATTGACTCCTGCCTGTAGATCAACTTATTAACGTATGATGTACGTATCCTTCGTACAAACTGATAATTTGAGAACCTCTAAAAATTCTCTAAATGACCTTGAGATGGCGTTGATGGTAATTATAAATATTGTCCATGGTTTTACCCAGGTATTTTGCTTCATTGCACTACTGTATTTCATTGTCTTCAATCGTTATATTTTCTGTGGGTTCTTGTCTTCTTCCTTGAAATAGAATGGATTGGCGTTTTTTCCTGTTTATCGCAATTTTCCATTTTACACACCATTCTTCGACCTTTTTCGTAGTTTTCTGACCTGAAATCCTACATTCCTATGCGTGTACGTTATAGCTGTGTCATCCGCATATAGTGATAATCTTGCATGATTGGTCCTCGGAATGTCATGTGTACATATCGAGTACAGTGCCGGACTCAACACTGATCCCTGTAGTACTCCTGCCTCTAGTCTTCTTATGCTTGATCTCGTATTTCCTATCTTCACGCTAAATGTGCAGTCCTTCAAATAATTGGCTATCGGTTTGCAAATATTCGTTGGTTTAGGGGTTGACTAGTGCGTCGATATTTATAGGCTAATATGTCCGCTTTGCTCTGATTGGTCCATTCCATCGCTTTCGTTGGCTACTGTTGGACCAATCACCTTTCGTTTTAGTGCTTATAGTTTTTTCCTTGCGATTGAAATTGTTGCGATGCTTGTATATCTCGATAGCGTCTCGTTGGAGCCTGCCGTGGTAACAGATCCCTGGACCGAACCTCAGCGTCATCGTACTTGATATTGCGCTCCAAGTTGTTATAAGCTTCTGACACGACAGGCTCCAACGAGAGGCTATCGTGATTTACAAGCATCGCAACAATTTCGATAGTATAAAAGAAACTATAAGAATATTCGGCACCCTGCACTAAAACGAAAGGTGATTGTCCAACAGTAGTCAACGAACGCGATGGAGTGGACCAAGCACTCGCCGCGACTAAAGATGTCTCTCACAGTTAGAGACGAAACGTTTGGAAGAGGAGTTCCAGTTGACCACGCCCAATCAGCCCGAAAGATTATATCAACATGTTTCTAATCGAACAGTATACCGAGATCTCTGGCCCTATCAGAACGGAAAAAAAACATGCCCACTGACGCTATAATCACACTCAATTCGACCTTGTGAAAGGAATAATGAACGAACTATTTGCTTCTGAGTAATAAACACCTTATTTATTTCTATGAACATATATCATATATATCATATATGAACATATATAATACACAGCAGGTTAAAATAGGTACTTTCAATGGCATTATACGCATTACAGGTATGGCAAAAAAACGTTGCGAAATACTGGCATATATTGTAGTGGATCCATTTTCCAAATTCGGAATTCGATATATAAAATAGAACACTCCAAAAAGTTTACCATCATATTTTCGCTGCTATCTTATTTTTCAAGGGGGTCTATTATTTTTATTGCATTCTTTTTTTTTATGAAAAATGAAGCAAATAATGAAGGAAGACTATGTCTTTGCTTTCTGATACCTACTACATTACCCCTCGTAGGTCCTCAAGTCCTAACGAAATATTGCTCTAAAATATGAAAAATTCAACAAATTGTGCACAGTTTTTTTATGACAGTTTCTCCTTTTATTTCAAGGTATAAGAATAGAATCTGAGGATTGTAATTAGTCATATATAATTTACAGTAATTTCAGTAAGAGCATGCTTCAATTACAAATCATTGTGTATCAAAGTTTTATCCCTTTCAATTTACTCCTCTTGAGAAATTCACATTATCTAAGTACATTTGTTTACATTTTTACTGCTCCCCAGGCACTTGGTACATGGCGGTAGATACCCAGTTATATGTTTTGTCTTCACTATTATTCTATCTTAGTCACCGATTGAGAATATCTATAAATTATATCGGTGGATTTGCCATAGCAGCAGCAGTGTGTCTACAGGGTACTACAGTTATGACCACGAATTTTGAAGGACTTCTTCGATATAATCCAAGGTATGTTTAACACCGAAAAGCCATCCACTATTTAATTATTTTATGAAATATGTATTTTATTCGATCCGAAATGGTAACTTTTGTATTTTCATTGCATATTGAACTCATTGAACCAAAAAGTAGTGTCAAAACTTCTGAGAAGTGAATGCTCCAGCCACTTTTCCATTGCAAAGAATTCTTTTTTATCTGAAGTAGGTATATTAGTGATATGAAAATATAATTATTGGTAGAGTTCGATTTTTTTCTGTATGAAACTCTCCCAAAATTTCAACTGTTATTAGTTTCATTTGGTTGACTCAAAACGGGGAAAAACGATATAAAAAAATAAATATGAAAATAAATCGTTGAATGTGTGCATGTTCATTTCAAATGAATCTTCGATATAAGTCTCAAAAAATATAGAATTTATTGTCATAGGTATATAACTATTTCGATTTATTTCGATGACATGTATGAAAAATCTCTAGTTATAAGATATACATATTAGATAAAACTTAGTTTATAGATAATTAACATTTGTAATATGTGATCCTCTATTATAGGACAGTTTTAAACTGTCTGTTGAGTGAGACATTGTATGTAAAAAAATTAAAAAGAAATAAAAATAGAAAAAACTAGTTTCGACTAATAACGCATAATCAAGTATGAATAAGCGGAACAAAGAGATTATTTTATAGATTTGTAACACAGAAAAGAAAGGGGGATAGGATGGTTAGAGAAAAAATTTCACTCCTTACCTTTTTTCTGCAAACACAGAGTGTTTGCAGAACTAGATATGAATCAAGTTGTATATCACAATAAAATATATGGTTTTTGAGACTTGTACTTTCAAGCTTATATTTGTAGACTTCCCAATCTAATCGGAGGAATATATTCAATATTCAGTTTGAGAATACACGATGAAAGTTTTACCCATATACCAAATTTTTTGCTTTTTCCCAATTTTCTCTGCTTCTAATTATCCGATCGACTCATACAAAAAATGATTCCCTTCGTTATTTAATTACCTACAGCTTACCGATTGATTATATTCCGCTAACTTGATTACTTTTTCAGTTATGAGCAGAAAACTAGAATAAATGCTATTTTTTGGTTAAAAATATTTATGAAAAATAAGCAAACGATATTTTCGTGTCCAAAACATATCAGAAATGATGACCGAAACGTCTTGATCATGGTGGTATAGTCGGCTTGCAACTAGGACTTATGTCATGAAAAAATACCTATTGCTTGACCTATTGTTGTATCTTGCTTGTATGGGTCAGACATATAAGACTGACACGGCTTGTCGAGAAAAAAAGTTTTAATATAGAGCCATGTCAGTCATATATGTGTGACATAAAAAATAGTGTTTTTCCAGAAATTTTGCAAAAAAAATTTTTTCTCTGATACATTAATTTTCCTCGATATATTTTTAACTGAATTATCTAATTAAGTTAACATGGCTCATGAAAAAATTTTTCTCATATCATCGTGGCGATTAACGTGTTAAGTCAACAGTTTGATGCAAATTTTTATTGAATCATGTTTCACCAAGTGGTAAGCGAAAATTCAATCTCAGTTTTTTCTATTTATTAATTTTTTTCTATTTCTTAACGTACTCCCTGTAAATTGTGGGTGATCAATTGGTGATCCATCGGTGATCAATCAGCACCGACTAGCCCTGAAATTTGAGAGACGTATATAAATTCACGTGATTTGAGTACAATAAAGACAGAGAAACTAGATTCTTCAATTCAAAATTTCTATTCAATATCTTTCTGATTCAAGATTACAAACAAATTCAGATGGAAGATCTCTCTTATATTGAATACGAATGTTATTATGGAATCCAAATCTTCAAAGCCACTCGAAATTGGGTGGAACCTCAAATTGACTCTCTATTTCAACTCCAGGAGATATTCTGAAGCCCTAATTTGAAAATCCAGGGTATATAGCGTAGCCTCAAATTGAAACTCTTGTTTCAACTCCAGGGGATATATCGCTTACATGCGCACTCAAAATTTATAAAGATAAAAGATATATTTAAGAACCAGAAAAAAAACTTATCAGCGGCAATACTCGATACGAGAATCCAATAGGTATGAACGAATTTATAACCGGAATATCATGTGTTCTTACATCGGTGAATTTCGAACAACGATTAATTCATGCGATGGGGTCTCAACAATTATCTCTTCGACCAGTGTAATGTATTTTGAAACGTTACATTTTTATTCATTTTATTTTCATAATTTTGATTTTTCATATCTGAAACTATTTCATCCATACTTAATGCAATATTTATACATTTTAATTTGTTCCATTTATATCGTATATCACAAAATTCGTAGTCGAAAATGTCTTCTGGTAAATCGATATATGAGAACCAGTTGTTCTAATCAACGTTTTTGACGTTCTGGAATTCACGTGGTATGTCAAGATCACCCCCTGTGTTCTCTTTATTTTTAATAATAGAATTGATTGAATTTAGTGACTTATTGTTTCTGGAAAAGAGTCCAATGTGAAAAATTGTTGATATATTTCTCATGTTGCCCTGCAGGTTCCTATATATAACCTACAAATTTTATTAATTTTGTTCATGTGAATTTTTTCAAAATTTCTATATATTTAATGACTTGGAAACGATGTTGGAGTTCACATTCTTACTATATATTTGATATTTTCAGGAGTTTACCAACTGAGGCTCATTTTTTGCGTCCGCAATATACCGTTTCTTACTCTGGAACTGTAAGCAACCTAACGCCATATGTAACTGTATTTTTAATCGGCATATTATATGCGAAAAAGAAGAATAGTGACTTTCTCAACACAGTGGTACGTTACATTCATATTTACATTCCTTTAATAAACTGTTATTGTAGTAAAAGTGTCATAAAAGTTTTCAAATTTTATTGTCAATTCTCATTACGAACGAGCTATCAGCTATTTGTATGAAAAATAAATTCAGGCATGAAAAATGAAAGAGAAGAAAGATGTTCTTTCTTCTCCCATGAGAAAAAAGAACACCTAGAAGGACCCTCAAGAAAACACCTGCCAATGAAAGACTGAAATGAACACCTAATACCACATTGATGGATTGAATAGAAAAAGATACCAACTCCATACAAATTATCAATTGAATAAGTAGAGCATGGAATAAAGAATGAAAGCAGACTATTCACAACATGCTTCGAGTACCCTTACGGTTCTAAACCTGTTGTATTTATGAAAATATATATTAGTTATTAGTTCATTACTATATTAATTCAAAAAGGCATATACACACTAATATGATGTATTCATATTATTATTAACTAATTATTATAACGTGTTCCCCACGAGGGGAGCGATTGAACTTGAATTCACAATTCTTAGGACTTAATCTTTTTCCCCTCTAAAAACGCTTCATACTCTCTGAATGCTCTCTCATCTGTACCTCTGTCCACTTCACATGTAGGCTTTTATATTGTAGATCTTTTTGGAACTCTTTTAGCCACTCTTTTCCGCATTTACTCTCTATAATTATATCGAGTCTCTTTGGTATTCTGGAATGTTTCATTCTGTAGACATGTGCATAGAACTTTGCCCGTCGTTTTCTGATTTCTTCCGTTATCGTCTTGTCTTATGAACTTGATGAAGTTCATTCCGAGGTCTTTATATCCAAATGCCGTTTTTATTGATTGGCCCGTGAATATTTCTGAGTGCATCCTCTCTGAATGCTCTTTCTGCGGTTTATCTGTCCATTTTACTCACGGTTAACGATGTGACTTTTGCTCAAACTTCACATGTGCGATTTTATAGTGACATTCAGTGCGATCTTCGAGATTTTTTATATTGATCTGTTGTAGATCCTTTTGGGCCTCTTTTAGCCACTCTGTTCGTCATTTACTATTCATAATTATATCGAGTACTTTCTTCGGTTTCATTCTGTAGACATGTGCATAGAACTTTGCTCGTCGTTTTCTGATTTCTTCCATTATTGTATTTGTCTTTTAATACAGTTCATTCTGAGTTCTTTTCATCCAAATGCCGTTTCTATTGATTGGTCCGTAAATTTTTCTGAGAAATTTTCCTTCTTGTATTTCTATTCCTCTAATTCTCGAATGACCGTCAATAACCATTGTTTCAGATGCGTATATTGCTTCTGGAAGAATCGTTGTGTTAAAATGCCTCAATTTGGCGCTTCTCGTGATGCACTTTCTGTTATAGTGAGCCCATGTTAGTTTGTAGGCCCTTTGGAGCTTGATAATTCTCTGTTCATTAGCGATTAGGTTTAAACCTGAATATTGTATAAATTCCCCGAGGTATTTAAAATAGCCGACTTGCAGAATTTCCCCATGGTTTGTTTATCATAAGAGAAGATTTATTTTCTGGTTTTCTTTCCACGTATTTGGTTTTATCATAAAAAAATTGTAATCCGATTTTCTGCGCAATTTCATGTAATTTTTCTACGGCGAGAATGGCTTCAGTTTTGTGGTTTGTGATGATAGCAGTATCGACTATAAAGGCGAGACATTTGACTTTTATTCGATTTTCGTTTTTGATACCGACTTGCATGCCCTTTTCATGAAGTTCCCATTCCTTAATGATCTTTTCTAAAACAATATTGAAGAGTTTGGCAAAAGTCCGTCCCCTTTCCGCACACTTGTTCTCATTTCAAAGGGATCTAATACTTCGCCCATGAATTTAACTTTGGGAGTTGTACCTGCGAGTGTCTGTTCTATAATTTTTCGTGTCTTTCGATCGATCCCAAATTCTTTCATTATATTAACCACAAACATTTGTTCAACTTGAACGCATGATTTATATATATATATATATATATATATATATATATATATCTATCTATATATATATATATATATATATATATATATATATATATATATATATATATATATATATATATATATGTATTTCAGAATTGAATTTATTGCCTGTTGGATGCTTATAATATTTTCAGCATTAACAGGCTCTTTTTAGTGCAAAAATCTATATTTTTTGACGTTTCGTTGTACATCAAAGTTGCACTTTGCAGCTTTGTCAAAACTTATTAAAAAATATAAGTTTTGACAAAAGTTGTGATATACAACGAAACGTTAACGAAAATGAAGGTTTTTGGATTACAAATAGTCTGTGCCACAAACACGCTCAAAAAATTGTAACTCCCTGAAAGAGGAAAGTAGCAATAGGTAGCAATAACCTTTTACAACTGAAAGGCAAGTAGAACGCCAACATAAAATTTAAATTCCTCAATAAAACAAAAACTGATATAAGTGTCTTGCCTATCTATGCTTTTATAGAATTCTTTTTTAAAAAACATTTGAGGAATCCCCCTGTAATATATCTAACATTTATAAAATCATACCCTGTATATACTATTCCACACAAAAATGCTATATACTACATTTTCCCACAGTTTTTGAAATAATATTAATATCTGAATTCATATATTTCAGGCAAGTAAATTTGTATGGCATATTGTCTTTGTATGTTTACCATTGATTTCTGCACAGTTATACAACTACCACTTTTCAAGAATAATAGAAACATTGATGGCAGTAACTTTGAGACCTCTGTTTTCATCAGGAATCGCAATAGGTTTTCTCGGTATGGCCACCAATACAGGAGGTAGAAGAATATTTTCTACATGAGAAATATATATGATTCATAACTATTCTTATTTTCGTATATTCTTCCAATACTTAAATGATTCCATATATTAGTTGAAATTCAAACTAAAGTGCATCACTACATTTTCAGGATTCATCAAGAATTGTTTGGAATGGAGACCTTTAGTGTTTTTGGGAAATTCTACATACAGCGTGTATATGTCCCATTTTTTAGTTGTTTTTTCAAGATTGTCAATGCAAAAACACATGGTACATTTTGGTATTCTCAGTTTTGTGAGTGAGTTCAGTACCGTTAATGAATAAAATATAATTAGGACAATTTCTCTCTGGGTTTGATAATGTACATTTTATTGGAATATCCTTGTTGTCAGATACTGCCAATAATATTGCCTCAAGTGAAAATTAGAAAGGATACATTGAAGGAAAAAGTTTTTTAACATTCGTTTGAAATAGATCACTTGAGTATTACCTGAAATTTGGAATAAATTTCAATGAATTGATGAATTGTAGACTTTTTAGATCAGCACTACCTGATAGAAAAATCCTAGATTTACGAAACTATAATATATATATATATATATATATATATATATATATATATATATATATATATATATATAGTATATAATATATATATATATATATATATATATATATATATATATATATATATATATATATATATATATATATATATATTATTTTCAATATTTTTAGCATAGCTTATTTTTATGTTGAAAACTTCATTTTCGTTGACGTTTCGTTGTATATCACAACTTTGTCAAAACTAATAAATAATGAATTAGTTTTGACACAGTTTTGAGATACAACGAAACGTCAATGAAATTGAGTTTCAACATTAAAATGAGCCTGTTATTGCCAAAAACATTGAAAATAAACTATCTCTAACAGGCGCAACAAATCAATTTATATATATATATATATATATATATATATATATATATATATATATATATATATATATACATATATATATATATATAAGAAAATGAACACTAGAACATTAATTTGAAAAATTGAAATTAATCAAGAGAATGTTATAGTAGAGCTAGATATGTGAACGTGTACGATGTGATGTCTCCATTATCCTTCAAGGAATAAATGTTAGAGAAATATTGAAATCGATGCCATACCTGATGGAAGTGCGAGACATATATGTTTCGTTCTGCAAGGAACTCGTCAGTCGCACCACGTCCATCGAAGTGAGGCAACGCTTTCAACCTCAAAGCATCTTCTTGTGACTTCAAGTGAAAGATTGTAGAGTAATGAATACTCTACAATTCCATCTATAGAAATCAGTAGAAAACATCTCTCTCAGATTATAGAGACACCAAGCATCGAAATTTCACATATCTTCTATACCCGTAGGTATCTACTAGATTGCAATGTCTATTTGACAAATATCATCGAACGATGTTTTTAAATGTCAATAGGTTGCGTTAGTAGTACGCTCGCGTTTTTTTTTAAACGCGGATTTCAACCTTGGAGGTTGAAATCGTTGCCTCACTTCGATGGACGTGGTGCGACTGACGAGTTCCTTGCAGAACGAAACATATATGTCTCGCACTTCCATCAGGTATGGCATCGATTTCAATATTTCTCTAACATTTATCCTTTGAAGGATAATGGAGACATCACATCGTACACGTTCACATGTCTAGCTCTACTATAACATTCTCTTGATTAATTTCAATTTTTCAAATTAATGTTCTAGTGTTCATTTTCTCAAATATTTCATTCAGTGCCATAAGCACAAAAAAATTTCATATTATATATATATATATATATATATATATATATATATATATATATATATATATATATATATATATATATATATATATATATATATATATATATATATATATATATATATATATAAGGAAATTGAGAGTCAGTGCTTATGGTAGTTATTCAAGAAAATGAACACTAGAACAATCATTCGAAAAATTCAAATTAACCAAAAGAATGTTATCGTAGAGCTAGATATGTGAACGTGTGCGATATGATGCCTCCATTATCCGTCAAGGGATAAATGTTAGGGAAATATTGAAATCGATGCCACACCTGATGGAAGTGCGAGACATATGTTTCGTTCTACAAGGAACTCGTCAGTCGCACCACGTCCATCGAAGTGAGGCAACGATTTCAACCCCCATACATCTTCTTATGACTTCAAGTGGAATACCGTAGAGTAATAAATACTCCAAAATTTCATCTATAGGAATCAGTAGAAAACATCTCTCAGATTATAGTCACACCAAGCATCCAACGTTCACATCTCTTCGTACTGATGATAAAATCAGTTTTTCATCATCATCTGATGAAGCCACTTTGCTAGCGAAATAATATTGTCATGTTTTGAATTAATTATAGTGTAAAACAGAAAACTACTTAGTTTTATATAAATTATGTATTTATAATTTTCATCAAGTATCGGCCCAATCGATTTGATTTGAAAAGGTAAAACTTTGAACAGCAATAATGATAATGCGTGTTC